>CM035430.1:120395750-120995750 GCA_020310875.1 Ceratopteris richardii | reverse complement strand
AATAGGTGATGCAATTAAAGGAAGTTAAAGAGAAACTTTAAATGAATGGTATATATGAAAATGGTTAAAAGAATGGAACAAGTGTGTTGTGTGAATAAAGCTAATTGAAAGTGTGGTGAAAGTTAGTGGGTAAAAGTGAGGTTGAGAATTTAAAGCCATAAAAAAAGAGTGGTAAAGAGAAACCTCTCTGTGTATATACATATATATATATATATATATATATATATATATATATATATATATATATATATATATATATATATATATATATATATATATATATATATATATATATATATATATATATATATATATATATATATATATATATATATATATATATATATATATATATATATATGTATGCTTCTTGAGTTTTCTAATGTTTTTTTTCAGGTATTTTCTCTTCTCTTCTTCTCATCTTACTCTCTATGCATAGGAGAGAGTTCTACGTTTTTTTTAGCTTGTGCGTACGCAGGCAGAGGGAGTGACGAAGATAGCATAGGCTTGTTTATCTCAATTGAGCCTTGCAAGGTAGGAATATTTAAGCTCTGGCTTTGCGAAGCTTTAGAGGAGGTGAACCTCTGTTTGGAAGCCCTGTTCCGGGAGTCTATCAGGTTGTTGATACATCGGCATTATGATACCCAACAGTCAAACGATACGATACTTGTTGTGTATACAATACGATACTAAGCGTCTTGATGATACGATACTCGATTTTCTGGCGATAGGAAACTACCTTGTGCACTATACAATATTGGAAAGAGGGTGATGCGATAGCAAATTTGGGCATGATACGATACTGCTCACTCCACAATACGATATCAAAGTTCACGATACAACACCAAAGCAACTCACAATATGATACTTACTTTATGAACGATACGATACTAGAGATTCAACAATATGATACCACTATTGCATCCGATACGATACCACTTTAGTCGGTAACATGATACCGCAACCAAAAGGATACGATACCAAGGTGTCCACGATACAATATCACTAATGCATCCGATACAATACCACTTTAGTCAGTGATACAATACTCGGAAATTAGTGATATGATATGACTCAGTGATTACGATTGTGATACCACACTTTGGTGATACGATACCACAATGGTATCACGATACCACAAGTGGGCAACTGGGGATACGATACCAAGTGGGTATCACAATACGAGCAAATTTTGGTATCGCAATACGAGGGAATTTTGGTATCGCAATACCAAAACTCAACCGATCCCGATACTTGATTTTTTTCTATACACACAAGTGATTATTTTCAAAAACCAAGTTAACTTATGTGCTTCTTGTGCATTCCCCTTTCTCCCTCTATGTTTGTATCTCTAAAATACTCACTCAAAATCCCAATATCTCTCACACGACACTGATCGAAGATAGTTTCACTCTTCTTTAGATTCACTGATGTTTATAGGTGATTAATCATAATGCTCTTACCTCCTCTAAGCTCCCTTTTAGCTCGATTCAAAGAGATATCATTCGAACTCACTCCAACGACCGTGATCTCAAGCTCATGATACCGATCGTCTGCGCTCTCCCACGATACTAGCTCAACCACAAGTAATTCACAAATGACTATTTTTTGGGTTTTTAAGTGTTGCAGAGCAAAGTGGCACGAGAAAGGAGAGCCCCAAAATTTTCAAATTAATGGGCATATTTTTCTTCTTCAAAATCCTAGGAAATTCCCTCAAGCCATGTAAATGCACTATAGGAGTCCTCTAGATGCATAATCCCAACTCATTGTAACATATTTCTTGTAAATTAGTAGGAAATTCACCTTTTTTGTAATAAAGTGCCGGTCTCTTATGTGAAAGGACCAAATCTAGGGCACATGTATATAAGTCACTTTGTGACTCTTTGTAGAGACTTTTTGCCATTGTGAAGAAGGAGAGCTCCTCATTTTCGAATTTGCTTCTTTCTTGCAGATTTTCACCTTCTCTTTGATCTTCTATGTGTGTGTAATGCTTGGAATGTGTGTGTAGGACTGTTGTCTATCCCTCCCCACTATTTTTGAGCTACTATAGTGTGTGTGTGAGCTTGTAGGAGTTGTGGAGTGAGTGTGCGTGTTTCTCGCCATTCACTATTATGGCCATAACTTGAAGCACGGTTGTCAGAATCAAGTGAAACCACCTCCAATACATGCGTCTCATCAAGAGCTTCTAAATGAGGCCACTATTGACTATATTCTGAGTTCAAAGCTGGGAGAAATCCTCGATTTACTAAAAAGTGTTGTAAGTGGTATCGTGACAGACACTTTCTTTGGTTAAGTGACTTGGAAGTGGTTAGTCTTTTCTCACACATATAAGCTGAACCACTTCATTTTCCATCACGTGTGCACATGTCCTCATACACTTGGTTAGGTCGTTTGATCGGATTGACAAATGAGCGTGTGTCAATTTCCCACTATATGCACTTGTGTGGCAAATGAGGTTTAGTCTCTTTGGCACAAGTCCTTAAGTCTTCTTGACTTAGGTACACACGTTTTTGGCGCCGTTGCTGGGGAACACTCAGCCAAGGAGCCTTCGTGATGGTTATAGCTCGAGAGTAATGAAATCATACTTGTAGAAGTGAATTCGTTCAGTGGCAAGTAGTCAACCACTTCAACACTTGTTACTTCACATCCCGAAGGTGTGCGTAATGAGTTTTTAGGTTTAGGGTTAGTAGGAAGGGAGAGAAGGAAGAGTTAGGGTTAGGTTCAGAGAAGAGGAGTGAAGTAGGAGTAAGCCAAGACCACCAAGAAAAATCCCAAAAAAATTGTTAAATTAGTGTAGTTCAGTTTCAGTCATCAAAAAGTATAAAAACCAAAAATTTCAGTTCATTTTTCACTTGTCAGAGAAGCAGTATCGTTAGAGAGCAGCGATCGGTATCGGTGGCTTGGTATTGTGCTTTCCAGGCTATCAAAGCTAGTTATTGAGCACAAGGTGCAAGCAAGGCATCCCAAAGGTAAGATTCCATAAGATCTCACTAACAAAAACACTTTAAAAGTGCATAGAAACGTGATCACTTGCGCAACCGGTATCGCGGGGAGGGACAGAGTGTTTTTTGTGCTTCTTGGGAGACAGTAGGCTAGGGGCGAAGAGGGGTGAGAGAAGAGTAGGGGGAAACAAAAATTTTTGAATTTTGATATATTTTGGCTTGAGTATCACGATCCGTTGAGTTTTTGGTATCGCGATACCAAAAACTCCCTTGTATCGCGATACTCGCCGAAGTATCGTATCGCCGGTTACCAGCCTTGGTATCACGATACCACTTGTGGTATCGTATCACCGGGTTGGTATCGCGATCGCACCGTACCAAAGTGGTATCGTATCGCGGTCCATTCTGGTATTGTATCGTGTTGTGTCTAGTTTTAGTATCGCGATACCATATTAGTATCGTATTGTGCAATTTGGTGGTATTGTATCACCACTTCCATTGATATTGTATCGTGCAATTATGTGGTATCGTATCGCATAACTGCTAGTATCGTATCGCCCAATTTTTTGGTATCGTATCGTTAGAGCATTCAGTATCGTATTGCGCAGGTCGGAGGTATTGTATTGCCTCCTGTAGTAGTATCGTATCATGCAGCCCCCAGGTATCATATCATCTCTCATTCCGGTGTTGTATCATGATACCATTTCGGTATTGTATCATCAGTTGATGTGATATCATATCGTGTGAGAAGGTCAGTATCATATCGTGCTTAGTGGCAGTATCATATCATGCAAATACTCAGGTATCGTATCAGGCCAAACTCCAGTATCGTATCATGCCTTGTTTGGTATCGTATCGTCGAAAACGTAGTATCGTATCGTCTAGAATTTTAGTATCGTATCGCAAGAATACCTGGTATCGTATCGGCCAGAGCATAAGTATCGTATCACCCAATTTTCTGGTATCGTATCGTGGAACCCATAGGTATCGTATCGTGACTAGGCTTGGTATCCTATCTTCTACTCAGGAGGTATCGTATCGCCAGGATAGCCAGTATCGTATCATACCCAACAGCGGTATCATATCGCCTAGGTTTCAGGTATCGTATCGTGGACAGTTTGGTATTGCGTAAAGTGGTATCGCCCAGAGTATTTGAAGCATTTTGAAGGGCAAACTTGAGGCATTTTAGGAGCCACTTAGGGAGAGTTTCAGAGACCTAGAGAGCCTCAAGAAGGTGAATGAACTTGAGGTCAGGAAGAGTGAAGTAGCCGAAGAAGTGTCATATCTTCTATTGGAAGTGTCGCTCAGGTCAGTCATCGCTCTGTCTACTCAGACACCTCTAGTGACTCAGAGGAGGAGATACCCATGGCTTCAGAAGACATGCAAGGACCCGCTCCAAGTAGAAACTTCATGACCACTATGGAGGGAGAGTACAGCACTTCCTTACAATACGTCTCTACTAATGCCCAGGAGATCCCCATCTACCTGGATGGCTTAAACAGATCTGTGGCTAGGATGGTGACTTCAATGGATGCAACAGTTGTGCCCAGACCAACTGTGAAGTA
This sequence comes from Ceratopteris richardii, assembly GCA_020310875.1. Lineage (NCBI taxonomy): Eukaryota > Viridiplantae > Streptophyta > Polypodiopsida > Polypodiales > Pteridaceae > Ceratopteris > Ceratopteris richardii. The sequence goes on along the minus strand of CM035430.1, from coordinate 120,991,243 downwards.
TGAAGGAGGAGCATACATGGACAAGGTAGGTCACATATACATAGTGATAGAGTTTTCAGATTTGATCAATGAAAGGGGAGAGCTAGTGGGACAAGAAAACTCAGGGAGACCAAACCCTGAGGAGTTAATGACTACTCCTAGAGGCAAGTCCCAAGTGACACGAGTCTTGAGAGGAGACGATACCTCAAGGCGACTACCTATTGGAAGTATATTTGATCCATGGAATGGACTTGTTGCTTCAAACAGACTCACCGGCCCAAGGAAGAGAAGAAAGCCCGATGACACTTTATGAGTTAAAGGATCTAGAAAATGAGACTAGAATAACATACCTAGATAAAAATCAGAGAAGATATTGGCTGGTTGATGCCATAGACAGGGCTCAACTGAAATACATGGGTTTGTCTGTATTCCCTCAGAGAGAGCAAGCAACCACCTCTTAGAACCCCTTTGGAACCCAACAAGAGGCAGAGCACACCATGTCAGGACAAACTAGCCAACGGAGTGTCCCAAACTGTACTCATGTGCAATTTGCGACTTCAGGAGTGCAATCTCACAATCAGACCCACAGTGGAGTAGGTAATCAATACCGACCACCGGTAAGATCACGACCACCAATAGGAGTACAACCTGGAATACCCCCAGTTAGACCAGTAGTTCTTGGCTTTCTGGTAATGCCTAGACCGACAGAACCAATGAGAAGATTGAAACCGATTCAGGTGGCCAAGTGCGTAAGGAATCATTACGACGGATTGGGAGAACCTTATGATCACATTGCTGAATTTAAACAAGTTCTAAGTGTTGGAGTTAGACGTCTGCGGAAGCACGCGAACAGCACAAGGAAGAAGAAGAAGCTTGGAGCACAACACACAAGACTGAATGTATTACTAGAGAATGTACAAAGATAAGTAGCCCATTAGGGCAATAGGCGTATATACAAGCCGGGGGAAAAAAACCTCCTAAAGAGGGAAAAAAGTGCCCCGGTGGTCCTAGAGTGTTCACACACATCACTACCTAAATATATCAACAAATCCCCCCTGGGAGTGATGCGGTGAACAAGGAGCTGGCACTCATGTATAAGGAAGTGCCGAGCTATGTGGAAATCACTCCACAAAAGGAAGTAAGCCCAAAGCTTTGCGGAAAGCTTCAAACTTCTCCCTAGGCAGAGCCTTCGTGAAAAGGTCTGCAATGTTCTCTTGCGTGGGCACATATGCCAAGCTGATCTCCCCAGCAGAGAACCTCTCCCTGACATAGTGATAATGCACCTCAATGTGCTTAGTGCGAGCATGGAACACAGGGTTCCTCGCAACTGCCAATGCGCTCTGACTGTCAATGAAGATGGTGGTGGCAGAAGACTGGCCAACACCCAAATCAGCCATAAGGCGTCTGAGCCACACACACTCAACAGTCGCTGTGAAAGCTGCCCTATACTCAGCCTCACAACTGGAAGTGGCCACAGTAGGCTGCTTCTTGCTCAACCAAGATATACATGAGCTACCAAGCATGAAGCAAAAACCACTGGTGGACACACGAGTGTCATAGCAACTAGCCCAATCTGAGTCAGAAAAAGCATGCAAATCTGGCGGTGGTGATCCCCCCTTGGGATAAAACAACCCAAGTAGCCGAGTACCACTCAAGTAGCGAAAGATGCGCTTAACCGCTTTCCAATGCGTGACTCCTGGGCAATGCATAAACCTGCTCATCTGTGAGACAGCAAACTGAATATCTGGCCGAGTAATGCATAAGTAAATCAAGCATCCAACAGCCTGCTGATAGAGAACAGCATCAAATGCATCTCCAGCATCATGAAGACTCAATCGTAAACCTGTCTCCATAGGAGTGGCAATAGGCTTACAGTCTTCAAGGCCAAAACGCTGCAATAATGTGTCAATATATTTCGTTTGACACAAAGCCATTCCACCATCAACTTGCATAAATTGAATGCCCAAATAGTGATGCAAATGCCCCAAATCAGACATCTCAAATGAGGCATGCAAATCAGCCTTGAAATCAGCAATATGCTTCTCAAGAGGACCAGTGAGCAGCATGTCGTCTACATAGACAACAATGATCAGAAGCACATCATTAGCACGCTTAACATATAAGGTGCTTTCAGTTGGACTGTTCTCAAAACCATGTGCAATCAGATAGGCATGTATCTTCTCATACCAAGCACGTGGTGCTTGCTTTAAACCATATAACGCCTTCTTTAACCTGCACACCTGGTTTTCATGCCCTTTCTGCACAAAGCCACGGGGCTGAAAAACATACACTTCTTCATGCAAGTCACCATTCAGAAATGCTGTTTTAATGTCCAACTGATGTACATTCCAACCATGATGGGCTGCAAGTGCACAAATGCTCCGAACAGTAGTCATACGGCATGTAGGTGCAAAGGTCTCATCAAAATCAATGCCTCTTTCCTGCGCATAACCCTTTGCAACAAGCCTAGCCTTATACCTGTCAACTGTACCATCAGGTTTACGCTTCAGCTTGTATACCCACTTAGTGCCAATGGCCTTCTTGCCAGGAGGCAAGTCACATAAAGACCATGTACCATTCTTCATTATAGCATCATATTCAGATTGCATAGCAGCCATCCAATTTTCTGAATTTTGTGCTTCATCAAAAGAAACAGGCTCATTCTCATCACAGAGACTAGATGCAGCCATAGCATAGCAATCTGATGCAAAGGAGGTACTATGAGAGCCTGAACGAGTACGATATGACAAAGGTGCATCTAATTTGCTGTCACGCAAAGTCTGCACCAGCCATTTTGGCATAGTTTTTGCCTGTTCAATATCAGCTCTCTCATCAGCAAGTGCATCATGTAAATCTGCATCAGAAATGGAATGATCTGCATCATCATATGAAACCTGCAAAGGCTGAGAAGTTGCCTCATTAGGACCAGCACTAGCCTGTCCACCTGTAAAAAGAGGCATCAAAGTATCATACATGTCTTTGGAGCTAACAGATGTCTCCTTAGTACATGAAAGCAATGGCTGAATAGCATCTTCCACAAAGACAACATCACGGCTAACCAGAATGCGTTTAGTCTGTGGATGATACAGACGATAGCCTTTACTTTCAGAACTGTACCCAACAAAAATACATTTTACTGCCTTATCATCCAATTTTCTGCGATGTTGTTCAGGCACTAATGCATATGCCAAACAACCAAAAACACGCAGATGAGCAACAGATGGCTTGCGGTCATGCCAAGCCTCATATGGAGTGATAGACTGCAACGCTTTGGTGGGACACCTGTTCAGTACATATGCTGCACACATGACAGCCTCAAGCCAGAAACTATGTGGTAAAGCCTGACTTTTGACCATGCACCTCGCCATCTCCATGAGTGACCTGTTCTTTCGTTCAGCAACTCCATTCTGTTGAGGTGTATACGGCACTGTACACTGGTGTTTTATCCCACGTTCAGCCAAAAATGCATTAAAATCTGAAGACATATATTCCCCCCCTCGATCAGAACGGAGGGTGCCCATTTTACATGCTGACAGATTTTCAGCCAAAACCAAAAACTGTTTGAAGCACATGAACACTTCGGACTTTGCTTTGAGTGGGTATACCCATGCATGCCTGGAAAAATCATCAATGAAAGTCACGAAGTAAAGGTAATTTCCAAAAGAGGGTGTCTGCATAGGACCACAGACATCACTATGTACAAGCTGCAATTTCTGCATAGCCCGAACTGAACCATCTTTTGGAAAGGAAGAACGCTGCATTTTGCCCAAAATACAGCCTTCACAAACATGTTTTCCAGGTGCCTCAAGTTTGGGCAAAGAAGACACCATTTCAGATTTCTGCAGGCGTAACAAACTAGCAAAATTCAGATGACCAAAGCGTGCATGCCAAAGCTTTGCATCTGACATAGCCTGAGAATCATGAACTGCACATGCCGAATCATTCATAGATCTTTCATAGTCTATGAGCTTATACAGCCCACGACATAAAATGCCAGAAGCAATAATCACATCGCCATTTGAGAGATCATGGACTGTACACCTGTCATCAACGAATTTCACAACCAAGCCAATCTTGGCTAATGCAGAAACTGATAACAGGTTCTTTTTGATCCCTGGCACAAATAAAGCATCTGACAAAGTGAAAGAACTACCATCAGCAGTAGTCAAAATGATCTTACCAACTCCCATAACAGGATAAGAGGAGTTATTGGCGCATGTGACAGTATTCCCTGTAGGGGCAGGCTCGAGTGAAGAGAAGAAACTGCGCTGCGAGGTAATATGTTTGGTCGCCCCACTGTCAAAGTACCAAACATTTGAGTCTACTGCAGACATGCACTGATCATGAGAAGATGGGTCAAAACTGCAGACAGTAGTAAACGCCCATTCTTCTTCCTGCACAAGATTTGCAGACTCTGTTTTTGGTGTAGAGGCCTCTGCAACAACCATTCCAGCCTCTTTCTTCTTTGCCTCTTTAGCAGCCAGTTTTGGACAGTTCTTTATAATATGATCATTTCCTTTACAGTACTTGCAGAACAATTTCTGCTTTTCTGATTTCTTCTCATCTTTATCCTGGTTCTTCGATTGTGCAGCATTTGCAGATTTCTGCTTACTAGTAGAAGAGCTCCATTTTCCTTTGCCCTTCTGACTAGCCAGGAAAGCTTGATCTGCAACACGCATAATGGACCTGTTCTTCCTGGACTGATCTTCCTGCAACAGAACAGAGACTAATTCCTCAAATGACAAGGCATTCGGATTGCCTTTCATCATCAATCGAAGAGTAGAGGCAAAACTCTGATATGAATCAGGAAGGCCATTCAGAACGGTCTGCACAAGTGAGCTATCTGGTATAACCTCATCAGCAGAAATCAATTGTTCCTTCAGGTCTTTGATCTTTGTAAGAAAACTGTCCATAGAATCACCTTCATTCATGTGCTCACTCTCCAACTGTTTTCGGAGGTAAGCAACACGAGCCTCATTCCTAGCCTGGTACAAAGTGGTAAGTGTATCCCAAGCATCCTTTGCTGTTCTGCAAGAGCGAATGTGAGGGATAATGACACGTTTGACAGACAAAGCTATCAATGCATGTGCCTGGGCATCTCTGCCATCCCAACGAATCTGCTCTGCAGTAGGTGCAACAGAAACAGCAGCACGAACAGGAATCTGCGGAATATCATCTTCGACACCATCTTCATCAGCTCCAACACCTGTATTTGCAGTACCTGTCGTTACAGGTGTAACAGGACGTCTTTCAACACCCTGCACAATGTTCCACAATCCTTTTGCAACCAGTACATGTCGCATCATATAAGCCCATAATGGGTAGTTGGTACCATCCAACTTATCCTCAACAGCCAACATACGGAATACATCACTGCTTTCAGCCATGGCCGGTGACTAAAATACCTTGATGCAGAAAATTGACTGTATCTCAAAAAGTTGAACGGAACTGCCCAGACGAGTTCTGCTAGACCTGTAGCAGACTTCGAGACGCTTAAACTGGCGAACAGAAACTGGTATATACCTTTGGCACAAAAGGACGAAATAGCCTGCACAAGCGCTGCGATAGTGCGTTCGGAGGCCGAAACGAGCTCAGATCGCGATTTTGGCACCAGACAGCAAAGCTGTTTTGATCTAGGAAACACCCTGAGTATGCTCACCAAATTTCATGCGAATCTGAGACTGCAAATGGAGGAGTGTCGACGGCGCCCTAGAAGAAGCAACGACCTGCTCTGATACCAATTGTTGGAGTTAGACGTCTGCGGAAGCACGCGAACAGCACAAGGAAGAAGAAGAAGCTTGGAGCACAACACACAAGACTGAATGTATTACTAGAGAATGTACAAAGATAAGTAGCCCATTAGGGCAATAGGCGTATATACAAGCCGGGGGAAAAAAACCTCCTAAAGAGGGAAAAAAGTGCCCCGGTGGTCCTAGAGTGTTCACACACATCACTACCTAAATATATCAACACTAAGAGCGGAACAAGTAGACGACTTCTTTGTGCAGTATGAGTCTTTCGGACTCACCCTCACAAGAACGGCTTTGACTTGGTTCCAACCATTAGACCCCAACCAATTTGGAAATATGGAGCAATTTTTTCAAGAATTCATTGGGGAATTCACTAAGAGAGGGATTAAACACAATTTTGCATCTCTAATCCATAGCTTTAAATAGAACCCTAATGAAACTATGAAAACGGCCGCTCGAAGATTCAATCAGTATGTTGATAGATGTCCAGCTGCAGAGAGACCCACTCAACAAAAAATGATTTCATTATTTTTGGATGGACTCACAAATGGAACCCTAAGAACACTAGTTTATGTGAAGAGGTTACCCTGAGTGAGTGTCTTTAAGAGTGTATTGACCTAGAAGACAATCTAGCTGAGGATCTCAAGAGCACGCCCAGCCCCACTAAATCAGAAGACTCATGGAGTACAATTACATCCAACTCCAGTAATGTGGAGGAATTAGTGGAGCTAGTGGCAAAGAAATTGGGAGTCCAAGGACAGAGAAATTACCAACACCCACCCTTAAGAGTGCCCATGTTACGAAGATGTAGTCTATGTGGAGGAGATCACCCTACTCACACGTGTGTAAGAGGAGGGACCGGTGCACATCAAACATATCCTTACAATAGACAACTCCAACAAGGAACTGCATTGTATTGCCACATAGAACAGAAATACACCAACCACACCACGGAAAATTGTCCATTCAATAGGTAGGCACAAACTTTACAACCACCTTAGTATAGACCATATGGATATCCACCTAGAGAGCCAGGTAGAGATATGCCTAGATATAATCCCTACCCAACACCAACAAGAGCACCGAGGCCATACGAGCAAGTACCATATCCACCGCCCCAACCAGTGTTAGGACCACAACTATGACAACCCCAACAAGTGGTACCTGTGAAGTATGCCCAGCCAGAAGAAAATTTGGAAAGAGCCATAGTGCCAGCCTCAACGATGACCAGTGTAGAATCAGCAAACCCTGGATATGAGTTTCCCCCAGGAGATTACTATCCCTACGAAGCCAACATGTTAGAGTACGAACCAGCATATGATTCGGCTTATTATGGATATGAAAGCTATGATCAGGCCTATGGAACGGAGGTAGCAACTTTAATGTATATTGCACCTAAAGCACAACCACCCGTGAGACCACCCATTAGACCACCTGTGCCAAGAGGACCTTGTTACAGATGCGGAGGAGACCATTTCATTAGAGAATGTCCTCGGCCTTACAACCCACCACCTCCTAGGACTTGGGAAGGATATTGTAATGATTGCAGAAAGGAACATCTTTTCAGAGATTGCCCTAAGAATCCAACCAAAGTCCAAGAGACTGCACCCATTAATGTAATTAAAGTGATAGAAGCACCTGGAGGTGATAAGGAATACACCATGCCTTTAAAGGCCATTACAAGAGCTCAAATGAAAGAACAAAAAGGAAAACAACCAGAATAGGAACGAGAGAGCAATAGAACAATAAGTCCCAAAATTCAAATAGTAGAGGATTCAGAGGACCCACGTGAGAGTACCCAGAACATAAAAGCTCAAAAACGGAAGGAAACAAGAGAAAAGTTCAAAGATAAATGGATGAAAAACAAGAGTCAAGACAATAAGAAACAAACCAGAAGTAAGAAAGAGCATAAAGAACAAGAAATTCGAGAGGAAGTTCCCATTCCACCGCTTATCCAAAAAGCAAAGAGACCAAGATCGATTCTAGCTGACCCAAAACCGGACAACTTAGACATGTGGCTGAAAGCTTACCAAACTAGAATTAAGACTGGACCGAATGTGGAACAGCACGAAAAGCTTTATCCACAAGGAGAATTAGAAAAGGAGAGGCTTGCTATATGCAGAAAACTTGTAGAGGTAGCACAAGCAACCCTAGAAAAGACTATCCCAGCCCTTCCAGAGACAAGAATAGCAGAGGAGCAATACAAGGAGTGTGTCAAAGCCAAGGACAAAGAACTTAGAAGGAAGGTTGACAAATGTGAACGAGTGAAAACTCAAGATGAACCGATGTCAACAATACCTGACTTAGAAGCTGATTGGCCAAGGGAGTTATGGAATAGAATCCGAGAAGAACAATGGAAGAAAATTGGAGAGACGAAGCCTCCCTTTGAGGAATTAGATGCAACAATTTATCAACCAAATCCCAACATGGAAGAAGTATATGAGGAAGTATCAAGACTAGACAGAAATAGAGAAGAAGCTCAGAGCATTTCAACCTTACCAAATTACATGGGAGAATACGAAAAGGAATCCATGATAATCCGAGCACCCACAGTACATGGAAAAGGAAAGAAAAATTCAGAAAAGAATTCACACAATCTAACGAAACTTAAGAAGACGAAAGTACAATGCAAACTGACTGTGGAAGAATTGTTTCAGGTTAAACCGCAACTATGGAAGCAATTAGCGAGTCAACTGGAATTAGTGCAAGAGAAGGATGAAAAGGAAAACAAGGAAAAAGGAAGTTGTAGCTCAGTGATGAGTAGCACCTCCTTTAATGTCAATCCGGGAAGACATGAGGATGGTATGAAGACCACGAGCAAGTGGAAGCACAAGTGCGTGAGTGAGAAGCACACAAGCATGCACACACATACACACACACGCGCACACACAGTAAGAACAAAGAGAGTAAGACAATGGAATCACTTCTATTGCAAGGAAGTTCTCATACAAGCTCAAACTACAAGAAGCTAGCCCAAAAATGAGCTCTCTAGCTCTATTTATAGTTCTTGACTAGCTCTGGCCCTGTTCAGACCTAGTGTCCGGCCTAGTTAAAAATTAGGTTCCGGGGCTTATTTGAGGGCCCAATCAAGATCTAAAAATTATGAAAATTGGCAGGCAACTACATCTAAGGCTCCCCAAGCTCGAGGACTCCTCGGCTTGTACAAAATGGAGCTACAAAAAGGTGAAAAGATATTTACAAGGGTTTGTAGTGATGAGAATCACTTTAGAATGATGTTGGGGTTTTTTGGAAAAAATGAAGGGTAGCCTCAGTGCTAGATCTGCATATGTGTGCATACTTGCTTCTTCCCGCATCCCGTCAACACTCTCCCCCCCCTAGGGTCTGTCGCCTCTGACAGACCTCTTTTCCGCTGTTTGATCAATGTATTTTTGCAGGAGGTCCGTTGCCACTTCGTGTTCTTTGATTTTTAAACCTCTGATTAGATCTCGTTGTAAGGCCTCCCAATCCACTGTACCAGGCATGTCCGGTTGTGGCATGGTGTAGAGCTCGGAGTGCATCGTTTGCTCACATGCAAAGAGATGGAGCAGATGCGTAGGTCGTGGTGCAAATACCTCTGAATGTGCTTCCCAAAACCCCGTAGTGAACATGTCGTCAAATGTTTGCTTGTAGCAGGCAGGGAGATATCTTATGCGTGCATGCCATGCGTAAGCCACTCGTATGCTCGGGGTTGTGCTCATATCATATAGCAGGTCGTAGTTACCATTGATAAACCCTGGAATAGGAGGTTGAATATGGCATACATTGCGAAAAGTTTTGAGTACGACCTGCATCATGTCGAGGATCTTGAGCATCATCTGGGCCGCGACATCTGGCATCGGGTGGAGGCGTGGTATCCAGTGTCTGATGGTTGCAATCATGTATGACACTGTAGGAGTACCGGTTGGGGGGGCGATAGCGGGGTAATTGAGCCATTCTTTACAGTTGGCGTTATTCTGAACCTTGATGGCAAAAGCTTTCCATGATCTGCGTCTTTGCACTGGCCCAAAACACGGATTGTACTTCAAATGCATGGGGGCATGATCCCATGTTCGAAGCATTTCTGGATAAGTTTCTAGTAACTTTTGCCTCCACGTTGGTTGGAATATGGCCCCCTTTCGTGCCGCTTCTGGTATGTCTTCTGGTTCGAACTGTGTGGCAAATGTTGGGCATTTGTTGGTGACTCGTTTGATTTCGGCATTGTAGTCAGCCAACAATACAAAATAGGGCTTGTATTGCAGTTCTGAGCTAGTGATCAGGCGTCTAGGAGTGAGGTGCCTGAAGTATTCTGAGTGAAGGATGGTGTCCTCAATGGCCTTCATTGCCAGCATCTGAGTGGATATCCGCTCCTGATGAGTTTTCCCCATCTCCTCGACTTGTTTCATCCATGCCGATGGGGGTTCCTCATAGGTATCTTGACCTTCTTCTGTTACGCGTCCACCTGGAAGTGGTTGAGGCTCGTAGTTATCGTCGAATGCTTCCTCCACTGGGATGGTAACTGCTTCTTCTTTTGACGGTGGCTCTGGGGGGGAAGGGGGTCGTTCGTACTGCATCAACTTCAGCTTTAATTCTGCGATCTGCTGCTGTAACTCCAGCACGTCATTGGGCGTTGAATGTTCAGGTTCGGTTGAAGTAGCAGCGTCTGTCATTTCTTTATGTTCTTGTCGGTGTGGTGTAGACTCTTGGGGTCTCTGTACGTCCTTTAGCTGGTCGGCAAGCTGATCGTGTGCTTCTAATAGACTGGCATACGTTTCCAATATTTGTTGTATGCTTTCTGAGGGGACCGCTTGAAATTTGACCGGGTCTATGTGAGCCCCCGGGGTGTTCTCCATGGCAGCCTCGAGGTTCTCTTGGTTTTGTTGTTGAAGCCGTCTATTCTCTTCTTGCGCTGCCGCCAGATGTCGTCGTAGCAAAGCCATGTTTCGTTGAAGCCGTGCATTGCGGCCCATTTGCTCGCGCAGCTGTTCCTCCATGGCTTTGCTCTCTTCCATATGCTCTGCTTTGAGTTGCGCATTTGCCTGTTCGAGGGCAGAGATCTTGAGTTGTGACTCCGTATGAATGAACTCCAAAGCAGTGACACGCTCTTGGAGTGTCGCTGAGAGGGTGCACAACCCTTTGTTATTTTCTTCCAATAATGTATATTCTTGCTTAAGCTGAGTGGCAGCTTCAAGCATCGTGTCGAGTGCAAGACTAAATGAGGTGGAAGATGCAGGGGGTTGGGAAGTGGGAATGGGAAAAGTGGATGTTGTGCCTACCGTGTGTGGAAGTGGTGCTGTGAGTGTAATAACCTGTGGTGGTGTTGTGAGGACAGTGGTGGTGGGTGATCCAGCGGATGGTGAGATGTCCATGGGGTCGGACATGAGTGAGTGTGATTCGTGAAATGTGAACACCGGGACGGTGGGTGGTGTGATGGTGGTGGCCGTGAATGTGGGGGAGTGAATTTGGGAATGGGATGTTTTCTTATGTTCCTCGACCTGTTGAAGAATGTTTACAAGGTAGGTCCAGAAGGAGGGTTGGGTGGTTAGTGTGGTGCTCGAGGCAGTTACAAGGGACGGGGTAGGTAGAGTTTGGGGGGGAGGAAATGGAGGGGTGGAGGGTAAAGGGAAGGGAAGAGTCTGACTAGTGACAGATGGTTGTCCAAAGGCATGGGGGAAGAAAGGGTGACCTAATTGAGGTTCAAAAGCCCGAGTGACAGAAATGGATGAGGGTGAAGGGAGGAGAGTGGAAACGGGGGTGTGTACAATTGTCGCACTATAGGAGGAGAATGTTTGTGTGGAAAGACACGTGGAGAGAGGCTCTGAGGGTGGGATAGGAGATGATGGGGGAGATGGGGCATGCGTAATTTCCTCCGGTTCATCATTGTGCCTAGGGCTAATCATGTGCACATCTTCTGATGTGGACGTCGCTAACGCGGTAGATACTTCCATCTGAATCATCTTTCCTTGTCGCGGCCGTGTATCAATTCTTCTTTGATCATAAACAGGGTTCTCTTGACAGACCATGGTTCTCAATGCTTCACTGATGCCACAGGTGTCCGCCAATAGATTCAGTGATTCTACAAATTGGGGGTCGATATGCTCTGACTGTAACATCTGGTTTACTAGGGCCCTATTTGCTTTTTCTGACATTTTATGGCGTCTTTGTACCTGCTTGATTGTTTGGTATAATCGTTGGAGCTGTGCCGTATATGCAGGGGCTTCGTCTTCACTCTCTTCTGGGTTATTCCTTGGTGCCTGCTCCTGAGTTTGTGTGTTTAGTCTTTGAGGGGTTTGTGTCACTTCTAGCTCCTGTACGCTGCTTGTCTCTCCTCGTGCATGTTCTCTTTGGGTAGATGTCCCCGGATCGACATTGTCAGGACAATCTTCACAGTCTGATAGATGAGCCGTCTGCAGAAATGTTTCAAAATCAAAATTTGGATCTTCGGTAAAAGTGGCCATCGCTGCAAATTCTGCATCGGTAGGTAGCGGAGGGGCAGAGGGAGTGGGCTGTACCACCTCTCTTGGTTGAGACTCCTGGAGATGGATTGTGATTGGTGCCACCGGGGCTTCCTCTCTAGTGGAGACTTCGGTAGAGGTTGCTGGAGGGATCAGGACTTGTGAAAGGGATCCACGCATTCTTTTTGCGGGCTGACTCCCTGACTTTCGCCCTTTAAACAATTCTAGATGTGCATACTTTAGGGCTCGAGCAACTGGCACATCATACGCCAGACATCTGTAGATGATTCTAGTCAACGCACAGCAACCATGTAGAGTGGGCTTCCTTACCCCCCGCTTGCCTGCCTCATATACCTGATCTAAGATCCATACTGGCATCTTAATGGGCAAGCTGCCGGTCTCTGCTAAGTACAGTCCGTACCATATCTTCTTGTGAGGCTGAGTGAAACGGTCTTGAGCTGGAAATGCGAAGTGCTGGAGGCACATCCGCAGGGGTATGGCGATGTTGGGGGTGAGGGCGCACATGTCTTTGAGCTTCTTGACTCTATTGCTTTTCATTGATTCTGGTATCAGGGGGTCGCGATCTGAAGGCACATGAGTGCCATACATTTGAAGGGCTTCCCTGATTAATGTTACATTTAGTTCAAACTTCCTCATCTCCTCCAGATTAGATAAGGAGGGCACCCAGAATGTGCCTGAATGATCTTTATCCCCGGTAGGTTTCATCGTAGCAATCAAGTAGTAACACCTGAGGAAGTCAGGTTTTGGTAGAGCTGCACTGAAGTAAGTTTGCAGTCCTGCCTTTCGCCAGATCTCTTGAAGGGGAGCTGCATTTTGTAAGGCCTCAAATTCTCTTGAAAAGAATTGGAAGGTCCACCAAACCCCTCCACACTCCATCTTGGACTCCCAGATGTGGTCCGCGTCTCCCAAATCCCCTGGCATTTCATTGAACCAATGGGAGTGCCCTTTTACTCTTTCGGTTAGTCCACTGGGTGGATCTGGAATAGGGATTCTTCGCACATTCAAGAATTCTTCAGGTCTAGCCGTTGGTGGAGCTTCCACTGGCATGTCATCCCAGTTGATGGGGGCACCAGATCCTGCTTGAGAGCTTGTGCCTGCCGCGGTTGCCATGAGAGTAGGTCGCTTATCTGCTGGAAGACGAAAGGCACATTAGTGTTGCATAGGAAACAAGATGTAATGGTGTTCCCTTCACAATACTAACATGACAATCCAGGAGGTCAGTAGTTAGTGGTGAGGTGTTTATGATATGTGTGAGTGGTGATTAAAGGTCAGTGTCATCCTAGATGCGTACTTTGGTTATGCACTGGACTCGAAATGCTTCTGTTGTTAGTGTGGACGGATTTACAGAAGATGGTCAGGGGGTTTAGTACACAGTTTAACTCTCCACACTTTGATACAGGAGTCGTAGCTTTTAGAGCTAAGGACAGGTGAAGACTTTGGTCTGAGTGTGTGATGTGGTTGGGACCTTGTGGGTATCCATTTCCAGACATTCCTGAGGTTGATGGGAGTGGGGACAGTGAGAGGTGTAGGTATCTTGTCATTTCCTGAGTTGTTGGCCAAGAGTGCTTGTGAGAGCTGCTTCATCCTTGTGTCTATAGTTGAAGTAATTTGGGCTTGTAAGCTAGCCTTGGGCACCCATATCTGTCTAGCATTAGGGATGGCCTTCATTGACCGCTTAGGGACCCAAATAGAGATGGTGTGCCTAGGGGTGATCCTAGGGGGCTTCTTAGCTTTGATCCTTGATTGTGAGGCTCGTTTCTTGTCTCCTTGAGAATCTGCAATTGGAGCTGTAGATCTCCCATCCTTGCGTATCCAGATCTGCTTCACGCCACGAGATGCTCCATGATGCGCAGGTTGGCGCTCCTTCCTCTTGATCAGCGGTCTCCCTCGTATAGAGTGATGTTCGGTCCGTTCGTTTAGAATCTTCTGTGGATCAATTAGGAACTCCTTCTTGGCTCCTGAACCCTCAGTAAGGTTGACATTCCTCTGCACCATAGAAGTTTGGACAAGCACATCGTGGTTATCTTCATGTGGATTCCTGGAGGGACCAGGAGTTGTTGCCTGTTCTATTGGTTCGAGTGCTCGATTTTCTAATTCAATCGTGAGACGACTTTGGCCTACCCAAGCCTGAAGAAGTCCACTTCTTAGGCTTAGGTTGACTGCGTGATCATAGATCCAGTCTTGGCCCAATATAAGCGGTTCGGTCAGATCCTCGTCTTCACACACTAGCACTTTTACTGGCATGCGGACCTCTTGTATGTAGAGGGGAAGATCCACCTCTCCCATACAAGGGGTTTCAACACCTCCTAATCCTATCAGATATGCTTCTATGGGTTTTACCTCCAACCGCAGCTGCTGGCAGTAAGAAAGCCGAACTGCACTTGTGGCTGCTCCTGAATCAATTAAAGCCCTCACGCTTGCTGTGCTCTCTTTTTGTCCTATTTCTAGGGTCAGAAAAGGTCGTCGGTCTACTATCTTATGGGTGCGTCCACCTGAAACCTTACACATGGCCATGTGGTAGTCTGGAGACTCTTCAGTGTTAGTCATAGGCTGGTCCTTTCCTTGTCTTCTCAACTTCATTCGTTTGATACGTTCTAAGGCCTCTGCCTGTGCTTCCTCTCGAATTCGTTTTTCCTCCTCTTTACGTTGCTTAGCAATATTGAGTCGGCTTAGCATCTCCTCCGTGAGGGGTTCCTGATACAGCTTGACTCTGCATCCGCTAATATAGTTAGGGAGGACATCCCCCTCTAGAGTGGCTAGTTGTACTGCTCCACTCGTGGAGATCCTATTAATGATCATAGGTCCGTAGCCTCTCTTCTCTAGCTTTTTTGCGTGTTGTTTCAATGTGTAGACTAACACTAGATCTCCTGCTTTCAAGCCCTTATCCTTCACATGGGCATCAAAGTATGCCTTTTGCCGTTTCTTTGCAGCATAGATACCTGCTGCTGCTCGTAGCCTTGTCTCACCTAAGCGCTCTAGATCAAAGATCCTCGAGGACAACTCGTGTCCATTCCACTCATGCTCTTGTGCTACTCTTAAAGCTGGAATTAGGAAATCTAAGGGTAGCACCGCATTTTGTCCGAAGACCATCTGAAATGGGGTGGCATTGAGTACCGTTTTGTAAGCAACTCGGTATGCCCACACAGCATGGTGAAGTTGTTTGTCCCAATCAGAGCGTTTATTATTGACCAGTTTCGTCAATACGTTACACAGGATCTTATTCGTGCTCTCGGCTTGTCCGTTAGCTTGCGGGTGATAGGGTGCAGACTTCTTATGTACCACCATGAATTCTTGAAGGAGATTTTCAATGACCTCATTCAAGAAGTGCGTACCTCTATCACTAACCAACTCTATTGGTAACCCATATCTAGTGAACACATTTTCGAATAAGAATTTAGCCGTCGTTTGAGCATCATTCTTTGTCGTGGCTTTTACTTCCACCCACTTTGTAAGGTAATCTGTGGCTACAATAATATACTCTGCATGGGAGTTCCTAGCTGGGGGGTTGATGGGACCTACAAAGTCTATACCCCACTTTGAAAAGGCACGTCCTCCCATCATTGGCCTCAAGGGCATTTCATCTTTTCTTGTCGGATATTGGGCACGTTGGCATGTGTCGCAACTCTTCACATAAGTATGTGCATCCATATGAAGAGTGGGCCACCACAGTCCTGAAAATAGAATGGTCTTAATTACTCTGTCAGGCCCAAAGTGTCCACCAGCAACGCCGCTGTGTGCCGTTTCTAAGACTTTCAGGTAGTCTGATTCATGTACGCACAGTCTTAGGTAACCATCCTTGCCTCTTCTATATAGGTTATCCCCTACTAAGGCATAGTCTTGAGCCTCTTGCTCCATGCTCCGTCTTCTTGCAAGACTAGCCTGATTGGGTAATGTTCCCGATCTCATGAACTCAACCAGTGGAGCACTCCAATCTGGGATTAATGACATGTGATAAAGAGTGGCATGCTCCACTGGGGGTCTCTCCTGGCACTCTGGGCAGCTCTGGATCCACTCTTGTACTTCTTTGTCCATGCTAGGCCAATACACTCCTAAGCGTTTTAGATTCTGCAAGGTTCGTTGTTTAGAGTAGTGATTCCCTAGAGGTCCCTCATGGGCTTGCTGCAGCCAACTAGCATGTTCATCCTCCTCGACACAACAAGCTAACACCCCTTCTGTATCTTGCTTGTACATACTTCCCGCCAAGATTTGATACTTTAATGATTTTACAACTTCTTCTTTGCTGGTTTTCACATTCTTATTTGCAGGCCCGAAGGTTAGGACTGGTACCAACTTATTTGCCCATTTAGGAACAACTTCTAAATTGAACAAATACGCATCGGGCAAATCATCAGACACTCCTTGCGGTGGCTCTCCTGAAGTGATGCGAGAAAGATGGTCTGCCCTGAGATGGGTTCTACCTTTCCTGACAACAACTTCAAAGTCGTATTCCATTAGTAAGAGAAACCATCTTACTAAGCGACCTGTATTGCAAGGTTTATTGACCAAATATAGTAACGCTTGATGATCAGTGAAAAACTTGAACTTGTTGGCCAATAGGTAGTGTCTAAACTTCTTCACAGCATATATCATGCCTAAGCCTTCTCTCTCCGTTGTGGTGTAATTCCGTTCAGCTGCATTTAATTGCCTACTAGCATAGGCTATCGGCAAATCTAGGTTTCCTTCACCTGTGGGTTGTGCTAGCACACATCCTATTGCATGATTGGAGGCATCTACATGGACATGAAAGGGTTTGCTCCAATCCGGAGTAGTCAATATTGGTGCTGTGCACAAACGTCTCTTCAACTCATTGAAGGAAGTCTCGCATTCCTCATTCCATTCAAAATTCGTTAACAGCCCATAAAGAGGTTTAGCTATGATGGCATACATGTGGATAAATCTACGATAATACCCACAATGGCCCATAAAGGCTTGTACCTCTTTCACATTTCTTGGTCTGGCCAACTCGGCTATTGCTCTCACCTTGTCTTCGTCTGTTGATATTCCATTCTTCGAAACAATGTGACCTAAGATCTTACCTTGGCGTACCATAAACACACACTTCTCTGGATTCAGACACACTCGATAATCTCTACACTTGTTGAAGATTTGCCTAAGCTCAGGGATGTGGTAACTCCTTTCTTGGGAATGAGCGCATAAATCATCCACATATACTTCTAAGCTCTTTCGCAAGAACTCTTTGAAGACATGACACATGAGTCTTTGGAATGTTGCCGGTGCATTGGTGAGCCCAAATGGCATCACACGAAATGCAAAGATTCCCCATTCTGTGGCAAAGGCCGTTTTGTGCTGATCTTCGGGGGCAATGGCTACTTGGTTGTAACCTGAAAATCCATCAAGGAAGCTGTAAACTTCCTTGCCTGCAACACGCTCCAAAAGATGTTCGGTGATTGGAAGAGGATAACTATCTCGGATCGTAGCGGCATTAACTTTTTTAAGGTTAATGCACACTCGCAATTTCCCATTCTTCTTGGGCACCACTACAATAGGGGACACCCATTCAGTGTGCTCAATCTCATAGATGAATCCGGCTTCAATCAGCCTGTCAATTTCCTCCTTTATTTTGGCCGCATAATTGTCATTATATGTGTAGGGTTTTTGTTTGGTGGGCTTAGCTTCAGCGGTCATCGGAATCGTATGAGAGCAGATCTCTGGATCTACTCCTTTCAAGTCTCTATAATGCCATGCGAACACATCCCTATATTCCCTTAATAGGGCTACAAGTTCTGCTTCTTCCTCTGCACTTAGGTCGTCTCCTATGTACGTACATCGCTCTTCGTTCCCTTCAATGGTCACTACAATTTTTTTGGTCTTTTCTTTATTGTCATATGCTTCTCCTATAATGGCCTCTCTCTTAGGCATTCGTACCAAAATTTTCCGGTCTTCCACTTCATATTTCTTGAAATTCTCTGGTACTTCGAACAATGATTCTTCCTCTTCTTGTCTCACTACTTTCCTTTTCTTTTTCTTTTGACTTCCTTCACTTCCTTCCTTTGAATTTATTGTTTTAATACTCGCAAGGGGTTCTTCTTCTTTTTGGGTTAACCCTCCTATGTCTTCTAAGTAGTGTTCCTCTGAGTCGAAGTAAGTATCCATCACAATGGATTCTAGATCATCGTCACTCTCTTCTTCTTCCATGGACTCGCTAGGATCACACTCTTCCAACAAGGGCTGACACATGAACACTGAAATATCGTAGCCCTCCTCATCGCAATGGGGTGTCCATTGTTCCTCATTGACTGCAATGTCCATGGTAGCTAAGATTTCTGCCCAACCATGAGGCTCAAATTCCTCGTCAGGAAATATCATCGGAGTATAGGCTGGGTCTTTTATTGGTCTATCTCCTGGGGGAGCTCCCTCTTCTCTCGCTTTTCGGCGCTTTTCCTCTTCCTCCGCGACCTTGCACATCCACAAGTGAGTATCTTCATGCAACCAGGATGGTTCAGGTGAACTTCCAGAATGCACGGAGATAGAATCTTCTTTCGCTTTGTGGATAGGATTCCACTGTAGGGGTGGTACATCTCTAAAAGTGTGATCCTTCAGATTGACCTTGGTGGTGACCCCTAAGTGCTGTAAATACAAGGAGTTGGTCCCCCAATCCTGTACTATTTGCAATTGTCGTAGGAAAGGTCTTCCTAGGATCATCTCGTAAACATTATTCTTCTCAAAGTCACATATAGCAAATGTATGTTCAAACTCCACACCACAAGTGGTTAGAGTTATCCTTTCAAGCAATCCGAGAGGTCTTTCAAAATGACCATCTGCCATTTGAAGTTTCATTCTCGTTGGTCTTAAGGTGGGTTTGCCCCATCGCTTCCATAGGGAGATGGTCGCGATAGCAACACCGGCACCCGAATCCACAATTGCTTTGGTTGTGTAACCTTGGTAGGTGATCGGAAGATAAGTGTTACCTTCTTCACCTTCGCTCATGTCTCCTATCTTGTCAAGAGGTATCTCGGGAACTTTCTGCTTAGAGCCCACTTTTGGTATATTGGATTCAAGTTCTGGAACCTGATCTTTCACATGATTCCAGAGCTCCGGTTTTGCCTTGAGGAGTTCCTCTACAGTGAGGTGACATTGAACCTTAGTGTTCTTCACCACATCAGTGTTCCTAGGAATCACTGAGTCTTCATTTCTTACCAATATCGTGGGCGCTCTGATCTGGAGAGATTCAGATTCCCATGGGCCTGTGAAATGAGGCAACTCTTGTAGAGAATTAGATTCAAAATCTAATCTCTCATCCTCTTGTTGCTCTGCTTGATCCCCATAGATAGAGGGAATGTCTTGGGGAAATTGATCACGAAGATCATCAATCTCAGGAATCGGAGGGGAATCACCCTTCTCCTTGGCCCATTTCTCTTCTTGTATTTCCCGCAAGAACTCTGGAGAGTACTGTTGTATTGAAGGAGGTATTCCAGCATCCGTGGAATTAGGAACATAAGCTACCATTTGTGGTAAGCTTCCTCTTTCAACAACTGGTTGAGCCTGTGGAGGTAAAGAAACTTGTGATTTGTTTACCAACTGCTCTAATCTTTCTAATAAGCCTTGGAAATGCAACTCTGGCTTGACAGAGTTTGTCTGATTGAACTTTTGGCTAGTCTCAAGTATAGCTTGAGCTTGTTCTACCATTTTCATGCACATCTTCATTCGTTCAATCTCTAAGTCGGCTCTAGGGTAACTCCTGTCTAGGTTTGCAGCTGTTGGCCCTTCTTGAAGTCGAGCCTGGTAGGCCTTGAACATCATGTCCAAGCCTTCAGGAGTGGGGTCAGCTAATACTGATCCTACTCGGGGTGGTGGGTGGGTTACGTGGGGTGTATTAGAGGGTGGAGGAATGGAGGGTGATGGGGGAGGTAATGGTGGAAGTGTGTGGGAGTGCGGTTGAGATGTGATCTCTGTGAGTTTTGCCTTGGTTTCTCTCAAGCTTTCTTCAAGTTCGTTTATCTTTTTTGCCCATTGCCTCTTCATCCTTTCACGACTCTCCTTCCAGGCTCTAGTCCTCTTTTTGGTTATGCTCTCTGTCTCACTCACTTCAGGGCTCTGTTCGGGACCAACACCTTGGTGTTGTTGAAGTGCCTGGGCTCTTGTGATCACCTGCACAGGTGCAGTGGAAGTCACGCTTCCTATGGAGTCTACTACTAATCCCACAACGTTGATAGGAGTGATCTTAGGCATGTTATTGGGGTTTTTTGGGCAATCTCGTAGGAGATGCTCTTTCCCGCAGTCTTGGCAAAAGCCCTGAATGGTCACTGGCTGAGGTAGTGTAGGGACAGGTAGTGGACAGTCACGTACAAGGTGATCTCCCTGACATCTGAAACATGGCCCTCTAGGAAATGGGGGTCGTACCTGCCTAGGTTGAGGTCTGGAGTTGGGGTTTGTGTACATGACATTAGAATACTCCGGTTCCCCGCTATTTTCACTTGGGTCCTCATAGTAGTATGACTCGTTATGCTCGGGTGACTGCATGTAGTAAGCCTGCGGGCTATCAATATGTGCGGAGTCAAAACTATGGTCACTGGGGTCACTGTCTGATAGCAATGGGGTGACTGGGACTATGGCTCTATTCGGATTTTCTTCAGTAGAGGCATACTTCACTGGGATCACATTGGTTGGAGTAGGGGGTTGTTGCACTAGGACTGGTTGAGGTCTCTGCTGCCCTTGATAAGGTGGCTGATAAGTTTGTTGCGGTCTGTTGTATTGTGGCGATGGGTACTGATTCTGGTATCTCCCCTGTTGTGGATATGGCTGAGGATAATTTTGCCTAACAGTTTGTTTGTTATATGGACAGTCCTGTGCCGAGTGATTGGTGTACCTGCGCTCTATGGTGCAGTACTGGCCACTAAGGTTCGCCTGAGGTTGGGCCATAATGGGGCATACACTTGCCATATGTTCGCCGCCACAATTGTAACACCGCTTAACTGGGGCAAATCTCGGAATTTGCTTACTAGAGACACCTAGTTTTTGGGCTACCTTCTCTGCAAGTTCCTCGATGGATGTGGATTGACCTGATGTCTGTTTACTAGAGCTATCAGAATCCTTATAGATTTTTGATAGTTCTAACTCTTCACCTAGATTGTCCTCAATGTCTATGCACATGCGCACGCACTCCTCTATCGTTCTAGGGTCCTTCAGGTACACATATGACCTGAGCTTAGTGCTCAACAATCCATCTAGGAACAAGGCCACTTGTTTGGCTGGTGTGGGTAACTCTGGCATAGGGCATCTCTCCAGGTACTGTCTAAATCTTCTTCCAGCTAGTCTGACCGTCTCTTGAGGTGTTTGTTTGAAGCTATGAATTAGTGAGGAGGTGTTATGCCTGATTCCACTCTTAGAAAACTCGACAATAAATGCCTCTAAGAGTTGGTCTATGTTTCTGAAATGCCTCTCATTCAGTGGTTGGAACCAAGTGAGGGCAGTGTTCCTAAGGGTTAGACCGAAAGCATTATATTGTGTGAATAGGTCCTCCACTTGTTCAGCTTTCAACACTTGTCGAAATTCGGCCACATGGTCATAAGGGTCCCCCGTGCCATCGAAATAATTCTTCATGGACTTCACAAGTTGGGTTGGTCGCAGGGCCCTAGTGTGTTCTCTCGGCCTTGGCAAAGGAAAATCATCAATGTCCCGGTGATTCCATGGGGTTCTATGTCTCTCAGTTTCTACTCTATTCCTTTCTGTTCCCGTTCTTTCTCTTCCCAGGGAGTTGGCAAAACTTACCTCAGGTTTGTCTCTACCTCTATCTCTTTGAGCGCCATGAGCGAGGGAGGTCCCGGTTCCTTGATGACCAAAGGATACATTAGACCTTGGTTGGGGAAAAACAAATTCACCCTTCCAAGTGTAGGCATGTCTGCCCTGCTCAGTGACCACGAAGATTCTCTCTGATGCAGTGTCTAGGTAGGTTACTTGGCCTGGACTATCAGGGTCTTTAAACTCGTAAATTGTGAGGGTGTTCCCCTCCTGAGGTTGAGAAGTTCTATATCTCCAAAAAGCCTCATCGGTTTCCCGATTTAAAAGCAGATCTATGCTTTTATTATCTTGTGGAATCCACTCAGGAGTCATGATTCTGGTCAAGACGGACTTACCGCGGGGAGTTCTTGGCTCTCTCTCTAAGTTCCCTTGCTCTATATCTCCTATGTCGGCCTCCGCAATCACATTTCCAAACTCATCAGTTCTATCGGGAAGAGTAGTGACTACATATATAGTCCCCTCTTTATCTAGGTATGCTCCATTCTCAAACTTGACTACCGGGTGGTCTATTCCATGGGGTTGGTCGGGGTTCTTAATCTGGACCACTGATCTTCTTAGTCCGTCTTCGTAGATGCGAGCACCTAGACGATTCGTCCTGATATATTCCAACTGAGTCTTATAAGGCCCCTCTGGCTTTTCTAGATATGCCAACCCTGAACTACCTACTGATCTCTCCATGTGATAGGACATCTCAGAATCACTTGTTTCTGATCTGGCAGTGTATGGGTAATCACTCAACTGCTGGGCCCAAGACCTGGCAGTGTGATTGACACTAGCTTCAGAAGATCTGAGGCTTTGTCTGTCTCGGCCTAAGTGTCTGCCTGATCTAAGGTTCATATGCCTGATTTATTCACCCCCTGGATCCCAAGCACACTCTCGTTGCAGGTTGATTTTGCCCCAATTACTTTGTTCGTTTTAGTTGAATAGTATGTTTATGGTCTTGTCTGAAATTGCGTCGTCAGGAGTACTTAAATGAATTTCCGCACTTGATGAGTGATCGATTCCCGTTTACCTTTTTGTCCCTTAGTGTTTTCGCACTTAAGACCTATTTATTTTCTTGCACTTGGTTGATTAATTCTCTTGGACTTACTTCGTGCCTAACGTTGCCCTAGTTAATTACCACACCTAAGTCGTACTTAGCCTAGGCTAGGAATTGACAAAGGGGGGTTATGAGATCTTCCAACCTCAATCCGCTGGTTGACCCGACAGCTATGCAAGCCCAGGAAGCCTTCTCCCAGGCCCGGTACTCACCCTTGCTAGCTTGCTTTGATTGCCTTGAGTGCCCACAAAGTTCCTGCAAAAACTCACCAGTTAGTATAGCTTTATTGCCACAAGTATTTGAAAGACCTGCTTCAATAATTTTTAACCCCCTTGGGTAGCTCACTGTACCCCCTGTCTCTGAGAATCACTTAGTCCCACCTATCTCGGGTTTCTATGCTTTTTGCCCCCTACCACGGTTCTAAGTTTTACCAATATGTCAAACACCAAGCTCACTATCCTTCAACCACTCAAAAAATTATCTCTCAATTTTCATGCGTTAATGGCCGTGTATCGCGATAGGTCGGGTCGGGGTGTCGCGATAGCTCGGAGTGTCGCGATACCTTGAGGTGTCGCGATAGCTCGGAGTGTCGCGATACCTTGGGGTGTCGCGATAGCTCGGAGTGTCGCGATACCTTGAGGTGTCGCGATAGCTCGGAGTGTCGCGATACCTTGAGGTGTCGCGATAGCTCGGAGTGTCGCGATACCTTGGGGTGTCGCGATAGCTCGGAGTGTCGCGATACCTTGAGGTGTCGCGATAGCTCGGAGTGTCGCGATACCTTGGGGTGTCGCGATACCTCGGAGTGTCGCGATACTTTGGGGTGTCGCGATACCTCGCGGGGTGTCGTGATACTTCACGGGGTGTCGCGATAGCTCGAGATATGGCAAAATTTCCTGTTCTATCTAGGGTTTCTAGGAGTTCTAGGCCTGCGCAATGCCGTGGTGCACTCAGAATCGTGAGAGGTCGAGCTTTTCGGAGTGTCGCGACAGCTCGAGCTCAACGCCTCGGGGACTGTGTAGGCAGTTTCTGTACCTGCTGAGCTTACTGGAGATGGTGATGGAGCTGGTACCTGCAAGAAACATGCAAAAAACACACAAATGCAAACACACACAATCGCTCTCTCTCAAACTCGCACACAACAAATGAGGGAAAGAAAGGGAAGAGGGGATATGTAGTGGGGAAGGAGGTGGAGGTGGAGATGGAGAAGGAGGTGAAGATGAAGATGGAGATGGAGAAAAATCGGAAATTTACCTACTACTTACCATTCCAACGCGTCCTCTCTACGTCTTACCATCACACGCTCGTCCTCAAAGCTCGATCCCCGGCAACGGCGCCAAAATTTGGTGTAGCTCAGTGATGAGTAGCACCTCCTTTAATGTCAATCCGGGAAGACATGAGGATGGTATGAAGACCACGAGCAAGTGGAAGCACAAGTGCGTGAGTGAGAAGCACACAAGCATGCACACACATACACACACACGCGCACACACAGTAAGAACAAAGAGAGTAAGACAATGGAATCACTTCTATTGCAAGGAAGTTCTCATACAAGCTCAAACTACAAGAAGCTAGCCCAAAAATGAGCTCTCTAGCTCTATTTATAGTTCTTGACTAGCTCTGGCCCTGTTCAGACCTAGTGTCCGGCCTAGTTAAAAATTAGGTTCCGGGGCTTATTTGAGGGCCCAATCAAGATCTAAAAATTATGAAAATTGGCAGGCAACTACATCTAAGGCTCCCCAAGCTCGAGGACTCCTCGGCTTGTACAAAATGGAGCTACAAAAAGGTGAAAAGATATTTACAAGGGTTTGTAGTGATGAGAATCACTTTAGAATGATGTTGGGGTTTTTTGGAAAAAATGAAGGGTAGCCTCAGTGCTAGATCTGCATATGTGTGCATACTTGCTTCTTCCCGCATCCCGTCAACAGAAGTCCATCTAAAATACAAATCCCAGTTGATAAGGTGGGAGAGTTTAGCGAAGGAGACGAAGGTAATACATGTCTACCTGTCACTTACAAAGGGTACATGACCAAAGCTATACTAGACACAGGAGCAGGAGTAGGAATTGCCACCAAGGAGATTTGGGAGAAATGGGGAAAGCCTACCTTACGGCCCACATGCATGAAGCTCCAATTAGCAGACGGTCATGTGGAGAAACCCTTAGGAATATTGGAAAGAATCAATTAACCACCTATGGAGTTGAATTTGAACACACATTAGCCATTTGTAAGTTCGAAAAGGCTAACAATTACGAAATGATATTAGGACGACCTTTCATGAGACAAATGTGGATAGTGCAAGGTACATGCCTCAAATCTTTCCTGATGAAACCTTTGAACCACATGGATAGATGGAAATCTTAGCAACCTTGGATGTATGTGTGAATGAGGAAGTTCTAACGATGAATGAGTGCATAGACTAATAAGGCTATGATGTAAACTTGTACATGGTTGTCCTTGAAGAAGTGGAAGCAGGGGAAATCTTAGAAAAAGAGTGGAAGGAGGAATATGAGAGTATAGAAATGGAACCAAAATTTGATTCAGAAGAGAGCTATTGTTGAGAGCAGTATGGGCACCCAAGGACTGACTAGACAAGGAAGCCAGCGGAGAGAGTCAGAGCGAGGTGAAGGAGTAAGTAGACAAAGCAGTTGACGCAAATCTGGCAGATAGGCCCTTCAAATTTTTCCAAATCAACATCTTTATAACAGTGATTCTTATCACTAAGAATCATTGTAAATACCATTTCATATTTTTGTAGCTCCATTTTGTGCAAGCCAAGGAGTCCTTGAGCTTGAGGAGCCTTAGAAGCACCTACATATCAATTTTCGTATTTTTTAGACTCCGTTTAAGCCCTCAAATTGGCCCTGGAACCTAATTTTTAACTAGGCCGGACACTAGGTCTGGACAGGGCCAAAACCTAGTCAAAAACTATAAAAAGAGCTAGAGAGCTCATTTTTGAGGTTAGATTGTAATTGAATTGAACTTGTATGAGCTTTTTGAAAGTAATCTAAGAACTCCATTGCTTCTCACTCTTTGTCTTGCCGTGTGTGCGCGTGTGTGTATGTGTGTGCATGTTTGTGTGCTTCTCACTCACGCACTTGTGCCTCCACTTGCTCGAGGTCTTCATACCATCCTCACGTCTTCCTGGATTGACATTAAAGGAGGTGCTACTCATCACTGAGCTACACCAAATTTTGGCGCCGTTGCCGGGGATCGAGCTTTGAGGACGAGCGTGTGATGGTAAGACGTAGATTGGAGACGTTGGCGTTGTAGGTAATTTCTTTACTTTTCCTATTTTTCTCTTTCTTACCTTACCACCATCATCACCATCATCATCATCCCCATCTTCCACCTCCACTTCCATCATCGTGAAAATTTCAGTTTTTTGACTATATCCTCTTCCTCCTTTCATTTCCTTCATTTCACTTGTGAGAGAGAGCGAGAGAGCGAACTGTTGTGTGCTATTTTCTACATACATTTGGAGTTTCTTGCAGGTTTCAGCTTCATCATCCCCTCCAGCACGCCGCACAGGTACGGAAATGTGCAGAACTGTCTCGCAGTCGCCGACTCCTGTCGATCGCGATTGACAGAAATTTTCACCTTTTGGTAAATCTGAGTGCACCACAGTGGACTAGAGACCCTGCACACCACATTTCCACAAAAATTTTTGAAAATTTTGCAAAATTTCATTCCATCGCGATTGACAGCTCTGTCCATCGCGATTGACAGCTCTGTCCATCGCGACCGACTGGTTGTCCATCGCGATTGATTGCCTGTCCATCGCGATTGATTGCCTGTCCATCGCGACCGACGCCTGTCCATCACGATTGACTGACCGCCTGTCCATCGTGATTGATACTCTGTCCATCGCGATTGATACTCTGTCCATCGCGATTGATACTCTGTCCATCGCGATTGATACTCTGTCCATCGCGATTGATACTCTGTCCATCGCGATTGATACTCTGTCCATCGCGATTGATACTCTGTCCATCGCGATTGATACTCTGTCCATCGCGATTGATACTCTGTCCATCGCGATTGATACTCTGTCCATCGCGATTGACAGCCCTGTCGATCGCGATTGACAGCCAATTTTAGCCAATTTTTTAGGGTTTTTTAATTGAAGAGTTGGGCTAATTTTGGGCATAAACATTTTACTCTAGAGCACATAAGGAGGCCTTAGGAAAACAACTTGGGGAAAACCTGTTGCACAGTGATCCTGTTTGAACCCTGTCTTAACCCTAGAACCCTGAACGGTCATAACTTTTCCATACGAAATCCATTTTTTGAGCTCTAGGGCTTGTTGGAAAGCTTGTGGCATATACTACACGCCCTCAACTGTTTTTTATAAAGATAATGCGTTGATTTTTAGCTAGGGTATTTTGAATTTGACCATACCCAGGGGGATCAAAGTCAGGGGTCTTAATAATTGTTTTCCTAAAATTCACTATGCAAATTAGTATTTGTGCTACAGGAATGAGAATCATTGGTTCTGTCTTTGGAATTTAAATATTAAAGCTAACTTTGGAACTCTACAGATCTATTGAGAGCATCAAAAGGCGTTCTAAGCAAGTGTAAGTGCAAGCTTGGGAACACACTTCCTGGGCATTCAAGGGCAACCAAGCAGGAAACAAAAGGTTGGAAACTTTCAACCCCCTCTGTCAATTCCTAGCTTAGGCTAAGAACGACTAGAGGTAGGAGTAAGTCAGGGCGACGATAGGCAATTATCAAGTTGGAGCATACCTAAACTCTCAAGTTCAAGCTAAGAACATAATCTTCGTACTGTCGAGAACTTTAAAGGAAAAGAACTTAACGTGGAACGATCAACTGTAAGTGCGGAACTACACTCAAATATACCTTACGACGTGATATCAGACAAGAATTTTAACACGGGAATCAACTAAAAAGAATCAAGTAACTGATACAAAAGGACTCTGCAACGAGGTTGTACTTGGGCAAAATTGGGCTATTCAACTAGGCTTATGAACCTTAGATCAGGGCGACATCTAGTAAGGGATAGACAAAGCCTTAGGTCTTCAGAGGCTAGTGTCAACCATACTGCTAGGTCGTGGGCCTAGCAGTTGAGCCACCACTCATACTACCCAAGTTCTGAGACTAGTGAATCCGAGATGTCTCAAGGTATGGAGAGACCTACAGGAAGTTCAGGAGTGCCATACTTGCACAGGGTAGAAGGCCCGTACAAGACACAGCTGGAATACCTTAGGACCAACCGATTAGGTGCCAGCATCTATGAGGACGGCCTAGGAAGATCTGTGGTACAGATTAAGAATCCTGATCAATCCATCGGATTAGAGCACCCAGCTATTAAGTTTGAAAATGGAGCATACTTGGACAAAGAAGGAACCATATACGTAGTCACCAGTCACCCAGATAGGACGGACGAATTTGGAAATGTGATCCCCGAAGCAGACTTAGGTGACCTGGAGCAAGGAAACATGAGTGCAGAACCTAGAACCCCTCGAGGTAAATCGGTTCTCACTAGGATTATCACACCGGAGTGGATTCCCCAGGATAATAAGAGCATAGATTTGCTCCTCAATCGAGAGACTGACGAAGCCTTTTGGAGGTACGAACCTGATCGGCCAATTGATATAGGAACAATCATGATCTATGAGTTTAAGGATCCTGATAGCCCAGGTAGAGTGACCTACTTAGATCACGCTTCGGAGAGGATCTTTGTGGTGACAGAAAATGATAGGCATGCTTACACTTGGAAAGGTGAAATTATTTTTCCCCAACCAAGATCGAATGTGTCCTATGGTCACCCTGGTGCTGGAACATCCCAAGCTCATGGAATGCAAAGAGACAGAAGTAGAGATAGACTAGAAGTAAGCTTTGCCAACCCAGTGGGCAGAGAAAGAACGAGGACAGAAACAAATAGAGTAGAACCTGAGATACTTAGAGCTCACAGGAATCAAAGAAATGCGGATGCGTTCCCTCTACCACGACCTAGAGAGCACACAAGGACTTTGAGACCGACTCAGCTTGTTAAGTCCATGAAGAACTACTTCGATGGCACTGGAGATCCATACGATCATGTGGCTGAGTTTAGGCAAGTCCTGAGAGCTGAACAAGTGGAGGATTTATTCACGCAGTACAATGCCTTTGGTCTGACCCTTAGGAATACTGCCCTGACATGGTTTCAGCCACTAAATGAGGGGCAGTTCAGGAGCATAGACCAACTCCTAGAGGCTTTCATTATTGAATTCTCTAAGAGTGGCATAAGGCATAATACCTCCTCGCTGATTCACAGCTTCAAGCAAACCCCTCAAGAAACCGTGACACTTGCAGGAAGAAGATTTAGGCAATACTTAGAAAGATGCCCTATTTCGGAGCTACCCACACCAGCTAAGCAAGTGGCTTTATTCCTGGATGGATTGCTAAGTACTAAATTGAGATCTTATGTGTACTTGAAGGACCCTAGGACCATAGAAGAGTGTGTGCGCATGTGCATTGACATCGAGGATAACCTAGGGGAGGAGTTAGAGCTTTCCAAGATATACAAAGATTCAGATAGTGCCTCTAACCTCTCTTCCACGCAATCCACATCAATTGAGGAACTTGCAGAGAAAGTAGCTCAGAAATTAGGTGTCACTAACAAACAAATCCCAAGGTTTGCCCCTGTGAAAAGGTGCTATACTTGTGGTGGCGACCACATGGCGAATGTATGTCCCATTATGGCTCAACCCCAAGTTAATCCTAGTAGCCAGTACTGCACTATAGAACGAAGGTACACCAATCACACCGCGCAAGATTGCCCCTACAATAAGCAAACTGTTAGGCAGACGTACCCACAACCATACCCTCAACAAGGAAGATACCAGAACCAGTACCCACCTCAGCAGTATGCGAGGCCTCAACAAACCTACCAACCCTACCAAAACCAACAAAGGCCTCAGCCTGTGCTAGCACAACAACCCCCAGCTCCAGCTAATGTGATTCTGGTAAAGTATGCTGCTGCAGAAGAAAACCTGAATAGAGCCATAGTCCCTGTAACACCAGTGCTTTCAGAAAGTGATCCCAGTGACCATAGCTTCGATTCTACACATGTTGATAGTCCCCAGGCTTACTACATGCAATCTCCTGAACATGGTGAGTCCTACTATAGTGATGAGCCAAATGAACCTAGTTGGGAGGCAGATTACACAAACATCATGTATGCAAACCCCAACCCTAGACCTCAACCTAGGCAGGTAAGACCCTCATTCCCTAGAGGACCATGCTACAGATGTCAGGGGGATCATCTCATTCGTGATTGTCCCTTACCTCCACCTACACAACCCCAGTCAGTGACGATTCAGGGCTTTTGCCAAGAGTGTGGAAAGGATCATCTCTTACGAGACTGCCCTAAGAATCCTAATAATATGCCAAAAATTACTCCTATTAACGTTATTGGGTTAGTGGTAGATTCCACAGGAAGTGTCACTTCCACTACACCCGTGCAAGTGATCACTAGAGCTCAAGCATTGCAGCAAAACCAAGGGGTAGACCAGGAAAAGAGCCCAGATGTTAGTGAAACAGAGAGCATGACAAAGAAGAGGACTAGAGCCTGGAGAGATAGCCGTGAAAGAATGAAACAGCAATGGGCAAAAAAGATAAGTGAACTCGAGGAAAGCCTCAGAGAAACAAAGGCCAGGATAACTGAACTCACATCTCAAACTCCCTCTCACACTACCCCACCCCCACCATTCCCAACTCCATCCGACCCGCCACCTTCCAACCCGCCTCAACTAATTCCACCACCCCCTAGAGTAGGATCAGTCCTAGCAGATCCCACTCCCGAAGACCTTAATATGATGCTTAAAGCATATCAGGCCAGAATCCAAGAAGGGCCAAATGTAACTGATCATGAAAAGTGTTACCCAAGAGCAGAACTAGAGTTAGAACGAACCAAAATTTTTGCTAAGATGGTGGAATTGGCTCAGACCATGTTTGAGGCCAGTCGCCTATTTAACATCTCTAGTTCAGCGAAGACACAGTTGCACTTTGATGGACTGTTAGAAAGAATAGAGAAGCTGATTGCACAATCAGAAAAGGAACCTGCCTCTCAACACAAGGACAAGGCAAGTGAAAGATTAAGCATTCCTGCTCCTGAAGCCTATGTGCCTGAAGCCTATGTGCCTGAAGCCTATGTGCCTAACTCTATGGAGCCAGACACATCATCTTCTATGAATTGGTTCACACCAGAATTCCTATGCGAGATTCAAGAAGACAAATGGGCTAAAGAGAGTGAAGTCCCTCCTCCTATTGAACTTGTGGATGATGCACACGACCAATTCCCACAAGATATCCCATCCATTTATGAGGAGCAGGAGAGCACCCAATCTCAGGAAAGATTAGACTTTGAGTCTAACTCTCTACAAGAATTACCCCACTTCACAGGCCCATGGGAAACTAAGTCTACTTGTATGAGAACACCCACGGTCATGGTACGAAATGAGGACTCAATCATACCTAGGAACACAGAGGTAGTGAAAAACACTAAAGCGCAGTGTAATCTCAAGTTAGAAGAGCTACTCAAGGTTAGACCTGAATTATGGAAACATGTCGCCAAACAAGTACCAGCGATAGTGAAACCTCATACCCAGGTAGGATCACATAGGACGGTGCCAGAGATACCCTTGGATAAGATAGGAGATATGTGTGAAGGTGAAGAAGGGAACACCTATCTTCCCATTACCTACCAGGAGTACACCACCAAGGCAATTTTGGACTCAGGCGCAGGAGTTGCAATTGCCACCACTTCCCTATGGAAGCGTTGGGGCAAGCCAGCACTCAGGCCCACGAGGATGAAATTGCAGATGGCCGATGGTCACATAGAGAGACCCCTAGGGTTGTTAGAAGGAATAACTCTCACCACCTGTGGTGTCGAGTTCGAGCATACCTTTGCCATATGTGATTTTAGCAAGAACCATGCCTATGAAATGATCTTGGGACGACCCTTTATGCGACAGTTGCAAGTGGTACAGGATTGGGGAACCAATTCTTTGTACCTGCAGCACTTAGGTGTTACGACCAAAGTGAATCTCAAAGATTACTCTCATAGAGATGTCCCTCCCATCCAATGGAATCCCATCCATAGAGCCAAAGATGATACAGAATCGGTGCATTCCATAGGGTCAGGATCCTCATGGATGCATGAAGACACCCACTTATGGATGTGCAAAGTAGCAGTAGAAGAAGAGAAGAGGGAAAAGGCCAGGGAGGTAGGTGCAAAAGAAACCCATAGATCAATTCAAGACCCAGCCTATGCACCTGTAGTCTTTCCTGACAAAGAATTTGAACCCCACGGCTGGGCAGAAATCCTAGCAACAATGGACGTAGCCATCAATGAAGAACAATGGACACCTCACTGTGATGAAGATGGCTATGACATTTCAGTCTTCTCCATAGAGCCAATCATGGGAGAGGCAGTTCTAGAAGAATGCGAACCTAGCCCTGATACACTTGAGGATGCAAGTGACTCCGATCTAGAGTCAATCATTATGGACCCACCTTTTGCATCAGATGAAGAATACTTCCATGAAGTTGAATTTCAACCCCAGAGGCATGGAGAGCTTACAAATGATGTAAGATTAGCCACACATGTGACTCCGAAGGAGGAAGGAAAGAAACGAAAGAAGAGAGAAGTCTCACCAGAGGAGGAAGAATCTTTGTTTGAGGTCCCGGAAAATTTTAAGAAGTATGAGATAGATGACAGGAGAGTCATGATCAGAATGCCGAAACGAGAGGCACAATCAGGAGAGGCCTATGATAACAAAGAAACCACCAAGAAAATAGTAGTAGCCATGGAAGAGGGAGAAGAGAGATGCACGTACATAGGCCATGACCTAATAGAGGAAGAAGAGCATGCGTTAATAGCCTTGCTAAGAGACTACAGAGATGTATTCGCTTGGAGTTACAAGGATTTGAAAGGTGTTGACCCTGACATATGCTCACACACCATCCCCATGACCTCAGATGCTAAACCCTCTAAGCAAAAGCCCTATACATATAACGATAATTACGCTGCCAAGATTAAAGAGGAGATAGATAGACTGGTTGAAGCTGGATTTATCTATGAAATTGAGCACACTGAGTGGGTATCCCCCATCGTAGTGGTGCCCAAGAAGAATGGCAAGCTGCGTGTATGCATTAACTTGAAGAAGGTTAATGCAGCCACAATTCGAGATAACTATCCGCTTCCCATCACAGAACATCTCTTAGAAAGAGTGGCAGGCAAGGAAGTGTACAGCTTCCTCGATGGATTTTCGGGCTACAATCAAGTAGCCATAGCTCCAGAAGATCAGCATAAGACGGCTTTTGCCACAGAGTGGGGTATATTTGCCTTTCGTGTAATGCCATTCGGGCTTACCAATGCACCAGCTACCTTTCAGAGACTAATGTGCCATGTATTTAAGGAGTTCCTGAGGAAGAACTTAGAAGTCTATGTTGATGATCTTTGTGCTCATTCCAACATTAGACAAACCCATATTCCTGAACTCAGACAAATCTTTGACAAATGTAGAGAATATCAAGTCTGCCTGAACCCAGAAAAGTGTGTTTTTATGGTCACGCAAGGCAAGATTCTAGGACACATAGTGTCAAAGAATGGCATATCCACTGATGAAGAGAAAGTGAGAGCCATAGCCGAGCTTCCAAGACCAAGGAATGTCAAGGAAGTACAAGCTTTCATGGGACATTGTGGTTACTACCGCCGGTTCATTCACATGTATGCTGTCATTGCAAAGCCCATGTACGGACTTCTGAAAAACTTTGAGTGGACTGAGGAATGTGAGAATTCCTTCAATGAGCTTAAACAAAGATTATGCTCAACACCAATCTTGACCACACCAGATTGGAACAAGCCATTCCATGTTCACGTGGATGCATCCAATTATGCTATTGGATGTGTGCTTGCACAACCTACTGGTGAAGGTAATATGGATCTTCCAATTGCCTATGCTAGTCCACAACTGAATGCAGCTGAACAAAACTATACCACTACTGAGAGAGAAGGCTTAGGCATGGTATATGCAGTTAAAAAGTTTAGACATTATTTGCTAGCAAATAAGTTTAAATTTTTTACTGACCATCAGGCATTGCTATACCTCGTAAACAAACCATGCAATACAGGAAGATTAGTAAGATGGTTTCTCTTGCTAATGGAATATGATTTTGAGGTTGTGGTAAGGAAAGGGAGGACTCATTTGAGAGCGGATCATCTCTCTAGGCTCACATCTGGAGAAGCCCCACAAGGAGTATCAGATGACCTTCCTGATGCTTACTTGTTTAACTTGGAAGTGGTACCGCAGTGGGCTAAGCCATTAGTGCCAGTATTGACATACGGACCTAACCATCCAGTAATAAACACGCAGGATAGAGAGGTAGTAAAAGCCCAAAAATATCACATCATGGCTGGAAGTATGTACAAGCACACAGATCAAGGAATCTTGGCTTGTTGTGTAGAAGAGGACGAGTATGCAAAGTGGTTGCAATTAGCACATGTAGGTGCATTAGAGCAACACTACTCAAAACAACGAACCCTACAGACACTAAGGAGACTCGGAGTGCATTGGCCAACTATGGAAGCTGATGTCCAAAAGTTGTGCAAAGAATGCCCAATCTGTCGCACTAAACCACCTGTGGAACATGCCACTCTTTATCAAGTGTCCATAGTGCCAGATTGGAGTGAACCACTAGTATCCTTCCTGAGGACGAAAACATTTCCTCCAGACATGACTCTGGCTAGGAAAAGGAGTTTAGAACAAGAAGCCCAGGATTACTCTCTCATTGGCGATAATCTATACAAACGTGGTAAAGATGGTTACTTGAGACTATATGTCCATGAAAGTGAATATCTTAAGATCTTGGAAACTGCTCACCAAGGTGTAGCAGGAGGACACTTTGGACCAGATCGGGTGATCAAGGCAATACTATTTGCGGGCTTCTGGTGGCCGACCCTTCACATGGATGCACATACCTATGTGAAACGGTGTGATGTCTGTCAGCGAACTCAGTATCCTATACGCAAAGATGAGATGCCACTGAAACCTATGATGGGTGGACGTGCATTATTTAAGTGGGGAATAGACTTTGTAGGTCCTATTAATCCCCCAGCTAAGGGTTCCCATGCAGAATATATCATTGTTGCAACAGACTATCTAACTAAGTGGGTAGAGGTAAAAGCCACAACGAAGAATGATGCTCAAACAACTGCTAAATTCTTGTTTGAAAATGTATTCACAAGATATGGGCTACCTATAGAGCTAGTAAGTGATAGAGGCACTCACTTCTTGAATGAAGTTATTGAAAATCTGCTCCAAGAATTCTTGGTAGTACATAAGAAGTCTGCCCCCTATCACCCTCAAGCAAATGGCCAGGCCGAAAGCACCAACAAGATCTTATGCAATGTATTGACAAAATTAGTGAACACTAAACGCTCTGATTGGGACAAACAGCTACACCATGCTGTTTGGGCATACCGAGTCGCCTACAAGACGGTACTCCAAGCCACCCCCTTTCAGATGGTATTTGGCCAAAACGTGGTGCTACCCTTGGACTTCTTGATACCTACATTGAAAGTAGCACAAGAGCACGAATGGACGGGTCATGAACTCTCCTCTAGACTTTTTGACCTTGAACGATTAGGAGAAACAAGATTGAGAGCAGCTGCAGGGATATATGCAGCTAAGAAGAGACAGAAGGCATACTTTGATGCCCATGTGAAGGATAAGGGCTTGAAAGCAGGAGATCTAGTTTTAGTCTACACATTGAAACAACACGCAAGGAAGCTAGAAAAGAGAGGCTACGGACCTATGATAATCAACAGGATCTCCACGAGTGGAGCAGTACAACTAGCCACTTTAGAGGGTGATGTTCTCCCAAACTATATTAGCGGATGCAGAGTCAAGTTGTATCAGGAACCCCTCACGGAGGAAATGCTAAGTCGACTCAATACTGCTAAGCAACTTAAAGAGGAGGAAAAACGAATTCGAGAAGAAGCTCAAGTAGAAGCCCTAGAGCGCATACGGAGAATGAAATTAAGAAGACAAGGTAGAGAGCAACCTGTGCTAGATGCATATGCAGATCTAGGATATCCCGTGGATATGTGTGAAGTTTCAGGTGTTAGCTCACATAGGATAACTGATCGACGTCCTTTCATAACCTTAGATATAGGACAAGGAAAGAGTGCAAGGACTGTAAGAGCCTTGATTGACTCAGGTGCAGCCACTAGTGCTGTTAAATTGTCTTACTGTCAAGAGTTGCAATTAACTGTCAATCCTATGGAAGCATATCTCATAGGATTGGGAGGCGTGGAAACCCCTTGCATGGGCGAGGTGGAACTTCCCCTCTATATTCATGATGAGGCAATGACAGTTAAAGTACTAGTGTGTAAAGATGAAGACCTCACTGAACCCCTTGTCTTGGGTCAAGACTGGATCTATGACCAAGCAGTCAACTTAAACCTAAGAAGTGGACTTCTTCAGGTATGGGTGAATCAGATTAGAATTACAATTGAGTTAAATAATGGAGCACTCAAGGAACTAGAAAAGACACGGACTCCTGGTCCCTCCAGGGGTGCACATGAAGTTGACCATGCTGTTCTTGTCCAAGGCTATGTGATGCAGAAGAATGAAGATCTCAAAGGAGTCAGAACCACAATGGAACTCCCTTCTTTTCCAAAGGCCAGAAGGAGGCAGCAACTAAGGGCAGATCAATCACTGAAGACTCTCCAGGCGAGAGACCAAAAGAACGCGCGAAGCAGAACAACTCAGCCGATGAAACAAATATGGGTGCGGAAAGACGAGCTGTCGACCGTAACTAAGTCGCAACAACGGTCTCAACTTCCTATTAGTAATCAACGACTTGATGCTAATAAGAGGACTCCTAAAACCTCTGTGGAGAAAGTGAAATCCATTTGGGTACCCAAGAAGTCGATGAAGGCTGACCCACAATCAAGACAAATTTGGGTGCCTAAGGCTTGCTTGCGGGCTCAAATAACCCCACACAATTCACATCATACACAACAGGGTTCACCCGCTCAAGCAGCCGCCACCCACCCTTGTCTGATATACTCGAACACACTGCCACCTAGAAACACGCACAGACTCACTCGTAGATGGGTCCTTAAACAGCCCCCTTTTTCAAGTAAATACCCTATCACACTGTCCAGAGCCTCCACAAAGTCAAACTCAAAACCTATCCGTTGCATTTGGCAACCTAAAACTTGTAATAAACCCCCGGACCCCAATTGTAAATCCATTTCCACCTACTAACTACTTCACTCTCACATCACATCATTCCTCTTAGCTCATAGGTCTACCCAATTTCTAACTACACACACTAGCACCGAGCACTTATTAACCCCTAACCTCTCCCGAACTTTAGGTTAATGTTGTAACATGGGACACCGTGTTTTTGTGTCCATTGCAATGTTAACATTTATTCATATATTCTCACAGAACCAGCTGCGAAGTTTTCAACATGGCTGAGGCAGCAGGAACTAGCTCTCACACAGAAACAAGCCCGCAAGTGGTGGACTTAGAAAGTTTACCCGTTTTGCCTGAGACAAATGAAAGACCAGAAGAATTGCGGGCCATCAAAATCATACCTATTGCGGACCCTCCGCGTGGCCACACCATGCCCGTAGGAAAGACTTCCCACTGGTTTACTGAAGTGGCAGGACCCTTGGGTGAGGGAACGTACCTATGGGAATCAGAGTTGGACTTCAATGGGAAGCAAGGCATATACCATTTCTTTACAAGAGAATTCGAGAAGTTACAAAATGCAGAAGGTCTACGTTCGATATGGGTAAAGGCAGGATTGGATGCATATTTCAGTGCACGGCTCCCAAAGCCTGACTTCATGCGATGCTACTATCTCATCAACACCTTGACTCCAAACCAGAACCCAAAAGGTGCAAGCTCATTTGTGATTCCATCTCTGACAAAGGGGAATGAGCTCAAGAGATTCAGGCTATCAAACAACTTGGTGAGAGAGGCTCTAGATATGCGCGGAATGCATATTCCTATAGAAAAGGAAACCCTAGTACCGGATTACATGAAGAATCGAAGCCTCACCAAACTCAAGGACATGGTGTCCATGACGCCTAATATTGCAATACACCTTCGCATGTGCATGCAACACTTTGCTTTTCCTGCACAAGATAGATTCACCATGCCGCCCAAAAAGATTTGGTTTAGTTTGTATCTGGCAGAGACACAGAGCCTCACCATCAACTTACCCCACTGGATAATTGATCAGATACACCTAGCTCACAAACGATGGCCGCGGAAACAGGTTTTATATGGTTGCTGTGCTCTGACGAGAATCATTTATAGGTGTTTGGCTTATGACATTCCTATTCAACGGGCCCTAATGTGGAATCGTTTAGAGCAGTTTAGAGGCAGGACATCCACTGGACCCCCTTCTAAGAAGATGAGAGGCACTGTCCAAGTCCCATGTGCTCAACCACGTGGAGCCACCCTAACACCAGATGTCACCCCTCCACCCCGAAGAGTCCGACCATTCACACTCCGACTTCCAAGACGCAGCACCGATGGTTCCACCTTGATATTCCCTCCTATCCCAACCGATCTTGAATTTCCCAGTGGTGTGATGGAGAGTGTTAATCTCCAAAAGAATAACCTACTCTTGAATTTAGAACACCTCTATATCAAGAGTAAGTCAAAACCTTCACTAAATTAGAGGTCCAAGCTCCAAATTGTCAAAAATTGACAAATTCTGTGAAGAAGATGAAACACAGAAAGTCTGCTGCACTATTTCTTCACATTGACCTATCAAACGTGTAAAGTTTTTGATGAAATTTTGTATGGAGTGTCGCCTAGAGATTGCGCACCTCCTCCAAGTTAAAGTTCTTCAAAAGGTTTAGTATAACTTGAGAAATCAACTTCACAAGTTACCTATGTCTGAATCTGTACTTCTGAGAAGTCGATTTAGACACCCCTAACTTCTTAACTTCAATTCTCTCAGTACAAAACCCGTTTAAGCAAATGCTTCTAGCCACGAGTAGATCATCTTCTAACTTAAAGATTAAGTGCTTACTTGCACAAAACTTTAAACTATGGAGTGAGATCTGACCAAAAGATTAAACTCGAAATTTGCGCCTGTTTCATAGAACTGTAAACATTCAACACATATGAATGTTCCTACTTACAATTCTCCTAGTCTGTTTGTAATTAGACTCTGAAACTCAGGTCACAGACTCATTGACTAACAACTTAGGTATCCTCAAAAGGATTTCTCAATTGATCAAACACAGACGGATCAGACACGAAAAGATCGGGCGCAATATTTCTTCATTAACTCAGAAAAATTACAGTTGAGTGATGAGAGGAAACTCAACTAATTTTTCACATGTCTCATGACATCTATCTTCCTCATTCTGGACTCCCATCTATTCTCACATATGCTCTCATATCACGCCTCGACATTTTCATGGTATTTATAGATAAATTTGTACAAGTCTATGACTAATCAAAGATCTAAGTGAACTATGTACATATGTGTACATTCCTCACATATTCTGAATGTGTCTTCCTTCCAAGTTTCAAGAATTGATCTCATCCTTCATTCTTTAGTCTTCAAACATTCAATTGGTGATTGGTCTGCACCAACAGCTCCCCCTCAATCATCAATTGAGGTTTCTCCTTTCTTCTTTATACCTGCCATGTCTTTAAACTTCTGTAGCTTTGGTCCATCCAAGCTCTTTGTAAGCATATCAGCTATCTGATCTTTTGTTGAAGTATGTATGACTTCAATCTCCTTATCCATCACCTTCTCTCTTAGAAAGTGATACTGTATCTCAATATGTTTGGTCCTGGCATGAAAAACAGGATTAGCAGCTAAATACAATGAACTCATGTTATCTCCATATATAATTGGTATCCCATGCACAATGTCAAAACTCTTCATCAATGTCTTGACCCAAATTACTTCCTTTGCAGCTTCAACCATGCCTTTATATTCTGCTTCTGTAGAAGATAAAGCAACTGTATGTTGCTTCTTGGAACACCATGAGATAAGTTTATCTCCCACATAACACATATATCCAAAGGTTGACCTTCTGTCATCTGGGTTACCTGCCCAATCTGCATCACTATAAATTTTGATATTTGTATCTGAGGTAAACCCATAATACAAACCTTCATTGAGTGTACCCTTAATGTACCTCAACACTCTTTGACCTGCAATCCAATGCTCTTTTCTAGGACAATGCATGAATTGAGACAAAACCCCTACTGCATATGATAAATCAGGTCTAGTTAAAGTAGCATAGATAAGGCTACCAACCAAACTCTGATATTGTCTCATGTCCTTAAATTCTTCACCTCCATACTTACTCAATTTGTGATTCACCTCCATTGGTGTAGATGCTACCCTGCAATCATCCATTTTAAACTTGATTAACAAGTTCTTCAAATACCTTTCTTGGGTCACAAATACTCCATGTTGAGTATATGTAATCTCCATGCCCAAGAAGTATGACAAGTCTCCCAAGTCATTTATCTTGAACTCTTTTTCCATTTGCCTCTTGAGCCTTTGTATTCCTTCTTCATCTGTACCTGTAAGGATTATATCATCAACATATATGCACATGTATATGAAACCATTATCACTTGCTTTGACAAGCAAGCTACTATCTGCTTTAGACACCTGAAATCCAAGTTCCTTTAGGAACTTCACAAGTCTATAGTTCCATGCCCTTGGGGCCTGCTTCAAGCCATACAAAGCTCTCTTGAGCTTACACACATGATCTGGATACCTTTTATCTCTGAACCCTTGAGGTTGCTCCATGAATACATCATCTGAAATATAACCATTCAAAAAAGCATTCTTCACATCAAGTTGACATAGCTTCCAACCTTTACATGCAGCAATAGCAATAAGTGTCCTTATGGTTGTCATCTTTGCCACAGGACTATAAGTCTCATCATAGTCAACACCATAAGTCTGAGCAAACCCTTTGACAACAAGTCTAGCTTTGTATCTAGACACTCTTCCATCTGCAAATCTCTTGGTCTTGTAGACCCACTTGCATCCAATGATTTTCTGACTATTTGGTTTAGGAACCAAATCCCATGTTTGATTCTCCAATAGTGCATCATATTCTTCCTGCATAGCTTTCTCCCATTTTTCCTTACCTTTTGCCTCTTCATATGTAGAAGGGTCTTCATCTGTATTCACCATATAAGCATAATCTTTTGTGGCTAGAAATGAAGTATCATAACTATACCTTGTAGGTTGCCACTTATTCCTTGTAGACCTCCTAAGCTCTCCACTTCTTGAGGTTTCTGGTTCTTCATGTTCAGGATCAAATCTTGGGGCTTCTTCCACTTCAACCTGCACTTCATTATTCTCTTGCTCATCAAATATCTGAACTTTTGATTTACCTTTTCTTTGACTCACTTCTTCTTCATCACCTGTATTGATATTGATTGTACCTGCATACCAAGTGCTTTGCTCATCAAATGTAACATCTTTAGAAACCATAAATTGTTTTGTTGATGGACTCCACAATCTATAGCCCATCTGCTTGTCATCATAGCCAATGAAAACATACTTTTCAGCTTTGGGTTCCAATTTGTGTCTTAATTGTGATGGCACATATGCATATGCCACACACCCAAAAACTCTGCAATGATCCAAGGTAGGTCTCTTACCCCACCAAGCCTCATATGGTGTCATACCCTGCAAGGCTTTACATGGTAATCTATTGACCAAATAAGTGGCTGTATTTACAGCCTCAGCCCACAAATAATTAGGGCAATTTTTCTCCTTCATCATGGATCTTGCAAACTCAACAAGAGTTCTATTTCTCCTTTCTGCAACACCATTTTGTTGAGGAGAGTACCTGCAAGTAACTTCCCTTTTTATACCTGCATTCCATAAGTAATCACTGAACTCATTTGAGAAATACTCTCCCCCTCCATCTGACCTTAGTCTTTTCAACTTATGACCTGTAATTCTTTCTGCATATGCATGATAGTGTTTAAATGTATTAAACACTTCTGACTTATCTTTGATCACATAGATAGTGATCCATCTAGTAGCATCATCAACATAAATCACATAATACCTTGATCCATTTATACTAAAATCTTTTGATGGTCCCCACACATCTGTGTGTACCAACTCAAGCTTCTCTGAGTACATAAAACCATGCTTGGAATAGGAATGTTTATGAGCCTTACCTAATTGACATGCCTCACATTTGTATGTCATATGTTGACCTGCAACATTAGGCAATCCAAGCACTGAACCATTGTTAACCATATCTTTAATACCTCTTTCATTGAAATGTCCAAGCCTCTTGTGCCAAAGATCTAACTCAGAGATCTTATGTCCTCCATATGTGAACATAGCATGACCAATGTTGCCTTGAATCTTCAATGTAAATAATCTTCCTTCTTTTTTTCCTGAAACAATCTGTTTATACCCTTGGCTAGGGTCTTCCACATATACTCCATCATTAGTGAACCTTACTTCATATCCCTTTTCAACAATTTGTCCTACACTTATCAAATTCTTAGGGATTGTAGGAACATACAAGACCTTACTCAATAAGGTGCTTCCATCCTTGGCCTTCACTGATCCAATTGACTTCACATTGTGCTTTGTGTTGTCACCT
Source organism: Ceratopteris richardii (assembly GCA_020310875.1). Lineage (NCBI taxonomy): Eukaryota > Viridiplantae > Streptophyta > Polypodiopsida > Polypodiales > Pteridaceae > Ceratopteris > Ceratopteris richardii. Next base: position 120,948,611 of record CM035430.1, on the reverse strand, counting down.
GTTTGAACAACATGATTAAAAACTTTACTCTCCAAATCAGTCATCAAAGATATGTTACCACTCAGGTGATTGCTACACCCTGAGTCAATGTAGAAAACTCTTTGATCTTCATTCTGCCTTTCACAAGTTGCATTCATTATCAATGTTGAATCTTCCTTTTGATCTGAAGCATAATTGTAGTAGGTGTTGTTGTATTGTTGACTTTGGAATCCTCTACCTGCATTTCTTCCAAAGTAATTCCTTCCACCTCTACCTCTGTAATTACCTCTTTGATTTCTGCCACCTCTTCCTCTTGAATTATAATTTTGATTGTATCCACCATTATTCTGATTATTATGCCAACAATCATTAGCTAAGTGATTTGTCTTACCACAAATCCAGCAAGCTTTGCCTCCATCTTTGTTGTTCCTGCCTCTTCCTCTACCTTTGCCACCTCCTCTTCCTCTTAGGAAGTTGGCTTGAGTAATTGTTCCTTCATCTTCACCTGCTTGTTGTTTTCCTTTGCTATTCTTCTTCTTGTCCTTTGAGTACATTGCATGACCTGCACTCTTGTCACAATCTCCTTTAACATCCTGCTCAAATGTTAGCATATGACCTAGCAATTGATTTAAATCAGGAGTGAAATGGTCAAGTGATAACTCTGTAGACAAAATAAATGGCTTCCATTTGTCATCACCTCTCAACCCTGTAAGGATTTGCCTTACCAATTTATCCTCCTCAATGTCCTCATCAACAGCTCCTAATGCATCTGCAATGTCTTTCATTCTTGTCACATAGTCTGAAATGGATTGAGAGGCCTTCTTCTTGAAGGTAGTAAACTCTGCCCATAGGGATGCCTTCCTTGACTTTGTAGTGTTCTGGAAATGCTCCTCCAAAGAATTCCATATGTCAGTTGCACTTTCAAGACCTCTAATATGAGGTAACAAGTAATCATTGACTCCCATATAGATAATGCTCCTAGCTTGAGCATCTTTCTTCATCCAACTTTTCAGATCTGCCAATTCTTCCCTAGTTGGAACACTAGGATCTCTGAACTGTGGCTTCTCTTCTTCTCCTGTGATGTAAGCAATTAAATCTTTGCTCATAAGATGAGCTTCCATCCTCATTGACCATGCAGGATAGTTTTCCCTATCCAATTTCTCTATCTGTAGAGAATCTCCCATCTTGTGTCTACCTGTGTATTGAAATCTTCAAACTTTATGAACAATATATACTTCGAATTAGACTCCTTTTGCCTTTCTTGATGTCGTATGATCTCCTCCTCTTGCTTTGCCTTCAAACTTTCACCTTTTAGTTCTTCAATTGTTGAATTTCTTGAATCTGCAGCAGTCGGGACCTTCCTTTCCTTGATTTGATATCTCCTGCTCTGATACCACTGATGGAGAGTGTTAATCTCCAAAAGAATAACCTACTCTTGAATTTAGAACACCTCTATATCAAGAGTAAGTCAAAACCTTCACTAAATTAGAGGTCCAAGCTCCAAATTGTCAAAAATTGACAAATTCTGTGAAGAAGATGAAACACAGAAAGTCTGCTGCACTATTTCTTCACATTGACCTATCAAACGTGTAAAGTTTTTTGATGAAATTTTGTATGGAGTGTCGCCTAGAGATTGCGCACCTCCTCCAAGTTAAAGTTCTTCAAAAGGTTTAGTATAACTTGAGAAATCAACTTCACAAGTTACCTATGTCTGAATCTGTACTTCTGAGAAGTCGATTTAGACACCCCTAACTTCTTAACTTCAATTCTCTCAGTACAAAACCCGTTTAAGCAAATGCTTCTAGCCACGAGTAGATCATCTTCTAACTTAAAGATTAAGTGCTTACTTGCACAAAACTTTAAACTATGGAGTGAGATCTGACCAAAAGATTAAACTCGAAATTTGCGCCTGTTTCATAGAACTGTAAACATTCAACACATATGAATGTTCCTACTTACAATTCTCCTAGTCTGTTTGTAATTAGACTCTGAAACTCAGGTCACAGACTCATTGACTAACAACTTAGGTATCCTCAAAAGGATTTCTCAATTGATCAAACACAGACGGATCAGACACGAAAAGATCGGGCGCAATATTTCTTCATTAACTCAGAAAAATTACAGTTGAGTGATGAGAGGAAACTCAACTAATTTTTCACATGTCTCATGACATCTATCTTCCTCATTCTGGACTCCCATCTATTCTCACATATGCTCTCATATCACGCCTCGACATTTTCATGGTATTTATAGATAAATTTGTACAAGTCTATGACTAATCAAAGATCTAAGTGAACTATGTACATATGTGTACATTCCTCACATATTCTGAATGTGTCTTCCTTCCAAGTTTCAAGAATTGATCTCATCCTTCATTCTTTAGTCTTCAAACATTCAATTGGTGATTGGTCTGCACCAACATGGTGCACCTTTGGAAGAACTCACTAATGAAGATTTCGAACAATTATTACAAGATGTAGAGCTGGAGGCAGAAGAGGCACAACATGTAGAGAACGTACAAACGCAGGCCACAACCTCCCAAGCACCTGTCACCACAGTTGAAGTGGGTGAAGAGGATGATGGAGATGAAGAACAAGAGGAAGATGAGGAGGATTATGATCAAGAGCATCAAGAGGAGCAACAAGAAGTGCCAGAACTTGTAGGTGCACCAGCATATACAGCTCAACTACAAAGGTTATACGACACAATCAAAGCAGTACAAGAAAGGCATCAACTCTCTCTTGTATCAGGTCAAGCTTTGATGCAAGAAATGCTATCAGATGAGGGGGTGGACCAACATTTCATTGACACCCTCAAATTAGTGTCAGAATCTTTAGGAGTTCCGGAGGCTGTCCACACTGCAGTCTGCCAGTCCGTGAGGTATGACAAACGCAGAGTTGACACATTACCACGAGCAGGTAAGACTATCAGGATACCCGTCACAGAACAAGAAGTACCCATTGAAACCACAACTACCCCCACAACCACCACTGACCTCTCTGCCGAAACCTTCGTTCAGACATCACCCATCTCACCCCAGCATCCTCCATCACCACCTTCTCCACCCCCACCACCACCTCCCACCATGGAAGAAACGACAGTCATCACCTCTACCTTCACTTATAACCCATCCTCATTCACATCATTCTCATTTCGAGAACCCACCTCACAAGACACCCTCTTCTCCTTCGTCACCAATCCCTTGTACACTTCATCCCTTCTATCCTCCGAACCCATAACTGGCCATCCCATAATTCCAAGTGTGGTTGGAAACCCAGCACCCACCGAAGGCACCCTGTGTTTCCCAGCCTATTCCCCACTACGGGTACCTCCATTCCATGACCCTCACTTCCCATCTGGCCCCTACACCTCTTTCAACCTGACCTCACCACCCCAATACCCGTCCTTTGTGGAGCAGTTCATCCGCTCTCCAATGTTTCAGAGGCACATTTCTCCGATGTTCGCAACGACATCAATTTACATGAACACCACACTCACTTCACCTACCATACCCACCTACATGGTAGCCCCTGTACACACCACCTTGTCTGACCCAATTTCACCAACCACAACACCTCTCCCCACGATTCCACCATCTTCCCCTCCCTTACCCCCCACCTCACCACTCACATCATTGGCACACACAGCATTCACTACCCCCCTACCCAATCCCACCTCCCCTGCAATTCAAACTTTTTCCCTTGCATCTCATAATGTAAATAGCACGTTCAACACATTACTTCAGTGTACACATCAACTACAACAAGAATACCATCAATTGGAAGAACGCACTGCTGCCCTCCAGGCAGAATCTCAACGTCTGCAAGCTAGAGTCACCACTCTTGAAGCTGATTACCAAACGCTCCTAACCGAGCATACCACCTTACAGCAGGCTCACTCCGAATTGGAATCAAAGACATCAACAGTAGATGATCAAGCAGTCAAGGAACTAGAAACAGTGCTTCAAGCGCAAATGATATCTAATGCTACACTCAGACGCAACATTGGGCTATTAAGGAAGCATATGGCAGCAACACTAGAAGAGAACAAGAGACTTCAACAACAAAACCAAGACAACTTTGAAGCGGCTATGGAAGGAACTGTAGGAGCAACCATTAGCCCTACCAGATATAGAGCAGTCCCATCGGAAGACATTCGCATCTTACTTGAGGAGCATGCAAATTTCTTGGAGTCATATGAAAAGTTAGAGACTGAATGTGCAGACCTAAAGAAACAGATAGCTAGTATCCCCACAGCTCAATAGGAGCCGGTAGTCTTGCAACACTCTCGAGAAGAATTAGAGACCCTCCGGAAACAGGTGACCGAACTCCAAGCGCGTCTCTTACCATATGAAAGGCCACCCTCGCCAACTGAAGAACCAGAACCTGAAACAGTGGTGGAAATCCCCGTCGATGACAGCTATGAAGAGCCATATGAGCCGATGCCGACACCCGGTGGTCGAACTACAGAGGAAGGACAAGACACTTTAGAAATTCAAGTTCCAGATTGGGTCAAAAGGGTCGAGAAAGTGGGTAAGACACATGATGTACACAACAATAAAGAATGCTCGGCTTGGGTTAACTATCCATATTTTGCTCCACCTCGAGGGACCCCAACCGTAGCCTACATGATATCAACAATTCGGCACTGGTCTACACGTCTAAATAATGTACCCGACATAGCAGCGAAAATGTGTATGAAGATATTCGAGCTCATGACCATTGTCTTCAAAACCTTTCGGAATGTACAAGCTCCATACATCTCTGCCCCTGGATTCTCTCAAGGTAACAAGGATTTAGTCTACGACATGAGCCAGACTCCCTCGGTTACTATAATCTTTGCTTGGCATGCACGAATAAAGTACTTACCCGCATGTTTCAAGCAGACATTTGAGGAAATGTTCTCTACGGGATTCTGGGAATATCATTCGGAAATTTTCATTCCCAGACCCACACATTTGCTACACCTATTCGCAGTAGAACAAGCGATCCATGCAGATCAGTTACGTCTGCCACATCCGGACATTCCAGGACCAATTGATTGGGATCGTATGATGACAGACTTAGCCAGAGGACTACGCCTACAAGAACATCAGCTTGCCACTCAGGTTGTGGAATATTACATCCAACACTCCCAGCAACAAGGGTCTGTCAGGGACGACATACGCAAGAGAGGGGGGGGGGTGTTGAGAGCAGTATGGGCACCCAAGGATTGACTAGACAAGGAAGCCAGTGGAGAGAGTCAGAGCGAGGTGAAGGAGTAAGTAGACAAAGCAGTCGACGCAAATCTGGCAGATAGGCCCTTCAAATTTTTCCAAATCAACATCTTTATAACAGTGATTCTTATCACTAACAATCATTGTAAATACCATTTCATATTTTTGTAGCTCCATTTTGTGCAAGCCAAGGAGTCCTTGAGCTTGAGGAGCCTTAGAAGCACCTACATATCAATTTTCGTATTTTTTAGACTCCGTTTAAGCCCTCAAATTGGCCCTGGAACCTAATTTTTAACTAGGCCGGACACTAGGTCTGGACAGGGCCAAAACCTAGTCAAAAACTATAAAAAGAGCTAGAGAGCTCATTTTTGAGGTTAGATTGTAATTGAATTGAACTTGTAAGAGCTTTTTGAAAGTAATCTAAGAACTCCATTGCTTCTCACTCTTTGTCTTGCCGTGTGTGCGTGTGTGTGTGTATGTGTGTGCATGTTTGTGCGCTTCTCACTCACGCACTTGTGCCTCCACTTGCTCGAGGTCTTCATACCATCCTCACGTCTTCCCGGATTGACATTAAAGGAGGTGCTACTCATCACTGAGCTACAGCTATCTAGACACCATTTGAACCAAAGAGAAGTAGGAACCGACCAAGATCTTGGCAATAGAAGCCGCCCCCAGAGTACCAGAACAAGAGGAAAGAATGAGTAAAATCGGACCAAATCCATACCTTTTTGAGGTTTCGGAGCATTTTAAAAGATATGAAGTGGAAGAGAGAAAGGTAGCCATTCAAATGCCTAAACGAGAGGCTCGAGAAGGAGAAGCATACGACAACAAAGAACAAACAAAAAAGATCATAGTAACAATGGAAGATGGAGAAGAAAGATGTACATACATAGGTAAATATCTATCAATGGAGGAGGAAGAAGAATTAATACAATTAATCCGAGAATATCGAGATGTATTCGCATGGACATATAAGGATCTCAAGGGTGTGGAACCCTCGATTTGTTCTTATAGAATACCAATGACGGCAGAGGCAAAACCATCAAAACAATGTCCTTATACATACAATGAGGTCTATGCTGCTAAAATTAAAAAAGAAATAGACAAGCTACTAGCAGCAAGATTCATATATTTAAATAGAACATACCGAATGGGTATCGCCACTAGTAGTTGTGTCTAAGAAGAACGGAAAACAGAGAGTGTGCATTAACTTGAAAAAGGTCAATGCAGCCACCATACATGATAGCTACCCATTACCCAACACTGACCATCTATTGGAAAGAGTTGCAGGAAAAGAAGTCTATAGCTTCTTAGATGGATTCTCAGGGTACAATCAAGTAGCTATTGCTATTGAGGATCAACATAAGAGCACATTCGCGACTGAATGGGGAGTCTATGCTTTTCGAGTGATGCCTTTTGGGCTCACTAATGCGCCTGCTACTTTCCAACGACTGGTGTGTCATGTTTTCAAGGAATTCCTGAAAAAGAGCATGGAAGTGTATCTAGATGACCTATGTACATATTCAAATCAAAGATTAGACCACATTCCTTAATTGAGGAAGATATTTAATAGGTGCAGACAGTACAGAGTCTGTTTGAACCCTGAGAAGTGTGTCTTCATGGTAAGACAAGGGAAGATCTTAGGACACATAATCTCTAGAAATGGAATCTCCACGGATGAAGACAAGATTAAGGTCATTTTAGAGCTTCCTAGACCTAAGAATGTGAAAGAGGTACAAGCATTTATGGGACATTGTGGATACTATCGTCGATTTATCCACATGTATGCCATAATTGCCAAACCCTTGTATGGACTCTTAACTCAATTCACAAGGACAGAGGAGTGTGAGAAGGCATTCGATGAATTAAAGAAGCGACTTAGCACAGCCCTAATTCTGAAAACACCAAATTGGAACAAGCCATTTCATATTCATGTGGATGCTTCCAATTACGCCATAGGATGTATCTTAGCCCAACCAGCAGATGAAGGAAAGTTAGATCACCAATTGCCTATGCAAGTAGACAATTGAACCAAGTTGAGAGGAACTATACAACCACGGAACGCGACGGATTAGGAATGGTCTATGCAGTGAAGAAATTTAGACATTATCTCTTAGCCAACAAATTCAAGTTCTTCATAGACCATCAGGCTTTATTGTACCTAGTCAATAAGCCTTGTAACACGGGAAGACTGGTAAGATGGTTTCTACTATTGATGGAGTTCGACTTTGAAGTGGTAGTGAAAAAAGGAAATACCCATGTGAGAGCAGATCACCTTTCTAGGCTAACACACGGAGAACCACCAAGTGGAGTACCCGATGATCTGCCAGACACTTATTTGTTTAACTTGGAAGTGTGTCCAAAGTGGGCAGAGAAACTAATTCCTATACTTACTCATGGCCCACAACACTCAATCAATAAAGAGAGTAAAAAGGAGATTCTACAATCAAGGAATTTGCATATTATTGCGGGAAGTGTGTACTACAAGGAACCCAATGGTGTATTGCTAAGATGTGTGGAGGAAGACGAACAATTGAAGCTGATCGAGCAAGCTCATGTGAACAAATGGAGGACACATAATCATGAAACCATTAGGGAGTTAAAGCGATTAGGAGTATACTAGCAAGACATGCCTAAAGATGTCCATGGCTATGTGAGTAACTGTGCAAATGCTAGGAGACTATCCCCGAGGATCATATATACATACCTTTCTCAATGATAGCACCCAATTGGAGCAAAACATTGGTCAAATTCCTAAAGACACAAGAGCACGAGGAAGGATTGGCAAGAAAATGATCCCTAGAGGAAATGAGCAAGGACTATGTACTTATGAGAAGACATTTGTTTAGGAGAGGAAAAGACAACCAGTTACGATTATGTGTGCATGAAGGAGAATATTTACCCGTATTAGAGATGGCACACGCAGGTGCGACAGGAGGTCATTTTTCAATCGAGAGAATCGTAAAAATGATCCTCTTCACGGGCTTGTGGTGGCCAACTTTACATATGGATGCGGAGACCTATGTACGAAGTTGTGAAACATGCCAAAGGGCTAAATACCCAATTCGGAGAGATGAAAACCATTGAGGCCTATGGTTTGTGCCAGAGCATTTTCTAAATGGGCTATTGACTTCATAGGACCCATTAACCCACCGGCCAAAGGGTCACATGCCGAATATATCATAATAGCCACCGATTACTTGACTAAATGGGTAGAGGCAAAGGCTACTAGAAAGAACGATGCTCAAACCATGGCTAAGTTTCTTTTTGAACATATATTCACTCGATTCGGGTCACCAATTGAAATTGTGAGTGACCGAGGAATGCACTTCATTAATCAAGTGATAGAGTCTCTAATGAATGAATTTTTAGTGATCCATAAAAAATCAACCCCATACCACCCTCAAGCCAATGGTCAAGCAGAAAGTTCCAATAAGGTATTATGCACAGTATTGACAAAGATTGTCAACAATGGGAGGTTTGACTGGGACAAACTATTGCATCATGCAATTTGGGCCTTCTGAGTAGCGTACAAGACTGCCATTGGAACTACCCCATTCAATTTAGTATACGGGCAGAATGCAATTTTGCCAATTGATTTTTTGATACCTACCTTGAGAGTAGCCCAGCAGTACGAGTAGATGGGCATGAATTATCCCAACAACTAGACCAAATAGAGAAGCTGCATGAAACTAGGTTACAAGTTGTCGCAAGAATTTATGCGGCCAAGAGAAGGCAAAAGGCCTATTATGATGCTCATATAAAAGACAAAGGACTAAAAGAAGGAGACTTAGTCCTGTTCTACACCTTATAGCAACATGCTAAGAAGTTACAAAAATGTGGATATGGACCTCTAATCATTAATAGGATCTCGACGAGTGAAGCAGTTAATCTAGCCACTCTAGATGGAGACATTCTTCCTAACTACATAAGTGGATGTAGAGTGAAACGATTCATGGAGCCATTGACGGATCACATGTTAGCATGTCTAGTAGGTGCGCAAAATAGGAAGAAAGAGGAAGAACGGATTAGAGAAGAAGCAAGGCAGGAAGCCCTAGAACGTATTAAGAAATGAAAAGAGTGGATTAGGCAAAGAGACGAACGGTATCTCCAAGGAGAAGAGCCTATCCCTATGGCTAATTACCAAGTCCATAAGTCTGACATGACGAATGCCTACATGTCACAGCCCTACCTAAACCTATGGATTGGCAAGACAGAGTACAAATTGATAGATGCCTTGGTAGACTCAGGAGCAAGACTCAATTGCATACGAAATACGGTCATACGAGATCTGCAAACAATTATGACTCCCACGAAAGCTCATATGATAGGAATTGGAGGTCAAATCATCGAATGCATGGGAGAAACTAATGTATCCCTCCACCTAGGAAATTCTTCCATGGAACAACGAGTCTTAGTATGCAAGGATGAAGACTTAATAGAAGACTTGATCCTAGGACAGGATTGGATCATTGAGAATGAAGTAAGCATCCACCTAGCACAAGGCTATATTTCAGCCAAGATAGGACACAAGGAAATTTTTATTCTATTAGGAGAGAAGCCCTCACAGAAACCAGAAGCCATTAAGAGTGTAGAAGAACCCAAGGAAGAGCACTTAGAACATGAGTCGAGCCCCAATCTCTCACAAGCAAGACTAGAAGAAGCAGAAAGTTCAAACCCTAAAGTGTCCAAGGAAGAAGTGAATTCATCCTATTCAATTGGTGAACGGCTAGACACTAAGGAAACCAACAAGACGAGAGTTTCTCACGCGACAGAAGGATCACCAACTTGGAAAACCACAATCAAATGCTCGCATCCAGGAAAGGTCAGATTCAAATGGGTACAAAAGGTTCCAGTGCAGAAAGCAGAGATCGTAACACCAACTAATCAGGAAAAAAAGGAGAACAAGAAGTCAGCTTCACCAAAATCCGAAACAAAAAGACTCTTGCAAATATGGCTTCCGAAGCCTTTGATTGAAGCTCAGAAGGCACGACAACAGATATGGATTCCCAAAAAGGTTAGACAAGCAGCCAATCAAGAGATAAGCAAACAGGAGGATACATTATATCGAGACATTCAGACGAAAAAGCCAAGATAGACTTGTCATAGAAACATGAAGAGAAAAATCTCTAGCACAAGGACATTAGAAGAAGCTAAGGAAACACATGAAGCTCGAGGAACCAAAGTACAGACACGGCCGATCAACGCGACCACGAAATGGATTTGGAGACCAAAGCAAAAGCTAGGAGTGGAACACCAGAGCAACGATGATTCCAATTGCACTCATGAAGTAACAAATGCACCTAAAGTATGCATAATAGGGCCACATTACACGGCCAAGCATTCGGCACTTGATGTACATAATAAAATTAGTGGTGCACATTCTCCAATGGGGATTAGGTCATAGCTTCAACTTCCTTAGGAGTGGACATACTATGTAAATAAATAAATGTTTTGGCTATACTAATGCTTGTTTTCTTTCAGAAAAGAAATAAAAAGATGTGGTAAGAGATCTCACTTATAGATCCAGGGAAACGGGGCAACGAAACGACAACACGTCACTGCAATGCACCACACAATTGCTATGTTTTCAGTTGAAGCTAATGCACCTTTCATTACAAGTGCAGATGGCTTCTGAAGATTCTGAAGCAACGATTCAGGAGGAACTATTGGAATTTCCTCTCCAGAGTGTAACCAAAGCAAAGGGACATTGGTTCAGAGAAGATCAACCGGCCGGGGAGTACCTCTTCCTGGTGAATATCAAAATCATGGATACGGATCATAAGTTCCCGATTATGTCCCAAGATTTTAAAGTGATGCATGAGCTCCCATCGACAATTGCCATGATGAAGAAAGCGGGTCTACACAAATACTTTGAACTACCGATCTACAAGCCAGACTTTCAAAGGTGCACACAAGTCATGAATACATTACAGCCATCATTACATAACCCATTGGTGCCAGAGGCCAGAGTCATGGACGGAGTAGGTGAATGGGTAGTTATTCAATTCACATATGACTTGATTAAGGAAGCTTTTGGATGGGATAAAGATGGCAACATGGTATTGAAAGAAGAGAGTTGAGGGGCAAAGACCAAACCATTCACTGACATCAATAGAGTTGACATAGAAGAGGAAGTCAGGCTCATTCATCAGCACTTCTGCTTCCCAAACATGCATCGATACACGGCCCCTCAGAAGATAATTGTCCAACTGGTATCTCATGCTATCAAACAGATTGGCAATCAAATTATTCTGACTCCATACATACAGGAAAGGCTATTCGAGGTAAAGAAGCAATGGAACAGCAAGAAGTTCCTCAACGACAGTGTAGCTCTGACAATTTTGATCTATCATGCTTTAGGCATTCAAGAGCACCTCCAAGAAATGCCATCATTGACAGCTATGGCTAAGTATGTCAAAGTCGCAACAGTACCAAGAAAGAAAAAGGGAGTCAAAATTGTTGAAGAAGCAGAAACCAACTCTCAACCGAAAATGAGAGGTACAAAGAGACTGAGGGAGGTAAAACAAGTCGAAGAAGAAGTTCCAACCACAAAAAGGGCACACATACTTCCAAAGACCAGGATTGAAGAACAAAGACCTATTACAGAAGAAGACTTAACTAAAGCCTTAGAGGATACACACCAATATACAGAAGGACAAGTTAATCTACCAGTATAAGGGCAGCATTACCAGCAGTCCCATCAAGATGTGGAAGCAAAAAAGAAGCTCACCAAAGTACATCGCTACCAAGAATTAGGGTGATAATTCAAGCTCATCTTCGGATGCACAAGAAGAACCCGACACATCCTTATTAAATGTAGATATTCAAAGTGAATCCAAAGATGATGGACAATGGGAGGAACTTAATTCCGTCAACTACAATGAAATAGAAGAGGGCATAAAGATAAATGACAACTTCGCCCACCTCGATCAAGACAACACAAGCAAGGAGGTAAACCAAGAAGGGACACATGTCATCCAACTGAATGATACTACAAAAATTCAAATCAAAGAGACAATGACTAAAGGGGAGGAATCCCTCAAGAATCCAAAAGAAGAACCAGAGAGAAGTGACAGTGGAAGAATCGGAACCCTTCACTCTGATAAGGGTTGTGGCAAAACCCTCCCCCATGGATGTTACATTTCAAGGGAGTGCCACTAAAGTCATTGATCTGGATGAAGAACGAAAAGAAACAGCAATTCAACTACAAATCAAACAACCACACAACGAGACTATCCATGTAGAGCACGGAAAAGATGTACAAACCGGAGAAGCTCCAAGCATACCAAAAACGTGGTTGAATGTAGACATCGCTCAACTCAAGCCAGTAGTGCAAGACATGATTAGAACCGCAATGGATACGCAACAGTTAATGCTTGAGGCTGATGAGGATTATGATCAAGCGATGAAGGACAAGTATAAACTTCAAGAAATCGGTAAGAACCTTTCAGCCGAATTAAAGTTAGCAAGAGAGCAAATAGTACATAAATAAAATGAAGTTCAAGAAGCCAAGAACCAGTGCAAAACTTTGGAAACAGAAAATGCCACATTAAAAGAACAACTACAGGAATTACAGAAAAAATATCAAGCGAGCGAGGCCGAGAAGATGCGGATGAACACAAGAAGCAAGATATTAGAATCGCAAATAAAGGTATATATGGAGGAAGCAGAAAACCTAAGGAACAGAAACAAAGAGCTAATGACATATGAATAATCAGCCCTTAGAAGTTCAGGGAAGACCGGAAAAAGACATCAAGGAAATGGAGGACAAGATAGCTAAGTATGAAGATCAACTCAAGCAGGACCAGGGAGTCATTGCCGAATGGGAAAAGAGGTACATGGATGATACCGCAGCTCTTAGGACAAAGAGGAAAAAAGCAGAGAATTGATATTTAGTGCAATGTTAAGAAGACACTGATCACCTTGATGTGGTAGCTCAAGAAATTCTCAAAAACAAGGACACAATTGCTAAGGCCAATGAAGAAATCAAGCAAAAAGACGAGATGATCAAGCAGCTACAAGAGCAGCTAGCACAAAAGGCAACTGAGGGGACACCAGTAGTTCCAAAATCCACAGCGGCTACTGAGGAGATTGAGAACTGAGCCGAGATGAGAGGGCACTACTGGTGTCCCAGCTTATTGCTGAATTTGAAGATCAGATAATCCAAGTCATGAAGGAAGCTAAAATTGAGAGCAAAAACTTGGAACAAATTTTTAAGCCTTTTAATGTACCATATGGCCTCCTGAAAGAGCAAACGCGACAATATATAAAGACGATGACAAATAAAGAGCCGGACAACAACCTCCAGTTCAACAATAATACTTTCAATTATACGCAAGAGGAATTCGAGAAGGCTGATCCTATCTGGAGGTGGAAGCTTTTGGAAAAGAACCCTACATTGTGGGTATAATGGGAAGCATCGCCATATGTGCTTCATGTAAATCCATCTTTTTGTCCAGTACGCCGCAGACGCTCCTGGTCGCAATTTTGGGAAGGATAGCACCAGGAAGGCATAAATACTCAATGGTTGAATTATCCGCTGTTACCTAGTCCACCACATAACTACCTACCAACGGAAGAGTACATGGTAAAAAACAATGGAATTTTGTATTGCAAGATATGTGATTGTTCCGGATTTAGCCGTCAAAATGACCAATAAAATTTTTAGCATGCTCCTGACAATAATTAAGGTTTTTCAACATGCCAAATATACATTTTTGAACTTCATCGGCACTACACAAGGCTCTGAAGCGCTCGTTTTTTATCTTTTTCCGAGCCGCTTAACCCTTATGGCATACTATTCAAGACTTATGTTTTTGCCGAGCATGTACATGCAGACATTTGAAGAAGCATTTTTCACTGGCTTCTTCGAAATAGATTCAAAAATCTTTGTAAAGATGACTTCGAATCTTAATGCAAGACTGGTGGCTTATGAAACAAGTTTTTTTGCGGATCACCGACAAGCACCAGAAGATGGAGTGAAGTCAACACAGTGGAAAGAGTTTATGATATGTCACGCCAACGTACTTAATCAAAGAGAGCAAACCGCCATTCAAACGTACTCACGTCACCACAAAAAGCCTGTCGGGGACAACAAAGTTCAGGAGGAGGGACGTATGGAAGGGGAATCGAGTAAGAAGAGAAGAAGAAGAAAATCAAAGACCAAAACTCTTTAATAAAGAATGAAGATAATAAAGCAGAAGAACCACCCTCTTCCCAAAGCCCCACAGGGGCACGCATCAGGCAACAACGCCAAGCACCCAGGTCCTGAGGAATGGAATTAAAGAACAATCCGAACCAGGACATTTCATGGGAAGGACAGACCAGGGCCAGGAAGTATCCATGAAGAAGTGCAAGAAGATACTTGGCAGGTAATAATCCTCCTGCTGATAGCGTGCATTGGCAATAAAGTAAACAGGCTCATAACAATACAATAGGGTCAGATATGTGAAGACAAAGACAAATCAGAAGACCAAAAGTTAGAAAGAGGTAGAGGCTGAAAAGTTGAAGAGAGTGACTAAGAACAACACATTCTTAGTCACTAGTGGCATGCGTGGCAGCCCGACTGAATACAGCAACCCAGATTTGTGATATAAGGAATACCAAGGGGCAAACAGAAGCAAAGGACATACAACAGATAAAATAACAAATTCTCTGATAGTCCTTATTGCCGCTTCGACCATTGGGTGCATGTATTCAGAACTCTTAGAAGAACTACAAACAAGAAGCAAAAGCCTGTCGAGGGACGACATAGACAAAGAGGGGGAGAGTGTTGCAGAGCAAAGTGGCATGAGAAAGGAGAGCCCCAAAATTTTCAAATTAATGGGCATATTTTTCTTCTTCAAAATCCTAGGAAATTCCCTCAAGCCATGTAAATGCACTAGAGTCCTCTAGATGCATAATGTAACATATTTCTTGTAAATTAGTAGGAAATTCACTTTTTTTGTAATAAAGTGCCGGTCTCTTGTGTGAAGGGACCAAATCTAGGGCACATGTATATAAGTCACTTTGTGACTCTTTGTAGAGACTTTTTGCCATTATGAAGAAGGAGAGATCCTGATTTTCGAATTTGCTTCTTTCTTGCAGATTTTCACCTTCTATTTGATCTTCTATGTGTGTGTAATGCTTGGAATGTGTGTGTAGGACTGTTGTCTATCCCTCCCCACTGTTTTTGAGCTACTATAGTGTGTGTGTGAGCTTGTAGGAGTTGTGGAGTGAGTGTGGGTGTTTCCCACCATTCACTATTTTGGCCATAACTTGAAGCACGGTTGTCAAACTCAAGTGAAACCACATTCAATAGATGCGTCTCATCAAGAGCTTCGAAACGAGTCCGCTGTTGCCTATATTCTAAGTTCGGATCTGAGAGAAATCCTCGATTTACTAAAAACTGTTGTAAGTGGTATCGCGACAGACACTTTCTTTAGTTAAGTGACTTGGAGAGGTTGGTTAGTCTTTTCTCACACATATAAGCTGAACCACTTCATTTTCCATCACGTGTGCACATGTCCTTATACACTTGGTTAGGTCGTTTGATCGGATTGACAAATGAGCGTGTGTCAATTTCCCATTATACGCACTTGTGTGGCAAATGAGGTTTAGTCTCTTTGGCACAAGTCCTTAAGTCTTCTTGACTTAGGTACACATTAAGCCTCTGTTTCGACAAAGGTTGAAGAGTACAAAAATGAAAAGTGCTTGAAATTTTAAACCTACTCTCTTTCTCTCTACCACCTACTCTAACTTCCTTCTCTAGCTCACTCTCCTAATCTAACAACTCACTACACACACTCCAAAACTGAGAAGTAGTAAGTGTGGATGAAAGTGACTTACCAAAGAAGAGAAATTCACAACTCCTCTACTCACTTCAATGCTAAGAGCTTTCACCATCACACGAATGCCTCAGTTTGATTCAACACTCCCCAACAACAGTGCCAAAAAACATGTGTACCTAAGTATCAACTTAGGGACTTGAGGAGAAAGAGACTATACCTCAATCCCCTACTAGTGCATATAGTGGGATTCATGCTTTAATTATCAATCCAAGAAGTATCATAACCTAGCCGAGTGCATGATGTTGGAACACCAAGCTTACACTATGCTTGAGGTGGATTTGATCTACATCAAAGGCTATCGCGTCGAAAGAATATCCGTTGGAGAGTTCTTTTTCATATGCTCATTTATTGTATTTTTTTGAGAGATTTTTGATGGCTCATTTACCGTTGTAAAAGCCTTGAGTTGTACACATGTAAAGGTACAAATATAGAGCCCAAATCCCACGAATTTGTGGTGGTTGAAGTTGCATTCAATCAAGCAAATCAAGTCACCTAAAAGTAGATCAATCAAGATCTTCACTTTTCCTAGATTGTAGGAAAGTGAATTGATTCCCTCCAACAAACATTCCCACCTTCATTTGAATGCAAATTCAACTTGTAAAACTCGTGGAACACTCCTAGAGTCTATATAAAGACTTGGAATCACTTGTAAAATACATGGAAGCAATATACATACACGTGACCATCATTGTCTTGCTTCTTCAATTTTCTGCATCATCTTCTTCGCCAATAGTAATCTTGCAGAGGCTGCTGCTCTCTCCTCAGAGATTCAAATTTAGTGCAAGAGGACTCATTGGAAAGGTACTAGTGTTTAATTTATGCCTGTAAATTTTCAAAGCATTTGGTTCAGCAGATTTGGAGAAATCTCAGTTTTTCTGCCTCGGGGTCAATCTCTGCGTATTCCTGAAAAATAGGAAGTACCACCGGTGAATGTCGCATTCATTCCTATAGCATATTTTGCTTATTCCTTATACTTTTGTGCATTCGATACACTCAACCCTATGTGTATCACTCCCATAAAAGGATTTTTTCTAATTGTAATCACGCTGGTCGCTATGGGCATTTGAAGTTCATTGTCTCTTCCATAGATAGTAAGTTTTTTGAGCTAGTCGACCCGCGAACCTATCTGTTTTGTATCGACTCATTCTCCTTGATGCTCCAAGGTACATAGTGTGTTTCTTTGCACTTATCACATGCCTATAAGGTCTATTTGAGTCTCCATAAGCTCAAGGGCTGGTCTTGTGCCGGTTGGCTTGACCAAACTTCGTCGCTTCGAAATGCACTTTTCTACCTTCGACAAGCTTCTCCAAGTTCTTTCAGTGGTATCAGAGCTAGTTCAAGATGGGTGACGGCTTTCCCTCAATGATCGAGAAGCTTGATCGACACAACTACGCGGCTTGGCAAATCAGAATGGAGGCCTATTTGCAAGGTAGAAATCTTTATGGAATTGTAGCAGGTGATGAAGCTAAGCCTATTCCAAGATCCAAAGGAGGACCTACACAAGAGGAGACAAATAAGCTCACACTTTGGTGCGCAAGGGATGCTCAAGCAAGATCGTACATACTAAACTCTATCTCTGACTTTCTATTACCACATATTAGAGGATGCAAGACATCTCAAGAGACTTGGGATGCCCTGGAGACTTTCTTTTCTACTAGTACCAAAGCAAGAAAGAATCATCTTTGGAACGAGTTCAACCAAATGAAGAAGACACCCAAACAAACCATCACAGAGTTTGTTACCAAGGTCAAGGAGGTTGCGGATCAGCTAGCATCCATTGGAGAGCTGATTGAAGAAGAGGTCATCATGAGGCAAATTCTCAACGGCATTCGAAGTGATAAGCAATGACAATCCTTCACGATAGCTTACGATCTCATCATGGATGTGCAGACTCCAGACTTCAATATCTTTCTTGGACAACTCTTCAATCAAGAAGCCAACAATAGCATAAAGGAAGGTAACTCTTATCATGGTAATTCAACTAGTGCTCTATAAGCAGATAAGAAGGATAAAAAGCAGAAAGGCAAGAAGAAGGAAGAAGACGAAGAAGAGACTTCCCAAGCCAACTTTGCAAGTAAGAGCAAGTGGAAAGGGAAGAAGAAGGGACCAAAGCAAGTCAAAGCCAAAGGTCAGAATGTTCAACCTTGTGCCATATGCGATAAGACCAACCACATCACTCAGAACTGTTGGTTCAATGGGAAGACCCAGAAAGGAAGTGGAAGAGGTGGATATGGCGGCAATAGAGGTAGAGGTGGACACAACTTCAACAACAACAATAGAAGCTATAATAGAAGAGACTACAACAATTATTCAAAAGATCAGCACATGAAGACTCATTACTTCTCATGAATCTAAGCCACAAAGAAGGTAAAGAAGATGATCATTTGTTCTACATAGATTCAGGATGTTCGAATCATGTTGCAGGCAACATTGCTCTTCTATCTGATTTGGAAAGTCCAAAGCATAGACATGAAGTGCAAACAGGGGATGACACAAAGCACAATGTGGAGAAGATTGGTAATGTCAAAGCTTCCAATGGCAGGACAAACATTCTGAGTAAGGTTCTTTATGTACCCACTATCACTAAAAACCTAATAAGTGTAGGCCAAATAGTTGAAAAAGGCTTGCAAGTTAGGTTCACCCAACATGGAGCTTTTGTGGAAGATCCATGTCAAGGCTTCAAGAAGATAGCCCGAGGTGAGAAGCATGGTAGGCTCTTTACTTTTGAAGTAGGAGATACCAGGAACATAGCTCTATTCAACTTTGGGTCTCAAACCCTAAGTGAGCTTGAAGTGTGGCATAAGAGACTTGCTCATGTGAATGAAAGAACCTTGAAGGATATATGCAGGGATCAAAGTGTTCTAGGACTGCCGAACATATCAAAGCAACACATGATCAACAGGTGTGATGCATGTCAGATTGGGAAGGCACAAAGACAACCATTCAATCACAAAGGCTACATCCACAACAACTTATTGGACTTAGTACATACAGATGTATGGGGACCAAGTCAAGAACCTTCATTGGCAGGATCAAGGTATTATGTCTCATTTATTGACGACCATAGTAGATGGACTATTCTATACTTTATCAAGAGTAAGAATGAAGTATTTGATTGCTTCAAGAAGTATCTTGCACATGTGGAGAATCATACAGGTAGATCACTAAAGAAGCTCAGATCTGATGGAGGGGGAGAATACTTCTCCAAAGAGTTTGATGAGTTCTTGCAGGACAAAGGTATCAAAAGGGAAGTGACTACTAGGTACTCTCCTCAACTAAATGGAATTGCAGAGAGGAGAAACAAGAAATTGGTTGGATCAGCCCGAACAATGCTTGAAGAGAAGAAGTTGCCACATTATCTATGGGCAGAAGCTATTTCAACTGCAGTGTACCTTGTCAATCGACTACCATCCAAATCACTTCAAGGTATGACTCCTTATGAAGCATGACATGGAAGAAAACCTAGTCTTGGACATTGCAAGGTTTTTGGTTGTTTATCTTATGTTCATGTACCATCACAAATAAGAGGTAAGCTAGATGAAAGGGCAACAAAGGCAGTGTTTATTGGATATGATTCAACTCAGATGGGTTACAGGTTCTTCAATCCTTCAACCAAGCAATTCACTACAAGTAGAGATGTTGTGTTTGAAGAACACAGGTCTTGGTATGATGAAGACAAACAAAAGGTAACACTACCATATGATCTTGATTCTGACTCTCATCAATTAGGAAGCAAGCATGATACACAGGTCCAAGATCCAAGAAGTGATACAGACGATGACCAAGATGAAAGAGAAAGGGATTACAAGCTATGGAAGTCAAGAGGCAAAGCAAAGATGCAAGAGGTTGGAGAATGCTCCAAACAAGCACCTAGAAGATCAGCAAGAGAGAAGAAACAACCAGAAAGGTATGGATATGATTCCACATTTGTTACAAAGCATTCAATCTACTTGGCAAAAGACTCTATTTCAGAGGAACCCTCAACCTATGAAGAGGCAAAGGGAAACCCTAATTGGGAAAAGGCCATGAACGAAGAGATAGATGCATTGAAGGAGATGGACACTTGGGATTTGGTTCCAATGTCACCGAATCAAAAGGTATTTGGTTGCCGATGGGTATATAAAGTTAAAAGAAATTCAGATGGATCAGTTTGCAGGTACAAGGCAAGATTAGTTGCCAAAGGATGCTCACAAACTCATGGTATAGACTATGAGGAAACATTCTCACCAGTTGCAAAGATGACTACAATCAGGACATTGATAAGTGTAGCTGCTGCAAGGAATTGGAGACTCCTCCAACTTGATGTGAAAAATGCATTTCTTAAATGGTTGGATCTTTTCGACAGACACCACTTACGTGCTTCCCCCCGAACCAACTAAGCATCTAAGCGGTTGGATAAGTGAAGAGGTATACATGTCACAACCACCAGGTTTTGAAAACCCTAATCATCCATCTTATGTTTGCAGACTTAAGAAAGCATTGTATGGATTGAAACAAGCTCCAAGAGCTTGGAATTATAGGTTGGTTACATATCTTCAAGATCAAGGGTTCAAAGCTAGCAGCTCAGATCCTTCTCTATTCATCAAAAGGGATCACAATGAGGTTATCTATCTATGTGTATATGTAGATGATATTATTGTGACAGGTGATGATCTAAATGGCATTCAAAGGATCAAGAGACACATGCAAGAGGAGTTCAAAATCAGTGACCTAGGTGAGCTCACATATTTCCTAGGTATGCAGGTGATATACACAAATGAAGGAATGTATTTGACTCAAAGAAGATACATTCAGGATCTTCTTCTCAAGTTCAAAATGGAGAACACTAAACCTGCAGGTACACCTTTGGAGATGAATCATAAACTTAGTGTTTATGAAGGTGAGAAAATTGAAGACATTAAAGAGTATCAAAGCTTGGTAGGTAGCTTGATATATGCTACTCATACAAGGACAGACATATCATATAGTGTGGGAGTGCTTAGTCAGTTCATGCACTCACCAAGAAGACCACACATGGATGCGGCTAAGAGAGTACTTAAGTATCTCAAAGGTACAATCAACGAAGGTATATTTGATCCTTACTCTTCCGATTTGGATATCAAAATCTACTCAGATGCAGATTGGGCAGGAGCTAAGGATGATAGAAAAAGTACATCTGGTTACTTAGCATTTGCAGGTTCAAAGCTAGTGTCATGGAGTTCCAAGAAGCAACCAACAGTTGTTTTATCCTCAACTGAAGCAGAGTACAGAGGCTTGACCATAGCAACTCAAGAGGCAATATGGTTAAAAGCATTGTATATAGATTTGGGACTTGTGAGTTCCAAACCTCACATATTTGGAGATAATGTAAGTTCCATGCATCTAGCGGCAAATCCTATTTTCCATGCGAGAACCAAGCACATAGAAGTCCATTATCACTTCATCAGGGAGAAGCTCATGGCAAAGGAGATTGACATTTCTTTTGTTCCAACTGAAAAGCAAGTAGCAGATATGATGACGAAGGCACTTGATGGAATAAAGCTTTGTACATTCAAAGCTATGGCAGGTATTCAACCTATCAGAGAATGAAGACTCAAGCATACTTTAGCTTGAGGGGGAGCTGTTGGAACATCAAGCTTACACTATGCTTGAGGTGGATTTGATCTACATCAAAGGCTATCGCATCGAAAGAATATCTGTTGGAGAGTTCTTTTTCATATGCTCATTTATTGTATTTTTTTGAGAGATTTTTGATGGCTCATTTACCGTTGTAAAAGCCTTGAGTTGTACACATGTAAAGGTACAAATATAGAGCCCAAATCCCACGAATTTGTGGTGGTTGAAGTTGCATTCAATCAAGCAAATCAAGTCACCTAAAAGTAGATCAATCAAGATCTTCACTTTTCCTAGATTGTAGGAAAGTGAATTGATTCCCTCCAACAACCATTCCCACCTTCATTTGAATTCAAATTCAACTTGTAAAACTCGTGGAACACTCCTAGAGTCTATATAAAGACTTGGAATCACTTGTAAAATACATGGAAGCAATATACATACACGTGACCATCATTGTCTTGCTTCTTCAATTTTCTGCATCATCTTCTTCGCCAACAGTAATCTTGCAGAGGTTGGTGCTCTCTCCTCAGAAGTCCAAATTGAGTGGACTCATTGGAAAGGTATTAGTGTCTAGTTTATGCCTGTAAATTTTCAAAGCATTTGGTTCAGCAGATTTGGAGAAATCTCAGTTTTTCTGCCTCGGGGTAAATCTCTGCGTATTCCTGAAAAATAGGAAGTACCACCGGTGAATGTCGCATTCATTCCTATAGCATATTTTGCTTATTCTTTATACTTTTGTGCATTCGATACACTCAACCCTATGTGTATCACTCCCATAAAAGGATTTTTTCTAATTGTAATCACGCTGGTCGCTATGAGCATTTGAAGTTCATTGTCTCTTCCATAGATAGTAAGTTTTTTGAGCTAGTCGACCCGCGAACCTATCTGTTTTGTATCGACTCATTCTCCTTGATGCTCCAAGGTACATAGTGAGTTTCTTTGCACTTATCACATGCCTATAAGGTCTATTTGAGTCTCCATAAGCTCAAGGGCTGGTCTTGTGCCGGTTGGCTTGACTAAACTTCGTCGCTTCGAAACGCACTTTTCTACCTTCGACAAGCTTCTCCAAGTTCTTTCACATGAGGACATGCATTCAAATGACGGTGAATGCAAAAGTGAACTAAAAAAGGTGCACACAAGTGTAAACTATCACATTCAAGCTTTCATGGTCGGCTATGGTATCGTGATACCTAGAGCAGTAGTCAATAGTAAAATGAGCTTTTTCTCATCTCCGAACTCGAAATATAGTGAATAGTGAGTTCATTTTGAAGCTCTGGAGAAGATGCATCCAATCCTGTATTCTCACTTGATTCTAACACTCTTGCTTCAAGCTATGAGCAAAATACTGAGCCACGGGAATGACCTACCTATGCATCAGCACTTCTCCCACTTCACACACACATTACCAACAATAAACAAGCACTACCATGGATAGACAACACTTCAAAGCACTCTTTTCAAGCCACATACATGCATGCAAGCTCACAAGGAAGAAGATACAGAGAGGAGAATACACAAATTCGAAATTTTTTGCTCTTGATTCTCACAATGGCAAAAAGTCCTTACAAAGAGTCACAAAATGACTTATATACAAGAGACCGGCACTTTATTGACTAAAAGGCTAATTCCCTACTAGTTTACAAGGGTAATGATATAGATATCTATGGATATGTATCTAGAGGACTCCTCTAGTGCATTTACATCGGAAACTATATTCCAAAGTGACTATGTTACAAAAATAAAGTGTCCAAATCGAAAACATTTTGGGGCCCTTGTTTTTCTCTGCATCTCTACTCTTCTTTGCTCGGCAACACTCTCCCCATCTTTGTCTTTGTGGTCCCTTGACAAGCTTTGCTTCTTATCTCTAGTTCTGTGCATGTAGTCGATCTAGTTCCTTATTAATTGATAGCCTCTTTATAGTTGACCACTGCTAGCTCCTGTGGAAGTTGTAATGATATAGTTTTACCAGTGGTCAATGAACTGATCATAACACGGGACTGTTGCATTGGTTTTGGCCTATTCTTTTCTTTCTAGTATGTGCACCCTATGGTCAAAGAAGCAATAAGGATTTTCAGACAATTTTTTACTTGATCCGAATTAAATCCTTTGCTTCTATAATCCCCTTGGTATTCCATACATTCATAAATCTGGGTTGCTATGTTAAGTCGGGCTGCCACACATGCGACCAGTGGAGATGGACTACAATAGATTTGTAGTCTAGCTCTCCAATAACCTCTTTGTATTTGCACTGCAAGCACCATACGGAAGGTATGCAGGTCTGGATTTCCAGCCTTCGATTTGGACCTCCCAAAGATCAAGAGGTTGAAGCACCTTCCGGGGCTCGGGATCTACCAGATATCCTCTTTCCTTTTTTCATGGGTAGTTGTTAGCCTTGATCCGTCCTTGCCCATGCGTACTTTCCACTCTTGTGTGCCCTTGCGGGGCTCTTTGCAGAGATGAATGTCGTGTTCCCCTGTGGGGCTTCCTAAAATTTTTCTGTTGAATCTGAGTATGACTTCATTTTTGTTCTCTCTAAAACAAGTAATATGGTGTGGCCTCTTCAGATATATTCTATTTAATGAAGCTTTTGTCTTGATCTTCTTAGTCTTTTCTTTCTACGTGTCTCTCCTTCAACAACTATGATAAACAATATTCTAAGTATTGGTATTATGCCAATCCCTCGAGTATCTACAAAAACTCGTACAAGCAACAATACTCTCAATAAAAAAATTATTTAGACCCATATGGAGTAGAGTATGATAACTCGACATATGCAATACCCTTGAACCCTAATTGTTGTTGTGGGGATTATTTCATCAAAAATTATCCCATGCCTAATTCACCTCTTGTAAGAAAGTGGGAAGGGTATTGTGCGGATTATTCAAGAGAACATCTCTTTAGAGATTGCCCTAGGAATCCAAACCTTGCACAAGAACCTCCACAAATCAATATGAACGAGATAGTTGACCCTTCATGAAGTGAAAAAGATAGTGTGATACATTTCAAAGCCATAATCCAAACCCAAGCCAAGAGGAAAGAAGTCAAAGTCAATCTAAGTGAAAGTGAATCCAAAAGTTTCAAGAGTCAAGTACTTAAAGATCCATTATTAGTGATAGTAGAAGACTCTTTAGAACCCTCTAAATCATCCAAAAGAAGAAAAGCACAAAGATGGAACAATAGGAGAGCAAAGATAAATAACAATTAGGCAAAACGACTCAAAGAATTGGAAGAAAACCAAAACTAAAATCCTAAATCCACAAAGAATGCCTCTTTACTCAAAGAAAGTGGAAAAACAAACACAAACAGAAGAGCAAAAGATAACAAAAAAATGTTGAACCAGGAAGGATCAATTCTAGTAGACCCTAAGCTTGAAGATTAGATATGATGTTTAAAGCTTATCAGCTGAGCCTAGTGGCAAGACCAAGCCTTGAAAAAAACATGAAAAGTGTTATCCAAAGGGGTACTTGGAGACGTATTGGCTTGCAATGTGCAAAATATTGATTGAAGTTGCTTAGGATTTGCTATAAAAACCACTAGCCCTCATTCCTACTACTAGTATTCCAGAGGTTGAGTTCCAAGAATGCATTCAAAACAAATTGAAAGGACAAGAAGACCTACAAGCAAATGGACCTCATGTAGGAGCAATACAAGATGACAATGGAAGTGATGTAGATTCCAGGGTGCCAGAAGTGAATGAGCCTTCACCTCAAGAACTTTGGGAAAAAGTTCAAGATCCTTGATGGAACAAAGAAAGCAAAGCTCAACCTCCATTCATTGTTGATATATTTAGGTAGTGATGTGTGTGAACACTCTAGGACCACAGCGGGGCACTTTTTTCCCTCTTTAGGAGGTTTTTTTCCCCGGCTTGTATATATGCCTATTGCCCTAATGAGCTACTTATCTTTGTACATTCTAGTAGTAATACATTCAATATTGTGCGTTGTGATTCAAGCTTCTTCTTCTTCCTTGTGTTGTTTTTGTGCTTCCGCAGATGTCTAACTCCAACAATTGGTATCAGAGCAGTTCACCGCTTCATCTAGGGCATCATTGACACCCCTCCAATCACAATCTCAGAATCGCACAAAATTTGGTATGCATACTCAAGGTGATTAGAAGATCAAAACAGCTTTGTTATGTGGTGCCAAAATCACAATCTCAGCTCGTTCGGCCTCCAAATGCACTATCATAGTGCTTGTGTAGGCTATTTCATCTTTTTGTGCCAAAGCTATGTTGGGATAGATGGATGGACACTCCAAGTGATGAGTAGGTACTACCAAATTCTGCTTAGTACCAGCCCCTTGTAGCTTCAAAGTTGATATGTGGGCCCTCTTAGCTTTCCAATGACACTATACAAGTGCCTATGTGCTTTGGAAATGATGTATGAAAAGATTGAATCAAAACAGACTATTTCTAAATAGAAGGATCAATGAAAACCTTCTAACTTTGATCATATACTTGCTGCTTCTTTTGCTCAGTGCTACAAGTACAGTAGGAATTGGAAAAATTCGTTTTAGAGGTATCTAACTAGTGTTGATATATTTAGGTAGTGATGTGTGTGAACACACTAGGACTGCCAGGGCACTTTTTTCCCTCTTTAGGAGGTTTTTTTCCCCCGGCTTGTATATACGCCTATTGCCCTAATGGGCTACTTATCTTTGTACATTCTCTAGTAATACATTCAGTCTTGTGTGTGTTGTGCTCCAAGCTTCTTCTTCTTCCTTGTGCTATTCGTGTGCTTCCGCAGACATCTAACTCCAACAATTGGTATCAGAGCAGGTCGTCGCTTCATCTAGGGCGCCGTCGACACTCCTCCGTTTGCAGTCTCAGAATCGTATGAATTTTGGTGAGCATACTCAAGGTGTTTCCGAGATCAAAACAGCTTCGTTTTGTGGTGCCAAAATCGCGATATGAGCTCGTTTCGGCCTCCGAACGCACTATCGCAGTGCTTGTGTAGGCTATTTTGTCTTTTTGTGCCAAAGGTATATACCTGTTTCTGTTTGCCAGTATAAGCGTCTCGAAGTCTACTACACGTTTAGTAGAACTCGTCTAGGCAGTTCCGTTCAACTTTTTGAGATACAGTCAATTTTCTGCATCAAGGTATTTTAGTCACCGGCCATGGCTAAAAGCAGTGATGTATTCCGTATGTTGGCTATTGAGGATAAGTTGGATGGTACCAACTACCCATTATGGGCTTATATGATGCGACATGTATTGGTTGCAAAAGGATTGTGGAACATTGTGCAGGGTGTTGAAAGATGTCTTGTTACACCTGTAACAACAGGTACTACGAATACAGGTGCCAGAGCTGGTGAAGATGGTGTCGAAGATGATATTCTACAGATTCCTGTTCGTGCTGCTGTTTCTGTTGCACCTACTCCAGAGTAGATTCGTTGGGATGGCAAAGATGCCCGGGCACATGCATTGATAGCTTTGTCTATCAAACGTGCCATTATTCCTCATATTCGCTCTTGCAGAACAGCTAGGGATGCTTGGGATACACTTACCACATTGTACCAAGCTAGGAATGAGGCTCGTGTTGCTTACCTCCGAAAACAATTGGAGAGTGATCACATGAATGAAGGTGATTCTATGGACAGTTTCCTAACGAAGATCAAAGATTTGAAGGAATAGTTGATTTCTGTTGATGAGGTTATACGAGATAGCTCACTTGTGCAGACCATTCTGAATGGTCTTCCTTATTCATATCAGAGTTTTGCTTCTACTCTTCGGTTGATGATGAAAGGCAATCCGAATGCCTTATCATTTAAGGAGTTAGTTTCTATTCTATTGCAGGAAGATCAGTCCAGACAGAACAGGTCCATTATGCGTGTTGTAGATCAAGCTTTCCTGGCTAGTCAGAAGGGCAAAGGAAAATGGAGCTCTTCTACTAGTAAGCAGAAATCTGCAAATGCTGCACATTCGAAAAACCAAGATAAAGATGAGAAGAAATCAGAAAAGCAGAAATTGTTTTGCAAGTACTGTAAAGGGAATGATCATATCATAAAGAACTGTCCAACACTGGCTGCAAAAGAGGCAAAGAAAAAGGAGGCTGGAATGGTTGTTGCAGAAGCCTCTACACCAAAAACAGAGTCTGCTAATCTTGTGTAGGAAGAAGAATGGGCATTTACTACTGTTTGCAGTTTTGACCCATCTTCTCATGAGTAGTGCATGTCTGCAGCGGACTCAGATGTTTGGTACTTTGGCAGTGGGGCGACCAAACATATTACCTCACAGTGCAATTTCTTCTCTTCACTCGAGCCTGCCCTACAGGGAGTACTGTCACATGCGCCAACAACTCCTCTTATCCTGTTATGGGAGTTGGTAAGATCATTCTGACTACTGCTGATGGTAGTTCTTTCACCTTGTCAGATGCTTTATTTGTGCTAGGGATCAAGAAGAATCTGTTATCAGTTTCTGCATTAGCCAAGATTGGCTTGGTTGTGAAATTTGTTGATGACAGATGTACAATTCATGATCTGTCAAATGGCGATGTTATTATTGCTTCTCGCATTTTATGTCATGGGCTGTATAAGCTCATAGACTATGAAAGATCTGTGAATGATTCGGCATGTGCACTTCATGATTCTCAGGCTATGTCAGATGCAAAGCTTTGGCATGCACGCTTTGGTCATCTGAGAAATCTGATATGATGTCTTCTTTGCCCAAGCTTGAGGCACCTGGAAAACATGTATGTGAAGGCTGTATTTTGGGAAAAATGCAGCGTTCCTCCTTTCCAAAAGATGGTTCAGTTCGGGCTATGCAGAAATTGCAGCTTGTACATAGTGATGTCTGTGGTCCTATGCAGACACCTTCTTTTGGAAACTATCTTTACTTCGTGACTTTCATTGATGATTTTTCCAGGCATGCATGGGTATATCCATTGAAGGCAAAGTCCGAAGTGTTTTTGTGCTTCACACAGTTTTTGGTTTTGGCTGAAAATCTGTCAGCATGTAAAATGGGCACCTTCCGTTTTGATCGAGGGGGGGAATATATGTCTTCTGATTTTAATGCATTTCTGGCTGAATGTGGGATAAAACACCAGTGTATAGTGCCGTATACACCTCAACAAAATGGAGTTGCTGAACGGAAGAACAAGTCACTCATGGAGATGGCGAGGTGTATGGTCAAGAGTCAGGCTTTACCACATAGTTTCTGGCTTGAGGCTGTCATGTGTGCAACATATGTACTTAACAGGTGTCCCACTAAAGCGCTGCAGTCTATCACTCCATATGAGGCTTGACATGACCGCAAGCCATCTGTTGCTCATCTGCGTGTTTTTGGTTGTTTGGCATATGCATTAGTGCCTGAATAACATCGCAGAAAATTGGATGATAAGGCAGTAAAATGTATTTTTGTTGGGTACAGTTCTGAAAGTAAAGGCTATCGTCTGTATCATCCACAGACTAAACGCATTCTGGTTAGCCGTGATGTGTTTTTGTGGAAGATGCTATTCAGCCATTGCTTTCATGTACCAAGGAGACATCTGTTAGCTCCAAAGACATGTATGATACTTTGATGCCTCTTTTTATAGGTGGACAGTCTAGTGCTGGTCCTAATGAGGCAACTTCTCAGCCTTTGCAGGTTTCATATGATGATGTAGATCATTCCATTTCTGATGCAGATTTACATGATGCACTTGTTGATGAGAGAGCTGATATTGAGCAGGCAAAAACTATGCCAAAATGGCTGGTGCAGACTTTGCGTGATAGCAAATTAGATGCATCTTTGTCATATCGTGCTCGTTCAGGCTCTCATACTACCTCCTTTGCATCAGATTGCTATGTTATGGCTGCGTCTAGTCTCTGTGATGAGAATGAGCCTGTTTCTTTTGATGAAGCACAAAATTCAGAAAATTGGATGGTTGCTATGCAATCTGAATATGATGCTATAATGAAGAATGGTACATGGTCTTTATGTGACTTGCCTCCTGGCAAGAAGGCCATTGGCACTAAGTGGGTATACAAGCTGAAGTGTAAACCTCATGGTACAGTTGACAGGTATAAGGCTAGGCTTGTTGCAAAGGGTTATGCACAGGAAAGAGGCATTGATTTTGATGAGACCTTTGCACCTACATGTCGTATGACTACTATTCGGAGCATGTGTGCACTTGCAGCCCATCATGGTTGGAATGTACATTAGTTGGACATTAAAATAGCATTTCTGAATGGTGAGTTGCATGAAGAAGTGTATGTTTTTCAGCCCCGTGGCTTTGTGCAGAAAGGGCATGAAAACCAGGTGTGCAGGTTAAAGAAGGCATTATATGGTTTAAAGCAAGCACCACGTGCTTGGTATGAGAAGATACATGCCTATCTGGTTGCACATGGTTTTGAGAAGAGTCCAACTGAAAGCACCTTATATGTTAAGCATGCTAATGATGTGTTTCTGATCATTGTTGTCTATGTTGACGACATGCTACTCACTGGTCCTATTGAGAAGCATATTGCTGATTTCAAGGCTGATTTGCATGCCTCATTTGAGATGTCTGATTTGGGGCATTTGCATCACTATTTGGGCATTCTATTTATGCAAGTTGATGGTGGAATGGCTTTGTGTCAAACAAAATATATTGACACATTATTGCAACGTTTTGGCCTTGAAGACTGTAAGCCTATTGCCACTCCTATATAGACAGGTTTACGATTGAGTCTTCATGATGCTGGAGATGCATTTGATGTTGTTCTCTATCAGCAGGCTGTTGGATGCTTGATTTACTTATGCATTACTCGGCCAGATATTCAGTTTGTTGTCTCACAGATGAGCAAGTTTATGCATTGCCCAGGAGTCACGCATTGGAAGGCGCTTAAGCGCATCTTTCGCTACTTGAGTGGTACTCTCATACTTGGTAGCTCATGTATATCTTGGTTGAGCAAGAAGTAGCCTACTGTGGCCACTTCCAGTTGTGAGGCTAAGTATAGGGCAGCTTTCATAGGGACTGTTGAGTGTGTGTGGCTCAGACGCCTTATGGCTGATTTGGGTGTTGGCCAGTCTTCTACCACCACCATCTTCATTGACAGTCAGAGCGCATTGGCAGTTGCGAGGAACCCTGTGTTCCATGCTTGCACTAAGCACATTGAGGTGCATTATCACTATGTTAGGGAGAGGTTCTCTGCTGGGGAGATCAGCTTGGCATATGTGCCCACACAAGAGAACATAGCAAACCTTTTCACGAAGGCTCTGCCTAGGGAGAAGTTTGAAGCTTTCCGCAAAGCTTTGGGCTTACTTCCTTTTGTGGAGTGATTTCCACATAGCTTGGCACTTCCTTATACATGAGTGCCACCTCCTTGTTCACCGCATCACTCCCAGGGGGGATTTGTTGATATATTTAGGTAGTGATGTGTGTGAACACACTAGGACCGCCGGGGCACTTTTTTCCCTCTTTAGGAGGTTTTTTTCCCCCGGCTTGTATATACGCCTATTGCCCTAATGGGCTACTTATCTTTGTACATTCTCTAGTAATACATTCAGTCTTGTGTGTGTTATGCTCCAAGCTTCTTCTTCTTCCTTGTGTTGTTCATGTGCTTCCGCAGAAATCTAACTCCAACAACTAGCTTAGTAAGCTAATGATTCCAAGTGAAATCACTTGAAATGATCCACTATACACAGAGAAGTCAATTTAACAAATAAATCATTACCCCCGATTTTTTAGGACCTCTGTAGAGTTCGACCAGTGAGTGCGTCGATGCACTTTTCTCCAAATTGGCTAAATGGATTTGCTTCAAAATTTGTCAACATGTAGATAACTTGGAGCTGATTCAAGAAGCTATAGATCATTGAAAATGGTTGAGAATTGACTGAGATATGAGAAGCACAACTTGACAGTTAGGAATGACTATAACAGAGAGATCATAGATGAACAATGTAGATGTATTGTATTAATGAACAATGTTGTACAAGATCATAGGCTTGATAATCATAGCCTTATGATGGAGATTAGTTTAGTCTAGAATGTAGGCCTCACACTCATACAAAATGACAATGGAGTACTCGGGATAAGTGACTTCTTCACGCGACTTTTTCAAGCCACCTTTTATAAGTGTTACATTCAAATTTGAATTTGAATTCAACTTTTGGCTCTCTCTAAAAAGTGATCCTTCAATCTAGGAAATATTCTCTCAAAGAGAGAGAGAGAGAGAGAGAGAGAGAGAGAGAGAGAGAGAGAGAGAGAGAGAGAGAGAGAGAGAGAGAGAGAGAGAGAGAGAGAGAGATGCAAAGAGAAAGACCAGGTATGTGCACACACACACTTACACACACATACATATGCATACACACACACATATATACACACATAGACACACACACACATACACATACACACACACACACATACACACACACATACACACACACATATACACACATACACACATAATGTTGCATACACACACATATACATGCATACACACACACATATACATGCACACACACATATGCATACATAATTCACATGCAGACATACACATACATAATGCATACACATGCACACACATATACACATACACATACACACACATACACACATACACACACATAAACACACATACACACACACATACACACACATATATGCATACACACACATAGAGAGACATGCACACACATACACATACATGCATACATATGCATACATAATGCATATGCATATGCATACATACATACATACATACTTACATACATACACACACACATATGCATACATAATGCACATGCATACATACACATACATAATGCATATGCATACATAATGCACATGCATACATACACATACATAATGCATACACACACATATGCATACATAATGCATACACACACATACACACACATATGCATACATAAATCACAGCAGCAAGCTCCTCCGTCAAAAGGTTCAAGAACGGGGGCAGTGATGAAGGAGGACAGCTAGCCCCAGAGGAAGGAGAATGAAGGCCTTTGTATGCAACCATCAACATCTTCTCCTTTGTCCCCTGACATGGACCCATGTTGTAAACCCACAACCTATCTACTAACACTCAATGAGTTTCTCATGAAAAGAGATATAAGCTTATCTGTCTACACATGATTTGACTCAAATAGGATTTTCTCCTGTGAATAATTCACATAATTTGCTGATAATGCTCCCTTGTATATGCTTTCTGTCAATGGTGCACACTGACATCTCAACCGTATGCGTGCCTACATGTAAACAAAACCTCATTACGCCTCAGACAGTGACCTAACGTAATATTAGAGATTATTAAATCTAAGCAAAGAACCTGAGCTGGAAACTGTGTCTTCTGCTTCCCATCAGCCTAGGCATATGGATTGATGTTCATCTCTCCATAGCTGTCTGCCTCAAAAATACCATGCAACTTTTTATCAATGTAATTAAACAAAAATAGTGGCATCCTTGGTCGGACATTCTTTACATAGCTGATATGAGAAGCTCGAAGGCCTGGACATGCACAAAAGCTAATGATCAAGCTACTATTCATGCATAAGGACGTTCGTAAAATAAAACCAAGCCCAGGATTCCAAGTAAGCTTTAGATTCAGCATTCTTCTCTGCGTTCGCACGAAAGCCATACCAAAAACATGCACACACATGAACATGGAGGCTAGCCCCAGAGGAAGGAGAATGAAGGCCTTTGTATGTTTCGGTCTTACGTCCAGCTCCCATGACAGAAGCACTCCGCTAACAATGAGACTTGTAAGAGTAATTTTAAAGTTTGTTGGAAAATGTTAATTACAAATTTATGTAATGAGATCATATGCTACATGTGTATTAATTACAATAATACTTTCATAATAACATTTTTTTATGAATGAAGGCATTCTATGGCTACTTTTCATGCATAAGGATGTCCGTAAAATAAAATCAAGCCCAAGATTCCAAGTAAGCTTTAGATTCAGCATTCTTCTCTGTGTGTATATGTATGTATGTGCATGTGTATGTGTGTGTATATGTATGTATATGCATGTGCATGTGTAAGTGTATATGTGTGTATGAGTATGTGCATGTGCATGTGTATATGTGTGTATATGTATGTGCATGTATATGTGTAACTCTATGTGTATATGTGTGTATGTGCATGTATATGTGTATATGTAAGTATGTGCATGTGTGTGTGCATGTGTATATGTGTGTGTACGTATGTGCATATATATGTGTATATATGTGTATAATGTATGTATATGCATGTGTATATGTATGAAACATGCATGTGTATGTGGATGCATTTCCATTTGC
Organism: Ceratopteris richardii; assembly: GCA_020310875.1. Classification (NCBI taxonomy): domain Eukaryota; kingdom Viridiplantae; phylum Streptophyta; class Polypodiopsida; order Polypodiales; family Pteridaceae; genus Ceratopteris; species Ceratopteris richardii. The sequence continues at coordinate 120,914,768 of CM035430.1, read as the reverse complement.
ATCCATGTGCATGCATGTGTGTGCATGCATGTGGATGTGCATATACATGTATTTGCGTATATGTTAATGTGTGTATGTGTATATATATATATATATATATATATATATATATATATATATATATATATATATGCAATAATGCATGCATGTAAGTCTTTTTATGTGGTTGTAGAAATGTTTGTGCATATGCATGTGTATATGTGTGTATGTCTAAGTGTATGTGCACATGTAACTGTGTGTATATATGTGTGTGTATGTGCATGTGTATATGTGTATATGTGTGAAAGTGCATCTTCATGTATAAGTGTATAAGTGCATATCAATAAGTATGAGTATGCTATCTAACGAAAATAACACAATTCAAATGATATACAAAGAATAGAAATTGTACTTGTACAGCCATACTTTTTGCTTGGTTAGCTTCTTGAATAACCTGCAATAAAGAGAGAGAGACAGAGAGAGAATTCAAAGAGAGAAAGATGTAGAAAGAGAGAAACAGAGACAGAGGGAGACAATAAGAGAGAGCTTAGGCAAAACAACAATTTTGCATATACTTGCTTCAGCTCGTAAGCGCAGCGCAATTGCGAACGTTGGAGAGCTCTTCAATTAGATGCGTGAATATGCTGATCGAAGAGCCTCCAACTTTTTAATTTTTTTCCATCAACAGACCGTCGTGTAAACGATGCTACGCGTCGAGTTATCGTCGCATAAGCGACATGTTTTAGTGTCGCTTATGCGACGCCAAAAAGCGTCGCTTATGCGAGGTAAAGAAGCATCGCTTATGCGACGCTTTTTAAAACCATCGAGTTAGCGATGCTCTATGAGAGCGTCGCAGACCTCATCGCACCACAAGTCGCAAAAAACATTGTTTGGATCGTCGTTTAATCGACGGTCCACATGCAACGCTCATTACGATGCATTTTGCAATTTTATAGCGATGAAATTGTGTCGCCTTAACCGTCGCTATATGCCGGTATTCCTTGTGGTGTTTGAACTCTTCTAGGTTGATGATGTCCTCATCATCTGAGTTGATGTCACCATTCTGAGTAAGCTCCTCTTTAGTGAGGCTTGGAAACTCGTCTTCCAAGTCATTAGGTAGTTTTACTTTCCTGCATTCACTATCAAACCAATAGTCATTCTCATCAAAGACAACATCTCTACTGACCATGAATCGCTTGTTTGAAGGATTGTAGAACCTGTATCCTTTCTGATTTAGATCATACCCTATGAAGATGCACTTCTCTGCCTTAGGGTCTAGCTTACCTCTTATCTGAGAAGGGATATGCACATAAGCTACACATCCAAAGATCCTGCAATGATCAAGTGAAGGTCTTCTACCATGCCATGCTTCATATGGGGTCATCCCATCAAGAGATTTGGATGGCAACTTGTTTACAAGATAAGTGGTAGTAGATACACTCTCTGCCCACAAGTAGTTAGGTAATTTTTTCTCATTTAACATTGACCTAGCTAAGAAGACAATGTTTCCCAAGTCTCTTGGGATGTCTTACATCTCCTAATATGTGGAAGAAGAAAATCAGAGATTGAGTTAAGTAAGTAGGACCTTGCTAATGCATCCTTGGCACACCATGTGTTGAGTCTTTCATGCTCCTCTCTTGTAGGTTTTCCTTTGCTTCTGAATATGGGCATCTCCTCATCTCTTGATATGTATCCATAGAGGCTCCTTCCTTGAAAGTATGTCTTCATCCTTAGAGACCATGCCTAATAGTTGTTCCTGTCCAATTTATCAATGAAAGAAGGAAAATCATCTCCCATTTTACCTTAACTTTGCTTTGATACCACTGTTGGGATAAATGGATGGACACTCCAAGTGATGAGTAGGTACTGCCAAATCCTGCTTAGTACCAGCCCCTTGTAGCTTCAAAGTTGATATGTGGGCCCTCTTAGCTTTCCAATGACACTATACAAGTGCCTATGTGCTTTGGAAATGATGTATGAAAAGATTGAATCAAAACAGACTATTTTTAAATAGAAGGATCAATGAAAACCTACTGCTTCTTTTGCTCAGTGCTACCAGTACATTAGGAATTGGAAAAATTCCTCTTAGAGGTATCTAATTAGCTTAGTAAGCTAATGATTCCAAGTGAAATCACTTGAAACGATCCACTATACGTAGAGCAATCAATTTAATAAATAAATCATTACCCCCTATTTTTTAGGACCTCTGCAAAGTTTGACCACTGAGTGCTTCGACACACTTTTATCCAAATTTGTTGAATGCATTTGCTTTAAAATTTGTCAGCATAACTTGGAGCTGATTCCAACAAGCTATAGAGCATTGAAAATGGTTGAGAATTGATTGAGATATGAGCTGAACAAGTTGACAATTTGGAATGACTATAACAGAGAGATCATAGATGAACAATGTAGATATATTGTATTAATGAACAATGTTATACAAGATCATAGGCTTGATAATCATAGCCTTATGATGGAGATTAGTGTAAGCTACAATGTAGGCCTCACACTCATACAAAATGACAATGGAGTACTCGGGATAAGTGACTTCTTCATGTGACTTTTTCAAGCCACCTTTTATAAGTGTTACAGTCAAATTTGAATTTGAATTCAACTTTTGGCTCTCTCTAAAAAATGATCCTTCAATCTAGGAAATATTCTCTCAATGAAGTAGATTCTTTTCTAACTAAAAATTCCACAAGTTTTTGGTAGGTGATTACAAATATTCTCTTAAGTCAAATAAATGACTTTTACAAATGTAAAAGGATAAATTTCTACTAGCAATGGTTTCCATGAAACTTCATATCTTTATGAACCTCAAGCCAAATGTGTGGGCTTGGACTTTGCACCAACAAGCTATATACCAGTTTCAATTTTCCAATATAAGCATCTCAAATTCTACTACAGGTTTAGCACAAATCATGAGGGTCTTTTGTTCAAATTTTTTAGATACAGTCATTTTTCTACATTAGGGTATTTTAGTCAGTGGCCATGGTTGAAAGTAGTGATGTATCTCGTATGTTGGTTGTTGAGGATAAGTTGGATGGTACCAATTACCCATTGTGGGCTTATATGATGCGACATGTATTGGTTGCAAAAAGACTGTGGAACATTGTGCAGGGTGTTGAAAAACATCCTATTACACCTGCAAATACAGGTATTGAAGTTGATGCAGATGGCATTGAAGATGCTGATATTCTTCAGATTCCTGTCCGTGTTGCAGTTTCTATTACACCTACTACATATCAAATTTGTTCGGATGGCAGAGATGCTCAGGCACATGCATTGATAGCCTTGTCTATCCAATGTGCCATTATACCTCACATTCACTCTTGTAGAACAGCTAAGGATGCTTGGGATACACTTACGACATTGTACAAGGCTAGGAATGAGGCTCGTGTTGCTTACCTCCGAAAACAGTTGGAGACTGAGCATATGAATGAAGGTGATTCTATGGACAGTTCTCTAACAAAGATCGAAGATTTGAAGGAATAGTTGATTTCTACTGATGAAGTAATACCAGATAGCTCACTTGTGCAGACCATTCTGAATGGTCTTCCTGATTCATATTAGAGTTTTGCTTCTACTCTTCGTTTGATGATGAAAGGCAATCCAAATGCCTTTTCATTTGAGGAATTAGTTTTTGTTCTATTGCAGGAAGATCGGTCTAGGTAGAACATATCTATTATGTGTGTTGTAGATCAACCTTGCCTGGCTAGTCAAAAGGGCAAAGGTAAATGGAGCTCATCTAGTAGTAAGCAGAAATCTGAAAATGTTGCACATTCGAAGATGAGAAGAAATCACAAAAGCAAATATTATTTATCAGATACTGTAAAGCAAATGATCATGTCATTAAGAGCTCTCCAAAACTAGTTGCTAAAGAGGCAAAGAAAAAAGAGGCTAGAATGGTTGTTGTAGAGGTCTTTACACCAAAAACAAAGTCTGCTAATCTTGTGCAGAATGAAGAATGGGCATTTACTATTGTTTGCAGTTTTGACCCATCTTCTCATGAGCAGTGTATGTCTGTAGTAGACTCAGATGTTTGCCAGTATTTTGATAGTGGGGCAACCAAACATATTACCTCGCTGCATAGTTTCTTCACTTCACTTGACCCTGTCCCTATAGGGAATACTATCACATGTGCCAATAACTCCTCTTATCCTTTCATGGGAGTTGGTAAGATCATTCTGACTACTACTGATGGTTGTTCTTTCACTTTGTCAGATGCTTTATTTGCACCAGCGATTAGGAAGAATCTGCTATCAGTTTTGGCTTTAGCCAAGATTGGCTTGGTTGTGAAATTTGTTGATGACAGGTGTACAGTTCATGATCTGTCAAATGGTGACGTGATTATTGCTTCTAGCAGTTTATGCCGTGGGTTGTATAAGCTCATACACTATGAAAGATCTGTGAATGATTCAGCATGTGTAGTACATGATTCTCAGGATATATCAAATGCAAAGCTTTGGCATGCATGCTATGGTAATCTAAATTTTCCTATTTTCCTATGCCTGCAAAAATCTGAAATGGTGTCCTCTTTGTCGAAACTTGAGGCACCCCGTAAACATGTATGTGAAGACTGTATTTTGGGCAAAATGCAGCATTCCTCCTTCCCAAAAGATGGTTCAGTTTGGGCTACTCAGAAATTGTAGCTTGTTCATAGTGATGTTTGTGGTCCTATGCAGACACCTTCTTTTGGGAACTATCTTGATTTCGTGACTTTCATTCATGATTTTTCTAGGCATGCATGGGTATATCCATTGAAGGCAAAGTCCGAAGTGTTTATGTGCTTCAAATAATTTCTACTTTTGGCTGAAAATCTATCAGCATGTAAAATGGGCACCCTCCATTCTGATTGAGGGGGGAATATATGTCTTCTGACTTTACTGTATTTTTGGCTAAATGTGGGATAAAACATCAGTGTACAATGCCATATACACCTCAATAGAATGGAGTGCTGAATGAAAGAAGAGGTCGTTCATGGAGATGGTGAGGTGTATGGTCGTAGGAAATTGGATGATAAAGCAATAAAATGTATTTTTGTTGCGTATAGTTTTGAAAGCAAAGGCTATAATCTGTATCACCCATAGACTAAACGCATTTTGGTTAGCTGTGATGTTTTTTTTATGGAAGATGCTATTTGGCCTTTACTTTCATGTACGGAGACATCTGTTAGCTCGAAAGACATGTATGATACTTTGCTGCCTCTTTTTAAAAGTGGACAGTCTAGTGCTAGTCCTAATGAGGCAACTTCTCACCCATTGTAGGTTTCATGTGATGATGCACATCATTATACAATCTGAATATGATGCTATCATGAAAAATGGTACCTAGTCTTTATGTGACTTGCCTCCTAGCAAGAAGGCCAATGGCACTAAGTGGGTATACAATTTAAAGTGTAAAACGAATGGAACAATTGACAGGTATAAGGCTAGGCTTGTTGCAAAGGGTTATGCTCAGGAAAGAGGCATTGCTTTTGATGAGACCTTTGCTCCTACTTGCCAAATGACTACTGTTTGTAGCATATGTGCACTTCCAGCTCATCGTGGTTGGAATGTACATCAGTTGGACATTAAAACACAATTTTTGAATGGTGCCTTACATGAAGAAGCATATGTTTTTTAGCCCCTTAGCTTTGTGCATAAAGGGCATGAAAACCAGGTGTGGAGGTCAAAGAAGGCATTATATGGTTTAAAGCAAGCACCATGTGCTTGGTATGAAAAGATACATGCCTATGTAATTGCACATAGTTTTGAGAACAGTCCAACTAAAAGCACCTTATATGTTAAGCATGTTAATGATGTGCTTCTTATCATTGTTGTGTATGTTGATGACATGCTATTCACTGGTCCTATTGAGATGCATATTGCTGATTTTAAGGCTGATTTGCATGCCTCATTTGAGATGTCTGATTTGGGGCATTTGCGTCATTATTTGGGCATTTAGTTTATGCAAGTTGATGGTGGAATGGCTTTGTGTCAAACAAAATATGTTGACACATTATTGCAACATTTTGGACTTGAAGACTGTACACCTATTGCCACTCCTATGGAGAGAGGTTTATGATTGAGTCTTCATGATGTTGGAGATGCATTTGATGTTGTTCTCTATCAGCACGCTATTGGATGCTTGATTCACTTATGCATTACTTGGCCAGATATTCAATTTTTTGTCTCACAAATGAGCATGTTTATGCATTGCACAGTTGTCAAACATTGGTAGGCGGTTAAGCACATCTTCTGCTACTTGAGTGTACCTGGCTACTTGGGTTGTTTTATCCCAAGGGGAGATCACTACTGCTAGATTTGCATGCTTTTTTCTGACTTTGATTGGGCTAGTTGCTATATGACACTCGTGTGTCCACTAGTGGATTTTGCTTCATGCTTGGTAGTTAATGTATATCTTGGTTGAGCAAGAAGCAACCTACTGTGGCCACTTCTAATTGTGAGGTTGAGTATAGGGCAGCTTTCACAACAATTGTTGAGTGTGTGTGGCTGAGATGCCTTATGGTTGATTTGGGTGTTGGTCAGTCTTCTACCACCACCATCTTCACTGACAGTCAAAGTGCATTGGCAATTGTGAGGAACCGTGTGTTCCATGCTCACACTAAGCACATTGAGGTGCATTATCATTATGTCAAGGGAAGGTTCTCTGCTGGAGAGATCAACTTGGCATATGTGCCCACGTAGGAGAACATTGCAAACCTTTTCACGAAGGCTCTGCCTAGGGAGAAATTTGAAGCTTTTCGCAAAGCTTTGGGCTTACTTCCTTTTGTGGATTGATTCCACATAGCTTGGCACTTCCTTATACATGAGTGCCAGCTCCTTGTTCACCCCATCACTCCTAGGGGGGGTTTGTTGATATATTTAGGTAGTGATGTGTGTGAACACTCTAGGACTTGTAATGCCACTAAAGAAAGAAGAAGGACTGCAATGCAACTAAAGAAAGAATAAGGACTTGTGAAGGACCCTACCTATATTCCACAATTTTTTTCCAAAACACAAATTTGAACCCCATGGTTGGATGGAGATCTTAGCCACACTAGATGTTTGTGTGAATGAACAAGCTGTCAGCATGGAAGAATGTGTGGATGAAGATTTCTATGATATGGATCTCTTCACAATCAAAATTATCAAGTAGAATGCCTTTGCGTGCCAATGCACAAGGGAACAAACAAAGTTCTTTCCTATGGCCACATATAAAACTAGTCAATGATCCTCTCATAAAAGCATCAATTGGCACCCCTATATTCAAGTGGTATTGGGAAAGACCAAGGTGGGAATCTATAAGGGGTCTCATAGATACAAGTGCAATGGTCAATACATTATAATTATCGATTGTATAACTATTGCAAGTAGCACTCCAATCAATAGATGCATACATCTCCAACATAGGAGGACATGAAACACAATGTTTAGGGGAGGTGGGAATCCCACTTCACATTGGAAATATAGGTATGCCCATGAAATTTCTCTTATGTGGAGATGAAGACCTTGTACAAGAAGTGATTCAAAGCCAAGAGTGGATTTATAATTATTTTGTTATATTAGACCTTACCCAAGGGACATTGTTTGCTACACTCAATGGTAAATAAATACTCACTTTCTTAGAAAACACAAATCTGGCCCCAAAAGCGAGTTCATGCCAGCCTGCTCATGTTTCTTAAGAGCTACCACCTAGTTCACAATACATGCCAAAATTACAAGAGGATCAAATAGAAGAAATTACATAGTGGGATAACAACTTTTGGGATCACTTCATTCTAGATCACTCACTAGAAGAGGAAGACACTTTGAACCTTGATGATCTAGGATTTGATTTTGACTTTGAGTTTGAGGAACAATTAGATAAGACTCTACAAGAATTTAATGCAACATCATAAGAAAAAAACTTAAAAGTTTTAGAGGCTACATTAAATGTGGTGCAAATCGTGATTCCCATAGATGAAGAGAACTTCTTTCAAGTTGTAAAAGACAAATAATGATCATGACAACAAAGGGGAAAAATCATAGGACTTCCAAGGCACTTTGTTTCCTCTTTATGAGGTTTTTTTCCATTGTCTTATATATACGCATATAACCCTAACAAGTCACTTATCTTTGCACGTTCACTTGGTAATAGTTTCTATATTGTGTTGTGCTTCAAGTTTCTTCTTGTTATTTGCATTATTTGTGTGCTAGAGCATACCTCAATCTCTAAGAATTCGTACCAGAGCAAGTCACTGCTTCATCTAAGGTGTTTTCAACACTCCTCTAATCATAGTCTCAGAATTGCACAAAAATTGGTAAGCATACTCGCGGCAATCAGGAGCTCAAAATGGATTTTCTCTATGACATAAAAATTTTTATTGAGCTTGTTTTGGCATCTAAATGCACTATTGCGGACATTGTGCATGCAATTTTGTCCTTTTGTCCCAAACATATATACAAGTTTTGGTTCGCCAGTACAAGGGCCTCAAAGTGTGCTACATGTTTACCAGATTTCGAGAGGTTTTTTTGTTTAGATCTTTGATATACAATCATTTTTTTGCATTAGTGAATTTATTCATTGGCCACAGTTGAAAGCAAGGATGTATTCCATATGTTGGCTATTGAGGATAAGTTGGATGGTACTAATTAACCATTATGATCATATATGATGTTTCATGTATTGGTAGCAAAAGGGTTGTGGAACATTGTGTAGGGTGTTGAAAAACATTCTACTCACCTGAAAATATAGCTATTGAAGGTGATGTAGATGGTATTGAAGATGGTGATCTTTAATTTCCTAGTTGTGTTGCAGCTCCTATTGCACCTACTATACGACAACTTCATTGGGATGGTACTCGGCTACTTGGGTTGTTTTATCCCAAGGGGGGATCACTACCACCAGATTTGCATGCTTTTTTTGACGCAGACTAGGCTGGTTGCTATGACACTCGTGTGTCCACTAGTGGCTTTTGCTTCATGCTTGGTAGCTCATGTATATCTTGGTTGAGTAAGAAGCAGCCTATTGTGGCCACTTCTAGTTGTGAGGCTGAGTATAGGGCAGCTCTCATAGCAACTGTTGAGTGTGTGTGGCTCAGATGTCTTATGGCTGATTTGGGTGTTGGTCAGTCTTCTACCACCACCATCTTCACTGACAGTCAGAGCACATTGGCAGTTGCAAGGAACCCTGTGTTCCATGCTCGCACTAAGCACATTGAGGTGCATTATCATTATGTCATGGAGAGCTTCTCTACTGGGGAGATCAGCTTGGCATATGTGCCCATGCAAGAGAACATTGCAGACTTTTTCACAAAGGCTCTGCCTAGGGAGAATTTTGAAGCTTTCCGCAAAGCTTTGGGCTTACTTCCTTTTGTGGAGTGATTTCCACATAGCTTGGCACTTCCTTATACATGAGTGCTAGCTACTTGTTCACCACATCATTCCCAAGGGGGATTTGTTGATATATTTAGGTAGTGATGTGTATAAACACTCTATGACTGCCGGGACAATTTTTTCCCTCTTTAGGAGGTTTTTTCCCTGGGCTTGTATATACGCCTATTGCCCTAATGGGCTACTAATAGTTGTACATTCAAGTGGTAATACATTCAATATTGTGTGTTGTGCTCCAAGCTTCTTCTTCTTCCTTGTGTTGTTCATGTGCTTCTGGAGACTTCTAACTCCAACAATAATGTAACACAAGAAGTGCAAGATGTTATGGTTAGCATAGGCACATATATAGATGCACGAACATTTTTAATTGAAACTTTCGCAATCTTACGATGTTATACTTGGTATGCCTTTTTGTCATCATTATAACCCATGCATTGACTACCATAGACATACCTTCAACTTTGAATTCAAAGGTCAAATAATTACTTTATGTGTGTGGCATGATTTCTAGCCATTTCCATTGATAAGTCATACTCAAGTAAAATGTGCATTTAGGAAAGGATACTATTCATGTATTTTTTTTATCAATGTCATAAATCATTATACTCATACACTCCCCAATGCACATAAACCTTTCATGACTGCTTATAAGGATTGTTTTATGTTTGATTATCCCTCTGAACTACCACCATCTCGAGGAACCTTTGACCATAGCATAGACTTAATTCCTAGTAGTTCTAGTCCTCATAAAGCACATTATAGACATGGCCCACTACACCAAAAGGAAATAGAAAACCAAGTTAAAGACTTACTCCACAAAGGACTTATAAGGCCTAGTTCTCTTAGTAGAGAAGAAGAATAAAACTTATTGAATGTGCATTGATTATTGAGCCCTTAACAAGATCACAATAAAGAATAGATACCATATTCCTCCAATAGAGGATCTCTTAGATAAACTATGAGAAGCTCGTGTCTTTAGTAAAATTGATCTTAAATCAAGTTACCATCAGATACGTATGATGCATAGCGATATTTTCAAGATTGCATTTAGAGCTTAAATTGGCCATTATGAGTTTATGGCAATGCCCTTTGGACTTACCAATGCTCCTGCTACATTTTAAAAAATGATGAATAATATTTATCTTGATTACCAAGCTTTTGTTCTCATATTCTTCAATGATATACTTGTTTACAGTAAGAATAATAGTGAGCACAAGAAGCATCTTAAAACAGCTTTTCATTTGCTATGAGAGAACACACTACTCGATGTGCACCCTTTGAAATTTTTTATGGTAAAAAGCTTCCCATTCCCATGTCACTCACTCAAACTAATATTCTGATGATTGATTCTATTGATCAAAATTCACATTTCTATACTTCATGATGTTCACAAGCAGATTAGGCAAAGTCAAGAACGTTATACACATAATGTCAGAATAAAATGATTAGCCAAGGAATTTAAGGAGAATGATCTTGCATAGTTATGTATTATTAAAAGACGTTTGAAAACTATTTTGCAGCATCCTAAACTTGCACCACACTATTGTGGATAGTTTCACGTTATTCAACAAATTAATGATAATTCATTTAGATTAGATATACCATCTCATTGGAATATACATAAGTCTTTTCATATTAGTTTACTTAAACCATTTAAAGCAAATTTACCACTCATTCCACTTCTTAATAACCTTGCTTTAATTGAAGAACAATCTGAAATCTTAGTTCTTGAGAAAATAAATGATCATGATGCCACTACTTCAGTATCATCGATATTTAGTTAAGTATAGAAATCACTCTATTGAAGAATGTCAATGGACACAAAACATCATTAATACCCGATTATGAACACTTAATTTTTGCACATCATACACATACACATTAATGTAGCTCCTCAATGAATATTTCCATGCATGTGTTTTTACATGGAACATGCTTATTTTATTCAATGATGGAACATGTGACTGCCATCCTTGTTTATTCTATTTTATCAATTGAGGTCAATTGCTTTTTCAATTGAGGGGCATGTTATGAATTACGAAATGTGTTAAATAAAGAATTATTGGAGTGAGATTTATTATTGTATTAATGTTTTTTGGTGTTTTGATATAGAAGTTGAAGGTTCATGAGGGCATGAAAGGGTATGGACATTTTCAATATGTCGAAACATCAATAATCATATTTATATTTTTTATAATTTGTAAATAAATCCATGTAAAGGGTTCTATTTTTAGAAATAATTAGTAAAATTAGTGGTTAGAATAAGGATCGTTGTAGACCATGATTTTTGTTAATAAAAGCAAAGGCTCTCCACAAAAGAAAACAACTTTTTACTTTCATGCTTGCTTTTTGAAGTCGCTCTCATATAACCACTATTTTTTACATAATGAAAAATCTTATAAATACATGCACTTTGTGGACTATTGAAATAGAGTCTGTGGGGGGAGATTGCACCCGATCATGTGTTCTCTCTTGGCTCTTCGCGTATATATTCTTTTGTGTGTTTTCAACACCCATATCCTCTATGTGAGTGTGAATTAAGATCCTGGTAAAAATCAGAGTGCATTGGCAGTTGTGAGGAACCTTGTGTTCCATGCTAGCACAAAGCACATTGAGGCTTTATGTCAAGGAGAGGTTTCTCTACTAGAGAGATTAGCTTAGCATATGTGCCCACACAGGATAACATTGCATATCTTTTCATAAAGGTTCTACCTCATGATAAGTTTAAAGCTTTCCACAAAGCTTTGGGCTTACTTCTTTTGATATATTTAGGTAGTGATATGTGTGAACACACTAGGACCATCGGGGCACTTTTTTCCCTCCTGAGGTTTTTTCCCCTGCTTGTATATATGCCTATTACCCTAATGGGCAATGTATCTTTGCACATTCCCTTGGTAATACATTTAGTATTGTGTGTTGTGCTCCAAGCTTCTTCTTCTTCCTTGTGTTGTTCGCGTGCTTCTGTAGACCTCAAACTCCAACAATTGGTATCAGAGCAGGTAGCCGCTTCATCTAGGGCATCGTCAAAACCCCTCCGATTACAGTCCTAGAATCGCATGAAAATTGGTGAGCATACTCAAGGTGATTAGGAGATCAAAATTGCTTCCTTCTATGGTGTCGAAATCGTGATTTGAGCTCGTTTTGGGCTTTGAACGCACTATTGTAGTGCTTGTGCAGGTGATTTCATATTTTTGTGCCAAAGATATATACAGGTTTTGGTTTGCCAATATAAGCATCTCGAAGTCTGCTACAAGTTTAGTAGAACTTGACAAGGTAGTTCTGTTCAACTTTTTGAGATACAATCATTTTTTTGCATCAGGGTACTTTAGTCAGTGGCCATGGTTGAAAGCAGTGATGTATTTTGTATGTTGGTTGTTGAGGATAAGTTGGACAGTACTAATTACCCATTATGGGATTATATGATGCATCATGTATTGATTGCAAAAGGACTGTGGAACATTGTGCAGAGTGTTTAAAAACATTCTATTACACCTAAAAACATAGTTGTTAAAGGTGATGTAGATGGCATTGAAGATGGAGATATTCTTCATGTTCCATGTCGTGATGTTAATCCTGTTGCACCTTCTACAAAGCAAATTCATTGGGATGGCAAAGATACTCAAGCACATGCATTGATAGCCTTGTTTGTCAAATGTGCCATTATTCCTCACATTTGCTCTTGCAAAAAAGCTAAGGATGCTTGGGATACACTTCCCACTTTATATTTGGCAAGGAATGAGGCGTGTGTTGCTTACCTCCAAAAACAATTGGAGAGTGAGCACATGAATAAAGGAGATTCCATGGAAAGTTTTTTGACAAAGATCAAAGATTTGAAGGAACAATTGATTTCTATTGATGAAGTCTTGCCTGATGATTCACTTGCGCAGAGAGTTCTGAATGGTTTTCCCCATTCATATCAGAGTTTTGCTTCTACTCTTCATTTGATGATGAAAGGCAATCCAAATGCCTTAACATTTGAGGAGTTAGTATATGTTCTGTTGTAGGAAGATCAATCTAGGTAGAGCAAGTGCATTATGCATGTTGTAGATCAAGCTTTTGTGGCTAGTCTGAAGGGCAAAGGTAAATGGAGCTCTTCTACTAGTAAGCAAAAATCTGCTAAGTTTGCACAATCAAAAAAGGATGACATAGATGAAAAGAAAACAAAAAAGCATGAATTGTTTTGCAAATACTGTAAATGAGATGATCATGTCATAAAGAGTTGTCCAAAACTGGCTGCTAAAGAGGCAAGGAAGAAAGAGGTTGGAAGTCTACTAATCTTGTGCAGAATGAAGAATGGACATTTACCACTGTTTGCAATTATGAACCAGCTTCTCATGAATAGTGTATGTCTGTAGTAGACTCAGATGTTTGGTACTTTGATAGTGGGGCAACGAAACATATTACCTCACATCACAATTTCTTCACTTCACTTGAGCCTGCTCCTACAACGAATACTATCACATGTGCCAACAACTCATCTTATCCTATCATGGGAGTTGGTAAGATCATTCTAACTACTGCTGATGGTAGTTTTTTTACATTGTTGGATGCTTTATTTGTGCCAGGGATCAAGAATAATGTGTAACCAATTCCAACTTTAGCCAAGATCGGCTTGCTTGTGAAATTTGTTGCATATGTACAGTTCATGATCTATCAAATGATGATGTCCTTATTGCTTCTTGCATTTTTTGTTGTGGGTTGTATAAGCTCATAGACTATGAAAAAACTGTGAATGATTAAGCATGTGTAGTACATGATTCTCAGGCTTTGTCAGATGCAAAGCTTTGGCATGCACGCTTTGGTCATCTAAATTTTGCTAGTTTGCTACGCCTGTAGAAATTTGAAATGGTGTCCTCTTTGCCCAAACTTGAGGCACCTCGTAAATATGTTTGTGAAGGCTATATTTTGGCAAAATGCGACATTCCTCATTTCCAAAAGATGGTTCAGTTTGAACTACTCAGAAATTGAAGCTTGTTCACAGTGATGTATGTGGTCTAACTCTTTTGGAAACTATCTTTAGTTCCTGACTTTCATTGATGATTTTTCCAGGCATCCATGGCTTTATCCATTGAAAGCAAAGTCCAAAGTGTTTATGTGCTTCAAACAGTTTTTAGTTTTGGTTGAAAATCTATCAGCATGTAAAATGGGCACCCTCCATTCTAATTGAGGGGGGGAATATGTGTCTTCTGATGTTAATGCATTTCTTGTTGAACATGGAAAACATCAGTGTATGGTGTCATATACACCTCAACAGAATGGAGTTATTGAACGAAAGAATAGGTCACTCATGGGATGGCGAGATGTATGGTTAAGAGTCAGACTTTACCACATGGTTTTTGGCTTGAAGTTGTTATGTGTGCATTTTATGTACTTAACACGTGTCCCACTAAAGCATTGTAGTCTATCACTCCATATGAGGCTTGGCATCTCCGTGTTTTTGGTTGTCTGGCATATGCATTAGTGCTTGAACAACAATGCAAGAAATTGGATAATAAAGTAGTGAAATGTATTTTTGTTGGGTACAATTCTGAAACCAAAGGCTATCGTCTGTATCATCCATAAACTAAATGAATTCTGGTTAGCCATGATGTTATTTTTGTGGAAGGTGCTATTTAGCCATTATTCCATGTACTAAGGAGACATCACTTAGCTCCAAAGACATGCATGACACCTTGCTGCCTCTTTTTACAGGTGGACAATCTAATGTGGTCCTAATCAGGCAACTTCTTAGCCTTTAATGTAGATGTACATGACGCACTTGTTGATGACAGAACTCATATAGAGGAGGCAAAAACTATGCCTAAATGGATGGTGCAAACTTTGCAAGATAGCAATTTAGATGGACCTTTGTCATATCGTACTCGTCCAGGCTTTCATAGTGCTTTTTTTGCATTAGATTGCTATGTTATGACTGCCTCTAGCCTTTTGATGAGAATGAGCTTGTTTCGATTGATGAAGCACAAAATTCTGAAAAATGGATGGCTGATATGTGATCAGAATATGATGCTATTATGAAAAATGGTACCTGGTCTTTATGTGACTTGCCTCCTGGGAAGAAGTCCATTGGCACTAAGTGGGTATACAAGTTGAAGCATAAGCTTGATAGAAATGTTGACATGTATAAGGCTAGGCTTGTTTCAAGGGGATATGCTCAAGAAAGGGGCATTGATTTTGATGAGACATTTGCACCTACATTCCAAATGACTAAATGTTCATAGCATTTGTGCATTTGCAGCCCATCATGATTGTAATGTACATTAGACTACATTTTTGAATGGTGAGTTGCATGAAGAAGTGTATGTTTTTCAGTCCCATGGCTTTGTGTAGAAGGGGCATGAAAACCAAGTGTGTAGGTTGAGAAGGGCATTATATGGTTTGACGCAAGCACCACGTGCTTGGTATGAAAAGATGCATGCCTACCTGATTGCACATGGTTTTGAGAAAAGTCCAACTGAGAGCACCTTATATGTTAAGCGTGCAAATGATGTGCTTCTCATAATTTTTGTGTATGTTGATGACATGTTGCTCACTCATCCTCATGAGACACATATTGCTGATTTTAAGGTTGATCTGCATGCCTCATTTGAGATGTAAGATTTGGGGCATTTGCATCATTATTTGGGCATTCAAATTATGCAAGTTGATGGCAGAATAGCTTTGTGTCAAACAAAATATATTGACATGTTATTGTAGGGTTTTGGCTTTGAAGACTACAAACCTATTACTACTCCTATGGAGTCAGTTTTACGATTGATTCTTCATGATGCTCGAGATGCATTTGGTGTTGTTCTCTATCATCAAGCTATTGGATGCTTGATTTACTTATGCATTACTCGGCCAGATATTCAGTTTGTTGTCTCACAGATGAGCTGGTTTATGCATTGCCCAAGTGTCAAGCATTGTCAGGCAGTTAAGCGCATCTTTTGCTTTTGAGTGGTGCCTGGTCACTTGGATTGTTTTATCCCAAAGGGGGATCACTACCGCTAGATTTACATGCTTTTTCTGACTTTGAATGGGTTGGTTGATATGACACTCATGTGTCCACTAGTGGCTTTTGCTTCATGCTTGGTAGCTCATGTATATCTTAGTTGAGCAAGAAGCAGCCTACTATGTCCACTTCCTGTTGTGAGGTTGAGTATAGGGTAGCTTTCACAGCAACTGTTAAGTGTGTGTGGCTCAAATGCCTTATGGTTGTTTGGATGTTGGCGAGTCTCTTGCCACCACCATCTTCACTAAAAATCAGAGCGCAATGGCAGTTGTGAGGAACCCTGTGTTCCATGCTCGCACTAAGCACATTGAGGTGCACTATCATTATGTCAGGGAGAGGTCCTCTCCTAGAGAGATCAGTTTGGTATATGTTCCCACACAAGAGAACATTGCAGACCTTTTCACAAAGGCTCTGCCTAGGGAGAAGTTTGAAGCTTTCTGCAAAGCTTTGCTCTTACTTCCTTCTGTGGATTGATTCCACATAGCTTGACACTTCCTTGTACATGAGTGCAAGCTCCTTGTTCACCGCATCACTCCCAAGGGGGATTAGTTGATATATTTCGGTAGTGATGCGTGTGAACACTACAGGACCGTCGAGGCACTTTTTTCCCTCTTTAGGAGGGTTTTTCCCCCCAACTTGTATATACGCCTATTACCCTAATGGGAAATGTATCTATGTACATTCTCTTGGTAATACATTCAGTATTGTGTGTTGTGCTCCAAGCTTCTTCTTCTTCTTCCTTGTGCTATTCGTGTGCTTCCGCAGACCTCAAATGCTAACAACTTCCTTTTGTGGATTGATCTCTTTCACATAGTTTGGCACCTCCTTATACATGAGTGCCAGCTCCTTGTTCACGGCATTGCTCCCCACGAGGATTTGTTGATATATTCCGGTAGTGATGTGTGTGAACACACGAGGCACTTTTTTCCCTCTTTAGGAGGTTCTTTTCCCCTAGCTTGTACATACGCCTATAACCCTAATGGGTTACTTATCTTTGTACATTCACTTGGTAATACATTCATTATTGTGTGATGTGCTCCAAGCTTCTCCTTCTTTCTTGTGTTGTTCGTGTGCTTCCGCTTAACTAAAAATAGGATGAAAAATATCGAGAGCTTGGGAAGAAAAAAAGAAGAAAGGTTAGTAATGTGATACTAACATGTTAGCTATGGAAGTCCGGTGAAGCTCAACACACTGTTATGGCAGTGACTAATCACATAATATCTCTATCTATGTCTCGGTGCAGAAATCACATCACGTGCATAGCAAGGAGATAGTGCAAAACTATTTGCGTGCCTAGAGAAAACTAAATCCCCCACATCACAGGGACTCAAAAGTCCGTCTAAATGGAGTCGAGAAGATAGAATACAATAGGGCTAGCAACCACCTAACTGGCGGGCTGGAAAGAGTAGAATTAAGTGGTTGGATTGTGGGAGAGGTTTGTTTTTCTATGTTCATGTCTCAAGAAATAGAATCTCATAAACTTGTGTCTACCACATATAAACTTCCACGTGCTTTTAGTCAATAATCAACACATATTTATGAAACACAAAATAGTCTTAAGTATGATATAAGTCTAGAGTTAAAAGGAACCCATTAGACTCTACATATTAAAACTAAGAGAAAAATATATATCAACCTCTGTATATTGAAATTAAGCAAGAAAAAGTAAATTAGGACTCATTCCTACTTACAACTTGTAAGGCACTCCAATAGTTCACATATACATAGCATGAAAATGGCATTTTTCACTCTGAGAGGGAAGACATTTATCCTTTTGGTAATTCGAGTTTCATGGGGAGCATTATCATTGTGGGCACATAGATTCTGTATGTTTTCATATGTTTCATTACATATCCAGATAGTCACATCAGATTACATCGGTTGCATAGGCGTGAAAGATAAGTAAATAAAAGATAGCCAAGAAAGTGTAAAGAAATTGGAGATTGTACATGTTTGTTAACTAAAATCTCTAAGTGCACGCTCATTAAAGTTCATTCATATTGTTTTCGCACTTTTCTAAGAAATATCACCAATGGATAAACACAGTAAACTAAGAAAATAGAGATGAGGGTGGGGTATGTGTGTGTGCAACTTATTTTAAGATTCAATACACATAAGTATATATGTATGTGTATGTATGTATGTATGTACGAATGTACGTACATATGTATGTATGTATGTACCTATCAATCTATCTATCTATGTATATATTTGACTATCTATCTATCTATCCAAGATATATTTTTCTCTCAATCCCAGGTCTATTTTGCACTGAAATTAGAAGTGATAGGTCCTATCCCCTAGGGGACAATTTACTACAGGGTGACCCCTAATATCCAAAAATAAACTAGCATATACTACTCTATTTAGAGGGCATATGGGGCTCTATAGCTTATAAAATAACTCAGTATGAATGAAAATAAGTATCCTCACAAAATTAAGCGATGAGTCCTCACTCCCTTGTTCTACAAGTTAACAGGCTCACTTACCACATGCAGCCTTTTATGCGTATCATTTGCATAATCAGGCCTCTCACAATACCCAACACAATCTTGAATAGTACAAAAAGATCCTAGAATTCATGATAGAAACACGTATAATGATAGCTAAATCCCACTAGGTCAGTGCAAATCAAGCAAATAATCTGAAATACAAAATGTCTAAACATTTTTAATGTGAGCTTTGATGAGAAAGGAAAGAAAAGTACAAAATGCCCTGAAGGGAGGGAGGAGTACATCTAGAGGCTAGATACAAGAATGAGAGGCACCTTCACAATAACCATCATAGATATAAAAGGGGACAAGAAGGGCTAGAAGCAAGAAAAAAGTTGACCCCGAAAGGTGGGAGTTTACAAAAGATGATCTCTTCAACTTTTTAATGACTCTGGAGATGAGCATCTCGGAGTTGTAGTTCTCTCCTTGGTTCAGAGTAAAGAACTTGAGGATGAACGCAATGGTTGTGACCTGAGTGTTTTTCTTAAAGCGACCATGCAAGGGATCAAATAACCAGGTAGTTTTCATGGTGATTTTTTTTAGTAACTCTAGCCACATAGCCTGTCATGAATGGAAGCAGTTGCTTTTGAGACATCCTATCTTTTTGGTGATGGGACAATGGGGGGCTCTTCAATCTTTGTGTATTCTCCTAACGGGATTTCTTTTCAAGAAAAGATATTGGGGTAAAATTGTTTCCACTATAAACTCAAATAGTTTTTTCACAAACCTGCATTTAACAAACAAAGATCAGATCTACAAAGGGACCAAAACATCAATCAGACCAAACTCAACCTTTTTCTTAGTCCGAATAACCTTGTGGATGTTTTTTTCTTTCATGTTATTCTTAAGAAACCAGATATTCTTGAATCTAAAAGCCCATTATGAGTGCTTCTAGCTGAGGTTCCATTTGGAGTTCAAGCTTCTCTCAATAGTGTTTGCGTCCTTCATTCTTTTTATGACATGTTGCCCCTGTTGAGAGTTCCATGCTCCACCCTTTTGTCCAAAGCTAGTTTCATTCTCATGCAAGTTCACTTATCCCACATGAGGGAATTCTCCCAAACTCCATATAAGCAAGGCCTCCCTTCACTCCTCACAAGTCATTCCATCTAGCTCATTGCCAAGAGTGTGCTCCCACTCCTCATGGAGTCTCCATGCTCATAGAGCATTCTTTGTAAGTTCATTTCTATTTATTTCATTCATCATGTTTGCTTATCTTTTGTTCCTTCCTCCTTAGTTTGATTAATGTGTGATTAATAGTAGATTAGGAGTTTTTTTCTTTATTTCAACATGGTATCAGAGCATAGGTTATGCTTTTTAGGGTGTCAACTTCTTAAGTTAAATTTTTATTATCTTATTATTGTTAAGCCTCATACTCTCTTAATCCCTCCCTCCCTCCCAGATTCAGGTTTTATACTAAAAGTGCTTACAAGCACTAATCCTATTCTTCTTTCTCCCACCTTTCATCTTGGAGCATGATCTATATCATCATCATTTTTGTTTATGCATCATTTTCTTTGTTAGTCTTGCTTCTTTGGTTTTAGCTTTGTTGTTAAGCATTATCCCTGTCAATAAGAAGTGTTTGTAAGCACTCATATCATAATAACAGTGTTTCTCAACACTGCATTTCAAATCAATAGTCACACAAGAAGAACGAGGACAAAGAGCAAGGATGAATGAGAACGTGAGACTATGACTACAAGGAGATTAAGGTATCATCTCAGAAATGTAAGCTTGTACACTGAGATGGATGGAACATCTGCTGAATTTTGTCAGCTAAAGAATGCTTATGTCAGAATCCAACGCCTGCACTGACGAGTAAAGTAACAGGTCTCAGAGATGTGGAGAGATCAACATAAAGAGGGTCGAATTGCATCGCAACATCTGCTATTTGCCTGAACGATGCCAAGCTCTTGGTTATCTACATCAACACGTATTATTAGTGATAGCTTCTAATCACATTCAGCCACACAATCTGGATGGATGCTGAATGCTTCTCATCTTATCTCTGCGCAATCTGGATGGATGCGAGAAAGGACAAAGATAAGGTCTCAATGGAATAAAGATGCTAATATATCGTGGTGGCTATCTATATCAATCAGTTAGAGGCATTACTATACCATTCTCGAATAGAAAGGGAGCTATGCAGTGTACTCTCTCAAATGAAGAGCTTTGTAAGCATGAACAGCTGCGGAAGATTATGTTTTTGCAAGAGACAAAACTTCCATCTTCAGCTATCACACGAGAAACAACAGAGTGCGAGAAGCTGCATCATGAGGGAAGCAACCACAAGATCTCCCCTCAAGCAAGGACTACTGATGTGCCATAGTTGATGGACTTGTGCAAGACTCCACAAAGGCTACCAAAACTGCGAGCTGGACAAGAACCTCATCCAAAAGTGACAGAGATAAGGTTGGATGCCGAGTTCCGCAGAAGTACAATGGAGAGAGAATGATGAAGTGGAACAAGGAGCAGACGGAGCAGCATATGTGAACTTGCAAGGAAGAGCTGCTTGAAGTGAAGACAATTGGAGAAAGCACAAAATAGGCGCTGATGCTCACTAAGGAGCTGTGTAGAAAGTGTTGTGCGCCATAGGTCCATAGTGAAAAGGGATGCAGCCAGCTTGTTACAAATGAGGTAGAGCAAGAGAGCAGCACCTGTAGGACTGTGGCATAAAGAAAAGGAAAGAGTACAAGTAATCATACACATTTCAGAGAACAACTGTGAACAAACGCTGCGATTGCATGTATTTGGCCGAAATATCTCATTCTGGCCAATAGAAGCAATTACTATTCAGGCACGCTGTCGGAAAGTTTTCAACCTTTCCGTTGATGACCAGGAAAATTAAAAAATGATTATTGGTTAATTCTAATTCCATTATTACAATATTTTGCTTGGAAATAATCTTTTGTTAAGTGTTTGCAGGTTCAAATGGATGAAGAAAACAAAAGTTCATATTATGCTTTACCCTAAACTGCTCGTATAATGTGTGTTTAGGTCAATAAAGTATTGAATTATGGGTTTAAGACCCTAGGTTTACGTTTAATCTTGTGCATTTAAGTTAGGAGCATTAATTCTTGGTTAATGTTAGGGTAAAAGATAGGTTTTAAATGGGTTATCAGGGGTTTCCAAAGGGTTTCAAGTAGATTTTCAAGGGTTTCTATTGAATTTTAAGGGTTAATATAACAGGTATTTAATTAAATTAATGTTTAAAATGAACATTTTTGTATTAAAAATTAAAATATGATTTAATTAATTAATTTACTCATGTGTGTGTATTTAAATACTAAGGTTCTAATTAATTAAAACCTTAAGCTAAGTTTAATTTAAATGATTTATTTAATTAAGGAATTTAGGGTAATTGAATTAAAATAATAAATCAAGTGGATAATTAGCTAGTGGTGTGTATGAATGCTAGATAAAAGGATGGTTTATATAAGATGTGTAACTAAAGTGATTTAAAGAGTGATTGGAATAGGTTATGCAGTTAAATGAAGTTAAAGAGAAACTTTAAATGAATGGTATATATGAAAATGGTTAAAAGAATGGAACAAGTGTGTTGTGTGAATAAAGCTAATTTAATGTGTGGTGAAAGTTAGTGGGTAAAAGTGAGGTTGAGAATTTAAAGCAATAAAAAAAGAGTGGTAAAGAAAAACTTTGCTTTAAATTCTCAACCTCACTTTTACCCACTAACTTTCACCACACATTAAATTAGCTTTATTCACACAACACTTGTTCCATTCTTTTAACCATTTTCATATATACCATTCATTTAAAGTTTCTCTTTAACTTCCTTTAATTGTGTCAACTATTCCAATCACTCTTTAAATCACTTTAGTTACACATCTTATATAAACCATCCTTTTATCTAGCATTCATACACACCACTAGCTAATTATCCACTTGATTTATTATTTTAATTCAATTACCCTAAATTCCTTAATTAAATAAATCATTTAAATTAAACTTAGCTTAAGGTTTTAATTAATTAGAACCTTAGTATTTAAATACACACACATGAGTAAATTAATTAATTAAATCATATTTTAATTTTTAATACAGAAATGTTCATTTTAAACATTAATTTAATTAAATACTTGTTATATTAACCCTTAAAATTCAATAGAAACCCTCGAAAATCTACTTGAAACCCTTTGGAAACCCCTGATAACCCATTAAAAACCTAGCTTTTATCCTAACATTAACCAAGAATTAATGCTCCTAACTTAAATGCACAAGATTAAACGTAAACCTAGGGTCTTAAACCCATAATTCAATACTTTATTGACCTAAACACACATTATATGAGCAGTTTAGGGTAAACCATAATATGAACTTTTGTTTTCTTCATCCATTTGAACCTGCAAACACTTAACAAAAGATTATTTCCAAGCAAAATATTGTAATAATGGAATTAGAATTAACCAATAATCATTTTTTAATTTTCTTGGTCATCAACGGAAAGTTTGAAAACTTTCCGACATTCGCCCCCACCAAACCTGCACATTGTCCTCGATGGGCCAAACCTGCAGATCATAGAAGGCAATATCAAATTCTTTTGAAAATTATTCATGACTCAAATGCAAATAGTCTATAAAAAATGCTTCTATAATTGGTACATCTTCTGATAGCAAAGAAAACTTATAAAATTATGTAAGCTTGAATTTCAACCTTTTCGTTCAATGCATGAGTTGAAAAACAGGTTTTAGAAAGAAACTATAGAAGTCATTCAAATAGTGTTCGTACTAACTCTTCTATTAACTCTGTTCATAAGTAAAGCATATGTTATATAAGCTTTCTATCCTCATCTCCTAGCCACTTGCCTTTAAGATACAAAAAACTAATTCCTCTCTAGCATACATCCGCCTTATATAGCCCGCTTTTCAATTCAGAAGTGATTTCAAAACCACAACTGATTCAGTAAAATCATTTGATTTTTCTTTCATCTCTTTTTTCATCATAATTTTCATTTTTTTTCCTCTTTTCATATACAACAACCATTAATGTACTGCTTTCAATTTTTCTTCGCAACTTTTTTTAGGAAGGGAAAAGGCTTAACCCCTAATCAGAGCAAAGGATCTAGAGGTAAGCTAAAGCGGAAACTAGGATCTCTTTAGTAATATGGGTCAGATTTAAGGAAGCTTACCTATATAAAACAAGTTTACTTCTACTAGGAGTTGCAAGTTAAGGGTTCCTTCAACTATTCATATGACAGCCATAGGTCTCTAATCCCTATCTTCTCTTCAAGCACGTTCCTACTTCAGTGTAAATTCTACTTTTCATAATTTCAAGAAGTTCCTTAACCTATCTGAAGAATGTACATATCTAATTATGATAATGCTTGAACTTTCATAATAAATTGAAATATAAATCAGGTTTAGAACTTTTTCACCTGATCTATATTGACTCCATCTTCAGCTCTCTTTAAGTTCATCAGAACTTTTGGCATAACATCTTCAATTGCTTTGATCAATTCATCTTCAGAACTTGTAAGCACTCATAAAGTAGAAGCTACAAAACAAGTAATCTTCATTATCATTTATCTTGCAAATATAAATTCATATATTCCATCAGATTCATCTTCATCATGTCACAAATTTCATCATAAAAAATTCATAGTGGTTATAACTGTCATAAATAATGCATTCTTAATTTTTAAAATAGGTTTTTCTATGTAACAAAATTATAAATTTCACATTAGGTTTTTCAACCTATGTAACAAAGTTCATAATTTTTAGGAAAAACACTATAATTTTCATAGTATTTTTAACTTGTATCATTATAAATGAGCATCATTTTTTGATGTCAATGAAAAATTCATATCTGGATTATGAAAGTTCCTCTTCCTCATCATATGATATGTCAATATAATCATCATCATATTGTATCATATTTTCGTGTTCTTCATATTTATCATGATCATATTTATATCATGTATATTTCTTTCTTTTAAAAGTATATCATTATAATTGTTGTAAATTAAAATTATTCTGTTTAAAATATTCATCATTTCATTATAAGAATGTTCCTCATAATTGTTCATCATAATAGATTTCTTCCTATTTATGAAAGAAAGAAAATCATAAGTTCATCATAAGTTTAGGAAATGACAAGCATATTGATCAAACTTAATTGCAAGCATAATTCCAAACATGTTTTAGTTTAAATTGTAATCAACAAACTTTGTGTTTTCATATTTTATTATTCTTTTGGTTAAGCAAATCATAATGTAAAACTTTATCATAAGCTTTTAACTAGCTTTTCAAACATAAAACTTCATAAAACAAAACAATTTAGGTATATGTTCCTCAACTTTAAGAAAACAGGCATATATGCAGCAATCAATATCAAAAATAAAAAATAAACAATTCCATCACAATAAAACTATTCTGTTAAATTCTTCTCCTTTTTCTTAACTTTAGATGAGTTTTTGATATTATTTTCAATCTTCCATATAGCTTCTTGTACCCATTTTCCCATATTCTTGTCATGTTTTAATTGAATTTGAAGATTTTCATCGTCAGATGTTTGTACTATTCTTTCATCATTTTTATTTTGTCACATTTATTGTCATTTTCTATGACTTTAGGTTCTGTTTTAACTGCATGTATGTCTTTATTTTCATCAATTGATTGTTCATTTTCATCATCTTTTATCCTTACATCTTCGTCTTTCTTAATCTTTTTCAATGTATCTTGATCCTTAGATGTAGTTTGAATATCAATGTTACTCATAGATTTAGGTTTAAGAAAGGTTTGATCATTGTCCAAGCATTCACATTTAGTCACAATCTTGGTGTTCATAGAATGTAATTGACATACACTGCTTTTCTCATTATGACTCTTAAGTTTCCATTGTTTTTGAAGTTTGGTTTTAGGACTAAATTTTGTTTGGTCAAAATAGTCTATCATCCCTCCTCTACCTAGGTTTAATCTCAAAGGTAGTTGTGTTTGATAATCACATATTTTCTGTTCACTTTCTAGTACCAATTGTTGGCTACATGCTTTCTCATAGGCCATACAATTCCCATAAGTATGACCTAGTTGGTCACACCAGAAGCATCTTACAGTTCCCTTTGGTCTTTGATATAAAGGCCTAGGAGCAACTCTTCTATGACTGGGTAAAGGGTTTTGGTCAATAGAATACATAGATCTACTTTGAACTCGTACTTGATATTTATCTTTGCATTCACATGTAGCACTTTCTTGTATTTGATTGTTTAACCTTTCAATGTTCTCTTTTAAACTTGCAATTTCATGACCAATAGTTTTGAATGATGAAATTTCTTTTACATGATTTGCTATTGTTTCCATATTTTCATTCAAATTTGATAGTTCATAATGAAGAATTCCTTCTAAATTCCTAAACGCGTGATCAAATTGAGTATCTATTGATTTAAGAGTTGCATTAAAATCAGATACTACTGTAGTTAAGATTGAAAGAAACGAGTTTAAGGACTCAAACTTGGAATTAAGCTTTAAATCTATAGAGGAAACTAATCGTGATTCCATATCATGCAGAAGATTTTCTACATTAGATTTCATTTTAGTTTAACTATGTGCAAGCCAGGAAAATTCAAATATAAATACCTGGAATTTGTTTCCCGTCGGATGTACCTGAGTCGCAATGCCGTTGTTCACGTCGGGTTCACCAAATTGTCGGGAAGTTGCGGACATGGTTGGTGGATCAGTCAGCCACTAAATCCCTCGGCACACGCAGGGTGTATGAGACAATCGTAGGTGTTTTAGGTATATTTTTATTTCGTCTAAGGTAAAAGAAATTCTATATTACTAAAAAATCTACGGAATATCGAGTAGATAATTGAAACACTTTAAACTTCTAAGAACCGTAAGGCTGGGCTGCTCTATATCTATCAATAGCTTCTTGAGGTATAGGTACTATCAAAGTTTCCTCAGTTAATTTTTCTTTTATAACATACATTCATGCACATGCTAGCATTAGGTAAATGCACATTCATACTAACACTTAAATGCATTTATGCACATGCATATGTTTATGTATACATTAAAACATTCACATGCTCTAATGCATACATTCACAACCATGCTAATTCATTTACTTTCATTCATATATGCCCATACATACTAACCATGCATACACATACACATAAGCTTCATGCATTAAAATAACACTATGTTTACATGTTTAATCACTCAAACCATGTATGCATATATTCTAACATAAAAGCAAACACTCAAACTCATGCTAATCCAATCACTTAGATGCATTTATGCATATGCATACAATAGTTCAATTACATGCCCATGCATAAAATCATATGCTAACACTCACTGTAATGCACACATATGCACATGCTAACACTAGTGTAATTACATGCCTATGCATATGTTTTAATAACACATACAAGTATGTATCTAATTATACAATACCAATTTCATAAATAACTTAATAAACCTATTTATCTCTAATTGAAATAATGTAGTAATATATCTAAATAGATATAATTATTTAAACAATGCAATATTAACTAACTAATTAAATATAATTATACTTAATTTAGATTAATTAACTCTAATTAACTAATTAACTCTTTCTCTCCCTCTCTTTTTCTTGCTTTCCGAACTCTCTCTCTTTCTCTCTTTTTCTCTCTCTCTCTCTCTTTCTTGCTTTCCGAACTCTCTCTCTTTCTCTCTTTTTCTCTCTCTCTCTCTCTCTCTTTCTTGCTTTCCGAACTCTCTCTCTTTCTCTATTTTTTTTTCTCTCTCTCTCTTTCTTGCTTTCCAAACTCTCTCTCTTTCTCTTTTTTTTTCTCTCTCTCTCTCTCTTTGTCTACGCACGCGCTGCGCGCTGCAGCTGTTCTCTCTCTTCAGCCGCTGAACTCGTGTGTGCACTCTTTCTCTTTCTCTGGAGCACACACAAGCGATGACCCAAATCTTTCCCCGTGATTTCAGCAGTACATGATCCTCTGTCACCTCTCCAACTCTCTATCAGATATTAACAGCTGACAAATTAAGCGCACTACCCTTTATAGCTCTCTCCTCCGGACAGGTATCACTGATGGCACCATCTTGCTCTCTCCCTTCGTGCGACCTATGTCGCCGCCCAGACCTGTCAGTCACCTTCACCACTCAATTCTAGTCAGGCTCTCTCTTGCGGTTGTGGCGGCCCTGGCGCTGCTACGACTGAAGGAGAGAGAGACTCTTATACTGCGATCTGTACATGCGCCTGGAGCAACAGTGGAAGAGCTTGTCAAAACAACACCTACCATCACTGAAGCCTGAAGGTCTGGACCAGACGAATGACCAACGCATGTGAAATTAACCATTACTGGTCCTTCCGACATGTCATCCTATCATTGCCCATCTATGATATCGTATCATGCAAATTGTCAGTATCATATTGGGGACAATTGTGGTATCATAAATATCATCAAAGGAGTATCGCTTAGAAGTGGTATTGACCAGAGAGTATTCAAGACATTTAAAGGGTAAAGTTGAAGCAAACTGGGTAGCAGAAAAGGGTGAAGTAGAGGACATATAAAGCTATGAAGAGGTGAATGAACTTGAGATCAAGAAGAGTCCTAGGAAGCCGTAAAAGCGTAATTTCGTTAGTAGGTAGTGTTGCACAACCCACCCTACATTCACAATACTCTGAAACCTCGGGTGAATCTGAGAAAGAGATTGTTATGGCCTCAGAAGACATGCATAGCTCTATGCCCATAGGAGACCTAATGTCTATAATTGAGGGAGAGTACAAAACCTCCTTAGAATATGCGAACACCAATCAACATGACCTACCCATCTACATAGATGGATTGAATAGATCAATGGCAAGGTTATCTCAATTAGATATAAAGAATGCATTTTTAAATGGATATATTGCAGATGAAGTATACATGGAACAACCAATTTCAAAGAGTCAAATGGATCAGATTATGTTTGTAAGCTCAAGAGAGCTTTGTATGGTCTAAAGCAAGCTCCAAGAGCATGGAATTATAGACTTGTCAAGTTCTTGAATGAACTTGGATACCAAGCTTTAAAGGCAGATAGTAGTTTGCTAGTGAAAGCAAATGAAGATGGATACATTTATGTTTGTATTTATGTTGATGACATTATTATCACATGTATAGATGCGCAAGGAATCAAGGAACTCAAGAAGCAAATGGAAAAGGAATTCAAGATAAGTGATTTGGGAAATTTGTCTTATTTCCTAGGGATGGAGATTATGTATACTCAACATGGAGTATATGTTACACAATAAAGATATTTGAAGAATCTTCTGATGAAGTTTAATATGGAGAATTTTAAGCCTTCAACCACAACTTTGGAGGTCAATCATAAATTAAGCAGGTATGGAGGAGAAGAGTTCAAGGACATGAAGACACATCAGAGTTTGGTAGGTAGTTTAATCTATGCTACCTTGACAAGACCATATCTTTCATATGCAGTTGGTGTTTTATCACAATTCATGCATTGCCCAAAGCAAACTCATTGGATTGTAGCACAAAAAGTGCTAAGATATATCAAAGGGACTTTGAATGAAGGTTTGTATTATGGATTTACTTCTAATACTAGACTTAAAGTGTTTAGTGATGCAGATTGGGAAGGTAATTCATATGATAGAAGATCCACTCATGGTTATCTGTGTTATGTTGGAGATAAGCTAATTTCTTGGTGTTCAAAGAAGCAACATATAGTTTCTTTGTCATCCACATAAGTTGAATACAAAGGAATGGTGGAAGCTGCAAAAGAAGTAATTTTTTTGAAGACTTTATTGAAAAGTCTAGGAATTGATAAGAGTATTCCAATCATATTTGGAGATAATATGAGTTCATTGTATTTAGCAACTAATCCTATTTTTCATGTCAGAACTAATCACATAGAGATTCAATATCATTTCTTAAGAGAAAAGGTGCTTGATAAAGAAGTTGAAGTCATGTATGCACCAACAAAAGAGCAAGTGGAAGACACGTTGACAAAAAGTTTGGATGGACCCAAGTTACAAAGGTTTAAAGAGATGAGAGGCATAAAGAAGGTGCACATAATCACAATTGATGGTTTCATGTATTTAGCAAGTAATCCTATTTTTCATGTATTTAGATAATATGAGTTCATTGTATTTAGCAACTAATCCTATTTTTCATGTCAGAACTAAACACATAGAGATTTAATATCATTTCTTAAGAGAAAAGGTGCTTGATAATGAAGTTGAAGTCATGTATACACCAACCAAAGAGCAAGTGGAAGACATGCTGACAAAAAGTTTGGATGGACCCAAGTTACAAAGGTTTAAAGAGATGAGAGGCATAAAGAAGGTGCATATAATCACAATTGATAAGAGTATTCCAATCCTATTTGGAGAATATGAGTTCATTGTATTTAGCAACTAATCCTATTTTTCATGTCAGAACTAAACACATAGAGATTCAATATCATTTCTTAAGAGAAAAGGTGCTTGATAAAGAAGTTGAAGTCATGTATACACCAACAAAAGAGCAAGTGGAAGACATGTTGACAAAAAGTTTGGATGGACCCAAGTTACAAAGGTTTAAAGAGATGAGAGGCATAAAAAAGGTGCAGATAATCACAATTGATGGTTGACGGTGAGCTATTGGAGCAAGAAAATCATCAATGAATGATTACATGAAGCCTAGGAATGAAGAACTGAAGAAAAGAGTCAAGCTTAAAGCATGAAGTCAAGTGAAGATTTAGGAAGAGATGTTCTATACATTTATGTACATTAGCTTTGGAAAATACTTCAAAAACACTTTGATATATTGACGATTTCATACTCATATGTATATATATACTCATGTATAGTCCTGACATATATAGGAAATGAAGAAAATATGAGAATATAGTCAATAGAATTCAAGTTCCTTAGAGATAGACGTGCAAAGAGTTTTCTCGTGAGATTAGCGACTAGTTTATCTTAGAATTCTCTCATCCTGATCATGTGGATCAGCAAATATTTTGTACACATCTAATTCAAAAGCTAATCAAGATATAACCAAAGTTCGATGATCTAATTCTCTTTAGGTTGTGTGTATGACAAGTAGGAACATTCATATGTAGAAGTCTACAAGTGAAGTTCTCATAATTGCACATTTTACTGCTGAACGATTTGCTTGAATCTCAGCACTCAGTGTAAATTTTTTTATGTTTGAGCATTGAAAATTTAAGTTAGAACATAAGGAAGCTTTGGCTAAAAGCATTTAGCAAAAGACGCTATACTTTAAGAGAAATCAACTTAAGAAGTTGACCATGTCAAAGTCACCATTTTTGAAAGGCAGTTTCTAACATATGTTTGTTCTAAGTGATCAAATTAAAGTTCCAATGGTTTTTTTGACGAACTAATGATCACTATGATTCCACAAAGGCAGTATGCATATGAGTATATGATTTGAATGATTAAAATCGAAGTCATATGTAGAGATTGAAGTCTATTTCTGAATCAGACTTGTTGAAGTTGAAGAAAACTTCACACAGATAAGTATTTCTTAATGAACTTGAAAGCTAATGTAAAGTTTGTGTAAAGTTTGGTTTATTGGTGATATAGAGGAGTTCTTAAATCAAGATAGATCAGGCATTTGGAGAATTAAAGGTCTCAAGTAGAATCCACTCTCCCCCCTCTACCTATTTTGTAGAGAGAGCAATAGATAGATATATATATATATAGAACTTAATTTTCTTCTCTTCCCACTACTCTAACAAAGAGAGAGAGAGAGAGAGAGAGAGAGAGAGAGAGAGAGAGAGAGAGAGAGAGAGAGAGAGAGAGAGAGAGAGAGAGAGAGAGAGAGAGAGAGAGAGAGAATTTGATTTTGAATCCCCTCACTAATTTGATACTCAAGGGACACAAAAGGGGAGAGATAAGAGAGAGATAAGAGAGGTAGTGTAGAGACACAGAGGGAGAGAGATAAGTGTAGAGATCTTCTTGCTTGAGCAATGGCAACACACACACATAGGGAGAGAGAGAGAGAGAGAGAGAGAGAGAGAGAGAGAGAGAGAGAGAGAGAGAGAGAGAGAGAGAGAGAGAGAGAGAGAGAGAGAGAGAGAGAGAGAGAGAGAGAGAGAGAGAGAGAGAGAGAGAGAGAGAGAGAGAGAGAGAGAGAGAGAGAGAGAGAGAGCAATATTTTCTTATCCCCCCACTACTCTAACAATGCAAAGACATAGAGAGATAAAGAGAGAGAATCCACTCCCCCCCTCTTCCTCTTCTATGGAGAGAGCGACAAAGAGATTGTTGGAATTTTAGTAGGCCCATAACTAAAATTCCAACATTTGGTATTAGAGCTTTAGGGTTTTGATATCAGAGTTCATTCAGGCTCTGAGATTCCCAGGTTTCCAAACTTCCACGTTTACAACATATGATTTAAGGGAATCTTCTAACATTTGACATTTGACATACACACTTAATCTACATGAGTAGAGATTTGAGAACTAGACAATTCAATCACATGTTTATTCATCAGTGTGGAGTATGAAGTTGATGATCTGTTAGCAGTCGAATATTTTTGAAGAGTATGCAAATACTTTACAAAAGTATTGTTTGAAGACCAAGACTTGATGAAGAGAAGGCTACTTCAAATTCAAGGAAGAACAATGGTTCGGAGAAGATGAAGGAACCATATCAACATCAAATCACAGGTATCAGTTTCTACTATTAGATTATCATTTGCAGGTCATGTCTTAGAAGAGCAGTTATGAAGAGATTTGAAGGATTCAAGGAGTGCTTTTATATACTTCCATTATTTGAAAGTTAAAGGCTACATCAAAATAGGTATCTAGAGGTTTTTCTAGAGAGTTTTGAGAGATCTCTTTCAGGACAAGAAAGCTCTTCTAAGAAGACAAATGTGGAGAGCATATCAGTTTTGTTTTCAGCCAATCTTGTGTTGTAAGTTGGTTGGAAGTTTTTGCTTACATTTGGTATCTAGAGAGGTAAATCTAGAAAGGTAATTCATCATTCAGATAAGAAGTTGATGAATTCAGTCATATCAGTCACATTTGAAGCAAAGTTTTGATTCAGAGATATGAGGAATGGTAAAACATGATTCTATGTTCACTTCCATTTGTATACCATGTTTGTTTTGTCTCTTACTCTTAGCACTAGAGGAAGAGAAAAGTTCATTTGAAGAAGTCAAGATTGCTTATTACTTCAAGATGAAGAGAACCAAAGGTATGGAAGAGAAGTTTGAAGATGTTAACATCATCAGGTGGAAGAAAGATGCAGAAGAAGAAAGTCCAACATTTCCAAAAGGGAAAGTAAGACTTCCTTTTCTCTTATATTTTCCATATACTTTTCCTATTTTATCCTCTACACCCAAAGACAAATCTACGAGAACATCTTGTGTGAAAGAAGAAGGAGTTTCTTGTTTTGCATTATACTTGGTCATGTCTTAGTAGATTTTGACAAAGAATTGCATTGAGAGAAAGAAAAGTAGCGGATATATGTTTTAACTCATTTGTATATGAGTTATGTTGAAGATTTTTAGCAGGCAGCTTATATGTTCCCTCAAATAATTCTTGGAGTGTCAATTCAGAGCTACTTGGTATATGAAAAGTTGCAAAGAAGTATATTTCTTCTTTATCTAACTCTTAAGGTAAAAGAGTTTTTTGTGGTAGATGTTGAAGACTTGGGTTGAGGTATTATGTTTGGAAAAAGTTACCTCATATTCAGTATTTTCAAAAAACTTCAAAAAATTCAGATTTTTTGATGTACCAGTCAGGTGGAGAATCTACTTTCTATGTTTATCTTTTTTTTTGGATACATGCTTGTATTAAAAAAGGTGTTCCATCAGATCCTTTCACTTGATTGAGCAGTGGAGTTAGCCAAAAGAATTATACCAGACTCTGAAGGAAAGAAGTATGAAAGACTTACATTTAGAACAAGGATAATAACATGATGACATAAGAGATTCTTTGATGAGACTCATGAGTTGAGTTGAGTTGAGTTGACTTGAGTACAGTCATAGATGAAGCAGTGTACATAATACACTAAATTGTGAGCTGTCAGTCACAGGTTCCAGGATTCAGTTCTTGATTATGTTTAGTGTATTTACATGATGCAGCAGAAGTACGTTGAGAAACCTTTTTCATAAGGTAAATGCAAATATGTGGATCCTAGTGTATGTTTTCAGGTTTTGTGAAGACAGGAGATAGCAAGTTCAGAGTCAGTACTTGCTACATTTGTTGTCAAGCAGTGATTGCTTGATGTGTACAGTATTGGATATCTAGTTTTGCATATTTTCTCAAGTATTATGGTTCATAGTCAGCAAGTTCAGGTTTTTGAAGTTTGAAGAAAGTCAAATTCAGTTTTGAAGAAGACTTTTGAAGAAAAGGTTTGAAGGTCAGTTCGGGAGTACAAGCTTGAAGCTTGTGATAGTTTGCAGCTTGTGATAGTTTGCAACATCCAGTTCAGTTTGTACCAATATGACATTGCAGGGGGGATTGTTGGAAACAATGTCCCATTGGTCCATCTTGCTCAGTAACTATAGCATATGTAGCTACTACTTTAGTAGTTTGTACAACACAACAGCATGGGTGCCTTGGATAAAGTATATACCTCTCAAACCAGTGACGAGGGTTCAATACCCATGGACAACAGCGCAGATCGCGTGAAAGTTTTTCGAAAAGTTTTTTTAAAAAACAACGAACGACGGATGACGATAAATATTGCATATGATTTTGTTTTATTCATCGCTATGATGGAGATCTTTTTTTGAGTGCTTTTGAGGTGAGACTAACTACTATAAAAGAAGAGCTTGGCTCGTTATTCAAGATATCCTTCACCTATTTCAACACAAGCTTTGGAAGCCTGGTCCCTCAATAGAG
Organism: Ceratopteris richardii; assembly: GCA_020310875.1. NCBI lineage: Eukaryota > Viridiplantae > Streptophyta > Polypodiopsida > Polypodiales > Pteridaceae > Ceratopteris > Ceratopteris richardii. The sequence goes on along the minus strand of CM035430.1, from coordinate 120,880,147 downwards.
GTGGTGCTTTTTAGCACATGGGGCAGCCATTGTGCTATTTTGGAGCATGTTGAGGAGCGGCTATGGAGTTATTCTTGAAGAAGAAGAGTGTTCTCACACTCTTGCTTATGGAGAGGATTTACCCCGCAGCAGGTTGGTGGTGTGGATCAGCCATCTACATGATGTATTTGAAGATTGTCTTCTACATGAAGATTTTGGTTTAATTCAAAGAGATTGGATGGAGGTTAACATAAGATTTATATCTTATGTTAAGAATTCAGGTACATATTCTCTTTATGCACACAAGTACTACTTGAAGTTTATGGAGGCAGTAACATACATATCAGGAGGAGTCCTATTTGGCATAGGTACAAGCGAATCAGTACGTGTATGCTTTATGCATATTTGGATGAGGTGTTAGAGAAGATATATTCATATGAGTTTGAGGATTTCTGGCAGCAAACTTGTCAGCATTCTTTGCTACTTTTGTAAGTATGTGATCTTTTCACACACGTGTCTAACTTAGGGTCTTCCATAGCCTAAGGTTAGATGAGGGTTTGCTGATTATCAGTTTTAGATTGATCCTTCCTCTTTCTGTCACTCATATTCACTCTTCTACAACCTATTAAGTCACACATCTCATATATATTCAGATTTCTGCCATACATCTGAATATGTTTGTTACATTTGTGCATTCACTCATCCATCTATTTCTGTGCACATAGAGTGGTTGAGAGTTTTGCTCCCATATTGTACATTGAACATTGGTATATATGATAGTGTGAGTAAGCTTACGTAACACTTTACACATGGTGTCTAGTCTTTCTCTATTTTTGTCTCATCATGTGGTATGTTCATGTTTTGTCAATATAAGAAGATTGCTAGATTCTATGTTGTATATGCTGGACATATGAGAGAGAGAGAGAGGGAGAGAGAGAGAGAGAGAGAGAGAGAGAGAGAGAGAGAGAGAGAGAGAGAGAGAGAGAGAGAGAGAGAGAGAGAGAGAGAGAGAGAGACTCATCCATCCCCCCATGCCTACTTGAGCAATAGTGATAGAGAGAGAGAGAGACTGAGAGAAAGAGAGAGAGAGAGAGAGAGAGAGAGTAAAAATTGTTTGTTTAGTTTTTATGTGTTTTCATTATTTGTTTATTTATTTATTGATTAATTGTATTATTATTATTGTTATGTTTTTATTATGAAAAGATTGGGTTTTTTGGTTTCTTAATATATAAAAAATTAAAAAAATAAAAATAAATAGTGAAATGAAAAAAACATAGGAATTAAAAATTAAAAAAATAGAAAAATAAAATATACAAAATAAGAAAAATAAAAAGAATAAATAGCAAAGGGAAAACAATAAAAGTAAAAGAAAAATGAGAATTCTAGTAGATAAAACAAATAATCTAAAGAAATATAAAGAAGAAAATAAACACTTAAAAAAATAAACAAAATAAAGAAAGAGAAGTAGGAAATGATAAATTAAAAACAAATGAAAAAGGAAATAAAAGAAAAGCAAGTGGGTGTATTTTCTATAAATAAATTCTACTAAAAGTCTTTTTTCTGTCTTTTTTCTTTTTAGACTTGATTGATGTTTACCTGATTGAAGTCTGAAGTGATTGAACATATGCAGAGATTCAATGTTTGAAGTTTTTTTATTGGAGTTTGAAGTTGAAACTAATTCCTTTATGAAGTGATCGTGATTGAGAGAGGGGCAAGAGAAATGCATTGCTAAAAGTCTTTTTCTTCTATTGATTGTAGATCTTCATATCATTCTAAAATATCTTCATGAGTCACACTGATATGACCTTTTGAAGTTGACTTAATTATTTGATTAGACTTTTTATTTGTACCATTGGTGAGTGTTAGATGAGTTTTTTAAGCATGACTTCATCTTTTTTATTAGCCTAGACAAGACAATCATTAATGTATCCTTTTGTTTTATGCAAGCAATCTATATTTAGTAGTAAATCACTCTATAGCTCTTATCACTCCACCCTACAAACCTAAACTAAAGCACAACACCCTATGTGATCACCTATAGGCATGTAGCCACATCGACCTCATCCACCTTGTTGCCTTCTCACTCTTTTAGGCTAGTCATATGCTTATCCTCCAAGAGATCAAGCAAGGGAGGCTGGACTCATTCAATCAAGACTATTGTGTACCTAAGTATCAACTTAGGGACTTGAGGAGAAAGAGACTATACCTCAATGCCCTACAAGTGCATATAACGGGGATTCACACTTCAATTATCAATCCAAGAAGTATCATAACCTAGCCGAGTGGATGAGGAGATGCATTCAAATGACGATCAATGCAAAAGTGAACTAACAAAGGTGCACACAAGTGTAAACTATCACATTCAAGATTTCATGGTCGGCTATGGTGTCGTGATACCTAGAGCAACAACCAACAGTAAATCAAGCTTTTCGCTCAGTTCTGAACTCAAAATATAGTGTATAGCAGGTTCATTTTGAAGCTCTCAAGAAGATGCATCCAATGGCGGTACTCGATTTTGACACTTTTGCTTCAAGTTATGAGCAAAATATTGAGCCGCAAGAATGACCTACCTATGTGTCAACACTTCTCCCACTTCACACACACATTACCAACAACAAACAAGCACTACGATGGATAGACAACACTTCAAAGCACTCTTTTCAAGCCACATACATGCATGTGAGCTCACAAGGAAGAAGATATAGAGAGGAGAAGACACAAATTAGAAATTCTATGCTCTTGATTCTCACAATGGCAAAACGTCCTTACAAAAAGTCACAAAATGACTTATTTACATGTGCCTTAAAAATGGTCCTTTGACACAAGAGACCGGCACTTTATTGACTAAAAGGCTAATTCCCTACTAGTTTACAAGGGTAATGATACAGATATCTATGGATATGCATCTAGAGGACTCCTCTAGTGCATTTACATCAGAAACTATATTACAAAGTGACTATGTTACAAAAATAAAGTGTCCAAATCGGAAAAATTCTGGGGCCCTTGTTTTTCTCTACATATCTACTCTTCTTTGCTCTGCAACATTCTCCCTCTTATCGTCGCTTGATAGGCTTTGCTTCTTGTCTCTAGTTCTATGCCTGTAGTCGATCTTGTTCCTTATTAACTAATAGCCTCTTTATAGTTGACCACTGCCAGCTCTTGTGGAAGTCGTAATGATATAGTTTTACCAGTGGTCAAGGAACTGACCATAACTCGGGACCTGTTGCACTGGTTTTGGCCTATTCTTTTCTTTCCAGTATGTGCACCCAGTGGTCGAAGAAACGATAAGGATTGTCAGACAATTTGTTACTTTATCTGAATTAAATCTTTTGCTTCTGTACTCCCCTTGGTATTCCGTACATTCATAAATCTGGGTTGTTGTGTTAAGTCGGGCTACCATGCATGCAACCAGTGGAGATGGACTATAATAGATTTGTAGTCTAGCTCTCCAATAACCTCTTTGTATTTGCACTGCAAGCACCATACGAAAGGTATGAAGGTCTGGATTTCCAGCCTTCAATCTAGACCTCCCGAAGATCAAGAGGGCTGATAGCTGCTCCTATGTTAGTGAGGGCATCCACTAAGTGGTACTCCTCACTTCCCACTCCTAAGTTCAAATATGGTTGCTGCACTTGATGTCCTAGGGTTTATGAGGCTCTAAAGTTAGCCATTGGGATGGTCTCTTCTCCTAGCCGATATCTTTCATTCCTCTCTCTCATCCATTCTTTTTGTTTCCTTATTCGTTCTAGGGCTTGCTGTCATGCTTCCTCGCGTATTTTTTCGTCTTCTTCTCATCTACTCTTTGCTGCTAGAATTCTTGATAGCATCTCCTCTATTAATGGATCTAAGTACTTCTTCACTCAACAACCACTTATATAGTTTGGTAGTACTTCTCCATCTAGGGTTGCTAGATGGATGGCTCCACTAGTTGATATGCGATTGATTACCAAGGGACCATATCCTCTTTTTTGCAGCTTCTTGACATGTTTCTTTAAAGTATATACCAGGACCAAATATCCTTCTTTCAAACCTTTAATCTTGATATGAGCATCAAAGTATGCTTTTTGTCACCTTTTTGTGGGATAAATGCCTACTACCGCTTGTAATCTAGTTTCATGTAGCTTCTGGATTTGGTCCAATTGATTAGATACCTCATGTCCAGTTCATTCATAGGTCGATGCTACTCTAAGAGTAGGAACTCAAAAATCAATGGTAAAATGGCATTCTAGCCATACATTAGATTAAAAGGAGTAGTTTCTATGGCTGTTTTGTATGCTACTTTGAATGCCCATAAAGCATGATGTAATTGCTTGTCCCAATCAGATCTTCCATTATTAACAATCTTTGTAAGCACTGTACACAAGATCTTGTTTGAACTTTCAGCCTATCCATTGGCTTGTAGATGATAGGGAGCTGACTTCTTATGAATCACTAGGAATTCATTCATCAAGGCTTCTATTACTTCATTGACGAAGTGTGTGCCTCTATCACTCACTATTTCTATAGGCAATCCAAATCTAGTGAATATGTTCTCAAAGAGAAACTTATCCGTGGTCCGTGCATCGTTCTTCTTTGTTGCCTTGGCTTCTGCACATTTGGTCAAATATTCTGTTGCTACAATTATGTATTCTGCATGGGAACCTTTTGTTGGTGGGCTAATAGGTCCTACAAAATCTATTCCCCATTTGGTAAATGCTTTGGCACTTATCATAGGTCGTAATTGCATTTCATCTCTTCTAATAGGATACTTTGTTCGTTGACAAGTATCACATCTTTGGATATATGTGGCTGCATCTTGATATAGCATTGGCCACCACATCTCGACAGAAAAATGTCCTCTTGCGGCTCCCGTATGAGCCATTTCCAAAATTGAAACATACTCATCTTCATGGATGCACATTCTTAATTGGTTGTCCCTTCCTCTCTTGAAAAGTTGTTTGCCTACGAGTACATAATCTTTGCTTTGTTGCTCAAGGGCACGTTTTCTTGCCAAACTAGCTCCTTTTGGGTACTCTTGTGTTTTCAGGAATTTCACTAGATGCATACTCCATCTAGGTGCTAGTGTATAGTAACACAAAATAGAGTTCTCTTCAGGTGCTCTTTCTTGACAAGTGGGGCATGTAGAGACATAGTTATGTGTATCTCTCTGCATAGTTGGCCAATATATTCCTAATCTCTTAAGCTCTTGCCAAGTCCCATCAACTCTTCGATTTGATTCACGTGTGCTTTTTGAAGCCACATTTCTTGCTCATCTTCTTCCACACATCTCAAAAGTAATCCACTTGACTCTTGCTGGTATAGGCTTCTGGCTATGATATGGAGATTTTTTGTTTCCCATAACTCCTAGTTCTTGTTTAAATTGATCCTATGTTGAGGTCCATGTGTGACTATAGGAATCAATTTTTCAGCCCATTGTGGACATACTTCCAGGTTGAAAAGATAAGTATCCGTCAAATCATCTGGCACTCCTGTAGGAGGTTCTTCATGAGTCATTCTTGATAGGTGATTAACATGGATGTGTGTATTTCCTTCTTTGACTACTACTTCAAAATCAAATTCCATATACAATAGAAACCATCATACTATTGACTAGATATAATAGTGCTTGATGATCAATGAAGAATTTGAATTTGTTTGCCAATAAGTAGTGTCTAAATTTCTTCACTACGCATACCATTCCTAAGCCTTCTCGTTCCGTAGTAGTGTAATTGCACTCTACTTGGTTTAATTGTCTACTGGCATAGGCTATAGGGTGATCTAGCTTTCCTGTATCTGTTGGCTGTGCTAAGATGCAACCGATGGAAAACTTGGATGCATCCACATGAATATGAAATGGTTTATTCCAATCTGGTACTTTTAAAATTGGTGATGAACTCAAACGACTCTTTAATTCGTTGAACGCCTTTTCACATTCTTCTGTCCAAGTAAACTGAGTCAGCAAACCATAAACAGGCCTCGTGATTATGGCATAGATGTGAATGAATCTATGATAATATCCACAATGTCCCATAAATGCTTTCACTTCTTTGGCAGTCTTTGGTCTTCGCAAATCTAGAATTACTTTGATTTTGTCTTCATCTGTGGAAATTCCATTCTTAGAGACAATGTGTCCTAAGGTCTTTCCTTGTCAAACCATGAAGACACATTTTTCCGGGTCAAGGCATATTCTATACTTACAACATTTGGCAAATATTTTTCTTAGTTATGGGATGTGCTCTGGTCTTATAGCTGAATAGGTGCATAAGCCATCCACGTATATGTTAGCTCATGAGATGGTTGATTTTTATGCACTAATATGCTTTTGTTGTGTAGAATACATGCTTGATTGCACGTACGTTGAAGAGAAAGTAGGTGTTATGACAAAGAGAAACACTAGAATGTAGTGCTAAAAGGAGGCTTGAAGGACTTCTGGCCAATGTGTTACCTTCAGTTGCAGTTTAAATGCTTGTTGCAGTGTGGGAGGAGTGTCTCTTGATCGAAAAGTAAATGGGCAGCTACAAAAGGAGGGAATAGGGCTAGATGCATTAGCCTTTACTTGCACACTGAGGGTTGGTGTGGAAAGATGTTATCCTTAACACCATCTTTATTGAGATGTATGGAAAGTGGAGGGACGCTTGCCGAAGCACAACATGTTTTCAATATTCTCCCCGATGAGAGTGATTTTACTAGAATGCTTGATTTCAAGACATGTAAATTATGGTTTTAATGAGGAAGCACTTGATGGTCTACCCAAAACGCAACTTGATAACATTGAACCGGACAATACCAGATTCATCTTGGCTTAAAAAGGCTTGTGGCCCTCATGGGCACCATTGAAGAAGGGCAACTTATCCATGATTAGTGCTAAAAGGGACTGAAGCGAATATTATCCTGACAACCACATTAATTGATATGCATATCAAGGGTGGAAATTTGGTGGTAGCTATTTCCTTCTGGGCAATCAGGTGTGCTCATTATTTGAGGGTGAGTCATCCTTCAAGGTTGTCAAAGGGAGGGCCGTTATCCTTGTCAGTAACTACATACTAAAAAAGAAATATTGATCAAGTGTGTGACTTCTACACAGTAGAAGTCTTGGGAGAAGCCACCTTTGTTTTTTTTTCCTTCCATTTTGATATGCAAATGCATCAAAGAATGTGCCAAAGGTTGTTCAACCCGTTTCTTTTTGGAGGTGGCTGTCGAAAGGAGGTTTGGGCAATTGGCAGAGGTTTTTTTTTGCAGGCCATTGTGTGTGTGTGTCCTCAGTGGGGGGGGGCTGCTTCTTTTCGTCCGCTAAGCAACATAGGGGAAAAGGGGGAGTGATGGTGGACTCCACTAGGAGAAGGTGGTAGATCCAAAGGGAGAAAAATCTCAACCAACTCCTATTGTGAGAGTTCTCTCCATACATGAATGCTAAGGAGGGGAATTCCCATCTTTGCATGAGGGGATGAGGAGTGGATGTATGGTTCAATCGGCAACGAACTCTTGAGTCATCGTGGTCCAAAGAGGAGGAGCTCTTGGAGTGAAACGGGAATGTGTGTATCTTACAATTATGGAGAGCCAACCTCTATTCAAATAGAAGATGGACACATCGGTTTTGAGAAAGCTTGCTAGGGTATGGGAGGATGTCCCCGAAGGATCTTCCTACGATGAAGGAGTCTATGAAAAGCTCGAAGAGTAGAACACTTGCAAGTGACGAGAAGTGTTGACATACAAGTAATCGCTGAAGTGCTTCGTGAGGAGTCATGTATTACTGTGAGTACAGTAGATGTAATCTTCCTATTCTGAAAATGAACGTAGTACTGAACTTTTCCCCTTCAAATTATGAAACACAATGTTACAAAACTCCCTCGTTTTGAGCATAGAATGGAACTCTCTGACGAGGTTTTCCTGCTAGTAGTATTGTCATTGAAAAAAGGATGTTGTTTCTAATCAAAGATAATTAAGGCATAACGACTCCATTAATAGGGTGCCACTGTGTAATACTTAGTTCACAACCATAATTTGAGGATATATGAAATGGAGCTGCATCATGACAACCACTTGTGTTCATATACTGAGAGTCCATACTAAGTAATGTCATGAGCGTGGAGATGACTACATGATAAGATCACGAATGAGAATCATAGTCATGCTCTTACGGAGATAAGGCTTGCTTTGAGGGTTAAAGCATTTGGAGCATAGTATCCTGGACTAGTTATTGATTGCATGGGACCCTCGTATGAAGGAGCAAAGCACATAAAAGATTCTTGTATCTAGAATGATGTTGAAGTACCAGCTGACGAATGGGGTTTTCACTTGAAGGGACTATGGGAGGAAATAGAGAAGAAGATGCGCAAATGTTTGATGGAGTTCTTTTTGAGAATTTGCATTTGCAAATCTTCACATTTTAACTCATAATGTGACATGTGTACAGTCGGAATCTTTCGGGTTTTCATCTTGGGTTGATCCCAGATGCCATTTTAATCTCTTTGAAGTAACAATCTAGTGTAACGGCTTATTTCTCTCTGGTTGCTTTTGGAATTTTGTGTTCCTAATTTGGACGTGAACAATTGATAACTGCTCTTGTACAGCTTGATCATACACACAAGGTAAATCATTTCTAACATGAGTTGTATGGTCAGCTGTTGCGTTGAGAATGATTGCCTGCATAACTGTTGGTAAGTACATGAAACAGGGAGTTCAAATCATTTTAGCATGTTACTCTATCGCGTGATGACTAATATGACTAGTGATAGGGAAGATCTGAATACCCCACCAATCTCATTGTTTTGCTGTGTTGCATGATGATTACCCTTGTAGTGACTGAGTAAGTATGCAGGGAGGACTACCCATCAATGGAAGGACGTCCATTGCTATAGTATCTAATGAAGAGATGGATAGGTATGTGCTTGAAGATGAAGAGGTGTTGCAAAATCCTTGATCTACACCATCCAAATGAACTCCAGGAGTATATGGTGGGACCTTTTAGCTTGCCAATGGATGTATTAGACACCCTATATACCTTGGAAAATCACTCACAAAAAGATAGATCAAAACAGATAAGTTGGACTTAGCTAAGAGGTGAAGAACTTGCTATTTTGGTTCATACACCTGTCCAGTGTTTTGCATAATTCTCTGAGCACAGCAGCAATTAACTTAATTCCTCTAGGGGAAGTCTAGTTAACTTAAAAATCTAACTTTCAAGAGTAATCTCATAAAAAATAATGAACCACACACTGAGAATGATGTTTAACAACTGATGACATCATCCCAATTTTCACGGGCTACTACAGTTTGAGACTAGTAGTGAACCCAAATCACTTATCTTGAACTCTTCTATCATCTTATCTTTGATCTTCTTCATACCATCTGCATCATTTCTCGTCAATATAATATCATCTACATATACACATAGGTAGATGACCTCAGAGTTACTCTTTTCAATAAAGAGTGAAGGATCTGCCTTGCTTGGTTGAAAGCCTTTGTCCTGCAAGAATGAAACAAGTATGAAATTCCAAGCTCTTGGGGCTTGCTTGAGACCATACAATGCTTTGTTAAGTTTACACACATAATAAGGATAAACTCGATTCTCAAAACCAGGTGGTTGTGCCATATATACTCTTCTGTGATCCAACCATTCAAGAATGCATTCTTTACATCTAGTTGAAGTATCTTCCAATTCTTGGAAGCGGCAATACTAAGCAAAACCCTAATAGTAGGCATCTTTGCCACAAGAGACAAGGTCTCCTCATAAACAATTCCCTAAGTTTGTGCAAAGCCTTTTGCTACAAGCCTTGCCTTATACCTGTTAATGGAACCATCAGAATTCTTCTTGAGTTTATAGACCCATCTTGAGCCTATTACCTTCATGGATGAAGTCTTGGGCACCAAATCCCAAGTGTTGTTTTCCTCAAGTGCTTTAATCTCTTCCTTCATTGCATGCTTCCATTCTGTTTTTGCTTTGGCCTCTTCAAAGGATGATGGCTCCTCTTGGTTTATGTTCTGTGCTATGTAGATACAATGTTTAGTTACTAATGAGGTGTCAAACCCATACCTTTCTGGTTTTTTCTTTTCCCTCATAGATCTTCTTAGGCCATGATGTGATGATTCTGCCTCATGTCCTAGTTCCTGCAATTTTGCTTTACCTTTAGACTTCCATGCTTTGATCTTTTCCATCTGAGATTCTTCATCATCCTCTGAGGTGTCTTGTTCTTCAATCTTTGGTTGTTCTCTACCAAGCTTTGGAAAATCTTCTTCAAGATTATATGGTAAATTGACCTTCCTGCATGAATCTTTATACCACGAATTGTTTTCATCAAAAACTACATCGCTGCTTACCAAGAATCCTTTGTTGGTAGGGTTGTATAACCTCTAGCCCTTTTGATTGTTGTCATATCCAATAAATACACACCTTTCTGCCTTTGGATCCATCTTGCCTCTAACCTGTGAAGGAACATGAGCAAAAGCAATACATCCAAAAATTTTACAATGATCTAAGCTTGGTCTTCTTCCATTCCAAGCCTCATATGGAGTCATCCCATCAAGGGATTTAGAAGGCAACCTGTTAATCAAGTAAGTGGCTGTAGATACACCCTCATCCCATAGATAATTAGGCAAATGCTTTTCATTTAGCATGGACCTTGCAGCTTCAACAATTGTCCTGTTCCTCCTTTCTGCCACTCCATTTTGCTCAGGAGTGTACTTGTAGTTACCTCTCCTTTGATTCCTCTTTCTTGAAGAAAAGAATCAAACTCATGGGAGAAGTATTCTCCCCCTCTATCTGACCTTAGCCTTTTTAGTGATTTACCTGTTTGATTCTCCACAAGAGCCAAATATCTTTTGAAACATGAAAAAACTTCATCTTTGTGTTTCATAAAGAATAGGATAGTCCATATGCTGCAATCATCAATAAAGGAGACATAATACCTTGATCCAGATATTGAAGCTTCCTTGCTAGGTCCCCATACATCTGTATGAACCAACTCCAAGAGATCTCCATGCATATAACCTTTCTTCATGAATGGTAACCTGTGAGACTTTCCAAAATGACATGCACTACACTTATAAATCATATGTTGTTTTGACAAATTAGGGAGTCCAAGTACACTTTGGTCCTTGCAAATTTGCTTTAATGACCTTTCACCAATATGTGCTAACCTTTTGTGCCATACTTCCAATTCTGTGAGTGTCTGACTACCATAATTAAAGAGAGCAATGTTTCTAGTGTCTTGTAATTCAAATGTGAACAATCTACCTGCCTTTTCACCTTTTGCAATTCTTCTGAATCCTTGAGTTGGATCTTCAACAAATGCTCCTGCTTTTGTGAACCTGACTTGCAACCCTTTCTCTACTATGTGCCCAACACTTATCAAATTCTTTGTAATGGTAGGGACATAGAGTACCTTACTGAGTAGGTTGATGTTTCCATCAGGTGCTTTGACATTGCCTATTTTCTCCACAAGATGTCTTGTATCATCTCTTGTTTGTACCTCATGCTTATTCCTTGGATCTTCTAAATCTGATAGGAGTGCCACATTTCCTGCCACATGATTTGAACAACCTGAATCTATGTAGAAAACATGCTCATTAGATTTACCTTGTGGCATAGCCATGTTCATGATCAATAATGAATCCTCTTTGTTTGAGTCTTCCGTGTAGTTATTGAAGTCTCTCCTTCCTTTGTAGCCTCCTTGATAGTTTGAATGATTGTAGTTGTTGTAGTTGCCATGATAATTGTTGAACCTTCCTCTTGATTAGCCATAACTTCCTCTATTGTATCCTCTTCCTCTTTGATTCCTGGAATTCCTAAAGCAATTTTCAATTGTATGATTAGTTAATCCACAAATAGAACATGAGTTGGAGTCTTGGGATCTCCCCCTGCCTTGTCTACCTCCCCTTCCTCTACCTCTGCCATGTCTTCCTCTAACTGTATAGTTAGCTTGATATGTACCTACTTCATCATCCACTTTCTTTGCCTTTCCTTTGTTATCTTTGGAATTGCTTTTATCAGTGTATAAAGTTGAAGATTGATTACCTTTAGAGCTTTCTCCATTTTTGATAAGCTTTGTCTCTTGAGTAAGAAGTTGTCCAATGAGTGTATTGAAATCAGGTACATGCATGTCCATGTACAAATCCATAGCTGTGGTGAATGCTTCCCACTTGTCATCTACCTTCAAGCCATTGATGACCTGCCTTACAATTTGCTCTTCATCTATTACCTCTCCAATGCTTCCCAACTGATCCGCTATGTCATTGAGCTTTGTGACAAAATCAGTCACATTTTGTTTGGGAGCCTTCTTGAGGTTGTGAAATCCAACCATAGTTGATGCTTCCTAGCTTTGGTACTTGAAGAGAAGAGGGCTTCAAGTGAATCCCACACTTCGTGAGATGTCTTAGAACTTCTAATGTGAGGCAACAAAAAATCTGAGATAGAGTTGAGGAGATAAGACCTTGCAAGTGCATCCTTGGAGCACCATGTGCTCAATCTTTCTTGCTCTTCTTGTGTTGGTTGACTTTTGTTCCTGAAACTTGGCATAACTTCATCTCCAGCCACATAACCATATAAACTTCTACCTTGGAGATAAGCTTCCATTCTTAATGACCAAGCTGAGTAGTTACCTCTGTCCAATTTGTCAATTGATGAAGGAAATCCATCTGCCATGTTGTCCAACCTTGCTTTGATACCACTGTGAAGAGATGGATAGGTATGTGCTTGAAGATGAAGAGGTGTTGCAAAATCCTTGATCTACACCAGCCAAATGAACTCCAGGAGTATATGGTGGGCCCTTTTAGCTTGCCAATGGATGTATTAGACACCCTATGTACCTTGGAAGATCACTCACAAAAAGATAGATCAAAACAAATAAGTTGGAGTCAGCTCAGAGGTGAAGAACTTGCTATTTTGGTTCATACACCTGTCCAGTGTTTTGCATAATTCTCTGAGCATAACAGCAATTAACTTAATTCCTCTAGGGGAAGTCTAGTTAACTTAAAAATCTAACTTTCAAGATTAATCTCATAAAAAATAATGAGCCACACACTGAGAATGATGTTTAACAATTGGTGACATCATCCCGATTTTCACGAGCTGCTATAGTTTAAGACTAGTGAGCAGAAAAATCATAACTCCAGATTTAAGAAACCAATGATTATGAAAATTTTTATGCTTATATTAGACAGTACGCTGAATTCAACAAGCTTTAAATCATTGATATTTGATAAGTACACACTGAGAAACAGCTCTGACAAGATGAGTAAAAAAGTCGGGTACCTAACAGAGAAGTGAAAATGACATATAGGGTTGACTTCAACTGAACATAACTGAAGATTGCATTACCCAAATGAAATGAAATTTGATGATCATATATTAGACTTATAGAGCTAACTTTACCAAGTTAAATCACGGAAAATGATGCACCAAGCTCAGACAAACCATCTCTGCAATCTGACTGAGAAAACTGAGAGATATGGCAGTGAGTAGTACACTTCACAAGAACATGAAAATATGAACTCAAATGATCATGAAAATGAAAGTATATTGCTTGTACAATACAATGGACTTACTGATATGTATGTGTGCCTTGTAATCACACCTTGATATGTCATAAAGCTCAACTCTTGGAGGTCTTCACATAGGTCTCTCTAACCACGACTAAAGCTGCCATCTATTTATAGTTGAGTTTGGGAGGCTAACTTCCCTCAATCACTCTCCAATAAATTAGTGATTGATTTGATTCTCTATCTACCACAAATCACGAATTCTTGGCTCCTCTTTCCCTTTTTGATCAAGTGGACTCAACCACTTAAGATTCTTTCACTTTTACATTAAGTAAACTCTTCAAAAGTTACAAGAGGTAGTTCACAAGTGAACTTTACATTGTCTTCATTTTAAGGCTTCTTCTATGACTTTGTGGGACTCAAGCCAATACTTAGGCTTGTCATAGACTTGCTCCAAGAGTGTCCACCCAAGAATCTCTGAGCTGATCCTTTTTCTTCCCACATTGCTCCCATGGAATAGTGTGCGAAAGACTTTTAGCAATTCACCTAGTTGATTAGACTTGCATGAACGTAGAAGTCAATAAGTGGTAGAAATCAAAATAGAAATGTTAAAATGATCATTTTGAATGGGCAAAATTTTTTTGTGTAATCTTTGTGCACTCCACTATCTCGAAACATGCGATGTGAAGGAGTTTCTTGGTCACTATGATGGAGGGTACTAGATAGAAAGAGAAAAGGTGAGTTACAGGAGTGGCCATTTGAATGCAAATACATGAGTAAGTGTGTAGGTATGAATTCATGTATGGGTATATCCAAGTGAAATAAAAGATATGTATGAATAGGAAGGAGGTTGTGTAAGGGAAGTGAGTAAGAAGGAGAGAAAGAAAGAGGGGAGGGGAGTAGAAGGGGATATGTGTGTTTGGGTATATGTGTGAGAGTGAAGAAGGGAGGAGAGTAGCCCTCACCGTGTGTGTGAGTGAGTGAGTGTGATCGAGTAAGAGAAGGGAGGTGGACAATGGGGTGATTGAGAGGGAGGGGCTAGGAACAAAAGCAAGAATAAGAAAAAGAAAAGAAGAGGGAAACAGGTGGGACAAGAGCGCATAAGCAAGAAGAGTGTGACTCCAAGGGTCAGTCGGTGTAGTTGGAATTCAAAGCACATCCGAATTCAGGTCTCCATTCTCTTCTCTTCCCACGTATACATTTAAAATTCTATTGGATGAATTAGAGCAAGAGAGTTGGACTAACCTCGAGTGATTTAGGTAATTTAAGAGCATATGTAGGTGTCTTATCCCTTGGATCTAGGAGCTCAACAATATACCTCCATACTCTTTCTCAAAAATTCCTTGAACACGTGGCACATTAGTCTTTGGAAAGTGACTGGGGCATTAGTTAGACCGAATGGCATAACCTTAAAAGCATAAACTCCCCATTTAGTTGCAAAGACTATCTTGTGTTGGTTTTTAGGAGCAGTGGCTACCTGATTATATCATGAAAAGCCATCAAAGAAGCTATAGACTTCCTTGCCTGCAACCCTTTTCAACAGATGATCAGTGATGGGTAATGGGTAACTATCACGTATGGTGACTACATTTACCTTTTATAGATTAATGCACACCCTTAATTTGCCATTCTTTTCCGGCACTACCACTAATGGCGATACCCATTCCATGTGTTCAATTTCATAAATGAAGCCCGCATCCAACAATTTATCTATCTGCTCCTTAATCTTTGTCGAATAAACATCATTATAGGAGTATGGTCTTTGTTTGGAGGGCTTGGCTTCTGTTGTCATAGGGATTCTATGAGCACAAATAGAAGGATCTACACCTTTTAAATCCTTATAAGTCCATGCAAAGACATCTCGATACTCTCTTATAAGTTGTATCAATTCTTGTTCTTCCTTCAGCGAGACGTCTTGTCCTATGAAAGTGCATCTCTCTTCTGCTTCTTCAATAGCTACTATAATCTTCTTGGTCTACTCTTTATTATCGTATGCTATCCCTAGTTGTGCTTCTCATTTGGGCATCTGAATAGCAATCTTTCTTTATTCTACTTCATATTTCTTAAAACGTCCAGGTACCTCAAATTGATCTTGAGGTGAGCTATATGTTTGGTTCATCTGTTATAGGTTGTAGCACGTCTTGAGTCAAGTCTAGACTAGTTTCAATCTCTTCCTTCTTTTTCCTTTCTTCCTCAAGAGGTTCGAGTTCCATTTCTATGCTCTCATAGTCTTCATTCCATTCTTTTTCAATTACCTCTCCTTCATCTGCTTCTTGGAGAACAACCATGTATAGATTTACATCATATCCTTCCTCATCTATGCATTCATTCATAGTTACTACTTCATTTACACACACGTCAAGAGTGGCTAAAATCTCCATCCAACCATGGGGTTTGAACTCTTCATCTAAGAATATTTGAGGCATGTAACCAGGATCTTCTATAGGTCTAGACACTCCTTGTCCTGGCTGCCATCTTTGTCTCATTTCTTCTTCCCTTTTAGCTGCCTTACACATCCATGTCTGGCTACTCGATCCTACACTATGAACAGATAAATTATCATATTCCTTGTGTATTAGATGATCTTTTTGGGTTTAATTCAAGAATTGACAATTCAAGCTTGCCTATTGCTTCTAACTCCTCAAATGCTAGTTCAACTCCTTATACTTTCTTCCATCGATCTTCTTGGACTCTTGCCCATAAGTCTATAGGCCATTTCGCATCTACTTCAGGGATTACAGATCCTTCTTCTTTACTTTCATGGCATTTTTCTTCATAGTTCTCATTTTTCTTTCCTTCCCTATGATGATTACGTGCTACACATTCTCAAAATTCTTTTTTGGAAATCCTTGTACTGGGTAGTGGCTGAACAGGTTTTTCTATGGTTTGCTGAGCCACTTCAATTAACTTCTTACATATTTCTAATCTCTCTTTCTCTAAGTCGCCTCTTGGGTATTCTCTTTTGTGTTGCTCGATGGGGGGGGCCTGCCTTTATTCATGCTTGATATGATTTAATCCACATGGCTAAATCTTCTGGCATTGGATCGGCTAAAACTTATCTTGCCTCTTGTTTTTGATGCTTTTCTGTCTCCTTGTTAGGTTTTCCTTTAGGCTCTTGCTCCTTGTCGTGGATCTGCTTCTCATTCACCAACTTTTGTTGGGATCTCTTGTGTTTTATCTTTTCTCTACAATTCTTCCATCTTTGGGTTCATTTAGACTTATCACTTTTCTCAGACTCTTCAGAATCTGCAAGTACTTGTGGTGTTTGTTGGAGTTAGACGTCTGTAGAAGCAGGCAAACAACACAAGGAAGAAGAAGAAGCTTGGAGCACAACACACAATACTGAATGTATTACTAGATAATGTACAAAAGATAAGTAGCGCATTAGGGCAATATGCATATATACAAGCCGGGGGAAAAAAACCTCCTAAAGAGGGAAAAAAGTGCCCCGGCGGTCCTAGTGTGTTCACTGTTAAAAGTCAAGCTTCAAGCTACAAATTCATGGGAAATCTTTTATGGACATGTGGAGCAATCAAAGGAAGCCAAAAGCCACGAGATTCCATCAAGAAAAGTCACTCAACCCCTCCCCAATTCATCTCAAGTAAATCCTCCAAGTTAGGAGGCTGATTTGGGAAGGTAGTTCTTAGATTTTAGGGGCACACTTCTCACTATAAAAGGAGCATGTATCCCGACTTCTTTTGGGCCATCTTCTTGGAGTTTTAGCTCATGTAAAGTGAGCACTAAGTGCTGGAGTTGTGATAAACAAGCCCCTTGCTTGCTTGTTTCTTTTCTTTTAGTAGGCATATCTATGTGTGTGCGCAGGCAGTGTTGCAACTCTCTACCCCTGAGTTGTTAGCATTCGTTCTCCCTCATATTGTATCCATTTGATGTAATTCTTGTCTCATTGGATAGCTATTAGAGTCTATTTTATGCGCAAAAACTCTCTAGAGCATTCTATGAGTAATCTGGGAGCAACATTTATTTTAGTGAAGTTGTGTGATTGATATCTCTCTCTGTGTAGGCTCTGTTGGAAATATTTTGCTCTCTGTTGTAAGGGCTGGTTCTCCTTCTCTATTTATCCATTTTCTATGATTTTGGTTTCATTGGGTAGCTATTAGAGTGCTCTAAAGTTGAACCAAGTTTGAGATTCATTCTCTGTATAACCTCTGAGAAAAGCTTGCTGGAGTGAAGTGAGGTCTCTGCTTGACTAGCAGTTGTGAGCATTCAACTAGCTCATGTTGTAGACATTGTTTCTCTTTGTAGGTCAAAGAAGGATACCTGTGGAGGTCATTCGCGCTTTGTCATTGCTTAGGGGTTGAGATACTTCCCCCATCAGTGGTATCAGAGCATTTGGGCATCTTTGAGGTATCACATACAAGCAAGAAGACCTCTTGGAGTTGGTGGTTGAAGATTTGCATCAACAAAAGCTTCTTGGAGGTAGCTCACATCAAGGGGGAGCTATTCTACTCAAAGGTTCAAGAGCACAAGGTGTCTATCTAAGGAAAGCTTTGGATTGAGGTGACTCAGAGCCTCATTTTCATTTTACACACATTGGAGCATTAGCCAAGGGCTAGGTCAAGTATCAAAGACTAGATATGGGAGACTTCAACACTCAAATTGAAAAGCTAGACAAAGGGAACTATCAACCATGGAGATTTAGGGTCTCCAACTATCTTATGGGCAAGGGCCTTTGGGGTTTGATTAGTGGAAGTGAACCAAGACCTAGGTTGGATGAGAATCCAACCAATGACCAGAGAAGGGCCTTTAGGGAATGGAATGAAAGAGACAAGAGGGTTATCTTTATTCTTTCCCAACACATTATCAAGAGCATGATCGGCCATATCCAAGACTTGGATTCAAGCATGAAGGTATGGGAGACACTTGAAAGGCTTTATTCAACAAGCACCAAAGCAAGGAAGATCCAACTCAAGGATGAGCTCAACAACCTTAGGAAGAGCTCAGGGAGTAGCATAAATGACTACATACTTAAGGTCAAGGAGTTATCAGATGCATTGGGATCCATTGGAAGCCACGTAGACGATGACGATCTTGTGGCTTATACTCTCAATGGTTTGAGAGATGATGAGAAGTGGAAACCCTTTACCACTTCAGTTTATGTAAGGGATAATCTTCCCGATTTTGAGCAATTGGTTGCTCTCATGGTCACCGAAGAAATGAACATAGGTGGAAGTTCAACTAAAAGCAAGGATGCACAAGTTTTCTATGCAGGTAAGCAAAGGGGCAAAGGAAGACAAGGACAAGGAAGGGGCAAAGGAAGGTTTGGAGGAAGGCAAGGCCACTCAAGCAATCAAGGACATGACCAAGGCACCTCATCACAAAGAGGGAGAGGAAGAACAAGAGGAAGAGGAGGACGACATCAACAAAACAGGAATCAAGATGGTGAAGGATGTTACATATGTGGCAAGTTTGGCCACTATGCTAGAGATTGCTACCAAGGAGGAAACCAAAGGAGCTATAATCAAGGATCTTCATACAAAGGTCAAGGTAATTATGCTTCCACAAGTTCAGAAAATGACAATCTCTTGATGATGCACATGAATGGGAATTCAAGCAAAGTAGATAACACTTGGTATATTGATAGTGGATGTAGCAACCATATGAGTTGCAATGCTTCTTGGTTTACTAATCTACATGTTCCCAAAGGTAAAGGACATGTAGAAACAGGTGATGATACAGCCCATGAGATCTCCCATGTTGGAGATGTAGCTTTGGATGACAAGGAGGAAGGAAGATGTCTCAAGGATGTCTTGCATGTACCTACCATCACAAAGAACTTGGTGTCCGTTGGGCAAATGGTTGAAAGAGGCTATCAAGTAAGATTCAACAAAGGTGGATGCTTTGTGGAGAACCCTAAGCAAGGTTACAAGGTCATAGCAAGAGGAAAGAAGCAAGGGAGACTCTTCACTTTGGAGGTAAATTCTCATTCCACTCAACATGTCTACTTCACATATGGAAACAAGAGGATTTCGGAGTTGGACTTGTGGCACAAGAGGATAGGTCACATCAACATACAAAGAATGAAGGAAATGCAATTCAAGAGGCTGGTTGAAGGTCTTCCCAACTTCCAAGGACAAGGTATGAAGCATTTATGTGAATCGTGTCAACTAGGGAAGCAAGCGAGACTTCCATTCAAGAAGAGTGGCTACATAAGCCAACATCCATTGGAGTTGATACATACAGATGTGTGGGGGCCAACCAAAGAGCAATCCATTGGAGGTAACAAGTACTTTGTCACTTTTATAGATGATTGCACAAGGATGGTTTGGGTTTATTTCATCAAAAACAAATCAGATGTGTTTACATGTTTCAAAGCATTCAAGGAAATGGTAGAAAAGGAAACAGGTACATATATCAAGAAGCTAAGGTCCGATGGAGGGGGAGGATATTTCTCCAATGAGTTTTCTGATTTTTTTAATGGATCAAGGCATCAAGAGGCAAGTAACATGCAGGTACACACCCCAACAAAATGGAGTAGCAGAGAGAAAAAATAGATACATTGCCGAGATCACTAGAGCAATGCTTAATGAGATGAATGTACCTAACATGTTTTGGAGTGATGCAGCAAATACCGCCGTGTATCTTATGAATAGGGCTCCTACCTCAGGGATCCATGGCTTGACACCATATCAAGCCTATTATGGTAAGAAACCTGATCTTTCCCACTTGAAGATATTTGGATGTACTTGTTATGTACATGTGCCAAGTGAATTGAGGCACAAGCTACAACCAAAGGCAGAAAAGTGTGTGTTTCTAGGATATTCAAATGATCATAAAGGTTACAGGTGCTTCAACCCAAAAACAAAGGACTTGAGGATATCAAGGGATGTAGCATTTGATGAGCTACTCCCTTGGTATAAGAAGTATGATTGTATGCAGGACTATGAAGAAGAAAAGCATGGACATGATGAAGAACAAATCGACCTAGAGCTAAGCGGCCCAAGGTGTTCCATCAATGAAGATAGTTCAAGCATGAACTCACCATGGAGGGGGAGATCTTCATCAAGCTATGAAGCACAATCAATTAACAAAGGCAAAGCAACATTGGTGGAGTTGGATGAAGAAGGTAATGAAGTTGAAGATGATGAAGGACACATGATGGAGAAAGAAGCCACGTCAAAGAAAGAGATCAAGTTCCCAAGGCAAAGGAGGTTTATTCCTCCAAAAGGTGAAGAAAGGAAGTCTTCTAGAGTTAAGTATCCAACTCAAAGGTTTACTTATGATTCATACATGGCAACACATTATGCATATATGAACAAAGTAGTAGAAGATCATGAGCCCGATTGCTATGAAGATGCAAGCAGGTACACCGAATGGAAAGAGGCAATGCAAGAAGAGATCAACGCACTTGAGGAAAATCAAACATGGACTCTAGTACCCAAGAAGGAGAACATGAAGGTAATAGGTAATAAGTGGGTGTATAAAGTAAAGAGGAATTTAGATGGATCTATTTCTAGGTTCAAAGCAAGATTGGTGGCCAAGGGTTTTGCACAAACCTATGGAGTGGACTTTGAAGAGACATTCAACCCCGTGGCAAAGATGAGCACCATTAGGAAACTCATTGCAATGGCTGCTAGCAAAGGAGGAAGCTTTTCCAATTGGATATCAAGAATGCCTTTCTCAATGGAGACTTGGAAGAAGAGGTATACATGGAGCAACCACTAGGTTTTGTTCATAAAGAGTTTTCACATCATGTTTGTAGGTTGAGGAAGGCACTTTATGGCCTAAAGCAAGCTCCAAGGGCTTGGAACCAAAGATTGGTGGACTATTTGATCAAATGTGGTTACAATCAATGCAAGGCGGATCCATCTCTCTTCATCAAACAAAGAGGAGAACTTGTAGTCTACATGTGTGTGTATGTAGATGATCTTATCATTACAGGTAATGATACAAAGGGCATTGAGGAGATCAAGGCAAAGCTTAGAAAGGAGTTTAGGATTTCTGATCTTGGAGATCTTAGGTATTTTCTTGGCATTGAAGTTGTATATAAAGAAGAAGGTATTCTGCTCATACAAAGGAAGTATATTCTAGACCTACTTGAGAGGTTTGGGATGCTACATTGCAAGCCTATTTCAAATCCCATGGAAGTTAATGTAAAGCTAAGCTCCATTGATGGAGAACCATTAGAAGATGTAACTTTGTATTGATCTATTGTAGGCTCTTTCAATTATGCCACAATAACTAGGCCCGACATAGCATATGGAGTTGGAGTGTTATCACAATTTATGCATAGTCCAAGGACTACACACTTACAAGCTACAAGAAGAATGTTACGATATCTCAAGGCCACTATAAATGAAGGATTGTTCTATTCATTTGATGATGATATGCAGGTCAAAGCTTATTCGGATGCCGATTGGGCCGGTTCCAAGGAGGATAGAAGAAGTACAAGTGGTTACCTAGTCATGCTAGGTAGCAAGATCATCTCATGGATTTCAAAGAAGCAACCCACGGTGGCATTATCTTCCACCGAGGCTGAGTATAGAGCTTTGGCTCAAATCACATGTGAGCTAATGTGGATTAAGAAGTTATTTATGGAGCTTAATTTGTAGGTTGACACATATCCAATTTTTTGTGACAATATGAGTAGCATTCATCTAGCATCGAATCCTGTCTATCATGCTAGAACCAAGCATATTGAAGTGCACTATCACTTCATAAGGGAAAAGGTGATATCCAAGGAAGTTTCAGTACATCATATTGGTACCAAGGACCAAGTTGCCGACATGTTTACAAAGGCTTTGGATGGAATGAAGATTTCAAAATTCAAGCAAAGCATCAACATGAAGGAGCTTGGATGAGGATGAAGAATTGAAGCTTGAGGGGGAGTGTTAAAAGTCAAGCTTCAAGCTACAAATTCGTGGGGAATCTTTTATGGACATGTGGAGCAATCAAAGGAAGCCAAAAGCCACGAGATTCCATCAAGAAAAGTCACTCAACCCCTTCCCAATTCATCTCAACTAAATCCTCCAAGTTAGGAGGCTGATTTGGGAAGGTAGTTCCTAGATTTTAGGGGCACACTTCTCACTATAAAAGGAGCATGTATCCCGACTTCTTTTGGGCCATCTTCTTGGAGTTTTAGCTCATGTAAAGTGAGCACTAAGTGCTGGAGTTGTGATAAGCAAGCCCCTTGCTTAAGCTAGCCCCTTGCTTGCTTGTTTCTTTTCTTTTAGTAGGCATATCTATGTGTGTGCACATGCAGTGTTCCAACTCTCTACCCCTGAGTTGTTAGCATTGGTTCTCCCTCATATTGTATCCATTTGATGTAATTCTTGTCTCATTGGATAGCTATTAAAGTCTATTTTATGCTCAGAAATTCTCTGGAGCATTCTCTGAGTAATCTGGGAGCAACACTCATTTTAGTGAAGTTGTGTGATTGATATCTCTCTCTCTGTGTAGGCTCTATTGGAAATATTTTGCTCTCTGTTGTAAGGGCTGGTTCTCCTTCTCTATTTATCCATTTGCTATGATTTTGGTTTCATTGGGTAGCTATTAGAGTGCTCTAAAGTTGACCCAAGTTTGAGATTCATTCTCTATATAACCTCTGAGAAAAGCTTGCTGGAGTGAAGTGAGGTCTCTGCTTGACTAGCAGTTGTGAGCATTCAACTAGCTCATGTTGTAGACATTGTTTCTCTTTGTAGGTCAAAGAAGGATACCTGTGAAGGTCATTCGCGATTCCTCGTTGCTTAGGGGTTGAGATACTTCCCCCATCATTCACACACATCACTACCTAAATATATCAACAAATCCCCCCTGGGAGTGATGCGGTGAACAAGGAGCTTGCACTCATGTATAAGGAAGTGCCAAGCTATGTGGAAATCACTCCACAAAAGGAAGTAAGCCCAAAGCTTTGCGGAAAGCTTCAAACTTCTCCCTAGGCAGAGCCTTCGTGAAAAGGTCTGCAATGTTCTCCTGCGTGGGCACATATGCCAAGCTGATCTCCCCAGCAGAGAACCTCTCCCTGACATAGTGATAATGCACCTCAATGTGCTTAGTGTGAGCATGGAACACAGGGTTCCTCGCAACTACCAATGCGCTCTGACTGTCAGTGAAGATGGTGGTGCTAGAAGAATGGCCAACACCCAAATCAGCCATAAGGTGTCTGAGCCACACACACTCGATAGTCGCTGTGAAAGCTGCCCTATACTCAGCCTCACAACTGGAAGCGGCCACAATAGGCTGCTTCTTGCTCAACCAAGATATACACGAGCTACCAAGCATGAAGCAAAAACCATTGGTGGACACACAAGTGTCATAGCAACCAACCCAATCTGAGTTAGAAAAAGCATGCAAATCTTGCGGTAGTGATCCCCCCTTGGGATAAAACAACCCAAGTAGCCGAGTACCACTCAAGTAGCGAAAGATGCGCTTAACCAATGCGTGACTCCTGGGCAATGCATAAACCTACTCATCTGTGAGACAGCAAACTGAATATCTGGCCGAGTAATGCATAAATAAATCAAGCATCCAACAGCCTGCTGATAGAGAACAGCATCAAATGCATCTCCAACATCATGAAGACTCAATCGTAAACCTGTCTCCATAGGAGTGGCAATAGGCTTACAGTCTTCAAGGCCAAAACGTTGCAATAATGTGTCAATATATTTCCTTTGACACAAAGCCATTCCACCATCAACTTGCATAAACTGAATTCCCAAATAGTGATGCAAATGCCCCAAATCAGACATCTCAAATGAGGCATGCAAATCAGCCTTGAAATCAGCAATATGTTTCTCAATAGGACCAATGAGCAGCATGTTGTCAACATAGACAACAATGATCAGAACCACATCATTAGCACGCTTAACATATAAGGTGCTTTCAGTTGGACTGTTCTCAAAACCATGTGCAACTAGATAGGCATGTATCTTCTCATACCAAGCACGTGGTGCTTGCTTTAAACAATATAATGCCTTCTTTAACTTGCACACCTGGTTTTCATGCCCTTTCTGCACAAAGCCACGGCGTTGAAAAACATACACTTCTTCATGCAAGTCACCATTCACAAATGTTGTTTTAATGTCTAACCGATGTACTTTCCAACCATGATGGGTTGCAAGTGCACAAATGCTCCAAACAGTAGTCATACGGCATGTAGGTGCAAAGGTCTCATCAAAATCAATGCCTCTTTCTTGCACATAACCCTTTGCAACAAGCCTAGCCTTATGCCTGTCCACTGTACCATCAAGTTTACGCTTCAGCTTGTATACCCACTTAGTGCCAATGGCCTTCTTGCCAGGAGGCAAGTCACATAAAGACCAAGTACCATTCTTCATTATAGCATCATATTCAGATTGCATAGCAGCCATCCAATTTTTTGAATTTTGTGCTTCATCAAACGAAACAGGCTCATTCTCATCATAGAGACTAGATGCAGCCATAGCATAGCAATCTGATGCAAAAGAGGCACTTTGAGAGCCTGAACGAGTACGATATGACAGAGGTGCATCTAATTTGCTATCACGTAGAGTCTGCACCAGCCATTTTGGCATAGTTCTTGCCTGCTCAATATTAGCTCTCTCATCAATAAGTGCATCATGTACATCTGCATCAGAAATAGAATTATCTGCATGATCACATGAAACCTGCAAAGATTGAGAAGTTGCCTCATTAGGACCAGCACTAGACTGTCCACCTGTAAAAAGAGGCATCAAAGTATCATACATGTCTTTGGAGCTAACAGATGTCTCCTTGGTACATGAGAGCAATGGTTGAATAACATCTTCCACAAAAACAACATCACGACTAACCAAAAGCGTTTAGTCTGTGGATGATACAGACGATAGCCTTTACTTTCAGAACTGTACCCAACAAAAATACATTTTACTGCCTTATCATCCAATTTTCTGTGATGTTGTTCAGGCACTAATGCATATGCCAAACAACCAAAAACACATAGATGAGCAACAGATGGCTTGCGGTCATGCCAAGCCTCATATGGAGTGATAGACTGCAGCGCTTTAGTGGGACACCTATTAAGTACATATGCTGCACACATGACAGCCTCAAGCCAGAAACTATGTGGTAAAGCCTGACTCTTGACCATACACCTCGCCATCTCCATGAGTGACCTGTTCTTCCGTTCAGCAACTCCATTCTGTTGAGGTGTATACGACACTGTACACTGGTGTTTTATCCCATGTTCAGCCAGAAATGCATTAAAATGAGAAGACATATATTCCCCCCCTTGATCGGAATGGAGGGTGCCCATTTTACATGCTGACAGATTTTCAACCAAAACCAAAAACTGTTTGAAGAGCAAAGAAGACACCATATCAGGTTTCTGCAGGCGTAGCAAACTAGCAAAATTCAAATGACCAAAGCGTGCATGCCAAAGCTTTGCATCTGACATAGCCTGAGAATCATGAACTGCACATGCCGAATCATTCACAGATCTTTCATAGTCTATGAGCTTATACAGCCCACGACATAAAATGCCAGAAGCAATAATAACATCGCCATTTGACAGATCATGAACTGTACATATGTCATCAACAAATTTCACAACCAAGCCAATCTTGGCTAATGCAAAAACTGATAACAGATTCTTCTTGATCCCTGGCACAAATAAAGCATCTAACAAGGTGAAAGAACTACCATCAACAGTAGTCAGAATGATCTTACCAACTCCCATAAGAGGATAAGAGGAGTTGTTGGTGCATGTGACAGTATTCCCTGTAGGGGCAGGCTCGAGTGAAGAGAAGAAACTACGTTGTGAGGTAATATGTTTGGTCGCCCCACTGTCAAAGTACCAAACATCCGAGTCCACTGCAGACATGCACTGCTCATGAGAAGATGGGTCAAAACTGCAAATAGTAGTAAACGACCATTCTTCTTCCTGCACAAGATTAGCAGACTCTGTTTTTGGTGTAGAGGCTTCTGCAACAACCATTCCAGCCTCCTTTTTCTTTGCCTCTTTTGCAGCTAGTTTAGGACAGTTCTTTATGATATGATCATTCCCTTTACAGTACTTGCAAAATAATTTTTGCTTTTCTGATTTCTTCTCATCTTTATCATGGTTCTTCGAATTAGTAGAAGAGCTCCATTTTCCTTTGCCCTTTTGACCAGCCAAGAAAGCTTGATCTGCAACACGCATAATGGAATTGTTCTGCCTGGACTGATCTTCCTGCAATAGAACAGAGACTAACTCCTCAAATGATAAGGCATTCGGATTGCCTTTCATCATCAACCGAAGAGTAGAAGCAAAACTCTGATATGAATCAGGAAGACCATTCAGAACGGTCTGCACAAGTGAGCTATCTGGTATAACCTCATCACCAGAAATCAACTGTTCCTTCAGGTCTTTGATCTTTGTTAGGAAACTGTCCATAGAATCACCTTCATTCATGTGCTCACTCTCCAACTGTTTTCGGAGGTAAGCAACACGAGCCTCATTCCTAGCTTGGTACAATGTGGTAAGTGTATCCCAAGCATCCCTAGCTGTTCCACAAGAGCGAATATGAGGAATAATGGCACGTCTGACAAACAAAGCTATCAATGCATGTGCTTGGGCATCTCTTCCATCTCAACGAATTTGCTCTGTAGTAGGTGCAGCAGAAACAGCAACACGAACAGGAATATGCATAATATCATCTTCGACACCATCTTCATCAGCTCCAGCACCTGTAGTCACAGTACCTGTTGTTACAGGTGTAACAGGACATCTTTCAACACTCTGCACAATGTTCCACAATCCTTTTGCAACCAATACATGTCGCATCATATAAGCCCATAACGGGTACTTGGTACCATCCAACTTGTCCTCAACAACCAACATACGAAATACATCACTGCTTTCAGCCATGGCCGGTGACTAAAATACCTTGATGCAGAAAATTGACTGTATCTCAAAAAGTTGAACGGAACTGCCCATACAAGTTCTGCTAGACCTGTAGTAGACTTCGAGACGCTTATACTAGCGAACAAAAACTGGTATATACCTTTGGCACAAAAGGACGAAATAGCCTACACAAGCATTGCAATAGTATGCAAGCGAAGTTGTTTTGATCTCTAAAACACCCTCAGTATGCTCACCAAATTTCGTGTGAATCTGAGACTACAAACGGAGGAGTGTCGACGGCACCCTAGATGAAGCGACGACCTACTCTGATACCAATTGTTGGAGTTAGACGTCTGCAGAAGCACGCGAACAACACAAGGAAGAAGAAGAAGCTTGGAGGGGAAAAAAGTGCCCCGACGGTCCTAGTTTGTTCACACACATCACTACCTAAATATACCAACAGTGTTGGGGGGTTCAACTCTTTATTTTGGTTATCATTTTCCTTGGATTTCTCTAGGGTCTCTCTTGCTTTTGCCCTAGTTATGGCTTTCAATGGCAAAATGTATTCCTTATCACTCCTTGATGACTCTACCACTTCTACAAGATTTATTTGTGTAGTGGAATTGATTTTATTTGGATTTTTAGGGCAATCCCTAAAAAGGTGTTCCTTGCCACAATCACTACAATAGCCTTCCCAAACTTTCTGATGTGGAGG
This sequence comes from Ceratopteris richardii, assembly GCA_020310875.1. Lineage (NCBI taxonomy): Eukaryota > Viridiplantae > Streptophyta > Polypodiopsida > Polypodiales > Pteridaceae > Ceratopteris > Ceratopteris richardii. The sequence goes on along the minus strand of CM035430.1, from coordinate 120,852,200 downwards.
TGGATTAGGCAATGTACACTCTTGGATAAAGTGATCACCTCCGCATCTATAACATGGTCCTCTAGGAGAAGATGGTCTAATCATTGGCCGTCGTGGTACTGGAGCTCTAGGAGCATTGTACATTAATGACACATAGTCCTGATCATATTCGTAGGAGCTATCATAACCATCAAATCCATATGGAACATGCTCATAGGATTGCCCATAATCTGCCATGGCATTTTCGTATGTGTAATAAAACTTTCCTGACTAGGGTCATGAAATTGATCATAAGTCTCAGTACTAGTCAATGGGGTTGCTCGTACTATTGCTCTTTCAAGATTCTCTTCAATTTGAGCAATTTTCATTGGGACAACATTTTGTGGGTGAGGTGGTTGTCTTCGTAGTATAGGTTGAGGTTGATTGTATCCTTGATATGCATAAGGCCTTGGTGCAGGTGCTTGCTACTAGAAAGGAGGGTGTCTATATGCTTCTCCTCCTTTATCTCTCGAGGGGTATCCATAAGGCCTAAAAGATCTTACCACAGTCATGGGACAACTCTTTACTCATGAAGCCAAGCTCAACAAAAATGGAGAACCATCAAGAGGTAACAATTCTTCTGCCCTATATACAGATAAAGGAAAGTCTAAAGATTAGGGAAGAGCAAAAAGGTTGAAGATGAAGGTACTACTTCTCAAGCTAACTATGCAGGGAGAGGTAGGGATTCAAGAGGAAGGGGCACAAGAGGTAAGCAAGGTAGGGGGAGACCTTTCAACTCTTCTCCGTGCAATATATGTGGACTATCTAATCACATAATAGATGAGTGCTATAGGAACTTCAAGAATAATAGAGGAAGAGGATTTCAAAGAGGTGGCTACTCACAATCAAGAGGAAGATTCAACCATAATCAATGCTACAACCATGGCTACAACAACAATTATCAAGGAGGATACAAATCAAGAAAAAACTTCAACAATTATACAGAGGATCAAGAGGATTCTCTTCTCATCATGAACATGACTTCAAAACAAGGTATGAATGATGAACACCTCTTATATATTGATTGAGGTTGTTCAAACCATGTAGTAGGCAATGTAACTCTCCTTTCTGATATTGAAGAGCCCAAGGGAAGGCACCAAGTACAGACAGGTGATGACACCAAGCATTCAGTGGTCAAGGTAGGAAATGCCAAAACTTCTGATGGGAATAGGGATCTGTTGAGCAGAGTTCTTTATGTACCTACTATCACAAAAAATCTGATGAATGTTGGACAGATAGTGGAAAAGGGTTTGTAGGTAAGTTTAAATAAATATGGAGCTTTTGTGGAGGACCCCCAACGTGGATTCAAGAGAATTGCCAAGGGGAAGAAAACACGTAGATTATTTACATTTGAGCTTGAGGACACTAGAAACATTGCACTTTACAATTATAAGGATCAAACTTTGTCTGAATAAGAGATATGCCACAAAAGATTAGGGCACATTGGTGAGAGAACCTTGAAGTAGATATGTAGAGATCAATGTGTGCTTGGGATACCTGTGGGACCAAGGACCCTTCAATTTCAGGCTCAAGGTAGTATGTGTCATTTATTGATGATTTTAGTAGATGGACTATCTTATATTTCATGAAACATAAAGATGAAGTGTTCAGTTGCTTCAAGAACTATCTTTCACTTGTGGAAAATCAAACACGAAGAAGCCTAAAGAGGATAAGGTCAGATGGAGTAGGTGAGTACTTCTCAAATGAGTTTGATGCATTTTTTGCAGAACAAGGGTTTCAAAAGGGAGATTACTACTAGGTATACTCCGGAACAAAATGGAGTAGCATAGAGGAGGAACAGATTGATTGTGGAAGCAGCTAGATCAATGCTTAATGAAAAGAAATTGCCTAATTATTTGTGGGCAGAGAGTGTTTCTACTGCCACTTACCTTATTAATAGGTTACCCTCTAAGTCACTTGATGGGATGACCCCATATGAAGCATGGCATGGTGGGAGACCATCACTTGATCATTGTAGAATATTTGGATGTATTGCTTATGTGCATGTTCCATCTCAAATCAGAGGTAAGCTAGACCCTAATGCAAAGAAATGCATCTTCATAGGGTATGATTTGAATCAGAAAGGATACATGTTTTATAACCCATCCAAAAAAGGCATTATGGTCAATAGAGATGTCGTGTTTGATGAGAATGATTCTTGGTTTGAAAGTGAATGCAGGAAGGTCAAATTGACTTAGAAGAGGAATTTCCAAGCCTCACCAAACTTGATCACAAAGAGAGATTAAGAAGCCAATCAGATATGGGTACGATACTTCATTAGTTACTAAGCATTCCATTTATCTTGCTAAGGATTCATCACTTGAAGAACATTCTTCATATGAAGAAGCAAGTACCAAGGCAGAATGGAAGGAGGCTATGGATGAAGAAATAGAAGCACTCCAAGAGAATGACACTTGGGAGCTAGTACCCAAGAAGGCATCAATGAAGGTAATTGGTGCTAGGTGGATTTACAAAATCAAAAGGAACTCAGATGGATCCATAAACAGGTATAAAGCTAGACTTGTGGCTAAGCGAAGATAATTTTTCACCTGTGGCTAAAATGCCAACCATTAGAGTATTGGTAAGTGTAGTTGCATCCAGAAATTGGAATATGTATCAACTAGATGTGAAGAGTTCTTTTCTCAATGGTTCGATTTCAGAGGAGGTTTACATGGCTCAACCTCCTGGTTATGAAGAGACTTTTTCATCTGTGGCTAAAATGCCAACCATGAGAGTATTTGTAAGTGTACCTGCATCCAGAAATTGGAATATGTATCAACTAGATGTGAAGAATGCTTTTCTCAATGGCTCAATTTTAGAGGAGGTTTACATGGCTCAACCTCCTGGTTATGAAGATCCAAGGAAGGTAAATTATGTATGCAAATTGAACAAAGCTCTTTATGGTTTGAAGCAGGCACCTAGGGCATGGAACCATAGGTTAACAACCTACCTTCTAGATCAAGGATTCATGATGAGCAAGGCAGATTCCTCTCTATTTTTCAAAAGAAGTAATTAAAAAATGATATACTTATGTGTGTATGTTGATGGCATCATTCTTACAGGTAGTGATGCCAATGTCATCAAACAAATCAAACACCAGATGATACAAAAGTTCAAAATCAGTGACCTAGGGTTTTTGAAGTATTTTTTTGGACTTGAATTAGTCTACACTAACTCTGGAATATATACCACTCAAAGGAAATATGTGCAGGACATGTTGAAGAAGTTCCACTTGGAAAATGCAAAGGTAGCTAGCACCCCTATGGAGGTAAATCATAAATTGAGTGCCCATGAAGGTGATTTTCTTGAAGATATTGCAGGTTATCAAAGCATAATTCGGAGTCTAAACTATGCAACCTTGACAAGGATTGATATATGTTATGGAGTAAGTGTTCCGAGTCAATTCATGCATAAACCTAGAGCACGTCACTCGGAAGCTGCTAAAATGATTTTGAAGTATCTCAAAGCTACTCAAAATCAAGGTCTTTACTTCTCATACACATCATATCTGGACATTAAGCTATACTCAGATGCATATTGGGTAGGTTGTAAGGATGACAGAAGGAGTACTTCTAGATATGTATCTTTTACAGGTGATAAGCCCATCTCATGGTCTTGTAAGAAGCAACCAACTGTTGCTCTATCTTCAACAAAGGCTCAATATAGGGGATTAGCAAATGCTACACAAGAAGCCATTAGGATTAGATTGTTCTACTCAGATTTGGGACTTCACACTCATTTACCTATGATCTTTGGTGATAACACAAGCTCTTTGCATCTTGCAGCCAATGCCATTTATCATGCAAAAACCAAGCATATAGAAGTGCACTATCACTATGTTAGAGAGAAGCTATTTAGCAAAGAGATTCGACTTGCATATGTATCCACGAATATGCAATGTGCAGATTTGTTAACCAAAGCACTTGATGGTACTAAACTTTGCAGGTTTAAAACCATGATTGGATTGCAAGACATTCAATAAGATTCATGAAGCTATACAAGCCAAGATGTTTGGCTTGAGGGGGAGCTATTGGTGCAATATAGAAGCTTTCACATTTGGCTTGGCATGGACGTAATATATGGAAGTATTTGATGGATCATATGAATCCTAGCTTGTAATTGTTTAATGATTAACCATTGTAAAAGTTGTTTTACTCGAGAGAATCTTGTAAAGCAAGTCTTGTGGAGTTAGCAAGAACAAAGAGCTATGAACTTCAGTTGAGGGAATAACTCCTAACTTGGAGGAGCTACTTTTAGGTAGAGCCAAGTTTGAATTCAAATTCAAACTTAGAGGAAAAACACTCATAAACGAGTTTGTAAATCTCATAGCCTTGTGCCCTCATTGATAGCCATTTTCTTGATCATTTGTAGTAGCTAGGTGACACAAACCATAGCTCACTTAGATTACCATCATTGAGCATCATCATAATGCAAATGATCTTGTACAATCATGTTTTATAATGGACATACTTCATTGATTATCTCTATCTACTTCTCTCCTATGACTACTCAAAACAATGAACTTTAGTTTATCATATCTCAGTGATTTCTCAACCATTTTGCATGATATATAACTTCTTGACACCTACCAATAGTCTTTTTTATGATATAAAAATTTCAAGGTATTTGCTTCAGGCATTTGGGGGAAATCCCCATCCAATTGCTCACTGGTCTTGTACTGTTCACTCCCTAAAAAATCCAGGGTAAGCCTTGGATTGCTAAATTGATTTCTCAATGTATGGTTTGTCATTTTAGATGATTCTACTTGTGATCAGTATCTATCTAAGCTAATTTAATTCCCTCAAAAGGACTTTGATCAATTGCTACTGTACTGTGAGCACTGAGCAAAAGAACTAGCAGGTGTCTAGAACAAAATAGCAAGTTTTGTGAAGTAATATGTTTTGGTCCAATTGTTTGGAGGATCAACACCAAAGTACATAGATACTTTCTTGGTGTCATTTGCAATCTAAAAGGGCCTAAAACATAGCTCTGAAAGTTGATAGGGTAGGTATAAAGCAGGTTTTAGCAGTACCACCTCACTTTCTTGAGGTATCCATCCATCTCTTCCAACAATGCCAACGTAATCACTTCATTTGTGATTGTCCTTTACGTGCACCTATCCAACCCCAATCAGTGACAATTCAAGGTTTTTGCCAAGATTTTGGGAAAGAGCACCTCTTATGAGAGTGCTCAAAGAACCCAAGCAATGCATCGAAGATCACTCCCATTAATGTGACTGGGTTAGTAATAGATTCTATTGCAAGTGTAACTTCCACTACCCTAGTGCAAGTGGTCATGAGAGTTCAAGTATTATAACATAACCAAGGCTTAAACCAGGGAAAGAGATCAGAGGTTAGTGAGATTGAGATCCTAGCAAAGAAAAGGACAAGATCTTGCAAGGATAGCCGAGAGAGAATGAAGAGACAATGGTCTAAGAAAATGAGCGATCTTGAGGAAAGCTTAAGAGAAAGGAAAGCCAAGATAATCCAAATCACGTTGAGGGAATATTTTTCGAAACCCCTCCTTAATAATACCTTATTTATAGATATGTACCCCTATAGTATTTGTAAATTTCAAACCTTCAAGGAAACCATAAATATATGTATTTGAAGGAAACAAAAATCCAAGAATAAGGTGGGCCCCACCCTAGTAAACTAGCTTTCCTTACCTGCAGTGAATGGTAGAATCAAATCCCAAGTTAAATATGGAGTGGGACAAGTAGTTTTATAAAATTCAAATACTTAAGCTTGACCCACTCTCCCTTTTGAGAGAGTCCAAAAAACTTTTCAAAGACTCAAGCCCCACCAAAGACTTTTGAGTCCTACATAAAAATTCTTGACAAATGGGACACATGTGATTGACTTTTTGGGCTCAAAACCATGCACAAAATATTCCAAACGCCCAAACTCGGATATGAGGTTCATTCCCACGAAATGGAGGTGCTATTTATAGTATTTTTATGATTTTTCATGAAAAAACAAAGATATGACTGTAGCTCAGTGATGAGTAGCACCTCCTTTAATGTCAATCCGGGAAGACGTGAGGATGGTATGAAGACCTCGAGCAAGTGGCGGCACAAGTGCGTGAGTGAGAAGCACACAAGCATGCACACACATACACACACACGCGCACATACGGCAAGACAAAGAGAGAGAATCAATGGAGTTCTTTAGATTACTTTCAAAAGCTCTTACAAGTTTATTTCAATTACAATCTACCCTCAAAAATGAGCTCTCTAGCTCCTTTTATAGTTTTTGACTAGCTTTGGCCTTGTTCAGACCTAGTGTCCGGCCTAGTTAAAAATTAGGTTCCAGGGCTTATTTGGGGGCTCAAACGATATCCAAAAATTACGAAAATTGGCAGGTAGATACTTCTAATGCTCCTCAAGCTCAAGGACTCCTTGGCTTGCACAAAATGGAGCTACAAAAAGATGAAATGATATTTACAATGGTGCTTAGTGATGAGAATCACTTTTAATGGGTGTAGAGGTTTTGAAAGATTAAGGTTGCCTTAGTGCTAAATCTGCGTGAATGTTCATAAGTGCTTCTTTCTGAAGAAAATTGTTGGCCTACTTGCCAGATCTTCGTTGACTCCCTTGTCTGCTTGTGCCTTCTCTCCCTTGTCCACTGCTAACAATGACCATATGGGATAAGGTGCATACCTTAGAATGAAGCATCCTAAGGAATGGGACCAGCACCTCACTGCAGCATTATGGGCATATCGCACATCCTACAAGGCATCCTTAGGATTCACTCCTTTTCATTTAGTGTACGGACAAGAAGCCTTATTACCAATAGAAGTGGAAATCCCAAGTCTCCGTGTACTGTTAAAAGAAAGTGCAGAAAGTGAAGAAGAGGTCATCCAAAAGAGGCTTATAGATCTACAACACTTGAGTATGAAAAGGGAGCTTGCAGTTGAACATTACATCAATCAAGCAGAGAAAAGAAGTGAGGAAAAGGGTTAACAGAAGGAACTCTTGTTTTAAGGTATGATAATCATTTTGATAATAGGCATGATACAAAGTTCCAACCACGATGGGAAGGACCATTTTTTATCAAGACAAAGTTCAAAAATGGAAGCTATCAACTCATGGATATGTCAGGAAAGCTGCACAAGATGAAGGTCAATGGATGGAGGTTAAAGAAATACTGGCAGAGGATAGAAGAAAGCAATGAACAACAAGAACAATCAAGGGAGAAGGATATATCAGTAGTACTACAAGAAGATGACCCGCCTTGGAACATCAACAAACTCTTTGAAGGCTAGAGACATGAATGCCTCTAGCTAAGGGGAGGGCTAAGTATGAGGGAATATTTTTCGAAACCCCTCCTTAATAATACCTTATGTATAGCTATGTACCCCTATAGTATTTGTATTTTTCAAACCTTCAAGAAAACCATAAATATATGTATCTGAAGGAAATAAAAATCCAAGAATAAGGTGGGCCCCACCCTAGTAAACTAGCTATCCTTACCTGCAGTGAATGGTAGAATCAAATCCCAAGTTAAATATGGAGTGGGACAAGTAGTTTTATAAAATTGCAAATACTTAAGCTTGACCCACTCTCCCTTTTGAAAGAGTCCAAAAAACTTTTCAAAGACTCAAGCCCCACCATAGACTTTTGAGTCCTACATAAAAATTCTTGACAAATGGGACACATGTGATTGTGGGCCCAAAACCATGCACAGAATATTCCAAACGCCCAAACTCGGATATGAGGCTCATTCCCACGAAATGGAGGTGCTATTTATAGTACTTTTATGATCTTTAATGAAAAAAACAAAGATATGACCATATGGGATAAGGTGCATACCTTAGAATGGCCAAAAATCTTCTAGGATTTTCTCAATGTTGTATTTTCTACCACACAAGTGTCACATCTAGAAGATTCTCTCAAATAATATCATCTCCAAATATCTTCCCAAAAAGCCTATAAAAGGACTCCCTTGGGTGCCCTCGAAACAAGAAGAGTTGTATGCAGGTATGCGTTGTGGCGTAGTGAGCACTCCAAACCTAGGAGGAGGAGTCTACCCTATGTCATTGTATTGAGAGAGCTATACAAGCTCCTAATTTGTAAGTTCCCCATGTCTTTGTAATATTTTCTATTTCAATCAAGTTCATTTCTCCAATTCCTTCCATTTCCATTACCCTGAACCCTTGCTTATTCTATCCAATACACCCTCTCTTCTTCTCTCATTTCCTACTCCTTCCATATTCCTTCCCTCCTCTCCATCATTCCCAAAACCCATTGAAGATTGTGGTATCACTCGGCTCCTCTTGTCATTGAGAATCTCTTTCTTGTGAGTGTTTTGCATTTTCTGTGTTGGTACTAAGAGGGCGATGCGGATCACCCCTGCCTTAAGAGTACCTTTGTGTTGATTGTGTTTAAGTGTACTAAGAGGGCAATGTGGATCACCCCCACCCTAAGAGTGCCATTGTATTTGTGTGACAAAGCGGCGTGGACCACCCCTGCTTTGGCAGTGCTCTGTGTGTTTTTCATGTGAGTGATTTTATAGGAGCCTGGTGTCCCTCATCTTCAATTCCATTCTTTGTTTATGAGTTGAGCATCGAGGAAGTGTTAGAGGCCATTTCCTTAATGCTCCTCTCAACGTCTCAAACACACTCGCACACACCACCACTGTCTCCACCCCCACCACCATCTATTCCACCTCATATAACCCCACCATCACTTAGAGTAGGATCCATTTTAGTAGATCCCACTCTTGAGGACCTAGAGATGATGCTTAAAGCATATCAGGCTAGAATCCAAGAAGGGTCAAATGTTACAGACCATGAAAAGTGTTACCCTCGAGCTGATCTAGAGATTTGACGAACCAAGCTTTGTGCTAAGATGGTGGAGTTGGCTCAAACCATGTTTGAAGCCAATCGCCTCTTCAATTACTCTAGTTTAGCTAAGACTCAACTGCATTTTGATGGACTATTAAAAAGATTGGAGAGTGTAATTGAAAAATCTGGAAAAGAAGTCACCTCCCAGGGTAAGGACAAAGCAAGTGAAATAATGAGAATTCCTCCCAAGGAAGCTTATGTGTCTAATTCCACTGAACCAAACACTTCTTCTTCTATAAATCGATATTCCCAAGAATTCCTAAGAGAGATTCAAGAAGAGAAATGGGCAAGAGAAAGCAAAAACCCTCCTCCCTTGAACTTGTGGATGACCTACATGATCAATTCCCACAAATTCCTTCTACTTATGGAGAACAGAAGGATGTCCAATCAAGTGAATGATTAGACTTTGAGTTCCACTCCCTACAATAATTTCCCCATTTCACAAGACCTTGGTAGGCAAAATCCACCTGTATGAGAGCACCCACAATCATGATAAGGAACGAAGACTCTGTCATACCTAGGAATATAGAGGTAGTAAAGAACACTAAAGTGTAGTGCAATCTCACTTTAGAGGAGCTACTCAAGGTTAAGCTAGAATTATGGAAAAACATTCCCAACCAAGTGCCTGAAGTAGCGAGACCTCATTCCCAGGAAGGATCTCATAGAGCAGTGCCAGAAATACCCGTGGATAAGATAGGAGACATGAGCGAAGGAGAAGAAGGAAACACCTGCCTTCCTATCACTCATCAGGGTTACACAACCAAGGCTATTTTGGACTCAAGCGCAGAAGTAGCGATTGCTACCACCTCCCTATGGAAGCGTTGGGGCAAACTAGCACTCAAGCCAACAAGATTGAAACTACAAATGGCCGATGGTCACATAGAGAAACCTTTAGGATTTCTAGAAGGGATAACTCTCACTACTTGTGGTGTAGAATTTGACCATACTTTTGCCATATGTGACTTTAGCAAAAACCAAGTCTATGAGATGATTTTGGGAAGACCATTCATGAGATAGTTGCAAGTAGTACAAGATTGGGGAACTAATTCCTTGTATCTACAACACTTACGTGTTACAACCAAAGTCAATCTCAAGGACTATTCTCATAGAGATTGCCCCTTATACAATGGAATCCCATCCATAGACCCACATATGATACAAAATCAGTGCATTCCATAGGATCAAGATCCTCATGGATGCATGAAGACACTCACTTATGGATGTGCAAGGTTGCAAAAGAAGAAGAGAAAAGAGAAAATGCCAGAGAGGTAGGTGCAAAGGAAACTCATCGATCTATTCAAGACCCAGCCTATGCACCTATAGTGTTTCTAGACAAAGAGCTTGAACTTCATGGTTGGGCGGAAATCCTAGCAACAATGGATGTAGCCATCAATGAAGAGCAATGGATGTTGGGAAAGATGGATGGATGCTCCAAGAGACTGAGTAGGTACTGCTAAACCTGCTTTGTACCAACCCTCTTTTGCTTCAGAATTGATAAGTAGACCTTCTTAGCTTTCCAATAACACCAAAAAATGGCCTATGTACTTTGGAAGTGATGTGTGTAATGATTGAACCAAAACAGATAACTTTGACATTCACAAACTCAAGAAAACTTTCTATTTTTTTTTTGTCTTGACACCTGCTGGATGTTTTACTCAGTGTGACCAGCACAGTAGAAATTAATAAAATTCCTTCTAGGGGTATTTAATTAGCTTAGTACGCTACCATTTTCAAGTGGAATTATGCAAAAAGATAAACTATGCTAAGAGAAATCAATTTAGCAAGTTTAGCTATACCCCCGACTTTTTAGGACTATAGTAGAAAATGACTAGAGTTCACCTCGACGCAGATTTCTCTAGAATGGCTGAATATAATCACTTCAAAATTTGATAGCATGTAGATGACTTTGAGCTGAATCCAACAAGCTTTGAATCACTTGATTTAATGAAGAATTGACCGAGATATGCCCTTGACAAATTGACAGACTTTTGAGTAGACTAACAGAGAACTCAGAGATGAATGATGTAAATGTATCTATTAATGAACAATTGTATACAATCCCATTGGCATGAATAACATTGCCTAATGGTGTAGAGAGGTTTAGGCTATAGTATAGACCTCACATACACTCAAACTCAGTAGAATGAGGCTCGAGAATTGATCTCTCTTACCCGCGACTTTTCATGTTCACTTTTTATATGAAGTGAGTGGAGATTTGAATTCAAATTCAAATTTTGGCTCCCTATGATCAAGCTCCTAAAAGCTTGGAGATATTCTTTCAATCAAATGAGCTACTTTTTCGACGACTCACTTTGGTATGTGATTACAAAAGATTCCAAGTCAATTTGACTTTTACAATGAGGTAAAGTGGTAATTAACCACTAGCATATGTTCCTATGCTTCTTCATGTATGTGTAGACTTTAATGTATCCTTTGAGCCAAATGTGTAGGCTTGTAAATTACACCAACGGCTCCCCCTCAAGCCAAACATTTTGTCTTAAGTCTTCATCTTCAATCTTCAAGTATATCCTACAATCCAATCATGGATTTGAACCTGCAAAGTTTTGTTCCATCCAAAGCTTTAGTCAACAAATCTGCACATTGCATGTTGGTTGATACATAGGTAAGTTGAATGTCCTTGTTTATCAATTCCTCTCTCACATAAGGGTAATGAACCTCTATGTGTTTAGTCCTAGCATGATAGATAGGATTAGCTACAAGGTGAAGAGAACTTGTATTATCCCCAAAGATAATTGGTGACCTAGTATACAATCCCAATTCTGTATACAAAAGTTTAATCCAAATTGCTTCTTGTGTGGCATTAGCCAATCCTCTATACTCTGCCTCTGTGGAAGACAAAGCAACAGTAGGTTGCTTCTTTGAAGACCATGAAATTGGTTTGTCACCTGCAAAGGAAATATATCCAGAAGTTCTCCTCCTATCATCCTTGCATCCTGCCCAATCTGCATCTGAATAGATTTTTATATCAATATCTGAAGTGTAAGGGAAATAGAAACCATGGTTCTGTGTACCCTTGAGATACTTCAAGATTCTCTTGGCAGCCTCTAAGTGAGGTATCCTTGGCTTGTGCATAAATTGACTTAGCACACTTACTCCATATGCAATATCAATTCTTGCAAGAGTAGCATAGTTCAAGCTACCCACCATACTTTGTTAACCTGTAATGTCCTTGTGGGCACTTAGCTTTAGGTTTACCTCCATTGGAGTGCTTGCTACTTTAGCATCCTGCAAGTGAAACTTCTTCAACATATCCTGTACATACTTTTTCTGAGTAATGTATATCCCTGAATTAGTGTAAACTAATTCAAGCCCTAGAAAATACTTCAATAAACCAAGATCATTGATCTTGAACTCCTTCATCATCTGTCTTTTGATATACCTGATTCCATTGACATCATTAGCTGTAATGATGATGTCATCAACATAAACACAGAGATATATTACCTCTGATTTACTTCTCTTAATGAACAGAGAAGTGTCAACCTTGCTCATGACAAAACCTTGGTCTTGGAGGTATGTAGTTAACCTGTAATTCCATGCCCTAGGTGCCTGCTTCAATCCATATAAAGCCTTTTTTAATTTGCAAACATAAGTAACCTTCTTAGGGTCCTCATAGCCAGGAGGTTGTGACATATAAACTTCTTCTGAAATCCATCCATTCAAGAAAGCATTCTTGACATCCAATTGGTACATGTTCCAATTCTTTGATGCAGCCACACTTACCAACACTCTGATTGTTGGCATCTTGGCCACAAGAGAAAATGTCTCTTCATAGTCAATGCCTTGGTTTTGTGCAAAACCCTTGGCTACCAATCTAGCTTTGTACCTATTAATTGTTCCATCAGAATTTCTTTTCAAGTTATAGATCCATCTGGATCCTATTACCTTCATAGAGTCCTTCTTGGGTACTAACTCCCATGTGTCACTCTCCTTGAGTGCTTCAATCTTCTCATCCATAGCTTCTTTCCATTTTGATTTGGTTATTGCTTCTTCATATGAACCTGGTTCTTCATTTGACAAATCTTTGGCAAGATAAACTGAATGTTTAGTAACAAGAGATGTATCATACCCATATCTGATAGGTTTCTTGCTTTCTCTTTGAGATCTTCTGATTGATTGAGTTGATGATTCAGGTATGTCTTCAAGCTTCTTCACCTTCATTTTGCCCTTGGACTTCCATGCCTTGAATTCTTCAAGTTTGATAGTGTCTTCATCATCTGAACTTGAGTCTTAATTCTGAGTAGGTTCCTCCTTTGCAAGTTTTGGAAATTCCTCTTCCAAATCATAGGGTAGTTTAACCTTCCTGCATTCATTCTCATACCAAGAATCATTTTCATCAAAGATCACATCTCTACTTACCATAAATCCCTTATTGGTAGGATTATAAAACCTGTAACCTTTTTGATTTAAATCATACCGAATGAAAATGCATTTTTCAGCCTTTGGTTCTAGCTTACCTCTTATCTGAGAAGGAATGTGCACATATGCTACACATCCAAATATTTTGTAGTGATCTAATGATGGTCTCTTACCATGCCATGCTTCATAAGGTGTCATACCATCAAGTGACTTAGATGGTAACCTGTTAATGAGGTAAGTGGCAGTAGAAACACTCTCTGCCCAAAGATAGTTAGGTAACTTCTTCTCATTAAGCATAGATCTAGCTATCTCAACAATTAACTTATTTCTTCTTTCAGCTATCCCATTCTGTTCAGGAGAATACCTTGTGGTTATCTCTCTTTTGATACCTATGTCCTGCAAGAAGTCTTCAAATTCATTGGAGAAGTACTCACCTCCTCCATCTGACCTTAGCCTCTTCAAATTCCTTCCTGTCTGGTTTTCAACTAATGCAAGATATTTCTTAAAACAACTAAATACCTCATCCTTGTGATTCATGAAGTATAATACAGTCCATCTGCTATAATCATCAATGAAAGACACATAGTACCTTGATCCTGAGACTGAGGGGTCTTTGCTAGGTCCCCAAACATCTATGTGTACAAGCTCTAGGTAGTCTTCATGCATATATCCTTTCTTGGAGAAGGGTAACCTGTGAGACTTACCAAATTGACAAGCACCATACTTGTAAATCATATGTTGCTTGGATACATTAGGTATCCCAAGCACACATTGGTCCCTGCACATTTGTTTCAAGGTTCTTTCTCCTATGTGCCCTAACATTTTGTGCCAAATCTCAAGCTCTGAAAGTGTTTGATCTTTATAACTGTATAGTGCAATATTCTTTGTATCTTCCAACTCAAAAGTGAAAAGTCTACCTGATTTTTCTCCTTTAGCAATCCTCTTGAACCCATGTCTTGGGTCCTCCAGATATGCTCCATATTGATTGAATCTGACCTGCAAACCTTTCTCCACAATCTGACCAACACTCATCAAATTTTTGGTAATGGTTGGTACATATAGTACCTTGCTCAACAAATTCTGATTACCATCACAAGTCTTAACATTTCCAACTTTAACTACTGAATGATTTGTATCATCACCTGTTTGGACTTGATGTTTACCTTGTTGGGATTTGAATTGGGATATTGTTGGCGAAAACTTCGGCTCTAACGCCTACTGTTGCGGAAATACTTTCGCCCTGAAGGTGGGTTTCGCGACAAGGCTTGAACTCTGTCAGGCCTGCGGAAAATGCCGCGCCACCGAAATAGAATGCTAAACTAGAGTGATTTAGAACACCTCTGTAATCAACAGTAGTTCAGCCTAATTAATGTCGCTTTAACTGTGTTATTCTGCGACTCAGGTTCCACCGGAACTTCACCAGAGTGTTACTGGACTGACACCGTAGTCGTACCGGAACTTCACCGAAATAAACTTAGTTCTGTTCGTAATTGCTTCAGATGAACTTATGTGACGTAAGGAAGTAGTGTGTGAGCTTCCTTCACGGAATGAACTTCCTTCTGGAAACTTCACAGTTCTGAAGTGCTACTTTCCGATTAGATTTGTACTGCATGTATATCTCCATTCCACCGGAAACTGTGATCAGCTTAAAGTAGAGACGTCTAGCTACAAGATGAGCTATCTCTCATACAAAGCTTCGAACTCTTGCTATGAGTTATACTTCGTTGTTCTACCGGAAAATCCTGATTTCTGAGAAACTGTAACTGACCGAGAATTACTGAAATATGTTTACTGAGTAAACTGTTATTCACCGAAACATGCGTTTACAGAGAAGGTACTGAAGCACGTTTAGTAACGAATCGTGATAGTTAACGATAAATGGAACTTTCTACCGTAACACGAAATAGCTTCAGATTCTTCACAAGTAAAGATTACGCGCAGACATCCACATGAACATGTGTTTTTCGATTAGAGAAGATGTGTACAAGTAAGCTTGGCCTCTTCTAGCTCAAGTTACAGAAACTCTCCTACAGTGAGTAGTTTCTTATTACCATCTCTCTTCAGATGAAAAGACCCGACAGTTCAGGCTTGTGTTATTCATCTGTACATACGCGATCTATGGTGTCTTCTGAGAACTTCTAAATCTCTCTTCACTCATACGCGATCTATGGCGTCTTCTCTCAGTCTCTCGTTCTCCTCTGTGTATCATCTACGATTCTCTCTCTGTGTATATCTACATCGCGTACTTCAAATCTTGTTGTATATATATACAATTTTTTTGGCGCTCCTCTGCTCTGTCATTCTTCAATTCGCGTTATGCGCGCCTTACGCGCCCGCCGCGGTTAATTGCTCTGTTATGCGCACACTGCGCACTAACTTCGCATACTGTACACCTGTGCATAGATTTTTCGGAAGATTCTGTTTCTTTCTCGTCTGTTGTGTCGAATTCGTGAGTGTTTCCTTAACAGCTCCCCCTCAATCACTAATTTGACATCTTCCGGTCTTTCATATATCTTCCTTTCTTTTATTCCTGCCATCTCTTTGAATCTGGTTGTTTTTGTTCCATCCAAGCTCTTTGTCAGAATATCTGCAATCTGATCTTTCGTAGGAGTGTAGACTATTTCTATCTCTTTCTCCATTACTTTTTCTCTTAGGAAATGGTACTGAATCTCTATGTGTTTTGTTCTTGCATGAAACACAGGATTCGCTGCAAGATACAGCGAGCTCATATTATCTCCATGTATGATCGGTATACTTTGATCTATACCCATGCTTTTAAGTAAAGTCTGCATCCATATTACTTCTTTTGATGCTTCTACCAGTCCTTTGTATTCTGCTTCTATTGATGATAAGGCTACTGTGTGTTGCTTCTTCGAACACCAGCTTACCAGCTTATCTCCTAGGTATATCATATACCCGTGCGTTGATCTTCGGTCATCTTGACTTCCTGCCCAATCTGAGTCACTATATGCTCTGAGCTTTATATCTGACGTAAAAGGATAATATAATCCTTCCTTTATAGTTCTTTTGATATATCTGAGAACTCTTTGTCCTGCAACCCAATGTTGCTCTGTCGGACAATGCATAAACTGTGAAAGGACTCCCACCGGAAAACTGAGATCCGGTCTTGTTAGCGTAGCATATATTAAGCTTCCTACTAACGATTGATACTTCTTCATATCTTTAAACTCTGTACCACTGTATTTACTGAGTTTATGGTTTACTTCAAGCGGTGTTGAAGCTTCTCTGCAATTTTCCATATTGAACTTCTTCAGTAAGTTCAGGAGATACCTTTCTTGTGTGACATATACACCATGATCTGTATATGTGATTTCCATACCTAGAAAGTATGATAACTTTCCCAGGTCACTGATCTTGAATTCCTTTTCTAGCAGTTTCTTTACCTCTGTGATTCTAGCATCTGAGGTACCTGTAATTATTATGTCATCTACATAGATACAAATGTAGGATAGATACAAATGTAGATTATTCCTTCTTCTGTCCTTTTGATGAGTAGACTTGCATCTGCCTTCGAACTTTGGTATCCAAGTTCGTTCAGATACTTCACGAGTCTGTAGTTCCAAGCTCTTGGAGCTTGCTTCAGTCCATAAAGTGCTTTCCTTAACCTGCAAACAAAATTTGGGTATCTGGAACTTGTAAACCCTTCCGGTTGTTCCATATAGACTTCGTCTGATATATATCCATTCAGAAATGCATTCTTTATATCTAGCTGACTTAGCTTCCATCCTTTTGATGCTGCTATAGCAATCACTGTTCTTATGGTTGACATTTTTGCCACCGGACTGAACGTATCGTCATAGTCTATGCCATGCGTTTGAGCATAGCCCTTGATAACCAGTCTCGCTTTATGTCTGGCTATCCTTCCATCTGCAAGTTTCTTTATTTTGAACACCCATTTATTTCCAATTACTTTCTTACCATTCGGTTTAGGAACAAGCTCCCATGTCTTGTTTTCTTCCAGTGCGGTGAGTTCTTCTTCCATTGCTTCTTGCCATTGCTTCTTGCTTTTGGCTTCGTCATAGCTTTGAGGCTCTTCCTCTTCCTTAACCATATATGCATAATCTTGTTGAGTTATATACGATGTATCATACGAGTATCTTTCCGGTTGTCTTCTTACTCTGTTTGACCTTCTTAGTTCATATTCTTCGTGTGTGTCTGAGTACATGTCTTCATCTTCGTTCCTTATACCTGTTCCGGTCCTGGACGTACTTGCCTCTTCATCTTTGTTTACCTGAACAATTGATTTTCCTTTCTCTCTTCTTTTTATCTCTTCTTCAAATTCTTCAGCTGTATGAATCTGATCTGCATACCAGCTTTTCTGTTCATCAAATGTTACATCCCTGGAAACAGTAAAATGTTTGGTTAGAGGACTCCATAACCTGTAACCCATCTGTTTCTCGTCATATCCGACGAATACATATTTCTCTGCTTTTGGTTCAAGCTTATGTCTCAGTTGAGACGGTACATAAGCATACGCTACTGATCCAAACACTTTGCAGTGATCAAGTGTTGGCTTCTTTCCCCACCAAGCTTCATAAGGGGTCATTCCTTCTAAGGCTGTACATGGTAATCTGTTTACCAAGTATGTAGCTGTATTTACGGCTTCAGCCCAAAGATAATCTGGGCAATTTTTTTCTTTTAGCATAGCTCGTGCAAACTCGACTAGAGTTCGGTTTCTCCTTTCTGCTACACCGTTTTGTTGTGGTGTATATCTGCAGGTTATTTCTCTCTTAATACCTGCATTCCAAAGATAATCATTGAATTCTCGGGAGAAGTATTCTCCCCCTCCGTCAGACCTCAGTCTTTTAAGCTTTCGTCCGGTGAGTCTTTCAGCATATGTATGAAAATGTCTGAAAGCTCCGAACACCTCTGACTTTTCCTTCAAAACATAAAGAGTTATCCACCTTGTTGCATCATCAATGAATAAAACATAGTACCTTGATCCGCTGATTGATCCTTCTTTCGTTGGTCCCCATACATCTGTATGTATGAGTTCTAGCACACCATCATGTTTGAATCCTTTCTTCTGGAAAGGTAACCTGTGGGCTTTTCCCATCTGACAGGCTTCGCATTTGTGAATCATATGTTGGTTCTGTACGTTTGGTAATCCCAGTACAGACTGATTCGCTATCATAGCTTTGATTCCTTTTTCGTGAAAATGACCTGATCTCTTGTGCCAGAGATCAAGTTTTGTAATTACCTTTTCATCATGTGTGAGCAGCGCTTGGCCAATGTTCCCTTGTACTCTTAAGGTAAAGAGTCTGCCTTCTTTCTTACCAGAAACGATCTGATAATATCCATTCTTGGGATCTTCTACAAATACTCCTTTATTTGTAAATCTGACCTGAAACCCTTTTTCGACTATCTGTCCCACACTGATAAGATTTTTCGGTATTGTTGGAACATACAGAACATTGGTTAGTAAATCTGCTCCACTTTTGCATTTCACTTTTCCGATTGATTGTACTTTGTGTCTTGTATTGTCACCTGTTTGAACAGTGTGACTAGAACTACCTTTCTCTAGTTCTGACATTAGTTCTATATTTCCTGACAAATGATTAGAGCATCCAGAATCAATGTAAAATACCTTTAGGTCTTCATTATCAGATGTGCTGATTGAGTTCATCATCAATGATGTATGACTTTCATTCTGTGTGTCATTTGCGTAGTTGTTGTAGGTGGTGTTGTAGGATTGGCTCTGTCCCCAACTTCTTGTTCCACCTCTACCGTAGCTTCCTCTTTGGCTTTGTCTTCCTCTTTGGAAGTTACTTTGATTTCTTCCGCTACTGCCTCTGCTATTATTGTTCTGGCTTTGATTTGATCCTTGTTGATTGTGCCAACAGTCATGCGCCAGATGGTTACTTAGTCCACAAATCCAGCAAGCTTTCTTGGTGGTATTCTGGCGGCTTCTTCCTCTTGCTCTTCCTCTGCCAGTGCCTTTCCCTCTTGCGTAATAGGCCTGAGAGCTCGATTCTTCTTCGTCTTTTGGCTTACCCTTTTCTTTCTTCTTGTTTTTCATATACATTGCTGAGCTATGTCCTTTGTCTGTGTCTCCTTTCAGGTCTTGCTCATATGTGAGCATCAAACCAAGCAACTGATTTAACTCTGGTACAAAATGATTTAGGGAGAGTTCAGTTGATAGTACGAAAGGTTTCCACCTTTCATCTCCTCTCAACCCTGTGAGCACTTGCACTATCAATCTATGATCTTCGACTTCTTCATTTATGGATCCAAGACTATCTGCTAGATCCTTCATTTTAGTGACGTAGTCACTGATGCTTTGACTCGGCTTCTTCTTGAACGTTGTGAACTCGGACCATAGGCTGGCCTTCCTAGCTTTCGTAGTATTCTGGAAGTGATCTTCCAATGCACTCCATATGTCCTCTGCTTTCTCCAGACCTCTAATGTGCGGTAGTAGATGGTCTGACACAGTGTTGTAGATGTAGGCTCTTGCCGTTGCATCTTTCTTCTGCCACAGCTTTAAGGCGTCTAGTTCTTCTTTTTCCGGTTGACTATCATCTTCGAAAGTCGATTTCTTTTCTTCTCCGGTCACGTACATCATTAAGTCCTTACTCATAAGTAAGGCTTCCATGCGCATTACCCATGCGGGATAATTATCTCTGTCCAGTTTATCAATTTGGACGTGGTCTGTCATGGTAGAGAATACTCTAGGCTCTTATACCAATTCTTGGGAGATTAACCTGCTCTGATACCAATTGTTGGGATTTGAATTGGGATATTTTTGGCGAAAACTTCGGCTCTAACGCCTACTGTTGCGGAAATACTTTCGCCTTGAAGGTGGGTTTCGCGACAAGGCTTGAACTCTGTCAGGCCTGCGGAAAATGCCGCGCCACCGAAATAGAATGCTAAACTAGAGTGATTCAGAACACCTCTGTAATCAACAGTAGTTCAGCCTAATTAACGTCGCTTTAACTGTGTTATTCTGCGACTCAGGTTCCACCGGAACTTCACCAGACTGTTACTGGACTGACACCGTAGTCGTACCGGAACTTCACCGAAATAAACTTAGTTCTGTTCGTAATTGCTTCAGATGAACTTATGTGACGTAAGGAAGTAGTGTGTGAGCTTCCTTCACCGAATGAACTTCCTTCTGGAAACTTCACAGTTCTGAAGTGCTACTTTCCGGTTAGATTTGTACTGCATGTATATCTCCATTCCACCGGAAACTGTGATCAACTTAAAGTAGAGACGTCTAGCTACAAGATGAGCTATCTCTCATACAAAGCTTCAAACTCTTGCTATGAGTTATACTTCGTTGTTCTACCGGAAAATCCTGATTTCTGAGAAACTGTAACTGACCGAGAATTACTGAAATATGTTTACTGAGTAAACTGTTATTCACCGAAACATGCGTTTACAGAGAAGGTACTGAAGCACGTTTAGTAACGAATCGTGACAGTTAACGATAAACGGAACTTTCTACCGTAACATGAAATAGCTTCAGATTCTTCACAAGTAAAGATTACGCGCAGACATCCACATGAACATGTGTTTTTCGATTAGAGAAGATGTGTACAAGTAAGCTTGGCCTCTTCTAGCTCAAGTTACAGAAACTCTCCTACAGTGAGTAGTTTCTTATTACCATCTCTCTTCAGATGAAAAGACCCGACAGTTCAGGCTTGTGTTATTCATCTGTACATACGCGATCTATGGCGTCTTCTGAGAACTTCTAAATCTCTCTTCACTCATACGCGATCTATGGCGTCTTCTCTCAGTCTCTCGTTCTCCTCTGTGTATCATCTACGATTCTCTCTCTGTGTATATCTACATCGCGTACTTCAAATCTTGCTGTATATATATACAATTTTTTTGGCGCTCCTCTGCTCTGTCATTCTTCAATTCGCGTTATGCGCGCCTTACGCGCCCGCCGCGGTTAATTGCTCTGTTATGCGCACACTTCGCACTAACTTCGCATACTGTACACCTGTGCATAGATTTTCCGGAAGATTCTGTTTCTTTCTCGTCTGTTGTGTCAAATTCGTGAGTGTTTCCTTAACATACCTTTTGGTTCCTCAAGGTCAGAGAGTAGTGCCACATTGCCAGCCACATGATTTGAGCACCCTGAGTCAATGTAGAATAGGTGGTCATCATTTGTACCTGACTTTGAAGTCATGTTCATGATCAGAAGAGAGTCATCCTGCTCCTCTGTGTAGTTGTTGTAGTCCTTTCTGGTTTTGAATCCTCCTTGGTAGTTGCCATTGTAATTGTTGTTGTAATCATTGTTGTAATTGTTGTTGTGGCCTTGGTGATGGTTGAACCTTCCTCTTGACTGTGAGTATCCACCTCTTTGGTAGCCTCTTCCTCTCTGATTTTTGTAATTCCTGAAACACTCATCTGTAGTATGATTTGATAAACCACAAATGTTGCATGGTGATGAGTTATAGGGTCTCCCCCTACCTTGCTTACCTCCTCTGCCCCTTCCTCTTGAAGATCTACCTCTTCCTGCATAGTTGGCTTGGGAGGTAGAGCCTTCATCTTCCATTTTTTTGCTCTTGCCTTTATCCTTAGACTTCTTATCAGTGTATAGGGCAGAAGAGTTATTACCTTTGGATGTATCTCCATTTTTTGTGAGCTTTGCTTCATGTGTAAATAGTTGTCCTATGAGAGTTGTAAGATCTGGAGTGTGCATGTCCATATAGAGATCCATTGCAGTGGTGAAGCTTTCCCATTTGTCATCAGCCTTGATTCCATTGATCACTTGCCTTACAATTTGTTCTTCTTCAATTTCTTCTCCTATGCTTGCTAACTGATCTGCAACATCTTTGATCTTGGTCACAAATTCTGAAACAGCTTGCTTAGGTTGCTTCCTTAGTGTTGTGAATTCAATCCACAACTGATTTTTCCTAGCCCTTGTATTGGAGGAAAAGTATGATGACAAGGTTTCCCAAGTTTCTTGGGATGTCTTACAATTTCTGATATGTGGCAAAAGAAAGTCAGAGATAGAGTTGAGTAAATATGACCTTGCCAATGCATCCTTAGCACACCATGTGTTGAGTTTTTCTTGTTCTTCCTTGGTTGGCAATCCTCTTGCTTTGAATGAGGGCAATTCCTCATCTCTTGAGATGTATCCATAGAGACTCCTTCCTTGTAAGTAGGTCTTCATCCTTAGAGACCAAGATTGATAGTTGTTCCTGTCCAATTTATCAATAAATGAAGGAAAACCATCTCCCATTTTACCTCTATTGCTCTGATACCACTATTGGGAAAGATGGATGGATGCTCCAAGAGACTGAGTAGGTACTGCTAAATCTGCTTTCTACCAGCCCTCTTTTGCTTCAGAGTTGATAAGTAGACCTTCTTAGCTTTCCAATAACACCAAAAAATGGCCTATGTACTTTGGAAGTGATGTGTGTAATGATTGAACCAAAACAGATAACTTTGAAGTTCACAAACTCAAGAAAACTTTCTATTTTTGTCTTGACACTTGCTGGATGTTTTACTCAATGTGACCAGAACAGTAGAAATTGATAAAATTCCTTCTAGGCGTATTTAATTAGCTTAGTAAGCTACCATTTGCAAGTGGAATGATGCAAAAAGATAAACTATGCTTAGAGAAATCAATTTAGCAAGTTTAGCTATACCCCCGACTTTTAAGGACTGTAGCAAAAAATGACCAGAGTTCACCTCGACGCAGATTTCTCTGGAATGGATGAATAGAATCACTTCAAACTTTGACAGCATGTAGATGACTTTGAGCTGAATCCAACAAGCTTTGAATCACTTGATTGGGTGAAGTTGACCGAGATATGCCCTTGACAAATTGACAGAATTTTGAGTAGACTAACAGAGAACTCAGAGATGAATGATGTAAATGTATCTATTAATGAACAATTGTATACAATCCCATTGGCATGAATAACATTGCCTAATGGTGTAGAGAGGTGTGGGCTATAGTATAGACCTCACACACACTCAAACTCAGTAGAATGAGGCTCGGGAATTGATCTCTCTTACCCGCAACTTTTCATGTTCACTTTTTATATGAAGTGAGTGGAGATTTGAATTCAAATTCAAATTTTGGATCCCTATGATCAAGCTCCTAAAAGCTTGGAGATATTCTTTCAATCAAATGAGCTACTTTTTCCACGACTCACTTTGGTAGGTGATTACAAAATATTCCAAGTCAATTTGACTTTTACAATGAGGTAAAGTGGTAATTAACCACTAGCATATGTTCCTATGCTTCTTCATGTATGTGTAGACTTTAATGTATCCTTTGAGCCAAATGTGTAGGCTTGTAAATTACACCAACAATGTACACCCCACTATGATGAGGATGGCTATGACATTCCAGTTTTCACCATAGAACCAATCATGTGTGATTTGCTTATTGAAGAATGTGAGCCTAGTATGGAAGAAATTGAAGAAGCAAGTGACTCCGATCTAGATTCAATTATTATGGATCCTTTTTGGGCCTCAAAAGAAGAATACCTAAACAAAGTAGATGCTCACCCTCAAGGATGAGAAGAGCATACAAATGAGGTGAGGTTAACCACACAAATAACTGCCAAGAGCGAAGGTAACAAAAGAAAGAAGAGAGAACTCCCACAAGAAGAGGAAGAATCTTTATTTGAGGTCCCTAAAAACTTTAAGAAGTATGAGATAGAGGATAGAAAACTCATGGTTCTCAAGACACACCCTTTTAGATGGTATTTAGCCAAAACACAGTGCTACCTTTAGACTTCCTGATACCTACATTGAAAGTAGCACAAGAGCATCAATGGACCGGCCATGAGATCTCTTCTAGAATCTTTGATCTGGAATGCTTAGGTGAAACAAGATTGAGAGAAACAGCAAGGATTTATGCAGCCAAGAAAAGACAAAAGGCATACTTCGATGTCCATTTGAAAGATAAAGACTTGAAAGCACGAGACTTAGTCTTGGTATACACATTGAAACAACATGCATGGAAGCTGGAGAAGAGAGGCTATGGACCTATGATCATCAATAGGATCTCAACAAGAGGTGTAGCCCAATTATCCACTCTAGAAAGTGATATCCTCCCTAGTTACATCAGTGCATGCAGAGTCAAATTATATCAAGAACCCCTCACAGAAGAAATTCTTAGTCAATGCAACACTACAAAGAAACGTAAGGAATAAGGAAAACAAGTTTGAGAAGAAACACAAGCAGAAGCATTAGAATGCATCCGACAAATGAAATTGAGACAATAGGGTAGAGATCAGCCTAGGTTAGATGCTAATGAAGCTCCAAGATATCACATGGCTATGTGTGAAGCATCAAGTGTACATTCCCATAGGATAGTTAACCGATGACCCTTTGTGACCCTTGAGGTAGGACAAGGAAATAATGCAAGGAAGGTAAGAGTCTTGATTAACTCAGGAGCAGCCACTAGTGCAGTTAGACTTTCTTATTGTCAAGAGTTCAAATTAAGTGTCAATCCTATAGAAGAATATCTCATAGGATTGGGAGGTGTGGAAACCCCTTGCATGGGCGAGGTGGAACTTCACCTCTACATTCATGATGTTCTAATGACAGTCAAGGTGCTAGTGTGTCAAGACGAGGATCTCATAGAACCTCTTATATTGGGTCAAGATTGGATCAATGATGATGCAGTCAACCTGAACCTAAGAAGTGGACTTCTTCAGGTCTGGGTGGATTAAACCCATGTCACAATTGAGCTAGAAAATCATGCACTCAAGGAACTAGGAAAGGCACCCACTCTTGGTCCTTCTAGGAGTACACATGAAGATAAAGATGTTGTTCTTGTACAAAACTCTATGATGCAGAAGGATGAGGTTCTCAACAAAGGAGTGAGGGATTCGATGGAACTCCCTTCTTTTCCAAAAGTGATCAAGACAAAGCAACCCAAGGAGTATTGGAAGCAGAGGAGCCAGACGGTATATGCTCACAGTCAAAGGAGAGAGCAAAGCAAGAAGACTCAAACTATGAAGCAGATATGGGTACAAAAGAGTGAACAACCCATTGCTTTGGTGATAGATCCCTAACGATGCAACAAACCAACTACTTGGGCAAGGACTACCAAGAAGGAGTATTCCAGGAATCTCCCAAAACGAACCATTTCTATTTGGGTCCCAAAGCAGTCAATGAAGGCTGACCCCAATGCATGACAAATCTGGGTGCCCAAGACTTGCTTACAAGCTCAAGTAGCTTTACATAAGCTAACAAGCTTGAATCCCCATCCACAATCACTCACATCATACACTTCCAAGCACATATCTGCAATTCACACCTCCACCCATAAAATCACACCTAGGACTATTTGGAAATGGGTACCCAAAAAGTCCCAAATCCAAGAAGTCATATTTTAAAAACATGTAAAGATCATCACATACGCAAGATGCAATCCCACAAAGAAAATTTGGAGAGTCAAACCCATAATAAACCATTGAATCCAACCATGTAAACTACAGTGCGCAAGAATAGATGCATTGGAGTACCATGCATGACCAGAGTATACATATAGGAAGATGACTGACTCTCTAACTCTCACTCACACACAACACACCACTTCAATAACTTCTAACCTCAATGAACAACATGTTGGTATTGTAGAGGGAACATGGTATTATCATGTTTCCTATGCAATGCTAATGCGATTTTCTTCTTCCATCAGATAAGCATCAGGCATTACCAACAATAACATGGCGGAAGTAGAAGGAACTAGCTCCCAGGAAGGCAGTAGTCAGTAGCTTGTTGATATGGAGAGTTTACCTATAATGCCGGAGACAACTGAAAGACTGAAGGAATTGCAGGCTATATAGATTATACCTATAAAAGATCCCCCGAGTGGCCATAGCATGCCTGTAGGTAAAGCCTTTCATTGGTTTAGTGAAGTAGCAGGACCATTGGGCGAGGGCTCGTACCTTTGGGAGGCAGAACTAGGATTCAATGGAAAGGGGGGCAAGTACCATTTCTTTACGAGTTTGAAAAGGTAAAGAATGCAAAAGTACTACACCCAATGTGGCAAAAAGCAGGCTTAGATGCGTAACTCAGTGCTCAACTTCCAAAACCCAACTTCATGAGATGCTATTATCTTGTCAACACCCTGACTCCTAGCAAGCACACACAAGCTTCGAGCATGTTTGTGCTTCCATCTCTAACAAGAGGAAATGAGTTGAAGAGGTTTAAGTTTACCAATAACTTAGTTCGAGAGGCTTTGGATATGAAAGGAATGCACATACCTGCTGAGAAGGTGTTTCTAGTACTAGACAACATGAAGAATCAAAACCTTACTAAACTCAAAGATATGGTATCTATGACACCTAATATTGCAGTTCACCTAAGTATGTGCATGCAACACTTTGCCTTCCCCGTACAAGGCAAATTCACTATTCCACCCAAGAAGATATGGTTTAGTTTGTATCTGGCAGAAACTCAGAACTTAACAATTAACCTGCCTTACTAGATCATTGACTAGACACACTTGGCACACAAACAGTGGCCATGCAAGTTAGTTTTGTATGGATGTTGTGCATTGACTAGGATCATTCATATGTATTTGGCTTATGACATCCCCATCTAGAGGGTTCTCATGTGGAATAGGATACAACAATTCAAGGGCAGAACATCCATAGGAACCCCTTCCAAAAGGATGTGAGGAGCAGTACAAGTACCATGTGCTCAACCACGAGGAGCCACCTTAACACCAGATGGCAGTTGTCCACCATGAAGGGTATGACCATTTACATTGCGCCTCCTCAGATGCAACAATGAAGGTCCAAACTTGATATTTCTGCCAATCCCCATAGACATTGAGTTCCCTGGAGGGGTACATTTGGAAGAGCTCACTAATGAGGTTTTTGAGCAGATTCTAAGAGAAGTGAATCTTGAGGCAGGTGAGGAACAACAGATAGAAAGCTCTCAACCACAAGCAACCATCTCTCAACTACCGATTACCATAGTTGATGAGGATGAACACAAAGGAAGATATCAAGAAGAGGAACTAGACATGCCTAAACTTGCAGGTGCTCCGGCGTACACATCCTAGTTACAAAGATTATACGACACAATCAAGGCTGTACAAGAAAGGCATAGATTGTCATCCACATCAGGTCAAGCCTTGATCGAATAGATGCTAGCAGATGAAGGAGTGGATCCTCAATTCATTAATATTCTCAAATTGTTGACAGAGTCACTTGGAGTTCAAGAGGTTGTACATACTGCAGTCCGACAATGAATCGGATATGAAAAATGTAGAGTGCAAACAAGGCCTCACATAGGCAAAAACATATGGATACCCATATCCAAACCCAAAGCAACCATAAAACCAATAGCCACCACAACAACCACCATTGATCTTATGACAGAAACATTTGTACAAACATCACCAATCTCACTTGGGATTTGGTTCCTAAACCAAATAGTCAGAAGATTACTGGATGCAAGTGGGTCTATAAGACAAAAAGGTTTGCAGATGGAAGTGTGTCTAGATACAAAGCTAGACTTGTTGTCAAAGGCTTTGCTCAAACATATGGTATTGATTATGATGAGACCTATAGTCCTGTGGCAAAGATGACAACCATAAGGACACTTATTGCTATTGCTGCATGTAAAGGTTGGAAGCTATGTCAACTTGATGTGAAAAATGCTTTTTTGAATGGTTACATTTCAGATGATGTATTTATGGAGCAACCTCAAGGGTTCAGAGATAAAAGGTATCCAGATCATGTGTGCAAGCTCAAGAGAGCTTTGTATGGCTTGAAGCAGGCCCCAAGGGCATGGAATTATAGACTTGTGAAGTTCCTAAAAGAACTTGGTTTTCAGGTGTCTAAAGCAGATAGTAGCTTGCTTGTCAAGGCAAGTGAAAATGGTTTCATATACATGTGCATATATGTTGATGATATAATTCTTACAGGTACAGATGAAGAAGGAATACAAAAGCTTAAGAGGCAAATGGAAAAGGAGTTCAAGATAAGTGACTTGGGAGACTTATCATACTTCTTGGGCATGGAGATTACATATACTCAACATGGAGTATTTGTGACCCAAGAAAGGTATTTGAAGAACTTGTTAATCAAGTTTAAAATGGATGATTGCAGGGTAGCACCTACACCAATGGAGGTGAATCATAAATTGAGTAAGTATGGAGGTGAAGAATTCAAGGACATGAGACAATATCAGAGTTTGGTTGGTAGTCTTATCTATGCTACGCTAACTAGACCTGATTTATCATATGCAGTAGGGGTTTTGTCTCAATTTATGCATTGCCCAAGGAAAGAACATTGGATTGCAGGACAAAGGGTGTTGAGGTACATTAAGGGTACACTCAATGAAGGTTTGTATTATGGGTTTACCTCAGATACAAATATCAAAATTTATAGTGATGCAGATTGGGCAGGTAATCCAGATGATAGAAGGTCTACATTTGGATATATGTGTTATGTGGGAGATAAACTTATCTCATGGTGTTCCAAGAAGCAACATACAGTTGCTTTATCTTCTACAGAAGCAGAGTATAAAGGCATGGTTGAAGCTGCAAAGGAAGTGATTTGGCTCAAGACCTTGATGAAGAGTCTTGACATTATGCATGGGGTACCAATCATATATGGAGATAACATGAGTTCATTGTATTTAGCTGCTAATCCTGTTTTTCATGCCAGGACCAAACACATTGAGATTCAGTATCACTTTCTAAGAGAGAAGGTGATGGATAAAGAGGTTGAAGTAATCCATACTTCAACAAAAGATCAGATAGCTGATATGCTTACAAAAGGCTTGGATGGACCAAAGTTACAAAGGTTCAAAGACATGGCAGGTATAAAGAAAATAGTGAAGACCTCAATTGATGATTGAGGGGGAGCTGTTGGTGCACACCAATCACCAATTGAAGGCTTGGAAGGTTAAAGAGTGAAGGAAGGATCAACTATTGAAGCTTGGAAGAAAGACATATTCAGAGGATAAGAGAAGTGTACACATATGTACATTAGAATAGTCATAGGTGACTTAGATCTTTGTTTGAGTAAGAATCTTGTACAAATTGTCTATAAATACTTTGAGAAAAGTCGGGGCATGTATGAGAGCATATGTAGAAACCAAGATTGAGGAAGTTAGGAGTCAAGAGATAGAGAAAAGTTAGTTGAGTTAGCTCTCATCACTCAGTTGTAATTTTCTGAGTTAATGAAGAAATATTGCGCCCGATCTTTTCGTGTCTGCTCCTTCTGTGTTTGATCAATTGTGAAATCCTTTTGAGGATATCTAAGTTGTTAGTTAATGAGCCTGTGACCTGAATTTCAGAGTCTAATTGTAAACAGGCTAGGAGAATTGTGAGTAGGAACATTCATATGTGTTGAGTGTCTACAGTTCTCTGAAACAGGCGCAAATTTCTAGTTTAATCTTTTGGTCAGTGCTCACTCCATAGTTTAAAGTTTTGTGCAAGCAAGCACTTAATCTTTAAGTTGCAAGGTGATCTACTCGTGGCTAAAAGCATTTGGCAAAACGGGTTAGATATTGTGAGAACCAAAGTTAAGAAGTTAGGGGTGTCTAAATCGACTTCTCAGAAGTGCAGATTCAGACATAGGTAACTTGTGAAGACAATTTCTCAAGTTATACTAAAGCTTATGAAGTAATTCAACTTGGAGTTGATGCGCAATCTCTAGGAGATGATTCGTACAAAGTTTCATAAAAAACTTTACACATTTGATAAGTCAATGTGAAGAAATTCTGCAGCAGACTTTTCTGTGTTTCATCTTCTTCACATATTTTCTCAGATTTGATAATTTGGAGATTGGACCTCTAATTAAGTGAAGGTTTTGACTTACTCTTGATATAGAGGTGTTCTAAATTCAAGAGTAGGTTGTTCTTTTGGAGATTAACACTCTCCATTAGTGGTATCAGAGCAGGAGACATCAAAATCAAGGAAAGGAAGGTCCCGGCTGCTGGAGATTCAAGAAGTTCAACATTTGAAGAACAAAGAAGTGAAAGCTTGGAGTCAAAAGCCTGAGGAGAAGACTACTCGACATCAAGAAAGGCAAAAGGAGTCTAATTCGAAGTAAAGGTACATACATTGTTTGTAAAGCTTGAAGATTTCAATATACAGGTGGATACAAGATGGGAGATGCTCTACAGATAGAGAAATTGGATAGGGAAAACTATCCTGCATGGTCAATGAGGATGGAAGCTCATCTTATGAGCAAAGATTTAATTGCTTACATCACAGGAGAAGAAGAGAAGCCACAGTTCAGAGATCCTAGTGTTCCAACTAGGGAAGAGTTAGCAGATCTGAAAAATTGGATGAAGAAAGATGCTCAAGCTAGGAGCATTATCTATATGGGAGTCAATGATTACTTGTTACCTCATATTAGAGGTCTTGAAAGTGCTACTGACATATGGAATGCTTTGGAGGAGCATTTCCAGAACACTACAAAGTCAAGGAAGGCATCCTTATGGGCAGAGTTTACTACCTTTAAGAAGAAGGCCTCTCAATCCATCTCAGACTATGTAACAAGGATGAAAGATATTGCAGATGCTTTAGGAGCTGTTGATGAAGACATTGAGGAGGATAAATTGGTAAGGCAAATCCTTACAGGGTTGAGAGGTGATGACAAATGGAAGCCATTTATTTTGTCTACAGAACTATCACTTGACCATTTCACTCCTGATTTAAATCAATTGTTAGGTCATATGCTAACATTTGAGCAGGATGTTAAAGGAGATGGTGACAAGAGTACAGGACATGCAATGTACTCAAAGGACAAGAAGAAAAATAGCAAAGGAAAACAACAAGCAGGTGAAGATGAAGGAACAACTACTCAAGCCAACTTCCTAAGAGGAAGAGGAGGTGGCAAAGGTAGAGGAAGAGGCAGGAACAACAAAGATGGAGGCAAAGCTTGCTGGATTTGTGGTAAGACAAATCACTTAGCTAATGATTGTTGGCATAATAATCAGAATAATGGTGGATACAATCAGAATTATAATACAAGAGGAAGAGGTGGCAGAAATCAAAGAGGTAATTACAGAGGTAGAGGTGGAAGGAATTACTTTGGAAGAAATGCAGGTAGAGGATTCCAAAGTCAACAATACAACAACACCTACTACAATTATGCTTCAGATCAAAAGGAAGATTCAACATTGATAATGAATGCAACTTGTGAAAGGCAGAGTGAAGATCAAAGAGTCTTCTACATTGACTCAGGGTGTAGCAATCACCTGAGTGGTAACATATCTTTGATGACTGATTTGGAAAGTAAAGTTTTTAATCATGTTGTTCAAACAGGTGACAACACAAAGCACAATGTGAAGTCAATTGGATCAGTGAAGGCCAAGGATGGAAGCACCTTATTGAGTAAGGTTTTGTATGTTCCTACAATCCCTAAGAATTTGATAAGTGTAGGTCAAATTGTTGAAAAGGGATATGAAGTAAGGTTCACTAATGATGGAGTATATGTGGAAGACCCTAGCCAAGGGTATAAACAGATTGTTTCAGGGAAAAAGGAAGGAAGATTATTTACATTGAAGATTCAAGGCAACATTGGTCATGCTATGTTCACATATGGAGGTCATAAGATCTCTGAGTTAGATCTTTGGCACAAGAGGCTTGGACATTTCAATGAAAGAGGTATTAAAGAAATGGTTAACAATGGTTCAGTGCTTGGATTGCCTAATGTTGCAGGTCAACATATGACATACAAATGTGAGGCATGTCAATTAGGTAAGGCTCATAAGAACTCTTACTCCAAGCATGGTTTTATGCACTCAGAGAAGCTTGAGTTGGTACACACAGATGTGTGGGGACCATCAAAAGATTTCAGTATAAATGGATCAAGGTATTATGTGATTTATGTTGATGATGCTACTAGGTGGATCACTATCTATGTGATCAAAGATAAGTCAGAAGTGTTTAATACATTTAAACACTATCATGCATATGCAGAAAGAATTACAGGTCATAAGTTGAAGAGACTAAGGTCAGATGGAGGGGGAGAGTATTTCTCTAATGAGTTCAGTGATTACTTATGGAATGCAGGTATAAAAAGGGACGTTACTTGCAGGTACTCTCCTCAACAAAATGGTGTTGCAGAAAGGAGGAATAGAACACTTGTTGAGTTTGCAAGATCTATGATGAAGGAGAAAAATTGCCCTAATTATTTGTGGGCTGAGGCTGTAAATACAGCCACTTATTTGGTCAATAGGTTACCATGTAAAGCCTTGCAGGGTATGACACCATATGAGGCTTGGTGGGGTAAAAGACCTACCTTGGATCATTGCAGAGTTTTTGGGTGTGTGGCATATGCATATGTGCCATCACAATTAAGACACAAATTGGAACCTAAAGCTGAAAAGTATGTTTTCATTGGCTATGATGACAAGCAGATGGGCTATAGATTGTGGAGTCCATCTACAAAGCAATTTATGGTTTCTAAAGATGTTACATTTGATGAACAAAACACTTGGTATGCAGGTACAATCAAAATCAATACAGATGATGAAGAAGAAGTGAGTCAAAGAAAAGGTAAATCAAAAGTTCAAATATTTGATGAGCAAGAGAATAATGAAGTGCAGGTTGAAGTGGAAGAGACACCAAGATTTGATCCTGAATGTGAAGAGCCAGAAACCTCAAGGAGTGGAGAACTCAGAAGGTCAACAAGAAATAGGTGGCAATCTACAAGGTATAGTTATGATACTTCATTTCTAGCCACAAAAGATTATGCTTATATGGTGAATACAGATGAAGACCCTTCTACATATGAAGAGGCAAAAGGTAAGGAAAAATGGGAGAATGCTATGCAGGAGGAATATGATGCACTATTGGAGAATCAAACTTGGGATTTGGTTCCTAAACCAAATAGTCAGAAGATTATTGGATGCAAGTGGGTCTATAAGACAAAAAGGTTTGCAGATGGAAGTGTGTCTAGATACAAAGCTAGACTTGTTGTCAAAGGCTTTGCTCAAACATATGGTATTGATTATGATGAGACCTATAGTCCTGTGGCAAAGATGACAACCATAAGGACACTTATTGCTATTGCTGCATGTAAAGGTTGGAAGCTATGTCAACTTGATGTGAAAAATGCTTTTTTGAATGGTTACATTTCAGATGATGTATTTATGGAGCAACCTCAAGGGTTCAGAGATAAAAGGTATCCAGATCATGTGTGCAAGCTCAAGAGAGCTTTGTATGGCTTGAAGCAGGCCCCAAGGGCATGGAATTATAGACTTGTGAAGTTCCTAAAAGAACTTGGTTTTCAGGTGTCTAAAGCAGATAGTAGCTTGCTTGTCAAGGCAAGTGAAAATGGTTTCATATACATGTGCATATATGTTGATGATATAATTCTTACAGGTACAGATGAAGAAGGAATACAAAAGCTTAAGAGGCAAATGGAAAAGGAGTTCAAGATAAGTGACTTGGGAGACTTATCATACTTCTTGGGCATGGAGATTACATATACTCAACATGGAGTATTTGTGACCCAAGAAAGGTATTTGAAGAACTTGTTAATCAAGTTTAAAATGGATGATTGCAGGGTAGCACCTACACCAATGGAGGTGAATCATAAATTGAGTAAGTATGGAGGTGAAGAATTCAAGGACATGAGACAATATCAGAGTTTGGTTGGTAGTCTTATCTATGCTACTCTAACTAGACCTGATTTATCATATGCAGTAGGGGTTTTGTCTCAATTTATGCATTGCCCAAGGAAAGAACATTGGATTGCAGGACAAAGGGTGTTGAGGTACATTAAGGGTACACTCAATGAAGGTTTGTATTATGGGTTTACCTCAGATACAAATATCAAAATTTATAGTGATGCAGATTGGGCAGGTAATCCAGATGATAGAAGGTCTACATTTGGATATATGTGTTATGTGGGAGATAAACTTATCTCATGGTGTTCCAAGAAGCAACATACAGTTGCTTTATCTTCTACAGAAGCAGAGTATAAAGGCATGGTTGAAGCTGCAAAGGAAGTGATTTGGCTCAAGACCTTGATGAAGAGTCTTGACATTATGCATGGGGTACCAATCATATATGGAGATAACATGAGTTCATTGTATTTAGCTGCTAATCCTGTTTTTCATGCCAGGACCAAACACATTGAGATTCAGTATCACTTTCTAAGAGAGAAGGTGATGGATAAAGAGGTTGAAGTAATCCATACTTCAACAAAAGATCAGATAGCTGATATGCTTACAAAAGGCTTGGATGGACCAAAGTTACAAAGGTTCAAAGACATGGCAGGTATAAAGAAAATAGTGAAGACCTCAATTGATGATTGAGGGGGAGCTGTTGGTGCACACCAATCACCAATTGAAGGCTTGGAAGGTTAAAGAGTGAAGGAAGGATCAACTATTGAAGCTTGGAAGAAAGACATATTCAGAGGATAAGAGAAGTGTACACATATGTACATTAGAATAGTCATAGGTGACTTAGATCTTTGTTTGAGTAAGAATCTTGTACAAATTGTCTATAAATACTTTGAGAAAAGTCGGGGCATGTATGAGAGCATATGTAGAAACCAAGATTGAGGAAGTTAGGAGTCAAGAGATAGAGAAAAGTTAGTTGAGTTAGCTCTCATCACTCAGTTGTAATTTTCTGAGTTAATGAAGAAATATTGCGCCCGATCTTTTCGTGTCTGCTCCTTCTGTGTTTGATCAATTGTGAAATCCTTTTGAGGATATCTAAGTTGTTAGTTAATGAGCCTGTGACCTGAATTTCAGAGTCTAATTGTAAACAGGCTAGGAGAATTGTGAGTAGGAACATTCATATGTGTTGAGTGTCTACAGTTCTCTGAAACAGGCGCAAATTTCGAGTTTAATCTTTTGGTCAGTGCTCACTCCATAGTTTAAAGTTTTGTGCAAGCAAGCACTTAATCTTTAAGTTGGAAGGTGATCTACTCGTGGCTAAAAGCATTTGGCAAAACGGGTTAGATATTGTGAGAACCAAAGTTAAGAAGTTAGGGGTGTCTAAATCGACTTCTCAGAAGTGCAGATTCAGACATAGGTAACTTGTGAAGACAATTTCTCAAGTTATACTAAAGCTTATGAAGTAATTCAACTTGGAGGTGATGCGCAATCTCTAGGAGATGATTCGTACAAAGTTTCATCAAAAACTTTACACATTTGATAAGTCAATATGAAGAAATTCTACAGCAGACTTTTCTGTGTTTCATCTTCTTCACATATTTTCTCAGATTTGATAATTTGGAGATTGGACCTCTAATTAAGTGAAGGTTTTGACTTACTCTTGATATAGAGGTGTTCTAAATTCAAGAGTAGGTTGTTCTTTTGGAGATTAACACTCTCCATTACTCACGTCTCTAGAGATTGACATTTATGAGGTGGATCTCCTCACGTTGGTACTTGACATTGTGCTAGAGTGACATTGTAGGTGCTACATATCCTCCTCCATTACATCTTCTTGCTCTTTGGTCCCTTGGGTTCTTGAAGCAATGCTCAGTGATGATTGAGTATA
The DNA here is from genome assembly GCA_020310875.1 of Ceratopteris richardii. Lineage (NCBI taxonomy): Eukaryota > Viridiplantae > Streptophyta > Polypodiopsida > Polypodiales > Pteridaceae > Ceratopteris > Ceratopteris richardii. The sequence goes on along the minus strand of CM035430.1, from coordinate 120,816,520 downwards.
TCCACTCCTAGTTGGAGCAGGAGAATAATAGGTCCTTCCTAGGACCAAACAGCTCACCACCACAATATAAATAGACAGTATGAACTTTCGAACAAGCCAAAGATCACTCAACTTGGTTAATTTTAGAGGTATCAATCTCCCTTCACAAGACAGACCAGAAATTGTCGAAATTGGTAGCTTGCACCTATGTGTACCTTCCAACACACATATACTTGGGAATATGCAGAGATCATACAAGAGAGCTTTCAATCTCAATATACTCAAGGATAATGAACACTTGATATTAAGATTACATGCAAAAGAAAGCTTACAATCATAGGAAGCAAGCAAGGGGCTTGCTTAGCTAGGGGCTAGCTTAGACAGAGTAAACACTCCTAATGAGAGCCTACAAGTGCTCAAATGGTAGAGGAGGATAGCCACAAATTTTCTCCATGTGTTTGTTTATATAATGCTCAAAAAGATAGTTGTAAATTTGAATTCAAAAATGCCCTCGAAATGATCTTGACTTTTCTCCATCAATTAGTGAGTAAAGAGCTGAGAAAACTTGTGGAAAAGCAGTTGTATATCCTATAAAAAGTGTGAGTGATGTGGCACTTCAATTTAGCATGAGTTCCCACACTTGAGATTGCTGCAATTCTAACACTTCCGCTCAAGGTCAAGTGTTAGTTTCCATTGATCTCCTTCAAGTTGAGGTTGATCTTGAACTTCTCCAACTTGCTTGCATCCATAAACTTGGTCATGATATCTGCTAGCTTATCCTTGGCATTGATGTACTTGATGTCCACTTCTTTTGATAGTACCTTCTCTTTGATGAAGTGATAATGGATCTCTATGTGCTTGCTTCTTTCATCGAACATAGGGTTTCTTGATAGATGAATGCTTGACATGTTATCTCCAAATAGAGTAAACTCTTTGACCTCCACATCCAAATCTTTGAAGAGCTTCTTGAGCCAAATGATCTCACATGTAGCAAGTGCTTAATCTCTATATTTGGCCTTAGTAGATGATAATGCAACTGTAGGTTGCTTCTTGGACATCCATGAAATGACTCTTTGATCTAGCATAAAGACATATCTAGATGTGCTCCTTCTATCCTCCTTTGAACCAGCCCAATGAGCATCACTAAAGCCTTGAGGTTGTAATCCATCTCCATAAGGGTAGTACAACCCTTGGTTGATAGTGTGCTTAATGTAGCTAATGTTGGAACAAGTCCATGGCAAGTCCAAGTGATGGCTTGAGTCATCAAAAGGCTTAGAAATTTAAAGGAAATGTCAACTTCTTGTAGACTTCACTTGTGAACTCCCTCTTGTAATCTTTGAGTATTTACTTGATGTAAGAAGTGAAAGCATCTAAAGTGGTTGAGTCCAATTGATGAAAAACGAAAGGAGAAGCCACAAATTCATGATTGAAGGTAGTTGCAGAATCAAATCAATCACTAAAAAGTTTGGAGAGTGATTATAAGAAGATTCAAATTCAAAATTAGGCTCCAACCATCACTATAAATACATGGCAATGTAGTCGCATTTTTTAGACCTCCATGAGCTGAGCTTTATGCCATATCAAAGTGTGGGTTCAAGGCACATATATGTATCAGTAAGTCCAATGTATTTTACAATCAATATACTTTCATTTTAATGATCATTTGAATTCATATTTTCATGCTTTTGTGAAGTGTACTATTCACTGCCATATTTCTCAGTTCTCTTATTCAGATTGTAGAGATGCTTTCTCTACGCTTGGTGCATCATTTTCAATAATTTAAGTTGGTAAAAGTTTCTCCTTAAGTCTACTATATGCTCACAAATTTTCATCGCAATTGCGTTTTTCAATCCTGAGCAATGTTCATTTAAAGTCGAATATATCACTTCATTCTCTACTTCCCTGCTAGCACTCCATCAGATCAGTGTTTTTCTCAGAGCTCATTCTTAGTGTTTACTTAATCATTTTCCATGATTCAGCTTGATAGAATCAGCATACTTTCTAGTATATGCCTACAAAATTTCATAAGCATTGCATTTCTGAATCTCGAGATATAAACATTTTTCTGCTCATGGGTCATTAGGAAAAAAAAGTGAACCGTGCATGGGCCTTGTAAGGATTCCTAATTTTTAGGGATTAAGCTTAATCTTGTACTTTGTTAAGGGGACAAAGTGCATTTAATAGAGCACTTTTTGGTAGGCTGAAGTAGGCTTTTTTTAGGCTGAGCTAGGATCTTCTCTCTCTTCTACACATAAAGAGAGAGAGAAAAACCACTTTCCACCTCATCAAATCCGTCCATCTTTATGAATAAAAAAATGATTTTTTTGAAAAAGTCTCTTTTTAAGCTATTCGTTATTCAGAATGGCCCATACTTTTATGTATATGTGAGAATTCAATTTTTTTAGTCTTGTTTTTATAAAAAATACTTAAAAAAACATGCTTTTTAAAATCCCTCCAAAAATTAAGTGCCACATCATCAAACTCGTAACTTTGGTTGCCCCAAAACATGAATTTTTGAAAAAAAGCTCATTTTCCCTCTAACACGCTGAAAAAGTCATTTTGACCTATCCACATACCAAAAAACACTTTTTTTCTTGCACACAACTATTGTACAAGCCATTCCAGCCATCTGTGTGCTTCTTCCCATTCGGTGCTAAAGTTTTGGAACATCATGGTGCTCACATGTATTACGAACATGACACTAGCACCAACGCGTGCTCCTCACTCAAAGAGGGTACATGTTTGTGTTCCAACATAATTTGCACCAACAACTAGAGGTAGAAATGACATAGATTCTCAAAATAAACGACGTGTAGCTGGAGAGAAGAATATTGATCTTTGGGTCAATGGTGCTTTGTATCACTTAGATCCAATGGCTAATGTTCATCCTAGATTCCATAGTACCTCTGCATTTCTACAATTCCTTGGTAGCGGTGAAGATGGATTACTAAGCTATTGCAAGCGATTGTCTAACCATTCTACATCTATAGCAAATTATTGGATGCAACAATGTCATGACAACCATTTCAAGATATGCAGTTTAGAGAGTGTTGTATGCACTTTAGAAAGTGCTATCAAATCTTTAGATGAGCACAATAATAGACTCCAACAAGATGTGGAAGAAAAGGAGAGCACAATTACAAACTTGAAAGCCAATCTTACACAAATAAAAGAGATCCCACTTGGGACGAGATAGAGGAAATGACCATTATCATCCTTTCAAGCTCTTTCAACTGCTGGTGGAGCACGGAAACGACGTGTTTATGCACTTAGGTATGTGTTTCACTTGTTTATTTATGTTAAAAGACTTTTATATTGAGTTTCTTATTGTGCAAGTCATTTGTTGAAGATGCAAGTGCTTCCTCAACAATGGAGGATCAATTGAAGTTTTTGAATTCTTATCTTAGCAACAAACATGTGCTTATGATTTTGGATTCACCAATAGGAAATCACATCAAAACCCAAGTGATTAAAGATTTTGCAGGCAACTTAGAAGATATTATTAGTCCTAGTGAGGGACAGATGGTATGTGATGAAGCAGGTGTTAGTACTAGAGCATACACTGCATTGGAAAATCTTTTGAAGCAGGCTCTACAAAACAAAGGTATTTTCCAAAGCATTTTTCCATGCCCTTACAAGGTATTTCTGAAGAGTGACCAATGAGGATGTAGCCAATACTCTTGGCAATTACCTGCATATAGAAGATGTTATGCCTGCATCCATTTATCATTCATGTACATCAAAGAAAAAGTTGAAAAACACACCTAGAAAGGGATTCATCTATACAAAGTACAACAATATATTTGTCAATTTGGAGAGGCGTCAAAAGGAAATGGTTAAATTTTAAAAATCCACAATTCAAGGTATATCCATTGTTTTGATAATGACATTCATAGTATTTTTTATTAATATAATGTTTGTTATTTGATGTAGATTGTGGTTCCAAACTCAAGTTTGTATTGAAGCTAGACGAATGTCAAATCATAAAGGGATGACATATGGAGAGACTTAGTGTGACACTCATGAATGAAGCTATGGCCCATGCCATTATTGATGAAAGTGAAGAATCTACCCATCACTTTACATATAGTGTCCAATCCAAGAAAGATCAATGGTGGTTAGGTGCTATTGAAGTACCTAAAGAATCTAATGATGTTCTTACATGGATTTTAAGTAGGACCCCATGGAGCACAGAGGTGATAACTTCTCAAATTCATGGTGCCAAAATCATTCTAGAAGGCCTAGGTGATTTTGAAGTGGAGTGGCACTTAGGTGGAGACTTAAAGACTATCAAATGCATGTTAGGGTGCAAGGTTATAAACGAACAAAGAGAAAACAAAACAACATAGATGATTTAGCTGATGACACATATGCATCTCCATTTAGTGAATGGGATATACCTTTAATGAGGTGTCCCATGTTAGGTACACCTCATCGTGGCATGTCAGATAAGGATCGGAATCCCATTATTCCATTCCATTTAGTCAATGTCCACTTTTGCACCTTGCATGCCTTCATGAGAATTTTTGATAGACTATTGAAGCTCCATATAGAATATGCATTTGCCATGAAGCTAGTTGATAAATCTATTCAAGCTATAAAGAAATTGGAGGAACTTCGTAATTCACTTGGTTGTCATGGTGGAAACTTAACCCTAGTTGTTAAGAAAGTTGGAGAATCTCAAGATAGTTTGCAACAAGTGTCAATGACAGGGAATAAAGCAAGACATTTTTTTAGAAGAGGTACTAACACTCAAAATAATGAACATTATGAACTGTGGAAAGACCTATGCATGATCACAACGGACAATGACTCTCAAGTTGATCTTTGTAATAAGAGAAAGAAGGTTTGGTCAAGCTTTGATAAGTTGGTAGGCTTAATGGGTCTGACTAGGTCTAGTGCTATTCAACATCAATTGTTTCAAGAAACATTAGTGGAGTTCACCAAGTGTTTCATTCAATCTTGGGGAGAGAGCGATATAACACACTACATTGTAAGTGTAATCTTCTTCTACAAGTGTTCATTGCACTTACCTTTTTCCAATGTACTTAACAATTTTTAGCATATTTTATTTGCACATGGAGCTTATTTCATGCATCGATATGGGTCATTACAGATTTTCAGTACCCAAGGAATGGAAAAGTCACACTACAAAGCAAGGGGTGTCTACTTCAAAAACATGTGACATGGTGGTGGTCCAATGCAATCAAACTACATGGAAGAGATGTTTAACTGGTTTTACCACACTACATTCTCGAGAAAGTTTTTTGTGGAATGAATTAGGGATTCAAAATTGGCAAAACTTGCGAGAAGGATGCAACACAACATTGCCAGTGAGAAATGGAAGTCATTAGTAGGACCTCTCTATCATGCTCAATGGTGTGCTAGGAGACAACGAGAAGGCTCACCTTGGAAGTAAAGTGAATTCGTTATTTCCCATCATGTGGTAAAACCTATGATTATTGTAATCTTGGTTTCAATGTGTTATTATTTATATTATAATATTCTGTATGGTTTTAAATAGTGTTTTTTCCATTCTAGTGTGAACAAACAATTTCAAAAAAACTCTTTAAATAGAGAGAACTCACTTCATTTCACACTTTTTGCAGCTCAAGAGAATGGCACACACCAAGCAACTGCAAGGAAAGATCGGGTGTTCTTTCCTAGCCCTCATGTAGGGACACAATGCCCATCATGGTTGCAACCCCCCAAAGACCACGAAGTGGTTCCCAGAGCACATCTATGCCTTGTCACATGATGGCACACCACCTAGGAGCAATCCAGCACGAGAACATGAAGTGTCAAATAGATAGAAGTATTTCATTCCAAGATGATCAGAGTCAATTTCAGATGATGAGCCACCAACAAGGACACCCATCGAGGCAAGACCCAAACAAAATCTGATGAGAAAGGTTGTATCAGAGAGCGATAAGGAGTCATCCCCGAATGACGAAAGCAACAATCAACCACCATGGAATGATATGCAAATTCGAACGAGCCATACGATGACATGGAGGCAAGACACTTCCACAAGGACAAGGGCAAATACCAACAGAGGAGGAAAGGGAGCAAAGTCAACAACCACATTGACAACAAAATGTGCAAGATGAAGCTGGACCCTCATAGCGTGTACATCGGAGAAAGAAAAACTATCAACCACGACATAGACCTCAACGAAAGCCAAACATACCTCCCAACGCAAGAGCTCCACAAAGACAAAGGAGGCATTGCAAGGCTTTCACAGAGATACGACACTACCAAAAGTTCGTTGAGCTACTTATACCACAAAGAGCTTTTGCAAGGGTAGTAAAAGAAGAACTACAAAGCTACTGTGCAGGTCTACGAATACAAGGGATAGCACTTGAAGCACTTCAAGAGGCAGCTTAGGCCTACCTCATCTCCATGCTTGAGGACTCTAACCTATGTGCTATCCATGCCAAGAGAGTAAACATACAAGCCAAGGACATTCAGCTAGCAAGAAGAATTAGAGGGAATAACCCATGACATGTGTATATTGTACCCTTTGATAGGCCTACTTTGCGATGTAATACAATGAATAATAGAAATTTTTTTACCTATATTCTTTGTGTCTTTTTTTTTCTCTCTCGCTCTCTCTATCTTTGACTCCCCACCATAAGTGTATGCAAATAACTTTTCTTTCAGTTAGTTATATACGGAATGAGTTGAACATGCATGCATTTGCCTATTGTTTTTGGACTAGATATGTACATGTTGTACCGAATATTGCCCCACATGTCATTTTTTTTGTAGGGCTGAATCTCGCATTTTTGTGGTTGGGGGTTTGCTTGCATTTTATGGCCTTGTGTATGCATAATATGTATAGATGAGATGTTAGGTGTGTATAATACAAAGGCTATTCACTACAGGCAATCTTTGGCTTGCTCTCACTTCAGTGTAAACTTGATGCCACCCATTACCAAGAGAAATTGAACAATATTATACTATCCTACACATTGGAGCCCCTATAAACACTAAAAAAGGCCAAAAAAGCCCGAGCCATAGAAATGTGGGAATCAGCCCTACAAAATTTTTGCAGGGTTGATTCCCGCATTTCTGTGGCTGGGGCTTTTTTGGCCTTTTTTATGATTTTTATGATACCATACAGACCATAGGCACAATAGATAGACCATACACCATGATTAAAAAGACTTAAAATTACATACAATTTGTGGAGACAATGGTAGGTTCAATTTATGAAGCACATTCATACATAGGACTAGACAAAATAGGAAAAACTAAAGCTTGTATTATCCAAACATTTACATCATTTCTCAACTGCCTTCAATTTCTCTACAACTTTCTTTTTCCTTTGGAGAGATTGAGGCAGCTGGTAAGTCAATACAGATCTTGATATTACATGGGAGTCTTGCATTCCCAAACCCATGGTGATACCTATTAGCCCTAGTACTTTTCCTCTAAAATTAAGTCCTAATGTAATTACAACTAAGGATTTCCTAACCAAAATGACACAATTAGTGCCTTGGGTAATTGTAAATAGGCACAAAATTTTGATAAGGGCCTTCAAGCACCAAGTCATGAAGTGCCCATCCGGACTCTAGTCTTTATGTATGATAACAAAATCATCCTTTGGCAACTTTCCGATGTAGTTTGCCAAGGATGAACCACTCCCGCGAGAAGCTCGATCTCCACCAGATCTTGCTGCGAACTTGTCAAGCTCAATTGCTTCCTGTTAAGAAACAATGAGAATTCAAGCTCTTACTTTGTTAACTTAAATTATCCATTTATTTAATTTAATTACCACTTACATCATGAAGCTTGTCTACTTCCTCCCCTCTTCCAGGGGCATCAAGATCAATGCTAGAGTGGGCCATGCCACTCTGCTCTGCTACGGGGGATGTAGGAATTTTTTGCTTCATTATCCTCTCCCGTGCTGCGCTGAACTCCTCCTCCGTAGTATAATTGTTGTCATCTTTTAAGATGTCAGCACACACCATTGCTATGGTGTCTACCACAAAATCCCCAAGTGGGATTGCCTTCTTTTCAAGTATGTCAGATGTGTTGTCAAGCGAAACATCTGACATTGTGGAGAAAATACTCAAGCATTCGTCTAGACGTAGACCGAATGCCTTCTCAATGTCATGAAGAAAAATAAATTCCTCTCCATCCAGAATGATGATGGAGAGATATTCAAGTTCCACCTCTGGTAATGTGGGCTTAGAGGGGTTGAGATTTGAAGGGGTGGCCTCCTCCATGCTTGATTGCTCATGTAGTTTGTCCTCAACACCACCGGGAAATTCTTGGTAGATTGTAATGCTTTCTTTGGCAAAATTTATGGGCTCTGGTTGAGGCTCATTCTTCTCCTTAACACAACCCCCAGTGACAAGGTTGGGGAGTTCAACAGGTGTAGGTTCGGGCTCCTCATTGATGATAAAATATGTTGTTGCAATGTAGGAAAGGTACTTTGTACCCATCCTCTTCTTTTTGTTAAGTTTCTTTAAACACTGAGTCACAACAAAGGAGAACAAAGACATGTTCTCTTTTTCTTTTTACCTAAATACCATTATATGAAGCAAAAAAGTGGGCATTTTACAATATCTAGAAAGCATCACGAGTCTTGCTTGTAAATATTGTCTTTAGAAGCTTGATCTCATATCCCAAGTAGTCAAGATAGATATACTAAAATTCTTGCTGCCATGAAAACTAGTTGTTGAGCATGACCAAGAATCCCACATCATGATCTTGGACAATAGATTAGAGTTGAAAAGGTACATGTAAGAATTCGTGAAGCTCCTTCATTACATCTATAACCTCAACAAGCACAGAAGATAGCTAATTAAGAGTTACTCGAAAATTAGAGTACATGTGTTGTAAAAATCAGAGCATTTTAACAAGGCAATTAAGATCATCCCCTTTGTATGGTTAAGATCCCCATTGAATGCCTGGCCATATTAACAGAATATGAAATACACTTCACAAAAGCATTCCCAAGAGAAGATAATATTCAACAAAATTATACTAAGAAACATTCACACATGATCAGAGAAATGCTCAAGATAAATCAAGCTGAACACCAAGTGGAAGCAGAACTCCAAATTATATTTCCATTAAAATGATCTTTTACATTTCATGTGTTTTACAAGAGTTATGTGAATCTACAATAGAAGCTGATCATAGCTTTCCTCAGGCTCAAGGGTATTGGTATCCTCTGGCACATTAGAACACCTATCTTGCCTCTCTTGCTCCAAGATTGGCTCTTCAAGGTCAGCCATGTCCCCAGGTTCATCTGCAAGTGGGGGAACAGGCTCCCTTGAAGCTGCTTGGAATCTCTCCGTATCTGCAATGTGCTTCCTTCCAACCTCTTGGTCTTCATCTGGGCATTCATTCAGCCCATTGATTCTCATTCTAATGAAGCTCACTTGAGCATCATCCTTCTCCACAGCTATGCAGTGCCTGAACATCTTTAAGGAGCAAGCCAGAGTCGTTCCTGAAACAGCAGAAAACCTCTTAGAGGCTTCAATCAACAATGACTAATGAAAATTGTGAAAATTGAAATTACCTGTGCCCGAAAAAAGGTCTAGGACCCAGTCATCATCATTGGAAAATAGCTGAAGCAATCTCATTATGAGTTTTTGTGGCTTCTGATAAGGGTTAACCAATGTCATGTCCCCAGCTACATGACGAAGTTTCTTGGTAACGGCTGGGAACATGAGCACATTTGAGATCCCATTCTCATTGCAATGCTTCCTGACTCTCCTTTTGCTTACTTCATCATAATAGCCCACTGTAATGCATTCAGTGGCACTCACAAACCGATGCAAAGGAGTGTGATTTACGTTTGTCTTCACCCTGCAAAAAAGAACTATGAGTCACATAGGGCATCATTAAAGCCATGGAGATAGAAAGAAGATTACTTACCAAGTGAGGCACTCCATAGCATGACATCTTGCCTTCAGAGCAGTTGAAACAGAGAAAAACTGGTCTCTGCTATGGAAAATTACTATCCTCCAAAGAGGAGACATAGTCAACTCTGCAAAATCAGTGACCATCTTCCGAATCTGAGGGTGTTTGAAGGGTTCATCATCATTAACTGATCCTAACATCCTAAATCCATAGGGTATGTCCGCTATGAGAAGGGAGAAATGTTTTCTAGGCACAATAGAACAAATATTATTTACATCACTACAGAACACATTGTAATATACAGGCCTAAGGGGGTCTAGGGGATTGGAGAAACATTTAAGATCGGGTTCATCATCAAAATCCATCTCCTTCGCTTTCAGTCTAGATTTCTCATGCCTTGCTCTTTGAATGTGAGCAAGGAATGCAGGGGGGCAATCATCTAGTACCTCTGTAGACTTACTTTTCCTTGGTTTCTGCAGAACAAATTGGAAAAACAATTAGAAGAGCTCTTCAGTACAGCAAACAGAACATAAAGAACGGATGTATGGCATCGATTTCTTGTTGGGGTAGATGCCTGGCATCGACTTTTGCCACGAGGTCGATGCCAGGCATCGACTTTTGTTGCAGGTCGATGCCAGGCATCGACTTATGCTGCAAGTCGATGCCAGGCATCGACTTATGCCCCCAAGTCGATGCCAGGCATCGACTTATGCTGCAAGTCGATGCCAGGCATCGACTTATGCCCCCAAGTCGATGCCAGGCATCGACTTATGCTGCAAGTCGATGCCAGGCATCGACTTATGCCCCCAAGTCGATGCCAGGCATCGACTTATGCCCCCATGTTGATGCCATGCAATGCATCAAATTGTTTAGTATGAAATATTCTGAAAAGAGAATCTACCCAATCACGAAACAGGATGAAATATTCTGATAAGGCTTTGTAGGATGATGTGGTTGGATAGTCTGCTTGGACCTCTGTCCAAGAAAAGCAACCCAGCCTCTTCATCATCACCTCCTGAATCTTCATGTACACTTTATGACTACAGACACATAAATATAAAAGAGACTAGGTTAGACAAGAAGCATGGGAGGAGGGAAAAAGGATCTGAGAATAACATACATACTTATTGAGCTCAGTCACCATCTCCTCGAGGCTTAACTCCTTTGAGATTACCCTTGACAAAGTTGATATGATCAATGTATCATCCTTGATTCCTTGAAGGGCCCTCCATGGGGTCAGCTTCATGTCCTCAGGAGCCTCTTCAATTGAAAGGTCAACTTTCCTTCCCTTTCCCCTCAGATCAATTTGTGGGTCTGGCCTCGACTTTCGTTGCTTCTGGCCCTTGACCTCCTTGTGCTCCCACATTGTGAAGATTCTATCCTGAAGATCCCAGATCTCACCTGATCTGAATGCCAGTTGAAACCATGGATCATATTTCCTCAAAGCATCTGACTTTCTATTCTCATCCAATGCAATTCCAACCTCAATAAGGCATTGCTTTCGTAGATTGGGATGTATTCTCCCAGCTTCCTTCACAAGACAATCTTCGTATTCATGGTGGAAGAACCGAATTCTCTCTATGGAGGACATTTTCTGCCTGTAGTCATTGTCGTTGTTGTGATCCCAAGCAAGAAGCTTGGCTTCCTCAGTTGTAAGACCAGCATATATCTTACACTCTGCATACCTAAAGAAAAATGTAGTAGGGTGCTCCTTCACTAACTGTCTACGAGCCTCTGCAGAGTGTGAACCTCCAATCACATAATAAGTGTACTCCTCAAACAAACCCTCATTGAAATCCTCCACACAGCTGCACTCATGCGGATCCACCATGACAAGGAATGCACAACAGTAGCATGAGGATTTATTTTCATTTTCTTCTTAAGATTTTGGACATGCAAATTATGTGGCTCCCTGATCTCAAGGGGCCTCCTCCCTGTGACTGGATCCACTGGTGGCCTGTGGATAATATTAATAGGCAGGTGGAACAACTGCCCCTTCTTCACAACTTTTCTTCTAGCTATGTCCTCCCTCATCTTATTCTGCTCAGTGCCAAGCACACCAGATGCAAGCTCTCCACCAGGTGCAACAATTATGTCCCCAGAGCTAGAGCTTGAGTCAGAAAACTCCTCTTCTGCAATTATCTTCTTTTTCTTTTGGGGCTTTTTCTGCACACTCTGCTTACCCCTTGCCTTTACAGGGGTCGTCTTCTTGTGCTGTGTTGGCATGATATTGCCCTGTATCCATGGCATCAGGTCCTTGATGAAATTCACTGAGTCTCTGCATATCTGAGCTAGCTCTTCTGGAACACAGCACTCTGGGCACAAGAAATCCATCTTGCATATGACATTTCTTAATCCTTTCGATGTCTCCACCAAGAAAAGCAGGTTGTCAGAATCTTCATCTTCATAATCCAATTTGTAAACAAGTCCATACTGAAAACCTTGTGTTGTCGTGATCTTTCCTCTGCCATAGGCCCCTGCGAACACAAGGAGGACTGCATTCTTCTCTTCAACGTACTGAAGGCACCATTCGAGATTTGTCATGTCCCGAAGTGGACGATCTGTCCTCATGACCTCGGTCTCCCTAGACCTTTCCTTCATATTTGGATCCTCCACAGGAATTTTTATGCTACTCTGTCCACCTGAGGATATTCCTAGTGGGTTGCTGGCCTTCTCAGAGGATAATGGTGCAATAATTTTCTTTGGCTTTGCTTGGTGACCACTGCCTTTGTCACGTTGCTGGTCAGCAGATCCCATAGTGACTCTGAGCTTCTTGATGGGCCTTTCATCCTTGTACTCCGCATCCCTGAAAGCAATTGGAAATATCAGATCAAACGTAAATGTGGTTTCAAAGGCCCAAGTCCATGCAAGGCATGGATTTTGAGCTTCAGGTCGATGCCAGGCATCGATGTTTAAGTGCATGTCGATGCCAGGCATCGACTTTGTGTGCAAGTCGATGCCAGGCATCGACTTGAGGGTGAAAGTCGATGCCAGGCATCGAGTTGGGGGTGCAAGAGTCGATGCTTGGCATCCACTTTTGGGCCCAAGTCGATGCCTGGCATCGACTTTTGGGCCAAGTCGATGCCTGGCATCGACTTTTACCTTCAAGTCGATGCCTGGCATCGACTTGCACACAAAGTCGATGCCTGGCATCGACTTGGGCACAAAAGTCGATGCCAAGCATCGACTTGGGCCCAAAAGCCGATGCCAAGCATCGATTTTGCACCCAAAAGTCGATGCCTGGCATCGACTTTTCAGTGCACGTTGATGCCGGCAAGTCGATGCTTGGCATCGTTTTTTGGGCCCAAGTCGATGCCTGGCATCGACTTGGGGCTGCAAGTCGATGCCAGGCATCGACTTGCACCCACGAGTCGATGCCTGGCATCGAATTGCTCCTGCAAGTCGATGCCTGGCATCGACTTGCAATCCTAAGTCGATGCCTGGCATCGACTTACACCTTAAAGTCGATGCCAGGCATCGACCTGTACATGCTTTGGATCCATATTTCTAGAGGTAAGAAAAATAAATACCTAGAAATGAGATATTTACACAGACATACAGAGGGAATCTTTTTGGAATCTTTATTTATGTTATGATTTTGTCTACCTCTTGGTACTTTTGCCAACATTCTTCTTCTCCATCAGACTTGGCTTGCTGGTATGCTGACCTCTGTGCTCCATGGCTGTCTGTGCTCTGCTGCTCTCTCTTGCTCGTGGATTTTGAAAATGCGAATGATCTCCTCCTCTGGTATTTATAGGCAATTGGGTAACTTGAACCAGAAACTAACTGGATCTAACTGAATGAGTCCACTTGCTAACTAAATCTGTCAACTTATCTAACCAGGGAATAGCACCCACACAAATAGGCTGTTTCAGAGCCACTTCAATGAAATATTCATAGACCCTTGCAACTATTTATATACATTTGCATAGAAATTACATTTCAATGGCAAGAGTATGGTATGTCCATGAGGATGTCTAAACTCATGTAGAGATTTGTTTCTAAGAATCTCTTTCTTGGGAGAAAATCAAGTCAAAGTTGTGTTAAATGTGGGAGACTAATGACATCTTCATAGTATTACCCTCCACACTTTAGTTCATATTCACATTTATCTTGTAACTCACTGTTGAAATGGAAAATCACTATGAATAAACATTCTAGTACAGAACCTTGCAACTATTTATATACATTTGCATGGAAATTAAACTTCAATGGCAACAGTATGGTATGTACATGAGGATTTCTAATCTCATGTAGATGTTTTTTCTTAGAGTCTGTTGCTTGGGAGAAAATTAGGTCTAAGTTGTGAGATTAATGACATCTTTATAGTGTTATCCTCCACACTTTAGTTCATATTCACATTTATCTTGTAACACATTGTTGAAATGGAAAATCAATGTATGAATATACTTTCTGTGTGCCTCTTTTACACATAATTCTTTTTCAATATACTTTCATCTACCTCTTTGATATCTAGCCAAGACCACAATAAAACCTAATCCTTGAAATCTTAACCAAATGTAAAATTTCTTCTTGTATAGTGTTCAATGGCATAGCATATTCCAGTTGGAACTCAACTTGGATATATTCCAGTTGTAAAATTTCTTCTTGTAAAATTTCTCCAAACAATTTTATTATATATTCCTGTTGGAACACAACTTTGATATATTTTGATTCATTCACAATGCTTAGACTGAATGACTCATATGTAGTTAGAAATCAACTGTGTTTCTCATTTGAATCAAAAGTGAATCAAATCTTTGGTTCCCTTATTAGTGTATATTTGAGTAATTAAGTGATTTGATGTAATTTGATGTTTTATGTTATTTAATGTACTTTAATAAGCTTTTGATTTCATATCTTCTTGATGTGACATTTGATGTGATATCTTCACTTGATCTCGGATTTCTACTTATTTAAAAAGGTCATTCATCTTCAGTCTTCTGTGAACTCAGTGAAGATGAGCTCAATCTTTTCAGTGGATGCTTGGGCATCAGCTTCCTCTGCTCAAATTGATTCATTGTTCTCAGTTGAGCCTTTCCAGAGAAGTGATGATCCCTATGATTTAGAACGTGCTGATGATTCCATGTTTTCTGTTGAGTCATTTAAGTTATCCAATTCACAGTGCAATGCTGCTCAACCAAATGCACCTCTTGATCCAACCATTGATCTCCCTTCTGACTCAAGTGCATGTGGAGCAACGAAAAAGCAAAGCAAGCTCAATCTACGATTTAAAAGAAGGTCTCGTGAAGTAAGTCGAAAAAGATTTAAATTTCTTACTTCAGATAGACAGATTGCATTGGATATTGTGAAGCATTGTTGTGGTTTGAAATGCTTGTATAATTTAGGGATGAAGAAACTAAAGCACATAAGAGAAAAATTCCTCCATTTAGATAGTGAAAGGCAAGATATATACCTTGTTTCTTGCATGCAAATGATTGAGGATAACATGTCAGTAACGCGTGTTGGTTTTGAATATTTCTTTACTCAAGGGATGCCATGCTGTAGGGCTGCATTTAAAATTGCAATGGGTGTAGGAAATTTTAGAATACATAGGGTTCAACAAGGGTTTTTGAATGGATAATCTCATTTTGGATACGTTCCATGTTGGGACCAAAGGATCTGTTGGACGTCATGCAATGAATTGGATGATGAACTATTTTAGCTTGCATTGTGAAGTTATGCCTACAACTGGAAGGTTGCACTTGTCAGATAACTTTACTCGTCGAGAGGTATTTCAAATATATAGAGAAGACATGGAAAATAGAAATGAGAAGTATGTGTTGTATCGTCACTTTACTCGATTATGGAAGGAAGAGTTTAACAATGTTTCTATTCCTCGTAAAGTTAGAATGGGTGAATGTTCAGTTTGTGCCACTTTGAAAAACATGGCAAAAGGGGCTACAACACCACAGGAAAAGCATAATTTTAAAAACCTTCTTAACAACCATCGTGACAGTCAAGCATTAGAGAGAAAGAAAGCAATTCATCATCGAAGTAAGGCACTCAGAAATCCGGAGCGTTATATGTGTTTGTTGATCGATGGTATGGATCAAAAAAAAACTTGTTTGCCACATTTTTATCGCATCCCTAAGGACATTGGAGATGAAGTCCTTGTGCAAATGCATTTGGTTGGCGCTTTGGTATACAATGGAACTGTAATGTCCAAGGTTTTCTTCACATATCCGAATGTGCATAATGATCCAAACCTTACAGTTACTGTCATTCATCGTGTTTTGCAATCATGGAAGGGTCTTTTGCCACCAACTCTATATTTGCAACTAGATAATACTCCAAGAGAGAATAAAAATTCTACAGTCTTTGGATATTTAAGCATGCTTGTTGAAAAACAGGTATTTCAGAAGGTTAAGGTAAATTTTCTTCTGGTTGGCCACACTCATGATCACATTGATCAAATGTTCAGTACTTTCTCTAAGAAGTTGGCACGTAACAATGCTTTTACTCTTCCGATTTTATCGGAGCTGATTTCAGAAGCATATACTCCAAAACCAGAAGTTCAACACCTCACACAGATTTATGACTTTAAGCACTTTTGCTCAATGGGCCTTGATAACAGTGCTAAGGTTTTGGCTCCATTGCACAATATTAGTTTCAACCATGTATTCTTGATGAGGAGGGTTGATGAAATAACCCTTTTATTTGCAAAGCAGTATTCATCTTCTCTTGGGTGGGAGCCTAAAGAGGGATGCAGTTTCTTATTGCAGGTGCCTAATTTGTCTACTGTAACAGTGTATGGTGCAGAACAATCACCATATGAAGATAAAAACAATACAGAAAGATGTGGAAGTGTGGTTGATCAAAGTAAAAGCTGGATGCATGCACTCATTGAAAAGAAGAGACATATTGAGCGTGCAAAAAAATATGCTGGAGATCAAGATGTATCTTGGTGGGAGGACTTTTTCAATCATCAAGAAGAGATTATACAGTATACAATTGCAGGTCACTGGCCAGTTGATGTTCCATTCACATGGGATTTTTGTACACAAAGATCCATGAATGTGGCCCAAGCATGTAATGCAGATGCACTTCAAAGTTTTATACATCCACCAGAAAGAAATATTTATGTAGGCCCAAGGATGACAAAACAGGCAGAAGCAAGATGGCAAGGAAATTTAATAGAGATAAATGTTGGAACGCTTATTGCAGTACTTGCTGATGGTGATGAGGCTACCAGACCATTTTGGATTGCAAAGGTTTTAGAGATAACTAAAGATATTGATCAGAGAAGAATAGAGGCTTTGGTGGTGCATTGGTATTACACTAAAAGTACTAATGCATTCACAGGTAAATATAACTTAGAAATGGTGTGTGATACTAAACGAACAGGTTCAAAAAGGAAAAAGAATATTCGAAGCACATCCACTCTTAAAATGGATGATGTAGATATTCTTGTTTATGATTTTTCCTTGACAAAAACTGGTCACTTGAGGAAAGCAACCATCAACATGATAAAACAAAAGCTTCCAGATGTATGTGGTACAGGAAATCATAGGAAAACAAGAAGAGTTGTGCATGATCCTGCAGAATTTGGTATGTACGTGGATGAAGATAGAGCTCTTGTGGATATAGAAGAAGAAGAAGAGAGCTCTCAACAGTATGAGACTGAATCAAGTGCATCAGATGATGAGGGTGTAGACATAGATCGACAAAGTTGTGAGTTGCATTGAAGCTCTCAGACATTTTTAGTGCTTATGTAAATGCCTCAAAGTAGTTTGGTTAATGAAACCATGTTTTGTAGCAATTTTGAATAACAATCAGATATCCACCCATTAAAGATATGTCTAAAATGTTATTTTTGTGTAAAAACTATTGACTTCTACATTCTTATATATATTTTAGACATGTCAATGTCTTATCATATAGATTTTGGACATGTCAATGTCTTATCATATACATTTTGGGACACGTCAATGCCTAATATAGTGAAATTTTGACTACATTTTGAGCTCATTTTTTTTTGAGAAAATGACAAAAAACGTCAAAAATTACTTGTTTTCACCTCATTTTTGTAATATATGTATACTGGTGTAAAGGAATTCCAAAAATGAGGTGAAAACATGTAATTTTTGACGAGAGTGTTCTCTTTTTACGACATAGTTCTCGTTTGTTACGACTCGCTGTTTTTACTAATGGCACATAGTCATCTAATAAGTGCCCTGCATTTTCAGCAATTTCCATGAAGCACTTAAGGCACTTCATGAAGGCTTCATCACCTTTGTGTATGTAGAGTAAAAGGTCACATGGGACCCATTTACCCTCATAAGGTGGTATTTCTATAGAGTAATGCAAGATGTAGTACTCAAGGAACTCTATGATTTCCTCGAGCACATCAGAGTTAAGTTGAATTCTTTTGTCTAGATCAAGGACTCTAGACAATAGGTCATACAAGTGTTTTTGACCTTTGAACTCAGTTGATTCCAAGAACTCATTGAAGAGTTCATGAAGATGTTTGGGTTGCAGGGTACTAGAGGTTGAGGCAGCCATTGCACATGATACTAGCTTGTGTGCATGCTCTACGAGTGCTTCTAGCTTTTCTTGGTTGCAAAAGTGAGAAATGAGAGAGTAAGTGTTGCTTTTATAGTAGTTTCCAAATTCTAAAGTGAGTGGGACCCATTTTAAAATTAAAACTGATACCTTCAAATAAAACAATCATGCACAAAACTCTCAAAGAAAAACTTTGGCTCATAAAAAGATTGAACAGAATCATTAACCAGAATAAGACACACCACATCTACACAATAGAAAAAGTAAATTCTCAGAACTTTAAAATTATAATAAATTGCCATTGGGAAAATCAAAGATTTGGCAAATTGTACATCATATTGAGATCAAAAAATTTTACGTGCTACATGTCTTGCATGTTAAATACATTGTAGCAGACGAAGGATTATAAATGGAACATAGATTTTGTGTACACTCTAGCACTCAAATAGTTGTTGAGCTATGACAATGAAAGTTGAGTTCCATCTGCACTCCATTCAGGAAGGACTTTAATTTTATCCTCCGGCCTCATACCAATCTGCAGACAAATAGAAAACTTTAAAACAACATATTTGAGTATAAGAATTTGTATAAACAAAAGAAAAAATACCATTTTCTATTTACCTTATGCCCTTGTATTATGAACTTTGAATGATCCAGATCCTAAAATCCCATTATTACTAGATGTCCTCTCACGTTGGCAAGAGTCCAATGATGATTTACTAAAATAACTTCCATTTCGTTGTTGGGTAGATTTATCTTAATTTCAAATGAAATTAAAAAACCCTTAGAACTTTGTAATGGTATCCATTCACCAAGTTTACACATCCAACGATCATAATAGAATCTAATGTACAATGAAGTACGATGTTTCAAGTATCGAAATCCTATGCCTGTTGCACCAATTTTACAAAGGTATCTATTCCCTTTGGTGCATCCTTCTACAAGTCCCCAGCTTTCACCTAGTAAACCCTCTACCTGCTCCTACGTGATATCTTTTAACATGAACATTGTTGAAGTCTCTAGAATTGTGAATATCTGAAATAAATGCACAAAACAATGAACAGGAACAAACCAATGTAATCCTATAGATCTTGAAACTCTTGTAAATTTCAAAGAGTTGTGTATATCCATCACCATGTTATGCTTCAAAGATGTTAATGTCCATATATCAGGTTGCGACCACTCGAGCTTTAAAAGAGATTCTACCTTAGTCATCTCTAACCTGCCAAAATCATTTGATGAAGAGGGTACAACAAATGTATGTGTGTAAAAGAAAACTCTCTCACGTAATAGCTGAGCAAGAGGGGCTTGTGGAAAGACTATCGACCCAACATCTACATGCAATGCTTGGAAAGTACATGTAAGACTATGAAGTGGTTGTTCTTCCACCAAGGTAGAAGGAAATATGTCTACAACAAAAAACTACACAACTTAGCTAGGTATATAATGAAATTTGAAGAAAAGTCAATGAGTAATACTTACAATTGATATGATATCATTTTGTTTGAGTTTTCCAATTTCATGCTTGACATTGTGAAAACATGTTGTACAATGGCAACAGTTTCACCATTTTTGAGCTTTTTGAAGCCTAATAACTTCCCTTTCTAATGAAGATCCAAGTTTCCATGATCTCTTACACGGTGAGGACCAACACCAGAGGGTTGCATGTACACCCATGCACCTTTGTCGAACTCATGACCTAACCAAATTCCTTCTATAGCTTTGATATTGTGACATTTTATCGTGATAACCTTATCTTTTGGACGTCTATGAGATTTAGGTTTCTCCATTGGAGTTCAGGCTATGGAAGTGAGAGTAGGAATTCAAAGAAGAAGATGCACAGAGAAAAAAATGGAGACGCAGGAGCTGCAATGGTGTGCTAGGGAGAGAAAGTAGTGGAAAGAGATGACTTTTTGGGACCTGGGTATGAAAATGTGAGGTTTTGGAGGGAGAAAGTTGTATTTTGAGTTATTTTTGAAAAAGTCACTTTTTTCAAGTCAATTCATGCATGGATTTTGATTTAGGACTCATAAGTAGCACTTTTGATCCTAAAAAGTGGTTGGGGGACCATTAAATGGTGTTATGATGTGTTTTATAACTTTTTGAAAATTTTGAATTTAGGGGCCCAGGTAAGTTACGAGATTCCTTTCTCTCTCTAGAGGCAAAACTTGAACATAGGGGAATCCTGTCCCCTCATCCCCCTTCAATCTAGTGATTTATAGGCTATAGGCTGTGTCCACCACCCTCCTCTCATTGGTCCATCACTAATCACTCCTTAATCCAAAAGGCCCATGCAAGGTTCACCACCCTCCTCTCATTGGTCCATCACTAATCACTCCTTAATCCTAATGGTCTGAGTACTGCTACAGCCTGTGAAAATCCAGATGGTGCTCTAACTTGCTAGACTTTTTTTCTCTTTACGTGGTCCATCATTTTTTATCAAATCACCCATGATTGTTAGCTTATTATGTTAATAAGAGTTTCCCAAAAGGAATTAAGTTAATTGCTGCTATGTCTAGCGAATTGTTCAAAACACTAAGCAGGTGTATGAACCAAAATAACAAGTTTTTTGTTCTTGAATCTACTTCAACTTATCTGTTTTGATCCATCTTTTTGAGAGTGATCTTCCAAGATATATAGGGTGTCTAATACATCCTTTGGCAAGCTAAAAGGGCCCACTACATATCCCTGGAGTTTATTTGGCTGGTGTAGTGCAAAGTGTTTGCAGCACCACTTCATCTTCACCAAGTACAAATCCATATCTTCACAGTGGTATCAGAGCAAGGTTGGACAACATGGCAGATGGATTTCCTTAATCAATTGACAAATTGGATAGAGTTAACTACTCAACCTCTTCATTAAGGATGGAAGCTTATCTTCAAGGTAGGAATTTACATGGTTATCTAGCTGGAGATGAAGTTATGCCAAGTTTCAGGAACAAAGGTCAACCAACACAAGAAGAATAAGAAAGATTGAGCACATGGTGCTCCAAGGATGCACTTGCAAGGTCTTACCTCCTCAACTCTATCTCAGATTTTTCGTTGCCTCACATTAGAACTTGTAAAACATCTCAGGAAGTGTGGAATGCACTTGAAGCCTTCGTCTCTTCAAGTACAAAGGCAAGGAAGCATCAACTATGGCTGGACTTCACAACTCTCAAGAAATCTCCCAAACAAAATGTGACTGATTTTGTCACAAAGCTCAAGGACATAGCATATCAGTTGGGAAGCATTGGAGAGGTAATAGATGAAGAAAAAATAGTAAGACATGTCATCAATGGCTTGAAGGCAAATGACAAGTGGGAAGCATTCACCACAGCTATGGATCTATACATGGATATGCATGTACCAGATTTCAATACACTCATAGGACAACTACTTACTCAAGAGGCCAAGCTTATCAAGAATGGAGAAAGCTCCAAAGGTAATCAATCTTCTACCTTCTATACTGATAAAAGCAAGTCCAAAGAAAAGAAAGGAAGAGGAAAGAAAGTGGATGATGAAGCAGGTACACATGAAGCTAGCTATGTAGGTAGAGGGAGCCATGGTAGAGGTAGAGGCAAAGGAGGAAGATAAGGCAGAGGGAGATCCCAAGACTCTAATTCATGTGGAAAGTCTCAAAGGTTACCATTCATGAAGAAAGGATATATGCATGGAGATCTATTTGGTTCATACAGATGTATGGGGACCTAGCAAGGATGCTTCAATATTTGGATCAAGGTATTATGTCTCCTTCATTGATGATTGCAGTAGATGGACTATATTATATTTTATGAAACACAAAGATGAAGTCTTTTCATGCTTCAAAAGATATTTGGCTCTTGTGGAGAATCAAACAGGTAAAACATTGAAAAGGCTAAGGTCAGATGGAGGGGAGAGTACTTCTCTCATGAATTTGACTCCTTTCTTCAAGAGATGGGAATCAAAAGAGAGATCACTACAAGGTACACTCCTGAGCAAAATGGAGTGGCAGAAAGAAGGAATAGAATAATTGTTGAAGCTGCAAGATATATGCTAAATGAGAAGCACCATGGAAGAAGACCAAGCTTGGATCATTGTAAGATTTTTGGATGTGTTGCTTATGCTCATGTTCCTTCATAGGTTAGAGGCAAGATGGATCCCAAAGAAGAAAGATGTGTATTCATTGGATATGACAACAATCAAAAGGTATACAGATTATACAGCCCAACAACCAAAGGATTCTTGGTGAGTAGGGATGTAGTATTTGATGAGAATAGTTCTTGGTATGAAGCTTCATGTAGAAAGGTCAGCCAACCTTATGATCTTGAAGAAGATTTTCCAAAACTTGTTAAGGATAATTCTTCTAAAGTTGAAGAATAGGATACCTTAGAAGATGATGAAGCGATTCTGTATGAAAAACTGAAAATTTGGAAGTCTAAAAGTAAAGCAAAAATGCAAGAACTTGGACAAGAGGCAGAATCATCACAGCATGGCTTCTAGCACAGGACATAAATCAAGAGGAACCTTCAACATTTGATGAAGCAAAGAAAAAATCAGTATGGAGGCATGCAATGGAAGAAGAAATTGAAGCTCTTGAGGAGAATAACACTTGGGAGTTTCAAGTCTCCATCAATGAAAGTGATAGGCTCAAGATGGATCTACAATTTGAAGAAGAACTCAGATGTCTCCATTAACAAGTATGTTGGGGGATTCTTGGACAAGAAGGGATTTGAGTGTTTGTAGGAGAAAAGGGAAAGACAAGAAGAAAGATACGCACTAGAAGCCTCTGTCGATTCATTATAAGAAGACAAATACAATGGTGATGCACAATACAATCCAATGCTTCTGTGAAAAATCCCACAGAGTGCGCAATCACAAAATACCAAATACCCAAGGTTCTTGTGGCTGTCGGCCTTCTCTGCACCAGACCTCCACCTTCTCCAAGCCTGCACCTGTGCACACCGTGCACCAAGCTTCCAATAAGGGGGAGGGATGGACCCTTCTGTCAGCATGCGCAAAGCTTCAATGAAACCTTAGGATCCTTGGGGTGAATAGCTTAACACTTCTCTGCACACTTCTTAGTCACTCTTCATGCACACCTTGCACTTCACTTCTCTGCGTCGCACAATGTGTGACTCTTGCACTTCTCTCTTGCCTAGATTAGACTATGCTCACCTTGCTTAGTTCTGCTTAGTCCTCGAAGAATAGGCCTTGCCTTGATTTGAGTGTCGATTCACGTATGCTCCTAATTGCAAGAGTATCTTGGTGCTCACTTTGATGTCCCAAGATTGTCTCCACAAGTGGACAGCCAACGAATCCATGTTTTGTCCTGTAGTGACTTTAGACTAAAAAAAAAAATTAATTGGGGGGCCATACTTTCACTTCTGTCTACCATGTCACTTCATATACCTTCACATTTTGCCTTTTAACTCTTCCCTTGTGCACCTAAGAGAGGCTTCACCTGAACCTTCCAAAACACTTTAAAAACACTTTTGAACCTTAGGGAAATTACAGAAATACCTCTTCAACCTGCAACCAACTTTCTGCAATTTTTATCCTTTGTGGACAATTAATTGTGCACTATCTGTGCACTTTGACACCTGAACTTTGAGCACTTTGACTTTTCCCTTGTTGACTTTGACCTTGACCTTGTTGACTTTTATTACTTTGACTTTGACCCTTTTGACTTTGACCATAGTTGAGACTGTGTCAAGGTCAGGCTATCACAATACAAGCTTTTTGTCTTGAATGTGGCAAGGACCATCTTCCCAGAGATTGTCCAAGAAACCCCTCCAGTGCACCCAAGATTACACCCATTAATGTGGTAGGCTTAGTGGCAGATTCAAGTGCCAGTAGCAGTAGTGTGGCTCCTGTACAGGCAGTTACTAGGGCACAAGCATTAAAACAAGATAAACCAACAGAACAATCGGAGTTGAGTGAATCAGGAGAGCCTAGTAAGAGGAAAACAAGAACATGGAAAGATACCAGAGAGAAGTCCAATTGCAAGTGGAATAAAAAGTTATTGGAACTAGAAGAAAGCTTGAAAGACGCAAAAACAAAAATAGAAGACATTGCATCTCAAAACCCCTCGCATGCCGAAACTCTATCCACTTCAGGTTCATGCATAAACTATGACAATACTCCCACTGCATAGCATATATCAGGTCTAGTTTTTGTTGCATAAATCAAAGATCCTACCATGGATCTATATGCATTCATATCATGCAACTCATCACTTTCCTTTGCACTCAACTTTACATTACATTCCATTGGAGTAGAAACAAATTTACATTCTTGCATACCAAACCTTTTCAGCATATCACATATATACTTTCTCTGTATCAACCACATACCTTCATCGCCATACACAATTTCAATCCCAAGAAAGTATCTAAGCAAACCAAGATCTGAAATTTTAAATTCCTTTCCCAAATTACCTTTTATCTCTTCAATTGCTTTTGCATCATTCCCTGTAATCAACAAGTCATCCACATAAATGCATACATAGACACACATGTCATTACATGTTTTACATAAAGTGAAGGATCAGCATGACTCGCTGTGTATCCTTGCAGCATAAGATACTTTACCAACCTTGCATTCCATGCCCTTGGTGCATGTTTAAAACCATACAATGCCTTCTTTAACCTGCATACACGATTATGACATTTTGCATCCACATAATCATCTGGTTGTGACATATACACTTCTTCATTTAACTCACCATTAAGAAAGGCATTCTTTATATTCGAGTTGATATATATTCCACCTTTTACTTGCAGCTAAAGCCAACAAAGTTCTCACCGTTGCCATGTTTCCCACTGGACTAAATGTTTCCTCATAGTCCAATCCTTGAGTTTGATTATATCCTTTTGCTACAAGTCTCGCCTTATATCTTGACACACTACCATCACTATTTCTTTTAATCTTAAAAACCCACTTGAAACCAATTACCTTTTGTTTTGATGTCTTTGGAACTAAATTCCAAGTCTTGTTATCCTGTAGTGCTTCCATTTCTTCTCTCATTGCTTTCTCCCATTTTTCATCTCCTTTTGCCTCATCATAACATGTGGGTTCATTTTCCTGCTCAACTTTTGTCATAAAAGCATAATGAGTATTCATGAAAGATTCATAAGTATACCTTTGAGGTTGCTTACTCACTCTTGAAGTTCTTCTTACCTCCAATGTAGATGCTCTTCCTTTCTTATTAGGAACTTTTGATGATTCTCCATACTCACATACATCACTAATTTCCTCTCCTTCATCATTAACTTCAACAAGTTTGAGTTTACCTTTACTTTTAACACTTGGAGGTGACTCTTGCCTTAATCTTCCATTGAAAGGTAGCTCTCTTTCTTCATCCAAACCACTTTTCTCATCACTTAAACTTCTTGTGTGCTGAGGTAAGCACTCATCTCCTTCACCTGTATCTTCTTCATCTCCATTTATGACCTGCAAACTTTTCTTATCTACAACCATGAAAGTGATTCATCAAAATTTACATCTCTTGAAACAACCACCTTATTGGTATGAGGATTATAACATTTATATCCTCTTTGAGTATCTGCATAACCAATAAATATACACTTTTTTTATTTCACATCAAGTTTTGATCTCACTTCACTAGGTACATGTACATAACATACACAACCAAATACTTTCAAATCACTTACACTTGGTTTCCTTCCATGCCATACCTCATATGGTGTCAAATGATGAACTCCAGAAGTAGGTACTCTATTCATAATGTACACACTTGTGCTAAAAGCTTCAGCCCAAAAAGAATTAGGCAAACACATATCATTTAGCATGCTTCTAGACGCTTCTGCTATGATTCTGTTTCTTATTTCTGTGACTCCATTTTGTTGTGGAGTATACCTGCATGTAACTTCTCTTTTGATACCTTCATCATACAGAAAATCAGTAAAAGCTTGAGAGAAATACTCTCCCCCTCCATCGGATCTTAGATTCTTAACATATCTTCCTGTTTGCTTCTCAACAAATGATTTAAAATTTTTGAAACAATCAAAGACTTCACTCTTATGTTTAATGAAATACACAAATGTCATTCTACTATGATCATCAATGAATGATACATACTTATTACCAGCCAAGGATGCCTCTTTAGTAGGACCCCATACGTCCGTGTGTATAAGGTCTAGCAATCCACTACTTACATAGCTTGAATGCTTGAAAGGCTCTCTACTCTGCTTACCCATTTGACATGCTTCACAAAGAAGCACCATATGTTGCTTAGTAAGATCAGGTAATCCTTCAACAATCCTCTTCTTTGATATCTCCTTTAACCTGTGTACATTCATGTGTCCAATCCTTTTGTGCTATAAATAAAGCTCTGCTATTCGATGCATACCATAAGAGAAATAGTTTGTATGATTTGGGTTTACCTTGAATGTAAACAATCTACCTTGTTTTTGACCTCTAGCAATTAACCTCCTTTGCTTTGGATCCTCAATGAAGCAACCTGCATGATTAAATCTTATTTGCAAACCTTTTTCTACCATTTGCCCAACTGACATCAAATTCTTAGTGATCATTGGCACATAAAGTACATCCTTTAAGCAATTTGTCTTGCTCTTATCCTGCATAACAACATCTCCAACCTGCATAATCTTATGTGTTGTATCATCTCCTATTTCAACATGACCTTTACATGAAGGATTATGCATATTAGAAAACCATGAAGCATCATGTGACATATGGTTAGAACAACCACTATCTACATACCATACATCACTATTGCAATTCATCTTAGTTTCTACATTCATCATAAGAAGAGAATCATAATCATCACTTTTACCTTCAACTGCATAATTTCCTTGTTGTTTACCTCTTCTTGAATAGCCTCCTCTTCGATTACCACCTTGATTATTTTCATTTTGATAGCAATCTTTGGCATAGTGTCCATACCTTCCACATATATAGCAATTGTTGTTATCTTCACTCCTTTGTCTTTGATTGTAGTTGTAGTAGCCTCTCGTACCTCTAGCGCTTGATCTTCCTCTTCCTCTTTTGTTGAAGAAGCCACTTGAAGTCCCTTGATCATCGCTCCTTCTTCCTCGACCTCTATTTGAACCTCTTCTTCCTCTGTTTCCACCTCTTGATGATCCTACATAAAGAGCTTGTCCTTGAGATCCTTTTTGATTTGAAGTAGAGCCATTTAGATTCATCTCCTCCATGACCATAAGAGCAACAAGCTGATCAAAGTGTGGTAATTCTCCTCTAACATAAACTGAAGTAATGAATGGTTTCCATCCCTCATCATCTTTGAGTCCGTTGAGAGTATGTGCAACCAAGTCCTCGTCCTCCACATGAGCTTGAATTGATCCTAGTTGATCTGCAATCTCTTTAACCTTCAACAAGTAATCATTGACCGATGTCCTTGTATCTTTCTTTATGTTATTCAACTCATTTTTGAGTTGAATCTTCCTTGCTCTTGTACCTGTAGCATACAACCTTTCCAATGCAAGCCAAACATCTCTACTTGTGTCTAGATCTTGTATTACCATTGAATCTTAAATATTTTGTAATAAAATGAATATAACCCTTTTGTCTCTTTCATTCCAAAGTATAAACTCCCTCAATTGTTGCTGATTTGGATCCTCTGGTAATATAGGTTTGATATCCGTTCCATCAATCAAACCATACAAGCCTCTACCTTGCAAGTATGTTGTGATTCTAAATCGCCATGCTTGATAGTTGTTCTTATCAACCTTCTCTATTTGTGCATGTTGATTGCCCATTGTGAAAAATACTAAACTTCCTCCTTTAACCCTCTTTTTGGATATATGTGATAAGAAGAAGTATGAGATTTACCTTTGTAATAAAGTCTATGCACCTTTCTTTGCTAGGATGTTGCTTGAGATGCTTCCTTGCTATCTCCTTCTACCTTTGTGTAGTGTCGATGATGAACCGCTGCTCCAATAGCTTCAAATTCTTTATCAAGGTATTATAAACTTCTCCAAGCTTCAATTCCTTGCTCTGATACCAATGTTGGAGTTTATTGACCTCCAAAATATAGCTAGAAGTAGGTGGAACCCCCTAGGAATAAGTTGACCTTCTCACAAACTTCATCACAAAAAACCAATCATGCTTGCAGAGCTTATTGTTCTCTACTGGCTTAGAATTTTTTAAAACCGTTTTAAGCACATATACTAGAGACCAAGAGCTTTCCAATGAGCCAAAGAACACTCAATTTTAATAAGTACACAAGGAGATATGACCTCTGCAAGTTTGAGGTTTAATGGAGACCTTCAGCAGGGGGTGAACCCGAGAATACACACTACTTGCAGAGAGTACTGCTCTCAACTCACAAATTCAATGATTATGAAAATTTACAGTATGAAAGTAGAGAGTAAGAGCTTTCAAATGTGCTATCAAACATGTAATTTGGATATATAATGAGGGAGATACAAGCTCTGCAATCTCTGCATACAAAACTACAGTAGCGTAGAGATACACATATGACTCTCTTGGACATCCCACAAGATCACGACTTCTCTCATCTTTCTATAGCATAGGGAACTAATCTAAAACCTTCCTAATACATCTAAATTTGTGCTAGACACTTGGGTGGAGATATTACATGACTCAAGTGCTCAAATAAGCAAAGTATTGATGGACTTTGAGAACTAGCCACATCGACCTTCCACTAGGACACCACTGCAACTCCCTTGTGACTCACTAATTTGACTCACCATGTTCTAGAAGTCACGTGGTATTTTGGCTATATTTTATGAATAATATGAGCCTTCTTGAAGTATTTGAAGACTTCCTAAAGGTATTTACATAATTTGAAACTTGTACCCTACATAAAACAAATGTTCGCAACAATGTAGCCCTATGCATGCATACTTGAGAAATGCATTGGAAGAATTATGGTGCATTGAACTAAGTGCTCAAGGGTATGCCGACGAAGAGGTTTCCTAATCTATCATGGTTATAGTGTTGTTGAAGCATACAATTCTTACCATGGTGAAAGGTGTGTCGATCATCAACTCTTCATGGTGTACTTCCATCATGGTGATTGGCCATTGGCTTGTCATTTTTGTTGATGGATATCCTTGCTGATGGATCACTAATGAGCTTCTACAAGCATACAATCTTGTTCATTTCTTTTCTTTTCTTTTCTTTCTTTTTTTTTTGGGAACAATGGCAAAAAACAAGAAGAAAGAGGTTAGTATCAAGAAAATATTTTACATGTGGAAATTGTGTCGCATGTGCTTGGGATTTCTCAATTGTATCTATGTGCGGCCATGTAATGTGGCCCTATAATAATGCATACTTTGGAAATGCATGAATAGAATGGTGCAAAAGACAAGGTTATGCCAACGGCATATGGTTACTCCATGTCGAGGTGTTGGCAGTAGTCAAGGAACTGAAGGACTCACAAGACAAGGAAGCCTATGAAGGGAGTCGGAGCGAAGAGAAAGCACAAGCAGACACGGTAGTCAAAGAAGATCTGGCAAGTAGGCCATTTACATTTTTCATGCATCAAAGAGTTGGGCACACAAGAAGAAGGAGCAAGTAGGGAGCTCCAGGAAATGTATGTCAACATGTTAGAAGAAATCCCTACAAAAATAGTGATTTTCATCACTAAAAACCATTGTAAATACCATTTCATATTTTTGTAGCTCCATTTTGTGCAAGCCAAGGAGTCCTTGAGCTTGAGGACTTTAGAAGTACCTACCTATCAATTTTCACATTTTTTAGACTCCGTTTAGACATCCAAATAGGGCAGAGAACCTAATTTTTAACTAGGCCGGACACTAAGTCTGGACAAGGCCAAAACCTAGTAAAAAACTATAAATAGAGCTAGAGAGCTCATTTTTTAGGTTAGCTTGTAATTGAATTGAACTTGTATGAGCATTTTGAAAGTAATCTAAAAGAACTCCATTGTCTTCCTCTTTGTTCTTGCCATATGTGCGTGTGTGTGTGTATGTGTGTGCATGTTTGTGTGCTTCTCACTCACACACTTGTGCCTTCACTTGCTCAAGGTCATCATACCATCCTCACGTCTTCCCGGATTGACATTAAAGGAGGTGCTACTCATCACTGAGCTACACCAAATTTTGGCGCCGTTGCTGGGGATCGAGCTTTGAGGACGAGCGTGTG
This sequence comes from Ceratopteris richardii, assembly GCA_020310875.1. Lineage (NCBI taxonomy): Eukaryota > Viridiplantae > Streptophyta > Polypodiopsida > Polypodiales > Pteridaceae > Ceratopteris > Ceratopteris richardii. The sequence continues at coordinate 120,786,062 of CM035430.1, read as the reverse complement.
ATGGTAAGATGTAGAGTTGAGGCGTTGGAGTCATAGGTATTTTCTTCACTTTTATCTATTTTCTTTTGTTTTTCTCATCACCATCATCATCCTCACCATCTCCCACATCCATCTTCATCATCGCAAAAAATTTCAGTTTTTGGTCATATCACCCTACCCATACCATTTCCCTCATTTCACTTGTGAGAGAGAGGGAGGGAGTGTTTGTGTGCTTGTGATTTTCTGTGTTTTTTGAGATTTTCTGCAGGAATCAGCATCCCCAGCAGCTGCACCAACTCCAGCAGGTAAAAAATTTGACTGTGCAAGTCCCGAGGCGTTGACCTCTGTCAATCGCGACTGACAAAAAAATTGACCCTCTTGCAAAACTAAGTGCATGAATGTGATGTATAGGCCTAGAGCTTCATGAATATGTGCTTGAGATTTTAAAAATTCCTCAGTTTTCTGTCAATTGCAATCGACCTATCAATCGCGATCGACAAACCACGACGGAAACCTACCGACCGACCTGTCAATCGCGATCGACCCATCAATCGCGATCGACAGAGTCAACGACCGACTGACCACGACCGACAGAATCTACGCGTGACACGTGTCAATCGCGATCGAGCCATCAATCGCGATCGACCAGTCAATCGCGACTAACAGCCCCGACGGACCTGTCAATCGTGACCGGCCCAGTCAACGATTGCTTGACCACGACCGACAGACCCTCGCGACGGACTTGTCAATCGCGACCGATAGAGTCAACGACCCTTTGACCACGAACGACTGAAAATCCGGGCCATGTGTCAATCGCGATTGACCCATCAATCGCGACTGACAGCCACAATGGACCTATCAATCGCGACTGACACGTCGATCACGACTGACCTATCAATCGCGATTGACAGAGCTTGCGAACGCGATTGACGGGCAAATTCGGCTAATTTTTTAGGGCAAAAAATAGTGGTCTATTTTTGACAAATTGTGGGACAAATACTAGGGTTCATCATTGCTTTGTGAGGCCGGTACCCCAAAGCATTTTGAGAAGTCCTGTCTGCCTGTTAACCTGTTTAAAATCCTGTTTTAGCCCCAAAACCCTGAATTGACATAACTTCCTCATACGACATCCGTTTGCTGTGATTTTTGTTTTGTTGGAAAGCTCGGGGTAGGAAAACATTGAGGGTCCCTTGGGATTGTTTCCCATAAAGGCAAAAGGCAATTGGGTTAGTGAATTACATGCATGAAAGTGATCTGTCTGTCTACTGAATTCAATTCTTGAGCTAATGGTGGACTTTTTCAGGTTCTTTGAGAGCATCGAAGGGTACTCGAAGCAAGAGTAAGTGCAAGCTTGGGAACACGCTTCCTGGGCACACGAGGGCAACACACAGGGAAAGAAACTCAAGGTTGGAACTTCTCAACACCCTTTGTCAATCCCTAGCATAGGCTAAGTACGGATAGAGGTTTTGATTAATTAGGGATATGTTAGGAACGACCAAGTCCAAGAACTCTAATCACTCAAGTGCAAGTGGTAGGAGATTACAATTGCGAAACAACCTAAGGGAAAAGAATTTAAATCGAGCGACCACAATCAAAGTATGATAAAACTTAAGTGTTCCTTGCGACGAAGATTAATTGGACAAGAAGTGACACCCTAAGGGCAATTAAAAAAGAACAAGTGACTAATACAAAAGAACTCAGCAACGCCAAGTGTACTTGGGAACCTAGAACCTAGAACCCCTCGAGGCAAATCTGTTGTCACTAGGATTATCACACCAGAGTGGATTCCCCAAGACAATAAGAGTATAGATCTACTCCTGAACGGAGAGACTGATGAAGCCTTTTGGAGGTATAGATCTGATCAGCCGAATGAGGTAGGAACAATCATGATATATGAGTTCAAAGATCCTGATAGCCTAGGCAGAGTGAACTACTTAGATCACGCTTCAGAGAGGGTCTTTGTGGTCACAGAAAACGATAGGCATGCTTACACTTGGAAAGGTGAATTTATTTTCCCCCAACCATAGGGATAGATCGGAGATAGACATAGGGATAGGCATGCTTACTCAAAGAGACAGACATAGGGATAGATCGGAGGTAAGCTTTGCCAACCTAGTGGGAAGAGAAAAAACGAGAACGGAAACAAATAGAGTGGAATCTAAGGGACTTAGAGCCCCAAGGAACCAAAGGGATGCTGATGATTTCCCTCTGCCAAGGCCTAGGGAACACACCAGGATTTTGAGACCGACTCAGTTAGTTAAGTCCATGAAGAATTACTTCGATGGCACAGGAGACCCATATGATCATGTGGCCGAGTTTAGGCAAGTCTTGAGAGCTGAACAAGTTGAGGACCTATTCACGCAATATAATGCCTTTGGTCTAACACTTAGGAACACAACCCTTACGTGGTTTCAACCGTTGAATGAGAGACAGTTCAGGAGCATAGACCAACTCTTAGAGGCTTTTATCACTGAATTCTCTAAGAGTGGGATAAGGCATAATACTTCCTCACTGATACATAGCTTCAAGCAGACCCCTCAGGAGACCATGAGACTTGCAGGAAGAAGGTTTAGGCAATATCTTGAGAGATGCCCTGTTCCTGAGTTACCCACACCAGCCAAACAAGTGGCCTTATTCTTGGATGGATTGCTAAGTACAAAGTTGCGATCCTATGTGTACTTGAAGGACCCTAGGACCATAGAAGAGTGTGTATGCATGTGCATTAACATTGAGGATAACCTAGGGGAGGAACTAGAGCTTTCAAAAATCTACAAAGATTCCGATAGCGCTTCTAGTCTCTCTTCCTCGCAATCTACATCAATTGAGGAACTTGCGGAGAAAGTAGCTCAAAAACTAGGTGTCAATAGCAAACAAATCCCAAGGTTTGCCCCAGTAAAGAGGTGCTATACTTGCAGTGGTGACCATATAGCGAACGTATGTCCCATCATGGCTCAACCCCAAGTGAACCCTAGTAGCCAGTATTGCACCATAGAACAGAGATACACAAATCACACAGCACAAGATTGCCCATACAATAAGCAAGCAGTTAGGCAAACCTACCCTCAGCCCTATCCACAACAGTGAAGATACCAGAACCAGTACCCTCCACAGCAATATGGTAGACCACAACAATCCTATCAACTACCCTACCAAAACCAACAAAGGCCACAACCTGTGTTAGCTCAACAACCTCCAACCCCAGCTAATGTGATTCCTGTAAAGTATGCAGCTGCTGAGGAGAATTTGAATAGAGCCATAGTCCCAGTGACTCTGTTGCTTTCAAAAAGTGACCCGAGTGATCATAGTTTTGATTGCACTCACATAGATAGTCCACAGGCTTACTACACGCAGTCGCCTGAACATGGTGAGTCTTACTATAGTGAAGAACCGAATGAACCTAGTTGGGAGCCTAATTACACAAATGTCATGTACGCAAATCCCAACACTAGACCTCAACCTAGACAGGTAAGCCCCCATTCCCTAGAGGACCATGCTATAGATGTCAAGGAGATCACCTCATCCGTGATTGCCCAATGCCTGTATCTACACAACCACAGTCAGTAACAATACATGGCTTTTGTCAAGATTGCAGAAAGGAGCATCTCTTACGAGATTGCCCAAAAAATCCCAATAATATGCCAAAAATAACTCCAATTAATGTTATTGGCTTAGTTGTAGACTCAACAGGAAGTGTCACTTCCACTACACCAGTGCAAGTGGTCACTAGAGCCCAGGCTTTGCAACAGAACCAAGGAATAGGTCAAGAGAAGAGTGCAGAGGTTAGTGAAACCGAGAGCATAGCTAAGAAACGGTCGAGAGCCTGGAGGGATAGCGGAGAGAGAATGAAAAGACAATGGTCTAAAAAGATGAGCGACTTAGAAGAAAGCATAAGAGAAACAAAAGCCAAAATTGTTGAACTCACCTCTCAAACAAACTCTCACATACCACCACCACCACCCTCACTTCCATCACCATCTAACCCACCATCTGTCCACCTACCTCAGACCATCCCACCACCCCCTAGAGTAGGATCAGTATTAGCTGACCCCACTCTTGAAGACATAGACATGATGCTTAAGGCATATCAGGCCAGAATCCAAGAAGGGCCAAATGTGACGGATCATGACAAGTGCTACCCTAGAGCTGACCTAGAGATAGAAAGAACCAAGCTGTGCGCAAAAATGGTCGCATTGGCTCAGACCATGTTTGAAGCCAGTCACCTCTTCAACTACTCTGGCTCAGCTAAGACACAATTGCACTTGGATGGACTCCTAGAGAAGTTAGAGAGCATAATTGCAAGATTTGCCAAGGAAGAAAAAAATCAAGGAAGAGATGAGGCAAGTAAAAGAATAAGCCTTCCCCCACAAGAAGCTTTCGTGCCCAATTCCACTGAACCAGACACCTCCTCTTCTATGAATAGGTACATACTAGAATTCCTACAAGAGATTCAAGAAGACAAATGGGCTAATGAAAGTGAAGTCCCTCCTCCCATTGAACTTGTGGATGACACACGTGATCAATTCCCACAAGATATTCCTTCCATTTATGGAGAGCAGGAGAGTGCACAAAATCAAGAGAGGTTAGACTTTGAGTCTAACTCCCTCCAGGAACTACCCCATTTCACAGGCCCATGGGAAGCCAAGTCTACTTGTATGAGAGCACCCACGGTCATGGTAAGAAACGAAGACTCAGTCATACCTAGGAATACGGAGGTAGTGAAAAACACTAAGGTGCAGTGCAACCTCACTTTAGAAGAGCTACTCAAAGTTAGGCCAGAATTATGGAAACATGTAGCTAACGAAGTGCCAGAAGTAGTGAAACCCCGTTCCCAGGTAGGTTCTCATAGAATAGTACCAGAAATTCCTCTAGACAAGATAGGAGATATGAGTGAAGGTGAAGAAGGAAACACCTATCTTCCCATTACATATCAAGGGTACACAACCAAGGCAATTCTAGACTCAGGTGCAAGAGTTGCTATTGCCACCACTTCCCTATGGAAGCATTGGGGCAAGCCAACACTCAGGCCCACGAGGATGAAATTGTAGATGGCTGATGGCCACATAGAAAGACCCTTAGGCTTGCTGGAAGGAATAACTCTCACTACATGCGGTGTTGAGTTTGAGCATACTTTTGCCATATGTGATTTCAGCAAGAACCATGCCTATGAGATGATTTTGGGAAGACCATTTATGTGACAGTTGCAAGTGGTCCAGGATTGGGGAACCAATTCCTTGTATTTGCAACACTTAGGTGTTACGACCAAAGTCAATCTCAAGGATTACTCTCATAGAGATGTACCGCCTATTCAATGGAATCCCATCCATAGAGCCAAGGATGATACGGAGTCTGTGCATTCCATAGGATCAGGATCCTCATGGATGCATGAAGACACTCACTTATGGATGTGTAAAGTGGCAGTAGAAGAAGAGAAGAGGGAAAAAGCAAGAGAAGTAGGTGCGAAAGAGACACATAGATCAATTCAAGACCCAGCCTATGCACCTATTGTATTCCCCGACGAAGAATTTGAACCCCACGGCTGGGCAGAAATTCTAGCAACAATGGACGTAGCCATCAATGAGGAACAATGGACACCACACTGTGACGAGGATGGCTATGATATTTTAGTTTTCTCAATAGAGCCAATCATGGGAGATGCAGTTTTAGAAGAGTGCGAACCTAGCCTGATGCATTTGAGGATGCAAGTGACTCTGATCAAGAGTCAATCATTATGGACCCACCTTTTGCATCAGATGAAGAATACTTCTATGAAGTAGAATTTCAACCCCAGAGACACAGAGAGATAACAAATGATGTAAGGTTAGCCACACAAGTGACCCCTAAGGATGAAGGAAAGAAAAGAAAGAAGAGAGAAGTCACACCAGAAGAGGAAGAATCTTTGTTTGAGGTCCCTGAAAACTTTAAAAAGTATGAGATAGACGACAGGAGAGTCATGATAAGAATGCCTAAATGAGAGGCACAATTAGGAGAAGCCTATGATAACAAAGAAACCACCAAGAAAATAGTGGTAGCCCTAGAAGAAGGAGAGGAGAGATGCATGTACATAGGCCATGACCTAACAGAGGAAGAAAAGCATGCGTTAATAGCCTTGCTAAGAGAATACAGAGATGTATTCTCTTGGAGTTACAAGGATTTGAAAGGTGTTGACCCAGACATATGTTCACACACAATTCCCATGACCTCAGACACGAAACCCTCTAAGCAAAAACCATACACATATAATGATAATTATGCTGCTAAGATCAAAGAGGAGATAGATAGACTGGTAGAAGCTGGATTCATCTATGAAATTGAGCACACTGAGTGAGTATCCCCCATTGTAGTGGTGCCCAAGAAGAATGGAAAGCTACGTGTGTGCATTAACTTGAAAAAGGTCAATGCAGCCACAATTTGAGATAACTATCCGCTTCCTATCACAGAACATCTCTTAGAAAGAGTAGCAGGCAAGGAAGTGTACAGCTTCCTTGATGGATTTTCGGGCTACAATCACGTAGCCATTGCTCCGGAAGATCAGCATAAGACATCTTTTGCCATAGAGTGGGGCATATTTGCCTTTAGAGTAATGCCATTTGGGCTTACCAATGCACCCGCTACCTTCCAGAGGCTGATGTGTCACGTGTTTAAAGAGTTCTTGAGGAAGAATTTGGAGGTCTATGTTGATGATCTCTGTGCTCATTCCAACATCAGACAGACACATATACCTAAACTCAGGCAAATCTTTGACAAATGCAGAGAATATCAAGTCTGCTTGAACCCAGAAAAGTGTGTTTTCATGGTCAGGCAAGGCAAGATTCTAGGACACATAGTGTCAAAGAACGGCATATCCACGGATGAAGAGAAAGTAAGAGCCATAGCGGAGTTACCTAGGCCAAAGGATGTCAAGGAAGTACAAGCTTTCATGAGGCATTGTGGCTATTACCGACGCTTTATACACATGTACGCCATCATTGCCAAGCCTCTGTATGGACTTTTGACTAACTTTGAGTGGACCGATGAATGTGAAAACTCTTTCAACGAACTCAAAAAAAGATTGTGTTCAGCACCAATCTTGACCACACCAGATTGGAATAAGCCATTTCATGTTCACGTGGATGCGTCCAATTATGATATTGGATGTGTACTTGCACAACCTACAAGTGAAGGTAATATGGATCTTCCAATTGCCTATGCTAGTAGACAATTGAATCCAGCTGAACGAAATTACACAACCACTGAACGAGAGGGATTAGGCATGGTATATGCAGTTAAAATGTTTAGACACTATTTGCTTGCAAGTAAGTTTAAATTTTTTACTGATCATCAGGCATTATTGTACTTGGTAAACAAACCATGCAATACAAGTAGATTAGTAAGATGGTTTCTCTTACTAATGGAATACGACTTTGAAGTTGTGGTGAGGAAAGGGAAGACTCACTTGAGAGCAGACCATCTCTCTAGGCTCACATCTAGAGAAGCCCCACAAGGAGTATAAGATGACCTTCCTGATGCTTACTTGTTTAATTTGGAAGTTGTACCTCAGTGGGCTAAGCCATTAGTGCCAGTATTGACATACGGGCCTAATCACCCAGTCATAAACACTCAAGATAGAGAGGTAGTAAAAGCACAGAAGTACCATATCATGGCAGGAAGTATGTACAAACAGACAGATCAAGGGATATTGGCTTGTTGTGTGGAAGAGGACGAGTACGCAAAATGGTTGCAACTAGCACATGTAGGTGCATTAGAGCAACACTACTCAAATCAAAGAACTTTGTAGACACTTAGGAGATTCGGAGTGCATTGACTTACTATGGAAGCTGATGTCCAAAAGTTGTGCAAGGAATGGCCAATCTGTTGCACTAAACCACATGTGGAACATTCCACTCTTTATCAAGTTTCCATAGTGCCAGATTGGAGTGAACCATTAGTAACCTTCCTTAGGACGAGAACATTCCCTCAAGATATGACATTGGCCAGACAAAGAAGTCTAGAACAAGAAGCCCTAGATTACTCACTCATTGGTGATAATCTATACAAGCGTGGTAAAGATGGTTACCTGAGACTATGTGTCCATGAGAGTGAATATCTCAAGATCTTGGAAACGGCTCACCAAGGTGTAGCAGGAGGACACTTTGGACCAGATCCGGTGATCAAGGCAATCCTATTTGCAGGATTATGGTGGCCGACCCTTCACATGGATGCACATACCTATGTGAAGAGGTGTGATGTCTGTCAGCGAACTCAGTATCCTATTCGCAAAGATGAGATGCCACTGAAACCTATGATGGGTGGACGTGCATTCTCTAAGTAGGGAATAGACTTTGTAGGTCCTATTAATCCCCCAGCCAAGGGTTCACATGCTGAATATATCATTGTGGCCACAAACTATTTAACCAAGTGGGTAGAAGTGAAAGCTACCACAAAGAACGATGCTCAAACGATAGCTAAGTTCTTATTTGAGAATGTATTCACAAGATACAGGCTACCTATAGATCTAGTTAGTGATAGAGGGACTCACTTCTTGAATGAGGTTATTGAAAATCTTCTCCAAGAATTCTTGGTAGTACATAAGAAGTCTGCCCCCTATCACCCACAAGCTAATGGCCAGGCTGAGAGCACAAATAAGATCCTATGCAATGTGTTGGTCACTAAATTGGTAAATAATAAACGCTCTGATTGGGACAAACAGCTACACCATGCTATTTGGGCATACCGAGTGGCCTATAAAACGGTACTCCAAGCCACGCCCTTTCAGATGGTATTTGGCCAAAATGCGGTGCTACCTCTGGACTTCTTGATTCCCACATTGAGAGTAGCATAGGAGCATGGGTGGACGGGCCATGAACTCTCTTCAAGAATTTTTGACCTCAAACGATTAGGTGAAACAAGACTAAGAGCTGTAGCAGGAATATATGCAGCTAAGAAAAGGCAGAAGGCGTACTTCGATACCCATGTGAAGGATAAAGGATTGAAAGCAGGGGACCTAGTGTTAGTCTACACCATGAAGCAACATGCGAGAAAACTAGAGAAGAGAGGCTATGGACCTATGATCATAAATAGGATCTCAACTAGTGTAGCATTCCAATTAGCCACACTCGAAGGTGATATTCTCCCTAGCTACATAAGCGGATGCAGAGTCAAGTTATATCAGGAACCTCTCACCGAGGAAATGCTCAATTGACTCAACAGTGCCAAGAAACGTAAAGAAGAGGAAAAACGAGTTCGAGAAGAAGCACAGGTAGAAGCCTTGGAACGCATTCGAAAAATGAAGATGAGAAGACAAGGACGAGATCAGCCAAGGATAGATGACTATGTGAACCCAGGATATCATATGGGTATGTGTGAAGTCTCAAGTGTAAGCCCCCATAGAATAGTTGATCGACGTCCTTTTGTAATCTTGGAGATAGGACAAGGGAAGAGTGCAAGGACTACACGGGCATTGATTGACTCAGGTGCAGCCACTAGTGCCGTTAAACTTTCTTACTATCGAGAGTTGAAATTAAATGTCAATCCTATGGAAGCATATCTCATAGGATTGGGAGGTGTGGAAACCCCTTGCATGGGCGAGGTGAAACTCCCCCTCTACATTCAAGATGTTCTAATGACAGTTAAAGTACTAGTGTGTCAAGATGAGGACCTCACTGAACCTCTTGTCTTGGGTCAAGACTGGATCTATGATCATGCAGTCAACCTGAACCTAAGAGGTGGACTTCTTCAGGTATGGGTAAATCAGAGTCGAATTACAGTTGAGTTAGATAATGGAGCACTCAAGGAACTAGGAAAGGCACAGACTCCTGGTACTTCTAGGGGTACACATGAAGTTGACAATGCTATTCTTGTCCAAAGCTATGTGATGCAGAGGAATGATGATCTCAATAAAGAAGTCAAGGACTCAACGGAACTCCCTCTTTTCCAAAGGCCAGAGGGAGGCAGCAACCAAAGGCAGATCAATTACTGAAGGCTACCTATGTTGGAGGCCAAAAGAACATGCGAAGCAGGATGTCTCAGCCATTGAAACAAGTGTGGGTGCAGAAAGGCGAGCGTCCTATTGCGGTCAAGCCACAACAACTATCTCCACTTCCTATTAGTAATCAACGACATGATACTAATAAGAAGACTCCCAAAACTTCTTTTGTGAAAGTGAAATCTATCTGGGTACCCAAGAAGTCGATGAAGGCTGGCCCACAATCAAGACAAATTTGAGTGCCTAAGGCTTGCTTACAGGCTCAACTAGTCACACACAAATCACACCATACACGATAGGGTTCACTCACTCAAAAAGCCGATGCCCACTCTCATTCAACACACACAAACGCACATTTACACATGAGCACGGGCGAAATCAGTTGCAAATGGGTCCCTAAAAAGCCTCATTTCCAAGCAGACATACTCATAAAGCCCTCCAGAGTCTCCACAAGACCAAAACATAAAGTCATTCATTGTGTTTGGCAACCAAAAACTTGTAATAAACCCCCCGACCCCCATTTGTAAATTCATCTCCACTTGCTAACTACATCACTCATACACTGCATCTTTCCATCTAGCTCTTAGGACTATCCATTCATTAACTACACACACAATCATCGAGCACTCACTGACCCACTAACCCATTACTCACCTCATGGTAATGTTGTAACAGGGACAAAAATTGTTCTATCTTGTCCATTACAATGTTAACGCATGATTCTATATTCTCACAGAACCAGCAAGCAAGCAATAACATGGCAGAAGCAGGAGGCACCAGTTCCCAGGCAGGGTCTAGCGCACAGATTGTGGACATAGAAACCCTCCTCCTTGAACCCCAACTCACTGAGAGGCCTCAAGAACTTCAAGCGGTGCATGTGCTCCCTATTCAGGACCCTCCTCAGGGACACACTTCTCAAGTGGGGAAGCATGCACATTGGTTCAGTGATGTCGCAGGGCCATTCGGTGATGGCACCTACTTCTGGGAAGCAGAACTTGAGTTCAATGGCAAATGGGGACGATATCATTTCTTCACCCGGGAATTTGAGCAATATCAGAATGCAGAAGTGATGCAATCCGTATGGACCAAAGCGTGCTTGGATGAATATTTTCGGGGACATTTACCTAAGCCAGATTTCCTGCGCTATTCCTATTTTATCAGTACCATCACCCCTAGCAGGGCCAAGGGAGGCGATAGTACTTTTGTGCTACCTTCACTAATGCCAGGCCATGAACTCAAGAGATTCAAACTGACCCTCAACCTAGTACGAGAAGCATTGAAGATGCAAGGTATGCATATTCCCACTGAGAAGGAAACAATGATTCCAGGAAGGATGAAGCACAAGGATCTCAACAAATTGAAGGACATGGTAGCAATGACACCAACCATCGCTCTCCACCTACGAAAAATCATGCAGCACTTCGCTTTTCCCGCCCAAGAACGTTTCACAATGCCACCTAAAAAGATATGGTTCAGCTTGTACTTGGCAGAGACAGAGAATCTCACCATCAATCTGCCACACTGGATCATCGATCAAATCCATCTAGCCCATCAACGATGGAATAAGAAATAGAAGAATGTGCTTCATGGGTGCTGTGCTCTGACAAGAATAATTTACAGGTGCTTAGCGTACGACGTGCCCATTCAAAGAGCACTAGTATGGTCCAGGGCCCAAGAATTCCAAAGACGGTTGTCAACGGCGGGTCCTCCATCAAAGAAGATGAGAGGGGGAGTTCAATTACCATGTGCTCAAGCAAGGGGAGCCACCACCACACCAGAGGTGACCCATCCACGAATGCGACGTGTCCGACCATTTACCATTCGCCTACCCAGGCCAAGCGCCGAAGGACCCAATCTGGTGTTCCCTCCAATTCCATCGGACTTGGGGTTCCCACAAGGTTACACCCTTGCTGATTTGACAGATGAAGAAATTGCCCGTTTGATCAATGAGTCTAACCTAGAGACAGAAGCAGAGCAGACCCAAGGACCACAACCCACTACTACAACTTCAGCCTCGACCCAACCGGGCGTAGTAGAAGTAGAAGAGGATGATGAAGAGACAGAAGAAGAAGAAGCCAACGAGGAGTATGATCAAGAATATGAAGAACTTTCAGAACTAGCAAGTGCCCCGGCATACTCGGCCCAAATAAAAAGATTATACGAAACCATGCAGCGAGTCCAAGAACAACACAAACTGTCGCTCGAGACAGGAAAGATGATCATGAGCCAAATGTTAGCCGAGGAAGGTGTGGATGACATGTTTATTGAATCAATGAACCTGCACGCTGACGCGGTAGGTTTAGATGAGGCTGTTCATGCTGCCATGGCTTATATTCATTGATTTGAGAAACGAGTGCCTACTCGCCCCATGCGATCTAGCAAACAAATCCACATCAATGTATCAGAACTAGGAGGTAACACACAAACAGAAGAACATCAGGTGGAACCACTCTCACCACCCACCTCACCTCTCACTACACAAGTCACCTCACCACCTGGCACTACCATGCCTATTCCTGCCATTACCACATTCGTCATGGGAATTCCTCTCTCTCCCGGCATCCAATTTGGAGGAGTTACCATGCCCACTTTCACAACACTCTTCACAAATATCACATCCACCCCACCCACTGTTCCCATCTGCATAGTCACACACACGTTCGACACAATGGAAACATCACCAGCCACAGCACCACTCCCTCCCCCCATGCAGCCTCAATCTCCCATACCCCCTCCACCTACCTCACCACTTGACTCCACAGCATTCACAACTCCCTTTCCCTTCCCCATTCCCCCTGCATCTTCATCTTTCCCTGCATTGTTTAATGTAAATAGTATACAACTTCAGAGTGAGTATCAGGCTCTCGAAGACCGTCATCATCAACTGACTATGAATCATCAACAACTACAGAGACGGCTTACAATCATAGAAGAAGAAAATGCAGACCTCAATCAACGTTACACCACACTCGAGCAAGCTCATCAAACCCTCCTGGAGACACCCCAACCATCACAAGTGCCAGGAGTCAAACAACTCGAAGCTTTACTAGAAGTCTACCAAGCAGATAATCTAAGAGTCCGGCATAATTTGACTCTACTCAGAAAACACATGGCTACTGCCCTTGAAGAAAACAAGCGTCTGCAGAAGCAAAACAAAGAAAACCTGGAAGCTGCCATGGAAGGCTCTCCCCACGAAATCGACCCAGAACAATTCAAAGCAGTCACCTCAGACACAATGAAGACAATCTTGGAAAGCTATGCAGATCTATTAGAAGCACATGACGATTTGGAAAAGGAATGGGATGCGCTACGCCACCAGCTCAGGGAACAGGAGGCACAACCCAAAGTCATAGAAACAACCACGACGTCAGAGGAAGTAAAGGCATTAACAGAGCAGGTGGCAGAACTGCAGAAGAAGTTACTGGAATATGAAAGATAGCCCTCTCCAGTTGTAGAACCAGAGCCAGATGAATTGGTACCCATTGAGGTAGACGAATCGTATGAGGAACCATATGTTCCTATGCCGATCCCAGGAGGTCAGCAAACCTCAGAAGGAATGGACACCTTGGAAGTCGAAGTACCCGAATGGCTCCAGACACTCGAAAAGACAGCGAAAACCCATGAAGATCGAGTGGCAATCCAAATCCAATCAATGGCCAAATTAGAAGACACCATCATAAAGTCAGAGTATTTCCGCAATATGTCTCATCATAGATGGATAGGCACCAACGATGATCAGTATGTGCCATACTGTGTACTCCTGGCAGATTACAACGCAGAGATTCAACGACGATTTGGCAAGGCTCCAACCTTTGCCACACAATTTGGGCCCGATGATATCCCAGAGAGTGCTAAAAAAGGATCCATTCATCAACCCACCTAGAGGATTTGTCTTCTTGAGACCTATCCCAAGATGGTTCGTACTTGGACTAACATGCCACTCTTTATTAAATACAATCCCTGTTATGTTCCAGTCTTCCGTAGACGCACCTGGCCCGAATTTACCATTGCTGTAAAGAATGTCAAAGGTTGTGCAAAGTGGTTAAATTATGTCTATCTAGCACCTCCACAAGGACATCCTACTGTTGCTTACATTATTTCTACAATCAGTCACTGGAGCATTCGCCTATAGAACACCCCTGATGTGATGGCACAGATGTGCATGAAGATCTTTGAATTAATGCTCATCACATTCAGGACATTCAAGAATATCAAGGACCCCCACTTTTCAGGAGTTGGCTTCACTGCAGGCAACCAAGATCTAGTATATGACATGAGCACTACCCCCTCAATAAAGGTAGTATATGCCTGGCACGCAAGATAAAAAACCTCCCAGCATGCTTCAAGCAGACCTTCGAGGAGATGTTCATCACAGGGTTCTGGGAATATCACTCAGAAATATTTGTACCCAAGCCCTCACATCTCCTCCAACTATTCGTTGTGGAGAGGACCATCTATTTGATCAATTGCGAGTGCCCCATCCAGACGTCCCAGGTCCAGTCGATTGGGATGCATTGTTAACAGACCTAACACAGGGGCTACGATTAGAAGAACACCACCTTGCTTCCGATGTGGTGCAATATTACGTCCAACGCACAGCTAGGCAAGGGTCTGTCAGAGACGACATATGCGAGAGGGGGGGTGTTGGCAGTAGTCAAGGAACTGAAGGACTCACAAGACAAGGAAGCCTACGAAGGGAGTCAGAGCGAAGAGAAAGCACAAGTAGACACAGTAGTCAAAGAAGATCTGGCAAGTAGGCCATTTAAATTTTTCATGCATCAAAGAGTTGGGCACACAAGAAGAAGGAGCAAGTAGGGAGCTCCAGGAAATGTATGTCAAAATGTTAGAAATCCCTACAAAAATAGTGATTTTCATCACTAAAAACCATTGTAAATACCATTTCATATTTTTGTAGCTCCATTTTATGCAAGCCAAGGAGTCCTTGAGCTTGAGGAGCTTTAGAAGTACCTACCTATCAGCTTTCACATTTTTTAGACCCCGTTTAGACCTCCAAATAGGGCAGAGAACCTAATTTTTAACTAGGCCGGACACTAGGTCTGGACAAGGCCAAAACCTAGTCAAAAACTATAAATAGAGATAGAGAGCTCATTTTTGAGGTTAGCTTGTAATTGAATTGAACTTGTATGAGCATTTTGAAAGTAATCTAAAAGAACTCCATTGTCTTCCTCTTTGTTCTTGCCATATGTGTGTGTGTGTGTATGTGTGTGCATGTTTGTGTGCTTCTCACTCACACACTTGTGCCTTCACTTGCTCGAGGTCATCATACCATCCTCATGTCTTCCCGGATTGACATCAAAGGAGGTGCTACTCATCACTGAGCTACACGAGGCTTCTTGGTTTTTGCAGATGTTGATGCAGCCTTTGTTGGAGGTATCCATTGGATCTCGAAATGATGTGATCAGTCGATGGTTAAATGACAATTGACCATTCCTCCCTTTGGGGATCCATTTGAGAACAGTGTTCGGCTGTGTATGGATCAACTTTGTTTTTGTGGGTGCTACTGATGCCTTTGGCTTCCAAACCCATATCCTTGATGAGTGTCTTCTTATGTTTGCCGAAGGGTTGAGTTTATCTTCTGTTGTTCTTTGTGCTCGGTTCTTACCCTTTTCTCTCCTTGGCTTCTTTGTTGAGACCGTTTGCATGGTGGAGAGCATAGACCTTTGTGCATGTAAGAGTGCTTTGGGAACCCACATATGTAAGTGCCCTTGTTCAACTGCCACTAATTCCTTAGGTACCCAAATTTGTACATCATTGTGGTCCGCCTTCATCGATTGCTTTGGTACCCACATTTGTCGGAGACCTTGTGGTTGAGCTTGTCCTTGTTTCTGCTGCTTCTTTTGGCATGATTAGCCAGCTTGGATGGAAATTGTTGCGGCAAAGCTGGTGGTTGTTCTCCTTTTCTAAGCCAGATCTACTTCGTGCATGGAGCTTCTTTCTTCTTGAATTTTGTCTTTCTATTTGATAGAGCGGTTCTCTTGGGCTGTTTTACTTGCTTCTTTGGTTGAGTTGTTGTGACTGCTTTATTCTTTGACCAAGAGGAGGAGTCCGCTTGTCTTTGAGCCTATTCTTTCATGATTGAGTTCTTTTGGGACATAGAGCTTTTGACACATACAACATCTTTTTTGCTAAGATTAGTGCTAGAAGAACAAAGAGAATGTGTGACACTTGGATTTGTGAGTATGAAATTCTCTAATTCTAAGCTAATGCATTGTTCTTGTACCCAAACTTGAAGAAGTTGGCTTCTTAGGTTCAAGTTAACCGCATGGTCATAGATCCAGTCTTGACCCAAGACAAGTGGTTCTGTAAGGTCCTCATCTTGACACACTAGCATTTTGACTTTCATTGGAACATCTTGAAGGTAGATGGGAAGTTCCACCTTGCCCAAACAAGGGGTTTCCACACCTCCTAAACCTATGAGATAGGCTTCTATGGGCTTGATGTTCAATTGTAGCTCTTGGTAGTACGAAAGTCTAACTGCACTAGTTGTTGCACCTGAGTCAACCAAGGCTCTCACCGTCCTTACACTCTTTCCTTGTCTTACCTCTACAGTAACAAAGGGGCATCGGTTGATTATTCGAGAAGTAATTATGCCCGCTTTTTGGCACATTTCCATGTGATGTTTTGGGGCTTTTGTGTTGACATCTAGGCCTATTCGCCTTAACTTATTTCGCCTAATGTGCTCTCTTGCCTCAGCTTGTGCTTCTTCTCTGACCCTCAACTCTTCTTATTTTTGCTTCTTAGCAGTGTTGAGTCTCCTTAGCATATCCTCTGTGAGAGGTTCCTGATATAACTTGACTCGACAACCACTGATATAGTTTGGTAAGATATCATCTTCTAAAGTAACCAATTGAACCGCACCGCTAGTGGAAATTCTATTAATGATCATGGGTCCATATCCTCGTTTCTCCAATTTGCGAGCATGTTGCTTTAGTGTATAAACCAACACTCGATCTCCTTCTTTCAGCCCTTTATCCTTGATGTGTGCATCAAAGTATGCCTTTTCTTTGTAGCATAGATGTTTGGTGCCGCTCGTAGCCTCGTCTCACCTAAGCGTTCTAGATCAAAGATCCTAGAGGCCAATTCACGTCCATTCCACTCATGCTCTTGTGCTACTTTTAATTTTGGGATTAGGAAGTCCAATGGTAGCACAACATTCTATCCGAAGACCATCTGAAATGGGGTGGCATTGAGTACTGTTTTGTAAGCAACTCGGTAAGCCCAAACAGCATGACAAAGTTGTTTGTCCCAATCAGAGCATTTATTATTTACCATTTTGGTTAATACATTACATAGGATCTTATTTGTGCTCTCGACCTGTCCATTAGCTTGTGGATGATAGGGGGCCAACTTCTTATGTATCACCAAGAATTCTTGGAGAAGGTTTTCAATGACTTCATTTAAGAAGTGTGTGCCTCTATCACTCACTAACTCTATGGGTAACCCGTATCTAGTGAACACATTCTCGAATAAGAACTTAGCCATCGTTTGAGCATCATTCTTTGTCGTGGCGTTTACTTCTACCCACTTTGTAAGGTAATATGTGGCTACAATAATGTATTCGGCATGGGAGTTTCTTGCTAGGGGGTTGATAGGACCTACAAAGTCGATACCCCACATCGAGAATGCACGTCCTCCCATCATTGGCCTCAAAGGCATCTCATCTTTTCTTATCGGATATTGTGGGCATTGGCATGTGTCACATTTCTTCACATAAGTATGTCCATCCATATGAAGAGTGGGCCACCAAAGTCCTGAGAATAGAATGGTCTTAATTACTCATTTAGGCCCAAAGTGTCCACCTGCAACCCCACTATGTGCACTTTCTAAGACTTTCAAGTAGTCAAATTCATGAATGCACAGTCTTAAGTATCCATCTTTGCCTCTCCAGTATAGTTTATCACCTACTAAGGCATAGTCTTTAGCCTCTTCCTCCATGCTTTGCCTTCTTGCTAGACTAGCCTCACTAGGTATTGTCCCGGATCTCA
This sequence comes from Ceratopteris richardii, assembly GCA_020310875.1. Lineage (NCBI taxonomy): Eukaryota > Viridiplantae > Streptophyta > Polypodiopsida > Polypodiales > Pteridaceae > Ceratopteris > Ceratopteris richardii. Next base: position 120,768,116 of record CM035430.1, on the reverse strand, counting down.
TAAAGTCCACTGTGGAGCACTCCAGTCTGGAATTAATGACACATGATAAAGGGTGGCATGCTCCACTGGGGGTCTCACCTGACATACTGGACAATTCTTGATCCACTCATGAATTTCTTTGTCCATGCTAGGCCAATACACTCCTAAACATTTTAGATTCTGCAATGTTCACTGTTTAGAATAGTGATTTCCTAGCAATCCTTCATGGGCTTGTTGCAACTCTACTATGTTTGTCATCCTCAACACAACAAGCTAATACACAATTTGTATCTTGTTTGTACATGCTTCCTGCCAAAATTTGATATTTTTGTGATCTTACAATTCGCCCATTTAGGAACAACTTCTAAATTGAACAGATAAGCATCGGGCAATTCATCAAACGCTCCTTGCGGTGACTCGCCTGAAGTGATGCGAGAAAGATGGTCTGCCCTGAGGTGGGTTCTACCTTTCCTAACAACCACTTCAAAGTCATATTCCATTAACCATCTTACTAAGCGCCCTGTATTGCAAGGTTTATTGACCAAATATAATAAAGCTTGATGATCAGTGAAAAACTTGAACTTATTGGCCAATAAGTAGTGTCTAAACTTTTTCACAGCATATACCATGCCTAAGCCTTCTCTCTCTGTTGTCGTATAGTTTCGTTCAACAACGTTTAATTGCCTGCTAGCATATGCTATAGGCAAATCTAAATTTCCTTCACATATTGGTTGTGACAACACACATTCTATTGCATAATTGGATGCATCCACATGGACATGGAATGGCTTATTCCAATTAGGTGTGATCAATATTGGTGTTGTGCGCAAACGTCTCTTCAGTTCATTGAAGGAATTTTCGCATTCATCAATCCACTCAAAATTTGTAAAGAGACCATAAAGAGGTTTAGCTATGCTTGCATACATGTGGATAAATCTACGATAATATCCACAATGGCCCATAAAGGAAGCTATAAACTTTTTTGCCTGCAACACGCTCCAATAAATGTTCAGTGATTGGAAGTGGATAACTATCTCTGATCGTAGCAGCATTAACCTTTTTAAGATTAATGCACACTCGTAACTTTCCATTCTTCTTGGGCACCACTACAATGGGAGATACCCATTCAGTATGCTCAATTTCATAGATAAATCCGGCTTCAATCAGCCTGTCAATTTCTTCTTTTATTTTTGTAGCATACATTATGTGTAGGGCTTTTGTTTGGTGGGTTTGGCATCGGCAGTCATGGGGATAGTATGAGAGCAAATGTTCGGATCTACTCCCTTCAAGTTTCTATAGTGCCATGCAAACACATCCCTATATTCCCTTAATAGAGCTACAAGCTCTGCTTCTTCTTTTGCACTTAGGTCATCTCCTATGTACGTACATCTCTCTTTGTTCTCTTCAATGGTCACTACAATTTTTTTGGTCTTTTCTTTATTGTCATAAGCTTCTCCTATAATGGCCTCTCTCTTAGGCACTCGTACCAAAATTTTTCGATCTTCAACTTCATATTTCTTGAAATTCTCTCGTACTTCAAACAATGATTCCTCCTCTTCTTGTTTCACTGCTTTTATTTTCTTTTTCTTTCGACTACCTGCACTTCCATCCTTTGAATTTACCGTTTTAATGCTTGCGAGAGGTTCTTCTTCTTGTTGGTCAAATACTCCTATGTCTTCTAGATAGTGCTTTTCTGAATTAAAGCAACTATCCATTACAATGGACTCTAGATCATCATCATTCTCTTCTTCTTCTATGACATCACTAGGGTCACATTCTTCCAACAAGGGCTGACACATGAACACTGAAATATCATAACTCTCCTCATCACAATGAGGTGTCCATTGTTCTTCATTGACTGCAATATCCATGGTAGCTAAGATTTCTGCCCAACCATGAGGCTCAAATTCCTCGTCTAGAAATATCATCGGTGTATAGGTTGGGTCTTTAATGGGTCTATCTCCTAGAGAAGTTCCTTCTTCTCTCACTTTTAAGCGTTTTTCCTCTTCCTTTGCGACCTTGCACATCCACAAGTGAGTATCTTCATGCAACCATGATGGATCAGGTGAACTTCTAGAATGCACAGAGATAGAATCTTCTTTTGCTTTGTGGATAGGATTCTGCTGTACGGGTGGTACATCTCTGAAGGTGTAATCCTTCAAGTTGACCTTGGTGGTGACCCCTAAGTGCTGTAAGTACAAGGAGTTGGTTCCCCAATCCTATACTATTTGCAACTGTCATAGGAAGGGTCTTCCTAACATGTTTGCAAAAGGTGCAAGAGTTATTGTAGATATAGAGATGTGGTACAAATAGATTGGACATGTAGACTTGCAAAGGCTAAAATTGATGCAGTCAAAGGAGATTGTCCATGGACTACCAAATTTCAAAGTTGCAGAAATGCAAAAGCTATGTGCAGCATGTCAATTTGGTAAATAGTCAAGAGCATCATTTCCACATGACAAGCATGTTAGTGAGAATGTACTAGAAGTAGTACGTACAGATGTCTGGGGTCTAGCAAAGACCACATCTATGGGCGGTTGCAGGTTTTATGTTACTTTCATTCATGACCATACACGCAAAGTATGGGTATATTTCATGAACGAGAAGAGCGAGGTGTTCACTCACTTCTAGAATTTTAAAGCTATGGTGGAAAAGTAGACAGGGAAGTACATTGAGACATTAAGATCTGATGGAGGAGGTGAATACATGTCAAATGAGTTCAGCAGTTTTCTAAAAAATCATGGAATTTGGCATCAGTTTTCATGCAGGTACACACCACTATAGAATGGCGTTGCTGAATGCAAAAATAAACATATTGCAGAAATAGCAAGAGCCTTGATGGCTGAGAATAATATGCCTCATTGTTATTGGGCAGAAGCTGTGCATACTCTTATATACATCATGAATAGAACTCGGACTACTATTGTACATCAAGTTACACTTGAAGAGAAGTTTACAAGTAAAAAGCCAAACTTATCACATCTGAAAGTTTTGGGCTATATTGCATATGTACATGTTCCAGATGAGTTGAGGACGAAGCTTGATCCAAAAGCAAAAAAATGTGACTTCATTGGATACTCCCTTGAGCAAAAGGGATACAAATGTTATAACCCACTCACACAACACGTGAAGGTGAGCAGAGATGTGGTATTTGATGAAATGTCAAGTTTCTATGCAGATGCCAAAGAAGGACTGAATCTTGAACCAAATGACAAAGAAAATGCTGAAAAATCAAGTGTAGAATCTCAAGTTTTGAGTGGACCAAATGCATCACCAAGCAATAGTTCCAACTCAAATCCATGGAGTGGAAGTTTGTGTGGAAATTTCAGTCCAACAAGTTCATCAAATACATCCAAGAAAGGTAAAGAAAAGCTTTTTGGTGGTAGTAAAACATGTGCAGGTTTTGAAGTTGTTGATGGAGATTCAAGTGGTTCAGAAAAGAGTCTTGATGAGGAACTTGGATTGCCCTCTGTGAAGACTCCAGGAGTAAGAAGGGCACATGCAGATGATACAAGGAGAAGTGATCCAGGACCAAGAAGATTTAGGAGGATGCATAATTTGGTGCAACGATTGACATATGATAGTTACATGACTTGCCATTGTGCTTACATGACAAAGGTAATACAAGATGCTGAACCTTCTTGTTTTGAAGATGCAATTGGTAATGCAGATTGGGAAAAAGCTATGGATGAGGAGATGGCTGCACTTTATGGAAATGATACATGGAAGCTTGTTCCATTGCCACAAGGAAAGAAACCCATAGGCTACAAATGGGTTTACAAGGTAAAGCATAATGTTGATGGTAGTATAAGCAGGTATAAAGCACGATTGGTAGCTAAAGGTTATGCACAGACATATGGCATTGACTATGAAGAAACATTCAGCCCTGTAGCTAAAATGTCTACTGTCAGAACACTTGTTGCATTAGCTACAAAAAAAGGATGGACTTTGCATCAGAGGGATGTGAAGAATGCTTTCCTACATGGTGAGTTATAGGAAGAAGTATATATGGACCAGCCACAAGGATATGAAGATTCAAAGCATCAAGAATATGTTTGCAGGTTGCAAAAGGCTTTGTATGGGCTGAAGCAATGTTGAGGTTGTAGCAAGCAATGCCCAAAACCCACACCACCTTGCATGGAAGCAAGTAGGAAAGCTCAAGAGTGACTCTCCTCTCATCCACCCCTATCTCCCACATGTTCAAGCCATTGGCAACAGCCCCATGCTTTGCCACATGCTTGAAAACAAGGAGAATAGGGGGTCAAGGATCCTAGTCCATGAGGAAAATACAAGAGAATGCAACTACTCTACTCACACAAAGGAGAGACATGCATGGCACACACACACACCACTCTCACACACTCACAAGACACAATACATGTAAATGTAAATAGTCTTCTTGGAGTAAATGAGAGCATCTTCCATTGATAAAAGGATTTTACATGAGAGCACGTCGACCAAAAGCTCCCCTCTTTACAAAAATGAGCTCATATTTATAAGCTAAGCTCTATTCCCCATGTGCCTCTTTGAAAAGTCAAAAAGGTGATTCTCTCTCTAACTACCAATCTTCTAGGATATTCTAAGATCAAAATGGTAACAACCAAATCCTCCAAAAGGAACATGCGTGGGTTTTTTTCACATTGAGAATCTTCTAGAAGGCACAAAGGTGAGAATGACTCAAGTCTAATATACTATGGTCTAAGGAAATATTAAAAAGTGCTTTTAGGAGAGTGTTCACATGTGACACTCAAGTATATACAAAGGGGGTTATTATTATGATCTAGGGAGGGTTCCTATGCACCATTGAGGGTGTGTGTATACCCTACAACCCAACACTCTCCCTCCCCTAGACTTTATCTTCCTCAACAAAGCTAAGAGGAAAGGATCATACACAACTGAACTTTATCCAAGTTGAAATCTTTAGGTCTTCAAAATCTGCTATTTCTACAGTCTGCAAAGCTTCAGGCAGCAAGTCTTCAGGTCTTCAAGGATCTTTGAATCTGCATCACATCTATCTTTAAGCCTTTAGTCCTTCCTTCAGTCTGCAAATCTTCAGTCTTCAGAGCTGGGCGACACAATCCCCTTGGGGGGCAGTCAGCCTAGCATGCATCCCACTATGCAGTCTTTTGTCAGGCTAGAAATGCCTTCGCCAAAAGTTCCCAATCCTGAAAGTAAACATACACAACAAGTAGACTGTTTTGAAAAAGAAGTAAACAATAATATTTTAGTTCAATTGTAATTTCCACTTCAGGGAGCATCCATTGCTACATGACTTGCTCTGCTAGAGAGAAGTCTGCATGAAAATCTTCTTGCTCCTGCGAGCCAAAAAACAAGGAGTTCAATCAAGGCCCAAAGTGCCTATCTCTTTTGTCTTGATGATTCCATACTCCATTATTTTCAAGTGAGTGTGACATTTTGCAATTTAGAGCATGAGATGAATGTAGCCTATGGTCCTGCCATCATTTACACTATGCTCCTAGTCAATAAGCTTGCAAATACAAGTATTCATGAAATTCAAACAGCTTATCCAGAGTTATTCCTGCCAAGCAAATCATCTGTAGGAGGTAAGAAGGATTAATGGTGGAGCTACGTGTGAGCAAGCTTGCAATGCATTATGAGAACAATGCCTTAAATGAGTATTGTAAAACCAGGAGTTACTTCCCTAGCAAAAACAATTACTCAAATTTTTTAACTGAAAGGCAATATTGGGGAGTGGAATCATCAGTGCATAGTATCCAGATGGTTTAAGGTTTTCTTATGAGGTTGGAGGATTGCACGACAACGTGATAGCAGTCCTATGAACAATACTTCAAACATCGCAAAAATGCATATCATTCACAAGCAGTACTTTAGTCATAGATGTTGCTCTTATTTTACATTTAGTGAGTGTGCCATGACCTTTGTATTGCCATGTGAACATAATAGTATCCAAGTGATATGATCCGCCAATTATAGTAATCATAATACCATTATAGCATCTTATAGCGACCAAAATCCCACAGATCAATGCCTAGATGTACTGAAAAACTTCAAACCTATCCACATGTGTAAATCTACACAACAATTCTCTCGAAGAATGAGTTCCAAAGAACCCCCATCCTCCCCCAATCTAAACATCCAAATATATTTATCTACAAAATGCCTATTGCAAATAACAAAGTGCAAGGTCTTATGGAGAAGAAACTCAAAGGAACATCAACCCATCTTGAATTATAAACCAAAAAACATCCTTTGGGAATTTCTAGCCTTCTAGCCAGTAATGAGAATCTTTCCCATCTATCATGCCATCGATTATAAGCATTTACTTACTGAAGACAATACACCTGGTGCATCTGAAAATAGATTCATTAGCGCATAGTGGTCAACTTGGATTGTAAAGTTTTCTTGTTTAATGTAACTGTTCACTAGACACAGAAGCCGGATGACAACATTTAAAACATGAAGGATGTAACTGAACCCAATAAATCATATAGCACAACCGCACTCTTGTAGCCATTGTCATTGGCAAACAACAAACATCATGATTACTAGTCCCACATCAAAAATTCTTTAACAAAACCTTAAAGTGATACCAAAAAGTGTGGGCAAAATCCCTATAGTGGTTACACACCACAACCCCAAAGTGCCTTGGGCATTGAATCCTTCCATCCTCAAATACAGATCAAATATCTAAGTTGCATTAGAAAATGATGGCTATTATAAGATGATATCAGTAAGGTAAGGGATATGGACACGATTCTTGTGAGGTCGATCCCACACCACATTATCCTAGCATTTCATCTTGAAGGACAAAAAATCAAGAAAAATGGTAGGTTCAAAATTATTCATAACACTGAAAACCACAAAGAGATACACCTGGACCAACTCTCTGAGTCAAACAGGTCTTTAGTAGACGTTTCCTTTGTCTATGCTGATGGGAAACCAAAGGCTTCTTTGTCAGAGTAACCTCTTATTGCGATTCATTATGGTAGAACATGCACGTCAATCGCTTTTGATAATGTTGGATGTCCATATGAAGCCTCGGGAGCTCCACTATAGATGAGGTTCAAACCCTACAATTGTCCTCCAATTCTTTGTTTGAAGAAGCATGAACCCTGATGTTGGCATCAATCTTTGGAGACCTGCTTTTAACATACATGAAAAATACAAAGGTGACACCCAATATATTCAGAACACTTTTTAGGACTGCATTAGACAATGCATGCATGCTTCTTCAACAAGGGGACACCCTTCCATATATCTTTCCCAGGCCTGTGAAGTGGAAACAAAATCTTAGCATCGGTACTCTTGTGCTATGAAGAGATCATAATGCAGTAGGGAAGAGGAGGTGCAATCCAAATCCCTATGACCATATACTTGAAGATTTAAGCAAGATAATTCATACTCGTAAAATCACCAAATCTGAACATGATGCATCGTATTTTATCATATTTTCCGCATCTTCTTAAGATAGCAAAGAATCAGCACTCGTTGTAAAAAATAATGCCAGAAAGTCACAAGAGTTGATCAAATAATGACGAGGAGACCCATATACTTCCCAATAGTATCATCATCTATCACAACTTAAAAGTAAGTTGATTCATGGAAAACCATTGATACAGTTATATAATAGAAATCAGTACATCAAACTATAAAGACATGATTTTGAGCAAGGATTACCACTTTTCATATTCAGAACAGCAAGTGCTTAGTAACTCTCCTTACCCGAAGAACTGCCACATGAAGTGTGCCATAAAACCAGTAGAAAAGCTTCAGAACACATGTCATCAAAAGTAATGAAAAACCTCATTTACTATTACTTTAAGATAACAGACAACAGGGCCATTGCAATGCCCAACTTCAAAGACGTCAATTTAGAAAAGCCTATAGATCATATCAGCTGTGAAATTTGTGGCAAAAAAAGCCATTCTACAACTAGATGATCCACATAAAAAGCCTTTCTTTCCAAAGCATTCACTTATGTGAGAGACGGAAGTGGTGGAAAGTGATGCCCAAATTGAGTGTGTAGGAAGGTGTGGATGAGAGAGTGAGAGAGAGAAGGGGGTTAGGAGATTGTTCTTGTGCTTCAAACAAACACAAATTAAAACTACCAACTAAAAACAAGAAAATGGGGAGCAATTGGCCCCAAAGGAAGGGTGAAAATGCCATGCACAAACCCAAATCGTACGCAATTGAGCAAAAAAAATTGCAACACAATACTTAACCACATGTTCTTGAGCTCTCCAAGTGATGAAAGGCCGACCATCCCCGGCAACGGTGCCAAAAAGTGTTGAGGTTGTAGCAAGGAATGCCCAAAATCCACACCACCTTGCATGGAAGCAAGTAGGAAAGCTCAAGAGTAACTCTCCTCTCATCCACCCTATCTCCCACATGTTCAAGCCATTGGCAACAGCCCCATGCTTTGCCACATGCTTGAAAACAAGGAGAATAGGGGGTCAAGGATCCTAGTCCATGAGGAAAATACAAGAGAATGCAACTACTCTACTCACACAAAGGAGAGACATGCATGGCACACACACACCACTCTCACACACTCACAAGACACAATACATGTAAATGTAAATAGTCTTCTTGGAGTAAATGAGAGCATCTTTCATTGATAAAAGGATTTTACATGAGAGCACGTCGACCAAAAGCTCCCCTCTTTATAAAAATGAGCTCATATTTATAAGCTAAGCTCTATTCCCCATGTGCCTCTTTGAAAAGTCAAAAAGGGGATTCTCTCTCGTTATTATTATGATCTAGGGAGGGTTCCTATGCACCATTGAGGGTGTGTGTATACCCTACAACCCAACAAGCAAGCCCCTCGTGCATGGCATGCAAGGATTGCTGATTACTTAACCAGCATTGGGTTCTCTATGTGTGATGCAGATCACTCACTATATGCAAGGAAGGTTGATGATGGCATCACTATTGTAGCTATTTATGTTGATGACCTGATTGTAGGTGGTGATAATGAAGAAATTATCAAAGAGGTAAAGAAACTTCTTATGCAGGAATTCGACATGAAGATCTTGGTGTGTTGCGCTATTTCTTGGGCATTGAGTTTATACATACAGAAACAGGTATATGGATGTCGCAAAGGCAATATGCCTTGAATATGCTGCAAAAGTATGGTATGGCTGATTATAAACCATTTTCTATACCATTAGATCAGAATTTGAAATTGGATACTTTATCAGGTGAAGCATTGGAAAATGCTACTATGTACAGGAAAATTGTGGGAAGTCTTATATATCTCACAATTACAAGGCCTCATCTAAGTTATACTGTTGGACTTGAAAGTCAGTTTATGCAGGTTCCCAGGAAGCCACATTTGGATGCTCTGAGGCGCACTCTACGTTATGTGAGTGCTACTTTGGATTATGCATTGTTTTATGAAGGAGCTGTAGATTTGCAGGTTCATGGATACACCGATGCATATTGGGCTCATAGTACTTCAGATAGAAGATCTACTAGTGGCTTTCTTTTCTCACTTGGAGGTGCAGCTATTACATGGAGCAGTAAGAAGCAACCAACTGTTGCTTTGTCAAGTATAGAGGCTGAGTATAGAGGTGCTGCAATGGTAGCATGTGAGGCATCATGGCTGGAGATGTTACTTGCATATTTATGTGTGGAAGTGCAAAAGCCTATCACTATCTATTGTGACAATCTTAGTAGCATACAGTTAGCATGGAACCCTATTTTTCATGCTAGAACAAAGCATATCGAGGTACATTATCACTTCATCAGAGAGAAGGTATTAGTAGGTGGTATTGATCTTGTTTATGTGAGAACAGATGAGCAGGTTGCTAATATTTTCACCAAAGCACTTGGAGCTGACAAGTTGAAGAAGTTTTGGGAGATGCTTGGATTACAGGATATGGCGTTGAGCTTGAGGGGGAGTTTTGAGATATCAAGCTCAACATGTGATGATCCAGGATGACACGTACCAGTTTTTTGTTTCTCTGACATGTATAGTGGTCACACCAGTATATGTCAGGGATACTTCATTGAGCTTTATTAGATTTATCTACCGAGAGTGATGGCACATTTGTTTCTTTTCAGCTCACTCATTTGCGGTGTTGGCAATAGTCAAGGAACTGAAGGAGTTGCAAGACAAGGAAGCCTACAAAGGGAGTCCGAACGAAGAGAAAGCACAGGCAGATACAGTAGTCAAAGAAGATCTGGCAAGTAGGCCATTTAAATTTTTCAAGCATCAAAGAGTTGGGCACACAAGAAGAAGGAGCAAGTAGGGAGCTCTAGGAAATGTATGTCAAAATGTTAGAAGAAATCCCTACAAAAATAGTGATTTTCATCACTAAAAACCATTGTAAATACCATTTCATATTTTTGAAGCTCCATTTTGTGCAAGCCAAGGAGTCCTTGAGCTTGAGGGGCATTAGAAGTACCTACCTATCAGTTTTCACATTTTTTAGACTCCGTTTGTACCTCCAAATAGGGTAGAGAACCTAATTTTTAACTAGGTCGGACACTAGGTCTGGACAAGGCCAAAACCTAGTCAAAAACTATAAATAGAGCTAGAGAGCTTATTTTTGGGGTTAGCTTGTAATTGATTTGAACTTGTAAGAGCTTTTTGAAAGTAATCTAAGAACTCCATTGCTTCTCACTCTTTGTCTTGCCTTGTGTGCATGTGTGTGTGTATGTGTGTGCATGTTTGTGTGCTTCTCACTCACGCACTTGTGCCTTCACTTGCTCACGGTCATCATACCATCCTCTCATCTTCTCAGATTGACATTAAAGGAGGTGCTACTCATCACTGAGCTACACCAAATTTTGGCGCCGTTGCCGGGGATCGAGCTTTGAGGACGAGCGTGTGATGGTAAGACGTAGAGTTGACGCGTTGGAGTTATAGGTATTTTCTTCACCTTTTTCCTATTTTCTTTTGTTTTTTTCATCACCATCATCATCCTCACCATCTCCCACATCCATCTCCATCATCGCGAAAAATTTCAGTTTTTGGTCATATCACCCCACCCATACCATTCCCCTCATTTCACTTGTGAGAGAGAGCGAGAGAGCGTTTGTGTGCTTGTGATTTTTTGTGTTTTTTGAGATTTTCTGCAGGAATCAGCATCCCCAGCAGCTGCACCAGCTCCAACAGGTAAAAAATTTGACTGTGCAGGTCCCGAGGCGTTGACCTCTGTCAATCACGATCGACAGAAAAAATGTTCATTTCGCTAAACAAACTACATAATCATGATCTACATGCCTAGAGCTTCCCAAATGTGTGCTTGAAATTTTAAAATTCCTTAGATTTCCATCAATTGCGATCGCTCTGTCAAACGCGATCGACAAACCACGACGGACACCTGCCGACGGCTCTGTCAATCACGATCGACAAACCACGACGGACACCTGCCGACGGCTCTGTCAATCACGATCGACAAACCACGACGGACACCTGCCAACGGCTCTGTCAATCATGATCGACACGTCAATCGCAACCGACAGAGTCAACGACCGATTGACCACGACTGACAGAACCTGTGCGTGACACGTGTCAATCGCGATCGAGCCATCAATCGCGATCGACCAATCAATCGCGACTGACAGCCTCGACGGATCTGTCAATCGCGACCGACACAGTCAATGATTGCTTGACCACGACAGACAGACCCTTGCGAAGGACCTGTCAATCGCAATCGACCCATCAATCGCGACTGACAGAGTCAACGACCCTTTGACCATGACCGACTGAAAATCCAGGCCACGTGTCAATCACGATTGACCCATCAATCGCGACTGACAGCCACGACGGACCTGTCAATCGCGATCGACACATCCATCGCGATTGATTTATCAATCGGGACTGACAGAGCTTGCGAATGCGATTGAAGGGCAAAATTGGCCAATTTTTTAGGGCAAAAAATAGTGGTCTATTCTTGACAAATTGTGGGACAAATACTAGGGTTCATCCTTGCATTGTGAGGCCATTACACAAAGTATTTCGAGAAATCATGTTTGCCTGCTAACCTGTTTAAAATCCTGATTTGGCCCCAAAACCCTAAATGGACATAACTTCCTCATACGAAATCCGATTGCGGTGATTTTTGTTTTGTTGGAAAGCTCATGGGGAATACAACCAAAACTTCCACTGGTTATGGTAGAATTAATGTCAGGATTATTAGATAGGATAATTTGAAGTTGACCATATCCCGGGGTAGGAAAAAATTGAGGGTCCCTTGGGATTGTTTTCCATAAAGGCAAAAGGCAATTGGGTCTGTGAATTACATGCATGAAAATGATCTGTCTATCAACTAAATTCAATGCTTGAGCTGATTATGGATTTTTTCAGGTTCTTTGAGAGCATCGAAGGGTACTCGAAGCAAGAGTAAGTGCGAGCTTGGGAACACGCTTCCTAGGCATACAAGGGCAACCAAGGGAAGAAAATTAAGGTTGGAACTTCTCAACACCCTCTGTCAATCCCTAGCATAGGCTAAGTACGGATAGAGGTTTTGATTAATTAGGAGCACGTTAAGAACAACCAAGTCCAAGAACTCTAATCACTCAAGTGCAAGTGCTAGGAGATTACAATTGCAAAACAACTTAAGGAAAAGAAATTAAATTGAGCAACCGCACTCAAAGTACGATAAAAACTTAAGTGTTCCTTGCTACGAAGGTTAATTGGACAAGAAGTGACACCCTAAGAGCAATTAAAAAAGAACAAGTGACTGATACAAAAGAACTCAGCAATGCAAAGTGTACTTGGGAAAATTTGGGACTATCCAATTGGGCTTATGAACCTTAGATCAGGTCGACACCTAGGGAGAGATAGACAAAGTCTTAGATCGTCAGAGGCTAGCGTCAATCATACTGCTAGGTCTTGGGCCCAGCAGTTGAGCCATCATTCGTATTACCCTAGCTCTGAGACGAGCGAGTCTGAGATGTCCCACGGTATGGAGAGACCTACAGGAAGCTCCGAAGTGCCATATTTACATAGGGTAGAAAGCCCTTACAAGACGCAACTTGAATACCTTAGGACCAACCGATTAGGTGCTAGCATCTATGAGGACGACCTAGGAAGATCCGTTGTCCAGATTAAAAACCCGGACAGTCCATTGGACTAGAACGCCCAGCTGTCAAGTTTGAAAATGGAGCATACTTGGACAAAGAAGGGACAATATATGTAGTCACCAGTCATCCAGATAGGACAGATGAATTTGGGAATGTAGTTCCAGAAGTGGACTTAGGTGACCTAGAGCAAGGAAACATGGGCGAAGAACCTAGAACCCCCCGAGGCAAATCTGTTCTCACTAGGATTATCACACCAGAGTGGATTCCCCAAGAAATTAAGAGCATAGATCTACTCCTGAACCGAGAGACTGATGAAGCCTTTTGGAGATATAGACCTAATCAGCCGAGTGAGATCGGAACAATCATGATATACGAGTTCAAAGATCCTGATATTCCAGGTAGAGTGACCTACTTAGATCACTCGTTAGAAAGGATCTTTGGGGTTACAGAAAATGATAGGCATGCTTACACTTGGAAAGGTGAATTTATTTTCCCCCAACCAAGATTGAATGTGTCCTTTGGTCACCCAGGAGCTGGAACATCCCAAGCTCACGGAACTCAAAGAGACAGACATAGAGATAGACCGGAAGTAAGCTTTGTCAACCCAGGGGGCAGAGAAAGAACGAGGACGGAAACAAATAGAGTAGAACCTGAAGGATTTAGAGCCCCAAGGAATCAGAGGAATGCTGATGATTTCCCTCTACCAAGGCCTAGGGAGCACGCCAGGATTTTGAGACCGACTCAGTTAATTAAGTCCATGAAGAATCACTTCGATGGCACGGGAGACCCATATGATCATGTGGCCGAGTTTAGGCAAGTCTTGAGAGCGGAACAAGTTGAGGATCTATTCACGCAGTATAATGCCTTTGGTCTAACACTTAGGAACACAGCCCTTACATGGTTTCAACCATTGAACGAGAGACAGTTCAGGAGCATAGACCAACTCTTAGAGGCTTTCATCACCGAATTCTCTAAAAGTGGCATAAGGCATAATACTTCCTCATTGATATACAGCTTCAAGCAGACCCCCCAGGAGACTGTGAGACTTGCAGGAAGAAGATTTAGGCAATATCTTGAGAGATGCCCTGTTCCTGAGTTACCCACACCTGCCAAACAAGTGGCTTTATTCTTGGACGGATTACTAAGTACAAAGTTGCGATCCTATGTGTACTTGAAGGACCCTAGGACCATAGAGGAGTGTGTACGCATGTGCATTGACATTGAGGATAACCTAGGGGAGGAGTTAGAGCTTTCCAAAATCTACAAAGATTCAGATAGTGCCTCTAGCCTCTCTTCCTTGCAATCCACATCTATTGAGGAACTTGCGAGAAAGTAGCGCAAAAACTAGGTGTCTCTAGTAAACAAATTCCTAGATTTGCCCCAGTAAAGAGGTGCTATACTTGCGGTGGTGATCATATGGCGAACGCATGTCCCATCATGGCTCAACCCCAAGTGAATCCTAACAGCCAATATTGCACCATAGAACGGAGATACACAAATCACACAGCACAAGATTTCCCATACAATAAGCAAGCAGTTAGACAAACCTACCCTCAGCCCTATCCACAACAGGGAAGATACCAGAACTAGTACCCCCCACAACAATATGGTAGACCGCAGCAACCCTATCAACAACCCTACCAGAACCAACAAAGGCCACAGCCTATGTTAGCTCAACAACCTCCAACCCCAGCTAATGTGATTCCTGTAAAGTATGCGGCAGCTGAGGAAAATTTGAATAGAACTATAGTGCCAGTAACACCATTGCTTTCAAAAAGTGACCCGAGCGATCATAGTTTTGATTCTACTCACATTGATAGTCCCCAGGCTTACTACATGCAATCTCCTGAACATGGTGAGCCCTACTATAGTGAAGAACCAAGTGAACCTAGTTGGGAGCCAGAGTACACCAATGTAATTTACACAAACCCTAACGCTAGGCCCCAGCCTAGGCAGGTAAGACCCCCATTCCCTAGAGGACCATGCTACAGATGTCAGGGAGATCACCTCATTCGTGATTGCCCCTTACCTCCACCCGCACAACCCTAGTCAGTGACGATTCAAGGCTTTTGTCAAGACTGTGGGAAGGAGCATCTCTTACGAGATTGCCCTAAGGATCCCAATAATATGCCTAAAATAACTCCAATTAACGTTATTGGGTTAGTAGTAGACTCTACAGGAAGTGTGACATCCACTGCACCAGTACAGGTGGTCACTAGAGCCCAAGCTTTGCAACAGAACCCAGGAATAGGTCAAGAGAAGAGTGCAGAGGTTAGTGAAACTAAGAGCATAGCCAAGAAATCGTCGAGAGCCTGGAGGGATAGTCGAGAAAGAATGAAAAGACAATGGTCTAAAAAGATGAGTGACTTAGAAGAAAGCATAAGAGAAACAAAAGCCAAAATTGTTGAACTCACCTCTCAAACAAACTCTCACATACCACCACCACCTTCTCTTCCATCACCATCTAACCCACCGTCTGTCCACCAACCCCAGACCATCCCACCACCCCCTAGAGTAGGATCAGTGTTAGCTGACCCCACTCCTGAAGACATAGACATGATGCTTAAGGCATATCAGGCCAGAATCCAAGAAGGGCCAAATGTGACGGATCATGATAAGTGCTACCCTAGAGCTAACCTAGAGATAGAGAGAACCAAGCTATGTGCGAAAATGGTCGCATCGGCTCAGACCATGTTTGAAGCCAGTCGCCTTTTCAACTACTCAGGCTCAGCTAAGACACAATTGCACTTGGATGGACTCCTAGAGAAGTTAGAGAGTATAATTGCAAGATCTGCCAAGGAAGAAAAAAATCAAAAAAGAGATGAGGCAAGCAAAAACATAAGCCATCCCCCACAGGAAGCTTATGTGCCCAATTCCATTGAACCAGACACCTCCTCTTCTATGAATAGGTTCACTCCAGAATTCCTACGAGAGATTCAAGAAGACAAATGGGCTAATGAAAGTGAAGCCCCTCCTCCCATTGAACTTGTGGATGACATGCAGGATCAATTCCCACAAGATATTCCTTCCATTTATGGAGAGCAGGAGAGCACCCAGTCCCAAGAGAGATTAGACTTTGAGTCTAATTCTTTACAGGAATTACCCCATTTCACAGACCCATGGGAAGCCAAGTCGACTTGTATGAGAGCACCCACCGTCATGGTAAGAAACGAACACTCACTCATACCTAGGAATACGGAAGTAGTGAAAAACACTAAAGTGCAGTGCAACCTCACTTTAGAAGAGCTACTCAAAGTTAGGCCAGAGTTATGGAAACATGTAGCCAAACAAGTACCAGAGATAGCAAAACCTCATTCCCAAGTAGGTTCTAAGAGGACAGTGCCAGAAATTCCTCTAGACAAGATAGGAGATATGAGTGAAGGTGAAGAAGGAAACACCTATCTTCCCATTACCCATTAGGGGTACACAAGCAAGGCAATTCTGGATTCAGGTGCAGGAGTTGCTATTGCTACCACTTCCCTATGGAAGCGGTGGGGCAAGCCAACACTCAGGCCCACGAGGATGAAACTGCAAATGGCTGATGGCCACATAGAGAGGCCTTTAGGACTACTTGAAGGAATAACTCTCACTACATGTGGTGTAGAGTTTGAGCACACGTTTGCTATCTGTGATTTTAGCAAGAACCATGCATACGAGATGATTTTGGGAAGACCATTCATGTGACAGCTGCAAGTGGTCCAGGATTGGGGGACCAATTCCTTGTATTTGCAACACTTAGGTGTTACAACCAAAGTCAATCTCAAGGATTACTCTCATAGGGATGTCCCGCCTATTCAATGGAATCCCATCCATAGAGCCAAAGATGATACGGAATCGGTGCACTCCATAGGATCAGGATCCTCATGGATGCATGAAGACACTCACTTATGGATGTGTAAAGTGGCAGTAGAAGAGGAGAAGAGAGAAAAAGCCAGAGAGATAGGTGCAAAAGAAACACATAGATCCATTCAAGACCCAGCCTATGCACCTGTAGTGTTCCCTGACAAAGAATTTGAACCCCACGGCTGGGCAGAAATCCTAGCAACCATGGATGTGGCCATCAATGAAGAACAATGGACACCTCACTGTGATGAAGATGGCTATGACATTTCAGTCTTCTCCATAGAGCCGATCATGGGAGAAGCAGTGTTAGAAGAGTGTGAACCTAGCCCTGATGCATTTGAGGACGCGTGCGACTCCGATCTAGAGTCAATCATTATGGACCCACCTTTTGCATCAGATGAAGAATACTTCTATGAAGTAGAATTTCAACCCCCAGAGGCACGGAGAGCTTAAAAATGATGTAAGGCTAGCCACACATGTGACCCCGAAGGAAGAAGGAAAGAAAAGAAAGAAGAGAGAAGTCACACCAGAAGAGGAAGAATCTTTGTTTGAGGTCCCGAAAAATTTTAAGAAGTATGAGATAGATGACAGGAGAGTCATGATCAGAATGCCTAAACGAGAGGCACAATCGGGGGAGGCCTATGATAACAAAGAAACCACCAAGAAAATAGTGGTAGCCATGGAAGAAGGAGAAGAGAGATGCACATACATAGGCCACTACCTGACGGAAGACGAAGAGCACGAATTGATAGCCTTGCTAAGAGAGTACAGAGATGTATTCGCTTGGAGCTACAAGGACTTGAAAGGTGTAGACCCTGACATATGCTCACATACGATACCCATGACTTCAGAGGCTAGGCCCTCTAAGCAAAAGCCATACACATACAATGACAACTATGCAGCCAAGATCAAGGAAGAGATAGATCGCTTGGTTGAAGCTGGATTTATCTATGAAATTGAGCATACTGAGTGGGTATCCCCCATCGTAGTGGTGCCCAAGAAGAATGGCAAACTGATGGAGAGTGTTAATCTCCAAAAGAACAACCTACTCTTGAAGTTAGAACACCTCTATATCAAGAGTAAGTCAAAACCTTCACTAAATTAGAGGTCCAATCTCCAAATTATCAAAAGTTGAAAAATTATGTGAAGAAGATGAAACACAGAAAGTCTGCTGCACAATTTCTTCTCATTGACCTATCAAACATGTAAAGTTTTCTATGAAATTTTGTATGGAATGTTGCCTAGAGATTGCACACCTTCTCCAAGTTAAATTTCTTCAAAAGGTTTAGTATAACTTGAGAAATCAACTTCACAAGTTACCTATGTCTGAATCTGCACTTCTGAGAAGTCGATTTAGACACCCCTAACTTCTTAACTTCAATTCTCTCAGTACAAAACCCGTTTAAGCAAATGCTTCTAGCCACGAGTAGATTACCTTCCAACTTAAAGATTAAGTGCTTGCTTGCACAAAACTTTAAACCATGGAGTGAGAACTGATCAAAAGATTAAGATCGAAAATTGCGCCTGTTTCAGAGAACTGTGAACACTCAACACATATGAATGTTCCTACTCAGACAATTCTCCTAGCCTGTTTGCAATTAGACTCTGAAACTCAGGTCACAGACTCATTAACTACCAACTTAGATATCCTCAAAAGGATTTCATAATTGATCAAACACAGAAGGAGCAGACATGAAAAGATCGGGCGCAAAATTTCTTCATTTACTCAGAAAGTTACAGTTGAGTGATGAGAGAAAACTCAACTAACTTTTTCATGTCTCATGACATCTATCTTCCTCATTCTTGACTTCTATCTATTCTCACATATACTCTCATATCACGCCTCGACATTTTCAAGGTATTTATAGATAAATTTGTACAAGTCTATGACTAATCAAAGATCTAAGTGACCTATGTACATATGTATACATTCCTCACATATTCTGAATATGTCTTCCTTCCAAGCTTCAAGAATTGATCTCATTCTTCATTCTTAAGTCTTCAACCTTCAATTGGTGATTGATATGCACCAACAGCTCCCCCTCAATCATCAATTGAGGTTTCTCCTTTCTTCTTTATACCTGCCATGTCTTTAAACTTCTGTAGCTTTGGTCCATCCAAGCTCTTTGTAAGCATATCAGCTATCTGATCTTTTGTTGAAGTATGTATGACTTGAATCTCCTTATCCATCACTTTCTCCCTTAGAAAGTGATACTGTATCTCAATGTGTTTGGTCCTGGCATGAAAAACAGGATTAGCAGCTAAATACAATGAACTCATGTTATCTCCATATATAATTGGTACCCCATGCACAATGTCAAAACTCTTCATCAAAGTTTTGAGCCAAATCACTTCCTTTGCAGCTTCAACCATGCCTTTGTATTCTGCTTCTGTAGAAGACAAAGCAACTGTATGTTGCTTCTTGGAACACCATGAGATTAGTTTATCTCCCACATAACACATATATCCAAAAGTTGACCTTCTATCATCTGGATTACCTGCCCAATCTGCATCACTATAAATTTTGATATTTGTATCTGAGGTAAACCCATAATACAAACCTTCATTGAGTGTACCCTTAATGTACCTCAACACTCTTTGACCTGCAATCCAATGTTCTTTCCTTGGGCAATGCATGAATTGAGACAAAACTCCTACTGCATATGATAAATCAGGTCTAGTTAAAGTAGCATAGATAAGACTACCAACTAAACTCTGATATTGTCTCATGTCCTTGATTTCTTCACCTCCAAACTTACTCAATTTATGATTCACCTCCATTGGTGTAGGTGCTACCCTGCAACCATCCATTTTAAACTTGATTAACAAGTTCTTCAAATACCTTTCTTGGGTCACAAATACTCCATGTTGAGTATATGTAATCTCCATGCCCAAGAAGTATGACAAGTCTCCCAAGTCACTTATCTTGAACTCCTTTTCCATTTGCTTCTTGAGTCTTTTTATTCCTTCTTCATCTGTACCTGTAAGGATTATATCATCAACATATATGCACATGTATATGAAACCATTATCACTTGCTTTGACAAGCAAGCTACTATCTGCTTTAGACACCTGAAATCCAAGTTCTTTTAGGAACTTCACAAGTCTATAGTTCCATGCCCTTGGGGCCTGCTTCAAGCCATACAAAGCTCTCTTGAGCTTGCACACATGATTTGGATACCTTTTATCTCTGAACCCTTGAGGTTGCTCCATGAACACATCATCTGAAATATAACCATTTAAAAAAGCATTTTTCACATCAAGTTGACATAACTTTCAACCTTTACATGCAGCAATAGCAATAAGTGTCCTGATGGTTGTCATCTTTGCCACATGACTATAAGTCTCATCATAGTCAACACCATAAGTCTGAGCAAACCCTTTGACAACAAGTCTAGCTTTGTATCTAGACACACTTCCATCTGCAAACCTCTTGGTTTTGTAAACCCACTTGCATCCAATGATTTTCTGACTATTTGGTTTTGGAACCAAATCCCATGTTTGATTCTCCAATAGTGCATCATATTCTTCCTGCATAGCTTTCTCCCATTTTTCCTTACCTTTTGCCTCTTCATATGTATAAGGGTCTTCATCTGTTTTCATCATATAAGCATAGTCTTTTGTGGCCAAAAATGAAGTATCATAGCTATACCTTGTAGGTTGCCATTTGTTTCTTGTAGACCTCCTAAGTTCTCCACTTCTTGAGGTTTCTGGTTCTTCATATTCAGGATCAAATCTTGATGTTTCTTCCACTTCAACCTGCACTTCATTATTCTCTTGTTCATCAAATATTTGAACCTTTGATTTACCTTTCCTTTGATTCACTTCTTCTTCATCACCTGTATTGATATTGATTGTACCTGCATACCAAGTACTTTGCTCATCAAATGTAACATCTTTAGAAACCATGAATTGTTTTGTAGATGGACTCCACAATCTATAGCCCATCTGCTTATCATCATAACCAATGAAAACATATTTTTCAATTTTAGGCTCCAACTTGTGCCTTAATTGTGATGGCCCATATGCATATGCCACACATCCAAAAACTCTGCAATGATCCAAGGTAGGTCTCTTACCCCACCAAGCCTCATATGGTGTCATACCCTGCAAGGCTTTACATGGTAACCTATTGACCAAATAAGTGGCTGTATTTACAGCCTCAGCCCACAAATAATTAGGGCAATTTTTCTCCTTCATCATGGATCTTGCAAACTCAACAAGTGTTCTATTTCTCCTTTCTGCAACACCATTTTGTTGAGGAGAGTATCTGCAAGTAACTTCCCTTTTTACACCTGCATTCCATAAGTAATCACTGAACTCATTAGAGAAATACTCTCCCCCTCCATCTGACCTTAATCTCTTCAACTTATGACCTGTAATTCTTTCTGCATATGCATGATAGTGTTTGAATGTATTAAACACTTCTGACTTATCTTTGATCACATAGATAGTGATCCATCTAGTAGCATCATCAACATAAATCACATAATACCTTGACCCATTTATACTGAAATCCTTTGATGGTCCCCACACATCTGTGTGTACCAATTCAAGCTTCTCTGAGTACATAAAACCATGCTTGGAGTAAGAATTCTTATGAGCCTTACCTAATTGACATGCCTCACATTTGTATGTCATATGTTGACCTGCAACATTAGGCAATCCAAGCACTGAACCATTGTTAATCATATCTTTAATACCTCTTTCATTGAAATGTCCAAGCCTCTTGTGCCAAAGATCTAACTCAGAGATCTTATGTCCTCCATATGTGAACATAGCATGACCAACATTGCCTTGAATCTTCAATGTAAATAATCTTCCTTCCTTTTTTCCTGAAACAATCTGTTTATACCCTTGGCTAGGGTCTTCCACATATACTCCATCATTAGTGAACCTTACTTCATATCCCTTTTCAACAATTTGTCCTACACTTATCAAATTCTTAGGGATTGTAGGAACATACAAGACCTTACTCAATAAGGTGCTACCATCCTTGGCCTTCACTGATCCAATTGACTTCACATTGTGCTTTGTGTTGTCACCTGTCTGAACAACATGATTAAAAACATTATTCTCCAAGTCAGTCATCAAGGATATATTACCACTCAGGTGATTGCTACACCCTGAGTCAATGTAGAAAACTCTTTGATCTTCACTCTGCCTTTCACAAGTTGCATTCATTATCAATGTTGAATCCTCCTTTTGATCTGAAGCATAATTGTAGTAGGTGTTGTTATATTGTTGACTTTGGAATCCTCTACCTGCATTTCTTCCAAAGTAACTCCTACCACCTCTGCCTCTGAAATTACCTCTTTGATTTCTGCCACCTCTTCCTCTTGAATTATAATTTTGATTGTATCCACCATTACTCTGATTATTATGCCAACAATCATTAGCTAAGTGATTTGTCTTACCACAAATCTAGCAAGCTTTGCCTCCATCCTTGTTGTTTCTGCCTCTTCCTCTACCTTTGCCACCTCCTCTTCCTCTTAGGAAGTTGGCTTGACTAGTTGTACCTTCATCTTCACCTGCTTATTGCTTTCCTTTGCTATTCTTCTTCTTGTCTTTTGAGTACATTGCATGACCTGCACTCTTGTCACCATCTCCTTTAACATCCTGCTCAAATGTTAGTATATGACCTAGCAACTGATTTAAATCAGGAGTGAAATGGTCAAGTGATAATTCTGTAGATAAAATGAATGGCTTCCATTTGTCATCACCTCTCAAACCTGTAAGGATTTGCCTTACCAATTTATCCTCCTCAATGTCTTCATCAACAGCTCCTAATGCATCTGCAATGTCTTTCATCCTTGTGTACATAGTCTGAAATAGATTGAGAAGCCTTCTTCTTAAAGGTTGTAAATTCTGCCCATAAGGATGCCTTCCTTGACTTTGTAGTATTCTGGAAATGCTCCTCCAAAGCATTCCAAATATCAGTTGCACTTTCAAGACCTCGAATATGAGGTAACAAGTAATCATTGACTGCCATATATATAATGCTCCTAGCTTGAGCATCTTTCTTCATCCAATTTTTCAAATCTGCTAACTCTTCCCTAGTTGGAACACTAGGATCTCTGAACTGTGGCTTCTCTTCTTCTCCTGTGATGTAAGCAATTAAATCTTTGCTCATAAGATGAGCTTCCATCCTCATTGACCATGCAAGATAGTTTTCCCTATCCAATTTCTCTATCTGTAGAGAATCTCCCATCTTGTGTCCACCTGTGTATTGAAATCTTCAAGCTTTATGAACAATATATGTACCTTTACTTAGAATTAGACTCCTTTTGTCCTTCTTGATGTCGTATGGTCTCCTTCTCAGGCTTTACCTTCAAACTTTCACCTTTTAGTTCTTCAAATGTTGAATTTCTTGAATCTGCAGCAGTCGGGACCCTCCTTTCCTTGATTTGATGTCTCCTGCTCTGATACCACTGATGGAGAGTGTTAATCTCCAAAAGAACAACCTACTCTTGAAGTTAGAACACCTCTATATCAAGAGTAAGTCAAAACCTTCACTAAATTAGAGGTCCAATCTCCAAATTATCAAAAGTTGAAAAATTCTGTGAAGAAGATGAAACACAGAAAGTCTGCTGCACAATTTCTTCTCATTGACCTATCAAACATGTAAAGTTTTCTATGAAATTTTGTATGGAATGTCGCCTAGAGATTGCGCACCTTCTCCAAGTTAAAGTTCTTAAAAAGGTTTAGTATAACTTGAGAAATCAACTTCACAAGTTACCTATGTCTGAATCTGCACTTCTGAGAAGTCGATTTAGACACCCCTAACTTCTTAACTTCAATTCTCTCAGTACAAAACCCGTTTAAGCAAATGCTTCTAGCCACGAGTAGATTACCTTCCAACTTAAAGATTAAGTGCTTGCTTGCACAAAACTTTAAACCATGGAGTGAGAACTGATCAAAAGATTAAGATCGAAAATTGTGCCTGTTTCAGAGAACTGTGAACACTCAACACATATGAATGTTCCTACTAACAATTCTCCTAGCCTGTTTGCAATTAGACTCTGAAACTCAGGTCACAGACTCATTAACTACCAACTTAGATATCCTCAAAAGGATTTCATAATTGATCAAACACAGAAGGAGCAGACACGAAAAGATCGGGCGCAAAATTTCTTCATTTACTCAGAAAGTTACAGTTGAGTGATGAGAGAAAACTCAACTAACTTTTTCATGTCTCATGACATCTATCTTCCTCATTCTTGACTTCTATCTATTCTCACATATACTCTCATATCACGCCTCGACATTTTCAAGGTATTTATAGATAAATTTGTATAATTTATGACTAATCAAAGATCTAAGTGACCTATGTACATATGTATACATTCCTCACATATTCTGAATATGTCTTCCTTCCAAGCTTCAAGAATTGATCTCATTCTTCATTCTTAAGTCTTCAACCTTCAATTGGTGATTGATCTGCACCAACACAAACTACGTGTGTGCATTAACTTGAAGAAGGTTAATGCAGCCACAATTCGAGATAACTATCCGCTTCCTATCACTGAGCATCTCTTAGAAAGAGTAGCAGGCAAGGAAGTGTACAGCTTCCTTGATGGATTTTCGGGCTACAATCAAGTAGCCATAGCTCCAGAAGATCAGCATAAAACAGCTTTTGCAACTGAATGGGGCATTTTTGCCTTTAGAGTAATGCCATTTGGGCTTACCAATGCTCCTGCAACCTTTCAGAGACTGATGTGCCACGTGTTTAAAGAGTTCTTGAAGAAGAATTTGGAAGTCTATGTTGATGACCTCTGTGCTCATTCCAACATTAGACAGACACATATACCAGAACTCAGACAAATCTTTGACAAATGCAGAGAATATCAAGTCTGCTTGAACCAAGAAAAATGTGTTTTCATGGTCAGGCAAGCCAAGATTTTAGGACACATAGTGTCAAGGAATGGCATATCCACTGATGAAGAGAAAGTATGAGCCATAGCAGAGTTACCTAGGCCAAAGAATGTCTGCTCACTCTTTGTCTTGCCTTGTGTGCGCGTGTGTGTGTATGTGTGTGCATGTTTGTGTGCTTCTCACTCACGCACTTGTGCCTTCACTTGCTCACGGTCATCATACCATCCTCTCGTCTTCCCGGATTGACATTAAAGGAGGTGCTACTCATCACTGAGCTACATGTGGACATTAGGTTTTTCCTTATGTATTGATCTTTATATATTGCACTTGTTGTATTCTTGTTTTAGGTCATTCTTGTACATTCCTTTTATGTAATAGAAGAAGAAGAAGAAGATTATTCTTCCTTGCCTCAATCTGTGTGTGTGCTTCTCCTTGAGAGTGAGAGTGTGTGTGTGAGCTCTCTTCCTTATCTCCTTCCTCGTGACAGTATCTACTACCACCTATCTCATAAATAGGTTACCCTCAAAGTCTTTGGAAGGAATAACTTCTTATGAAGCTTGGAATGGAAGACGATCAAGCTTGGATCATTGCAAGATATTTGGGTGCATTACATATGCACATATACCATTACAAATCAGAGGTAAACTTGATCTCAAGGTAGGGAAATGTGTATTTGTAGGTAACGACCTAAATCAAAAGGGTAATAGGTTATATAACCCTAGCACCAAGGGTTTCATAGTGAGTTGAGATGTACTGGTTGATGAAAATGAGTCTTGTTTTGAAGATGATAGTAGGAAAATCAAATTTCCCTATGATTTGGAGGAAGATATAGGAAGACAAGAAGAAACAATAATGGAAGCATGCCATGGAAGAAGAGATTGAAGCTTTTCAAGAAAACAACACTTGGGACTTAGTTCCCAATGCATCTACCATGAAGGTAACTGTATCCAGATGGATCTCTAAGCAATAGGTACAACCATCAATAGGTACAAGGCTAAGCTAGTGGCCAAGAGCTATGCATAGACCCAAGGCATTGTTTATAGACCTTCTCTCTTGTGGCAAAGATTCCTACAATAAGATTAATCATGAGTATTGTAGCCCCCAAGGACTAGAAGATATATCAAGTGAATGTGAAAAAAATGCATTCTTCAATGGATGGATCTCACAAGTGGTATAAATGGATCAACCCCTTGGTTTTCAAGAATCACATTATCTTGAACATGTTTGTAGACTAAAGAGAGCCTTATATAGGTTGAAGCAAGCTCCATGAGCTTGGAATCATATACTTGTAATTTACTTGTAGGATAAAGGGTTTGTTGTGAGCGAGGCAGACCCTTCCCTATTCATTACAAGATCACATTGACAATTCATATAACTTCGTGTATATGAGGATGAAAATTATACTTAAAATTAATGATGTTAAAGGTATTAGAATAATCAAGCATAAAATGAAGGAAGAGTTCAAGATCAATGACTTTGGATAGCTCACTTACTTCCTTGGATTGGAAGTAGTGTATATAGAGCATTGAATGTATCTTACTCAAAAGACATACATCAAAGATATTGTAGCAAAGTTTAAAATAAAAAATGCTAAGGTTGCAAGTACACATATGGAACTAGACTCAGAACTAAATACTTATGAAGCTAAGATCATTAAAGATGTTACAAGTTATCAAATCTTGGTGGGAAGTCTCAACTATGCTATTGTCACTAGAGTAGATATCAGTTATGGTGTGAGTGTCTTGATTGAGTTCATGCATACAACTAGGAAGCTACACATGGAGGCAGCCAAATTCTCAAGTAACTCAAAAGAACAATTAATCAAGGCATATTCTATTCATATACCTTTGATGTAGACATTAAACTTTTCTCTGATGCAAATTGGGCAGAATCAAGAGATGATAGGAGAAGTACCTTTGGTTATATTTCATTTGTAGGTTCAAATCTCATTTCTTGGTCATCAAAAAAGAAACCTAATATTGCTCTCTCATCTATTGAGGTTGAATACAAAGGATTGGAAAATGCTACTTAGGAAGCAATGCGGATTAAGACACTTTGCTTCCACTTAGGAGTAAAAGCATCTACTCCTTGCATATTTGGTGAGAACATGAGTTCTAGCCAAAGCTAAATTTTCCATCTTTAAGTCTCAAGTTCTTGTGAAAATTGAGTTACTTGAATGTATAGGGATCCATAAGAACTCCTATAATGCATTAACTTTTGGATGTTTTGTACAACCAATTAATTAAACTTTTGAGCTCAATATCCAAACTTGATGGAATAGCTACTTCCCATGCATGTGGATATTGGGATTTTTGGGGTTGAAGGAACATAAGCATATCTAAAGATAAGCATTGGCCCCCTCACTACCCTATTTCTACTATTGATGAGGGTTGTAAAAATATTGTGTTGGTGATAGGAAAAATAGGTGGAGAAATATCGATGGCATGTGCACCAGGGATCTAAACAGTAGATGTATGCCTAAGATTTGACAATAAGATCACTTGATACCTAGGGATTATCGTTATGAAGTTAGGGAATATTGTAAATTTTTGTTGATGAAGAGCACCTTGTAATTTTTGTTGAGAACCAACCACACCACTCAAAATTGCTAGTGCAATGAGAAGACCTAGAAAGAAAGTGGAAGAGGTGGATATGGAAGCAATAGAGGCAGAGGTGGACACAACTTCAACAATAACAATAGAGGCTATAATAAAAGGGACTACAACAATTATTCTAAAGATCAAGCACATGAAGACTCATTGCTTCTCATGAATGTAAGCCACAAAGAAGGTAAAGAAGATGATTATTTATTCTACATACATTCGGGAAGTTCAAATCATGTTGTAGGCAACATTGCTCTTCTATCTTATTTAGAAAGTCCAAAGCATAGACATGAAGTACAAACAGGGAATGACACAAAGCACAATGTGGAGAATATTGGTAATGTCAAAGCTTCCAATGGTAGGATAAACATTCTAAGTAAGGTTCTCTATGTACCCACGATCATTAAAAACCTAATAAGTGTAGGCCAAATAGTTGAAAAAAGATGGGTTACAAGTTCTATAATCCTTCAACCAAGCAATTCACTATAGTAGAGATGCTGTGTTTGAAGAATACATGTCTTGGTATGATGAAGACAAACAAAATTACCTCTACCATATGATCTTGATTCTGATTCTCATCAATTAGGAAGCAATCATGATACACATGTACAAGATCCAAGAAGTGATACAGATGATGACCAGATGAGATGGAAAAGGATTACAAACTATGGAAGTCAAGAGGCAAAGCAAAGGTGCAGGGGTGTGGAGAATGCTCCAAGCAAGCACCTAGAAGATCAACAAGAGAGAAGAAACAACCAAAAAGGTATGGATATGATTCCATATTTGTTACATCTCAAGGGCATTCAAAGGATTAAGACACATGCAAGAGGAGTTCAAAATCAATGACTTAGGTGAGCGCACATATTTCCTCGGTATGTAGGTGATATACACAGATGAAGGAATGTATTTGACTCAGAGAAGATACATTCAGGATCTACTTCTTAAGTTCAAATGGAGAACACTAAACCGGTAGGTACACCTTTGGAGATGAATCATAAAATTAGTGTTTATGAAGGTGAGAAAATTGAAGACATGAAAGAATATCAAAGCTTGGTAGGTAGCTTGATATATGCTACTCATACAAGGGTAGAAATCTCATATAGTGGGAGTTCTTAGTTAGTTCATGCACTTCTTGGTGTATGAAACACCACAAGAACTAAGATAAAGTGATATAAGAATACCTCCATAACCATCATTAGCTTAGAAACACTCTAAATTTGAAACCTTTATCACTACACTTAGTGAAATCCAAAAATTTACTCTTCAAAAATCCGCACCTTTTCTTCTAACTTCAAATCTCATCTATATTAGCTTGATTCTTGTAAATTCTTTTGATCATTTGCTAATAAGAGTTCTTGCAAATGTTAAGCAACACATTCCAAGCAAAACTTTCAAGTAATAGCTTCAGAATCTTTTGAATTCACTTCAACATTTGAACTATGTCTGAAATCTGAAAAATGACTTCATCGATTTTACATACGTACACTGTTAGACTCATTTCTCTAAGTGCGCTTCCTGTTTTGCAAAAATATTTTGGTCGATTGTAGTTGAAGGTAGTAGCTTAAAAATGAGCCATCACTCATTAAAAACTTTACACTGTACTGTGAGATTTGATCTTAAGAAGATCAGGTAAAAGTGCGCCAAAAAACTTGTAACTGTCAACTAACTTTCATACTGATATGAAATCACTTAGAAATCTCTATACAAGAGGAATTAGATCAAATCCTTCTACACAAACATGTGTTGTCTATTAGAGAAGATGTGTACAAAATGGCTTGGCTTCATTCTGCTCATAGCCATGGAAAAATCTCCTACTCTGAGTAGTTCCTCTATATGTTTTTCATCTCAAATCCACTTATATACATATAGTCTATATACTCTTAGACTCATACTCGTAATTTTAGAAGTTCTATGTGAGGATTAAAATCTAATTTTGCACTATATTACAAGTGTGAATTTGTCCCTTCACTTAGGCTTTAA
This sequence comes from Ceratopteris richardii, assembly GCA_020310875.1. Lineage (NCBI taxonomy): Eukaryota > Viridiplantae > Streptophyta > Polypodiopsida > Polypodiales > Pteridaceae > Ceratopteris > Ceratopteris richardii. Next base: position 120,738,819 of record CM035430.1, on the reverse strand, counting down.
TTTTTTTAGTGTTTTTCTTTTACTTATCTATGTCTTTCTTCTTCCTTCATATGCCTTCATTTCTTTATGTCTAATTAGTGAGTGAAGCCCCAACAGCTCCCCCTCAATCACTAATTAGCATCCTCTGTCTTCTTCATACATCCTTCTTCTCTTTTATTCTTGCCATTTTATTAAATCTACTTGTCTTGACTCCATTCAAGCTCTTTGTTATACACCACTTCAAGTTCTTTCTCCATTACCTTTTCTCTCAAGAAATGATATTGAATCTCTATGTGCTTTGTTCTTGCATAAAATACAGGATTTGTTGCAAGATATAATGAATTTATATTATCTCCATGTATGATAGGTATACCTTGATCTATATCCAAGCTTTTGAAAACGGTCTGCATCCATATCACTTCTTTAAATGCTTCCACAAGTCCTTTGTACTCAGCTTTAGTTGATGATAAAGCCACTATATGTTGCTTCTTTGAACACCAACTCACAAGTTTATCTCATCTATATATCATATACCCATGTGTTGAGCTTCTATCAGCTTGACTTCCTTCCCAATCTGAGTCACTATATGCTCTCAACCTTATATCTGATGTAAAAGGATAATATAATCCTTCCTTCAAAGTCCCTTTGATGTATCTAAGAACTCTTTGACTTGCAATCCAATGTGGGTGGTTTGGACAATGCATGAATTGAGAAAGAACTCCCGCTGCATAACTAAGATCAGGTCTTGTTAGGGTGTAGCATAAATCAAGCTTCCCACTAAAGATTGCATAACTAAGATCAGGTCTTGTTAGGGTGTAGCATAAATCAAGCTTCCCACTAAAGATTGATACTTCCTCATATCCTTGAACTTTGCACCATCATATTTCCCTGAGTTTATGATTGACCTCAAGTGGTGTTGATGCCTCTCTGCAATTCTCCATGCTAAGCTTCTTCAGAAGATTCAGAAGATACCTTTCTTGTGATACATATATGCCATGATCTGCATAAGTGATTTCCATTCCAAGAAAATATGACAATTTTTCTAGATCACTTATCTTGAATTCCTTCTCAAGTAATCTCTTCACCTCCTTGATTCCTTCATTTGAAGTACCTTTGATTATAATATCATCTACATAAATACAAATGTAGATCATACCTTCATCTGTTCTCTTGATAAGTAAACTTGCATCTACCTTTGAACTTTGATATCCAAGATCATTAAGATACTTCACAAGTCTATAATTCCAAGCTCTTGGAGCTTGCTTTAATCCATAAAGTGCTCTTCTCAATCTACAAACATAATTTGGATACTTGTAATCTGCAAACCCTTGAGGTTGCTCCATATAGACTTCATCTGATATATATCCATTTAAAAATGTATTCTTTATATCCAATTGACTCAATGTCCATCCTTTTGATGCTGCAATAGCAATGATTGTCCTTATGGTTGACATCTTTGCTACATGACTAAATGTCTCATCATAATCTATGCCATGAGTTTGAGCATAGCCTTTAACCACCAATCTAGCTTTGTATCTGACTATTCTTCCATCTGCATGCTTCTTTATTTTGTAAACCCACTTATTTCCAATCACTTTCTTACCATTAGGTTTTGGAACAAGTTCCCAAGTCTTGTTCTCTTCAAGTGCATTAAACTCTTCCTTCATTGCTTCTTCCCATTTTCTCTTACCTTTTGCTTCATCATAGCTATGAGGTTCTTCATCTTCCTTAACCATGTAAGCATATTTTTACTGAGTCAAATAAGAAGTATCATAGGAATACCTTGTTGGTTGTTTCCTCAATCTGGTTGACCTTCTTGGTTCACACTCTTCATGTGTATCTGGATAAACTTCTTCATCAAATCTAGGTACATCTTCATTTCTTCTATATGATCCAATCCTGGATGTGCTTGCTTGCATAAGATCTTCATCTCCATCTACCTGCATGTGTGATTTACATCTTTCACTTCTTATTACCTCTTCTTCAAATGTTTCAAGATTACACTCTTTATCTACATACCAGCTCTTCTGTTCATCAAATGTTACATCTCTAGAAACAATATATTGTTTGGTTAGAGGACTCCATAGCTTATAACCCATTTGGTTTTCATCATATCAAATAAACACATATTTTTCAGCCTTTGGTTCAAGCTTATGTCTAAGTTGTGATGGTACATAAGCATAGGCAATTGATCCAAACACCTTACAATGATCAATTGTTGGTTTCTTACCCCACCAAGCTTCATAAGGGGTCATTCCATTTAGAGATGCACATGATAACCTATTCACAAGATATGTGGCTGTATTTACAACCTCAACCCAAATGTTGTCACAAGGAAGGAGATAAGGAAGAGAGCTCACACACACACTCTCACTCTCAAGGAGAAGCACACACACAGATTGAGGCAAGGAAGAATGATCTTCTTCTTCTTCTTCTTCTATTACATAAAAGGAATGTACAAGAATGACCTGAAACAAGAATACAAAAAGTGCAATATATAAAGATCAGTAGATAAGGAAAAACCTAATGTCCGTGAATGAGTGAGCTGGCAAGAAACAAATGTGCCATCACTCTCGGTAGATAAATCTAATAAAGCTCAATGAAGTATCCTTGACATATACCGGTGTGACCACTATACATGTCAGAGAAATGAAAAACTGGTACGTGTCATCCTGGATCAGCACATGTTGAGCTTGATATCTTGACACTCCCCCTCAAGCTCAACGCCATATCTTGTAATCCAAGCATCTCTCGAAACTTCTTCAACTTCTCAGCTCCAAGTGCTTTCGTGAAAATATCAGCAACCTACTCATCTGTTCTCACATAAACAAGATCAATATCACGTGTCAATACCTTCTCTCTGATGAAGTGATAATGTAACTCGATATGATTTGTTCTAGCATGGAAAATAGGGTTTCGTGCTAACTGTATGTTGCTAAGATTATCACAATAGATAGTGATAGGCTTTTGCACTTCCACACCTAAATCTGCAAGTAACATCTCCAGCCATGATGCCTCACATGCTTCCATTGCAACACCTCTATACTCAGCCTCTGTACTCGACAAAGCAACAGTGGGTTGCTTCTTACTGCTCCATGTAATAGCTGCACCTCCAAGTGAGAAAAGAAAGCCACTAGTAGATCTTCTATCTGGAGTACTACCAGCCCAATCTGCATCGGGGTATCCATGAACCTGCAACTCTACACCAGCTTCATAAAACAATGCATAATCCAAAGTAGCACTCACATAACGTAGAGTGCGGCTCAGAGCATCCAAATGTGGCTTCCTAGGAACCTGCATAAACTGACTTTCAAGTCCAACAGTATAACTTAGATCAGGCCTTGTAATTGTGAGATATATAAGACTTCCCACAATTTTCCTATACATAGTAGCATTTTCCAATGCTTCACCTGATGTAGTATCCAATTTCAAATTCTGATCTAATGGCATAGAAATTGGCTTACAATTAGCCATAACATACTTTTGCAGCATATTCAAGGCATATTGCCTTTGCGATATCCATATACCTGTTTCTGTATGTTTAAAGTCAGTGCCCAAGAAATAGCGTAGCACACCAAGATCTTTCATGTCGAATTCCTACATAAGAAGTTTCTTTACCTCTTTGATGCTTTCTTCATTATCACCACCTACAATCAGGTCATCAACATAAATAGCCACAATAGTGATGCCATCATCAACCTTCCTTGCATATAGTGAGTGATCTGCATCACACATAGAGAACCCAATGCTGGTTAAGTAATCAGCAATCCTTGCATGCCATGCACAAGGGGCTTGCTTCAGCCCATATAAAGCCTTTTGCAACGTGCAAACATATTCTGGATGCTTTGAATCTTCATATCCTTGTGACTGGTCCATATATACTTCTTCTTGTAACTCACCATGTAGGAAAGCATTCTTCACATCCATCTAATGCAAAGTCCATCCTTTTGCTATAGCTAATGCAACAAATGTTCTGATAGTAAACATTTCAGCTACAGAGCTGAATGTTTCCTCATAATCAATGCCATATGTCTGTGCATAACCTTTAGCTACCAATTGTGCTTTATACCTGCTTATGCTACCATCAGCATTATGATTTACCTTGTAAACCCATTTGCAGCCTATGGGTTTCTTTCCTTGTGGAAATGGAACCAGCTTCCATGTATCATTTCCATAAAGTGTAGCCATCTCCTCATCCATAGCTTTTTCCCAATCTACATTACCAATTGCATCTTCAAAACAAGAAGGTTCAGCATCTTGTATTACCTTTGTCATATAAGCACAATGGCAAGCCATGTAACTATCATATGTCAATCGTTGCATTGACTTACGCATCCGGATCAAGCTTCGTCCTCAACTCATCTGGAACATGTACATATGCAATACATCCAAAAACTTTCAGATGTGATAAGTCTGGCTTTTTACTTGTAAACTTCTCTTCAGGTGGAACTTGATGTACAACAGCAATTGGAGTTCTGTTCATGATGTATACAACAATATGCACAGCTTCTACCCAATAACAATGAGGTATATTCTTCTCAGCCATCAAGGCTCTTGCTATTTCTGCAATATGTCTATTTTTGCGTTCAGCAATGCCATTTTATTGTGGTGTGTACTTGCATGAAAATTGATGCCGAATTCCATGATTTTTAGAAAATTGTTGAACTCATTTGATATGTATTCACCTCCTCCATCAGGAACATGTACATACGCAATACATCCAAAAACTTTCAGATGTGATAAGTTTGGCTTTTTACTTGTAAACTTCTCTTCAGGTGGAACTTGATGTACAACAGCAGTAGGAGTTTTGTTCATGATGTATACAACAATATGCACAGCTTCTACCCAATAACAATGAGGTATATTCTTCTCAGCCATCAAGGCTCTTGCTATTTCTGCAATATGTCTATTTTTGCGTTCAGCAATGCCATTTTATTGTGGTGTGTACTTGCATGAAAATTGATGCCGAATTCCATGATTTTTTAGAAAATTGTTGAACTCATTTGATATGTATTCACCTCCTCCATCAGATCTTAATGTCTGGATGTACTTCCCTCTCTACTTTTCCACCATAGCTTTAAAATTCTGGAAGTGAGTGAACACCTCACTCTTCTCTTTCATGAAATATACCCATACTTTGCGTGTATGGTCATCAATGAAAGTAACATAAAACCTGCAATTGCCCATAGATGTGGTCTTTGCTGGACCCCAAATTGGTGTGAATGTAGATGATGATGATAAGGTGGAAGTGTGCCTTCGTGGTTTAGGAGCTGCATATAAGCAGGTCAGAACTTCCATACAGACTAGGGAAAATATTCCAAATTTTGTTGATCTGGTATCTATGCTGATTATTGAAGAAAAGAATCTTGGTGAGGATTCAAACTCCCAAGGAAAGCCCAGTTCTGAGTAGGTATTCTACTCTGGCAGAGGAAGAGGCAAAGATAGAGGTTTTGGAAGTGGAAGAGGAAACAGCAACCAAGACCAAGGTCCACAACATAATCATGCAGGAGGAAGAGGACAGTTTCATGGCAGGGGGAGCCAAAGAGGTCGCAGAAATTTCCAAAGAAATGATTCAAGTAATGATAGTAAAGGATGCTGGAATTATGGTAAACCTGGACACTTTGAAATTGCAGGTTGAAGATTCAAAATAACAGAAGGCAGCAAAACAACTATGCATCCACAAGTGCAGATGATTCTGAGAAGCTGTTTATGGTTCAACATCACATGATGAATACGATGTCTACTGGTGTTTCAAAATCGAATGATAATGTCTGGTATGTTGATTCAAGTGCTTCAAATAACATGAACAGTCATGTAGAATGGTTTAGTAGTTTGCAGAAAATGTGAGTTCCTGGATATGTTGAAACAGGTTATGATACATCGAATCCTATTGAGCATATAGGAAACATAACATTGTCTATGGAGGACGGGAAGGTAAAACATCTTGCTGATGTGTTGCATGTTCCAAATATAACAAAGAATCTGGTTTCTGTTGGACAAATGGTTGACCAGGGATTACAAGTCAGGTTCAATGTTGATGGATTATATGTAGAAGAGTACAAGCAGGATGGACGATTGGTTGCCAACGGAAACAAAGTGGGTAGGATGTTCACCTTAAATGTGAAGATTCTTGAAATGAATGCAGCCATGTTTGCAAAAGGTGCAAGAGTTATTGCACATATAGAGATGTGGCACAAACAGATTGGACATGTAAACTTGCAAAGGCTGAAATTGATGCACTCAAAGGAGATTGTCCATGGACTACCAAATTTCAAAGTTGCAGAAATGCAAAAGGTATGTGCAGCATGTCAATTTGGTAAACAGTCAAGAGCATCATTTCCACATGACAAGCATGTTAGTGAGAATGTACTAGAAGTGGTACATACAGATGTATGCTTTTGATTTTTGTAGTGTAATCACTTACCGACATGCTCTTCTTTTCCAATGTATGCAGCTCGTTCTTGAGTTGCAATTTCCGTGCCTTTGTATTAGTCTCATACAAAGTGACCAAACTGTTCCAAGCCTCTTTTGGAGTCTTGGCATCTTGTATGTGTCCAATCATTCTATCTTGTATGCTAATAGATAGCCAATACATTACCTTTCATGCTCCTTTATTCCATTCCTCATATGCTCTTAACTAGTCTGCCGTCCGATTCCTTTCTCGTAACTGCGGAGCATTTTCATTCTCTCCTTCGATGTACTTCCAGTAGCCTTTTCCCATCAGAAAATTCATCATTCTGAATCTCCAAGCATGGAAGTTGTTCTTATCCAGCTTATCGCGCATAAGCTGACTCATTCCATTTGTGTTTGCCATTTCTGCAACAATTCACAACACTGCAAAACACTACAAGCAACACTGCTTGAACACTATCGTACTATGATGTGACAGTTTGATCTCAGAAAAACATAGTTTTCGTGTATCAACAGTAGACAGAATCGCTTGAAATTCTAGATCTAGAATATATGAGTGTTGTCAAACACAACGCAAGTTATAGTTTTTGAAACTCACTTGGTTTTTCTATGGGCCCCACCTTGCGAGCTCGAAATGGGTCCAAAACTTTGATCTGACACGCTGATTTTCGTAGAAAACGGAGGCCGTTTGTGAAATCGTGTTTTCTCCATGCCTTGCCGTGTAGTCTTCACCGTCGCCTTCTCCACGAGCTCTCTATAGCCACGCTGGCTCTAATACCATGTCATGAGGAAGGAGATAAGGAAGAGAGCTCACACACACACTCTCACTCTCAAGGAGAAGCACACACACAGATTGAGGCAAGGAAGAATGATCTTCTTCTTCTTCTTCTATTACATAAAAGGAATGTACAAGAATGATCTGAAACAAGAATACAAGTGCAATATATAAAGATCAGTACATAAGGAAAAACCTAATGTCCATGAATGAGTGAGCTGGCAAGAAACAAATGTGCCATCACTCTCAATAGATAAATCTAATAAAGCTCAATGAAGTATCCCTAACATAAACCGGCGTGACCACTATACATGTCAGAGAAACGAAAAACTGGTACGTGTCATCCTGGATCATCACATGTTGAGCTTGATATCTCGACAAAGGTAATTAGGAAAATTCTTTTCCTTTAGCATTGCTCTTGCAAATTCAACCAATGTTCTATTCCTCCTTTCTGCCACCCCTTTTTGTTGAGGTGTATACCTGAAAGTTATTTCTCTCTTGATACCTGCATTCCAAAGATAATCATTGAATTCTTGAGAGAAGTATTCGTCCCCTCCATCAGACCTTAGCCTCTTGAGATTTTGACCTATAACTCTCTCTGCATATGCATGAAAATGTTTGAAGGCTCCAAACACTTCTGATATTTCCTTCAAAACATAAATGGTTATTCATCTTGTAGCATCATCAATAAAAAGAACATAATACCTAGAACCATTTATTGATCCTTATTTTGTTGGTCCCCATACATTTGTATGTATGAGCTCTAGCAAACCATCATGTTTGAAACCTTTTCTCTAAAATGATAACTTGTGTGCCTTCCCATCTGACAAGCTTCACATTTGTAGATCATATGTTGGCTCTTTACATTTGGTAACCCTATCATAGATTGATTCTCCACCATGGTTTTAATTCCTTTTTCATTGAAGTGTCCTAACCTCTTATGCTAGAGGTCTAACTTTGTGAGTACTTCATCACCATGTGTAATTAGGGCTTGACCAACATTCCCTTGCACTTTTAGAGTAAAAAGTCTACCTTCCTTCTTAACATAGACAATTTGATTGTATCCATCCTCTGGATCTTCAACAAATACTCCTCCATTTGTGAATCTGACTTGAAAACCTTTCTCTACTATTTGTCCCACACTAATCAGATTCTTTGGTATTGTTGGGACATACAAGACATTTGTTAGCAAATCAGCTCCAATCCTGCACTTTACTTTTCCAATTGAACGCACATTATGTTTTGTATTGTCACCTGTTTGTACTGTGTGACTTGAAATACATTCTTCCAATTCTAATAACAATTCTATATTACCTCACAAGTGATTTGAACAACTAGAGTCAATATAGAATACATTGAGATCCTTCTTCTCTGATGCACTTATTGAATTCATCATCAATGTTGTATGGTTGTCATTCTGTGTATCATTTGCATAGTTTTAATAGGTTGTTATAAGACTGATTTTGATTCCAATTTCTTCCACACCTTACCAAAACTTCCTCTTGAATTTTGTCTTCCTCTTTGAAATTGATACTGAAACCTTCCACCTCTTCCTCTACCATTATTACTTTGATTCTGATTTGTTGGAGTTTATTGATCTCCAAAGTACAGCTAGAAGTAGGTGAAACCCAACAGGACCTAGTTGACTTTTTCACAAACTTGTATGCACAGACCAATTTTCTTGCAGAGCAAATTGCTCTTTACTCACTTGGAATTTTCCAAAACTGTTTCACACAATTTCTTCCACACCTCTACCAAAACTTCCTCTTGAATTTTGTCTTCCTCTTTGAAATTGATACTGAAACCTTCCACCTCTTCCTCTACCATTATTACTTTGATTCTGATTTGTTGGAGTTTATTGATCTCCAAAGTACAGCTAGAAGTAGGTGAAACCCAACAGGACCTAGTTGACTTTTTCACAAACTTGTATGCACAGACCAATTTTCTTGCAGAGCAAATTGCTCTTTACTCACTTGAAATTTTCCAAAACTAGACTCTAAGAGCTTTCCAACAAGATATAGAACACCTCAAATGGATAAATACACAATGAGCTATGACCTCTGCAATATGCAGCTTTAATGGAGACCTTGAAACAGAGATGAACCTGAGGACACATATCACTTGCAGAGACTACTGCTCTTAACTCACAACTCCAATGACTTTGAAACTTTCCAGAATACAAGTAGACTTAAAGAGCTTTCTAACAAGCCAAAGAACACATGATTTGGATACATACACAAGGAGATATGACCTCTGCAAGTTTGAGGTTTAATGGAGACCTTCAGCAGGGATAAAAACAGAGAACACACACTACTTGCAGAGCGTATTGCTCTCAGCTCACAAATCCAATGATTATGCAAATTTACAGGAACAAAGTAGACAGTAAGAGCTTTCCAATGAGCTATCAAACATGTAATTTGGATATATAATGAGGGAGATACAAGCTCTGCAATCTCTGCATACAAAACTACAGCAGTGTAGAGATACACATATGACTCTCTTGGACATCCCACAAGATCACGACTTTTCTCCTCTTTTTATAGCATGGGAAACTAATCTAAAACCTTCCTAATACATCTAAATTCGTGGTAGACACTTGGATGGAGGTATTACATGACTCAAGTGCTCAAATAAGCAAAGTATTGATGGACTTTGAGAACTAGCCACATCGACCTTCCACTAGGACACCACTGAAGCTCCCTTGTGACTCACTGATTTGACTCACCATGTTCTACAACTCACGTGGTATTTTTGCTACATTTTATGAATAATATGAGCCTTCTTGAAGTATTTGAAGACTTCCCAAAGGTATTTACATAATTTGAAACTTGTACCCTACATAAAACAAATGTTCGCAACATTCTTCCCCTCAAGTTTCAAAGGGTATTTCCTTCATGCCAAGAATATAGTTGAATCTTTGAAGCTTTAGTCCATCCAAGGATTTGGTGAAGATATCTGCAACTTGATCCTTTGTTCCAACAAAAGAAACCTGCACTTCATTGTTCATGGCCTTCTCTCGAACATAATGATAGTGAACCTCTATATGCTTTGTTCTAGCATGAAAAATAGGATTTGAGGTCATATGAATGCTGCTCAACTTATCCCCATATATCAATGGTACATCAACCTGCACATTCAAGTCATGAAACAACTTTTTAAACCACATAACCTCAGTAGTAGCCAATGCTAAACCTCTATACTCAGCCTCTGTAGAAGATAAAGCAACTGTAGGCTGTTTCTTTGAACTCCATGTTAATGTCTTGTTTCCTGCTATTACCACATATCCACTTGTGGATCTTCTGTCATCTTTGCTTCCAGCCCAATCTGCATCACTAAAGACTTTAAGAGTTAGATCAACATCATGACTATAAAATAATCCTTCGTTCATGGTACCTTTCAAATACCTAAGCACTCTTTTCGCTGCATGTTGTTGCTCTAGCACAATGGTGAGAACCACGTTAAGAAGCTTCACCTCCTTAATGTCAATCCGCAGAAGAGGTAGGAGTGATATGAAGATCGTGAATGTGAGATGATGTGAGAGTGAAGGTGAGAAGCATCAAGATGCACACACACATACACACACACAATGAAGAGACAAGCAAGACACAATGGAAGGTGGGAAATTAGCTCTATTACTCAAGAACACTATTACAAGCTCAAAATAGCTCTGAGCTCACACTGACCAACCTCAAAAATGAGCTCTCTAGCTCTTTTTATAGTTTCTAGACTAGTTTTGAGCTTTCACATCTAGTGACCGGCATAGTTAAAAAATAGGTCCTAGATGCTATTTGGAAGGGTAAACGGTATCTAAAAATAACAAAAATTGGTACGTGCATTCCACCTAAGCTCCTCAAGCTCGAGGACTCCTCGGCTTGCACAAAATGGAGCTATGGATTACAAGATGAGGTTTTCTATGTTACATATGTTACAATTAGTGATAAAAATCACTGTTGAATGTTTTGAAAAGTGATAAAAAACATATTTGTTTGAGAAATTGATCCGACTAGCTCCCTGCTTTGTCGTTACATGCTTCCATGTCGTCTGTGCCTCTGGCTACTTCCAACACCCCCCTCCCTCTTGCTTCTGTCGTCCTCGACAGAACCTTGTTGTGCGGTCTGTCGGATGTAGTTTTGTAGGAGGTCGTGAGCGAGGGTGTGCTCAGATACTCGAATGCCTCGGGCTAGGTCTGCCTCGAGCTTCTCCCAATTAACTGGTTGTGGTTCATCTGATGGTGGGAGTCTGTAATGCATGGAATACACCAACTGTTCACAGGCAAATAATTGCAATAAGTGGGTCGGCCTGCTGATGAACACTTCAGAGTGGTATGCCCAGAAACCGGTGGTGAACATTTCTTCGAATGTTTGCTTGTAGCACGCCGGTAAGTACTTGACTCTGCAATGCCAGGCATAACACACCCGGAGCGATGGCGTCGTACTCATGTCATATGCGAGATCCAAGTTGCCATGCTCAAAGCCCGGGGTATTCACATGTGGTGCTTTGACTCTCCGGAAGACTTTAAATATCATTTGCATCATGTCAAATATCTTGACAGTCATATGTGCTGCTATATCATCCATATATCTCAAGCGAGGGAGCCAGTGACGAATCGTTGCCATCATGTAGCCAATTGTCGGTGGTCCTGTAGGTGGCCTGAAATATGGGTAGTTCAGCCAGTCTTGGCACTGCTTATTGTTTTGTACTTTGATAGCGAAGGCAGTCCAGGAGCGGCGACGTGGCACGGGTCCCCAACATGGGTTGTATTTTAAATGTAAAGGTGCCTTAACCCATGTGCTCATCATTTCAGGGTAATCCTGTAAAAGACGTGTACGCCAATCTGGTTGATAAATAGTGCCTTGTTGCGCATCCAGTGGCAAGTCTTCAGGCTCGAATTGAGTTGCATGTGATGGCTTCTTGCCAGTTCGCTTCTCTATGGCCAGCTGGTATTCGGCCATTAGCATGAAGTAAGGTTTGTATTGAAGCTCGTGCCCGGATATGTACCTGCGTGGGGCCAATTGAGCAAAGTAGGGAGATTGCAAAATTCTTTCTTCGATCATGGCCATAGCATGTAGTTGGGCCTCGACTCTAGCTGAGTGCGTTGTTCCAATTTCCTCAATAGTCTTCATCCACGCGGGGGTCGGAAGTTCATACGTCATCTGGCCTTCAGCCGTGACACGTCCGCCTGGGATGGGTTGTGGCTCGTACGCTTCTTCAAATGTTTCCTCCACCGGGATGGTGACCGTTTCTTCTTCAGCTGGAAGCTCTGGTGGGGAATCTGGCCTTGGTGGCGCTTCATATACGTCAATTCTTGACTGGACAGTGATTACCTGGGCCCGTAATGCGTTGAGTTCGTCGAAAATTTCAGGGTCCACAGGTGCTGGTAATTCTGCTGCTACTTGTACTTGTTGTGTTGCCGGTTCTCTGAGCTGTAGTAGCTTGTGATCTTCCTTTAACTTCTGATGCTCTTCGTTCATCCGATCATAGTCCTCGAGCAGTCGAACATGGTCATCTAGCAACATCTTCATTGCTTCGGATGGGATTGCCTTGAATCTGCTAGGACTTAAGGGTTGTTCTGGATGGTCCAATGCCGCTTCCAAATTCTCTCTATTCTGCTCTTGGAGTCTCTGGTTCTCCTCTTTTGCTGCGGCTAGGTGTCTTCTTAGTAAGCCCATGTTTCGTGTTAGCGTTGCATTTCGGACTGTCTGGGCTCTTAATAAATTATCCAAGTCAGTAGTGGCTTCTTTGGTCTTTTCTTCGCTTTCTAGCTCCAATTTGTGATATGCCTCGCGTAATTCCTGGTAGCGGGTGTTCAGTGAGGCATTCTCAATGGACAATAAGTTAAGCTGCGACTGTAAGTCATTGGTGGTCCTCTGCAGCTGCTGGTAATTATCACCAAGAGATGTGAACTCATCTCTTACTTGCGTCATACACATGAACATCTATCGGAATGCATTATCTACAATGGGTGATAGTATTAACGGGGTGCTAAATGATGATGCAGTTGGTGTAGATGCAACGGGAACGGGGAATGGGGATGGGAAGGTGGATGATGTAGTGATTGTTGAAAATTGTGATGTGCCTAAAAATGTTTGTGCCGTGAGTGAAGGTAGTGATGGTGCAGTGGGTGGTGAGATGTCCATGTCCGTGGACATATCTAGTGCGGTGACCGTGAATATTGGTGTGATCGTGGGTGCTCGTGCTGGTGTAAATACAGGATTTACAAATGTTGAGGGGTAATTTACAGGGGGGTTGGTTGGAGCAGCTTGGTGGAAAGGGGAAAGAGGGGTTACAGTGGGTCGGGGAGATGAGACGGGGGAGAAGGTTAACGGCGGGGGGAATGGGAAGAGGGGTCTTGGAGTTGTGGGGAAAGATGGAAAAGATTGATGAAGGAATGGGTTGGATAGAAAGGTGGGTGTGGGAAGGGGTAGAGTAGGGCTAACGGGCGCGGGAATTGTGGGGTGAGTGGTCGTAAAGACGGTTTCGGCAACACCACCGGCGAATGAAGATGCGGGGCTGGGGGAAGGAGGGTGAAGAGGGGAGGCTGGATGGACGGGTGGTGAGGTCGGTACTTCAGTGACTACTGAGGTTTGTACAGCTGGAGCGCGGGGTGGGGAATCTACAAAGATGGTTTCAACTGCCACCGAACTTTCGGGGAAGAGGCGTGCCTCCCTGGCTTGTTCTGAAGATTGTGCTCCGGTTGGTACACGAATGTAATCGCCGGGCTTTGAAAGTAGTCGTACTCTGCGGGGGTCAAACTGTGGCAGTGGCTTTCGTTGCAAGTACCTGAGTGCCTCATTGGAGCCTACTGATTGGACTAATTCTTTGAATCCCTTGATATATGCGTCTTCGAATCCGCCTGTGACAAGTTCTTGTTCTATTATTTTTTGGCTCTCTTCCTCTGTCAGCTTCTTGCGTGCCCAAACTTTTTCCATGGTTCTATACAACTTCTTGATAGCCAGTGTGTAAGCTGCTGCTTCGTAAGTTTCGTCTTCATGGGTGCTAGTATCGCCATGTGTGTCTGTTTGTTGGCCTTGGCCATCTGTCTGTTCATGCTCTTGGGATTCCTGTGTTCCCTGGCTAGCTTCATCGTCTCCTTCGTCGTCGTCGGTTGCTGTTCTTTCGTCATCAGAGCTGGACACGATCTGTCCTTGTGGCTGATCCCTGGGTGTGGTAGGGTAGCTAGGCCTTTCAAATTCTTGAGAAAACAAGTGCCCTTCTGAATACTGGAACTGATTGGAGAATGCATCGGGCATCTCAAAATCAAAGGTTTGGTCCAGTGGCTCTGCTTGTCCTGGTTCTAAATGCGGTATTGGAAAAGAGAAAGCTTCCGCACCGATAGTGGTGGGAAGTTCAGCTGCTGTGGTGATAGGTTCTGTGGTTGTGTCTGCTTGGGGTGCGACAGTACTGGTGGTGCCCTCCGTTACCACTGGTCTAGATAACCTTATGCGTATAGGTTGTACTGTGGGAGTGGCTGCTGTTGGTGACTGCTCTGGAGATGGTTGTGGCGAGGGTGATTCTGGGACTTGCAGGCACGGGATAGTACCTCTCATCCGCTTTCCGGCTCTGCCTTTGCTAGACTTTCTAGCCTTCCTAGTGGTGCCTTTGAATGCTTTCAGTTCCTCACTGGTCATGGCACGCTCTATGGGTAAGTCATATGCCAAGCACATATATATGATCCTGGTGAGGGCGCAGCACCCATTGATTACCTTCTTTCGCTCCCATCTATGCTGTGCCAAATAGAGCTGATCAATGATCCAGCTGGCTAGATCAACTGTTTGCGGTCCAGTACATGCTAAATATAGTCCGAACCAGATTCTCTTGTGGGGCATGGTAAAACGATCTTGAGCTGGGAAAGCAAAATGCTGCATGCATATCCGTAATGGCTTAGAAAGCTCAAGGGTTATAGCTGAAATGTCCTCCCACTTAGTTACGTCACCACACTTCATCTGCTCTGGGACTAGCCGTTCTTTCTCCGTTGGAGTGTGTGTTCCATGTATTTTGATGGCAGCCCTGATTAAATCCTTCGAAAGATAAAATCTTTTGTAAGGTGGATCATCCACTAAAGAAGGCAAAATAAAGGTTCCTGGGATGTCCTTATTCTCTGAGGCCAGCAAAGTGGTGATTAAATAATAACACCGATAAAAGTCAGGTTTGGGCAGAGGATCACTGAAATACTCCGTGAAGCCGGCTCTGGCCCAAACATGCGTTAAGTCCTGGGTGTTCTATAGGCCTTCGAATTCTCTTGAGAAGAATTGATACTTGCCCCATGTGCGGTCATCAAATGTCATATTTGCTTCAAAAATGAAGTCAGCATCAGCTAACGGTCCTGCTAGGCCTTGGAACCAATGAGAGTTACGGTGTATCTTCTCTGTGTATCCCATAGGTGGGTTATCGATTGGCATGGGTCCCGGAAATCCTTGGAACTCTGGCGGTGGAGCGGTCGGGTGGGATTCTGCTCGTAAAACATTGAGGGGTACCGCAGCCACGCTGGGGCCTGCTTCCGATGGTTCTGCTTCGGTTTGCATGATGACTGATGAGCTAATGGAAACGATCTGCTACAAAAGATTAACACATTAGTATGGAAATTAATTATGATCCCATTAAGGTGAGACCGCAATCCCTTTCCATAACCGATGTGTAACCCGTGTAGCCAAGTGTCGTGAAGTGATTAATGCAATGATTATTTGCAAAACTAATGCAGGTCTCTAGACACCTACATGGTCAGATTATGCATACATTTCTTGATGAGCCGTTATTATGCATGATGTGGGGTTTGGGTGTATGAATTTATACAAGGTTTGGTTGAAGGTGAATTAGTACAAGGGTGGAGTTTAAACGGGGTGGGAGAATTGTTAGATAATGGGGTACAAGAAGACGTCTGGATACGTTTCGGTATCCATTTCCTAAGAGTCTTTGAGTGGGTGGTATGTTTCTGCTGAGGGACAAAGAGTGGTATCGGGTTTGGTGGTATTGAAGGGTGGAAAGATTTCTGAGGGGTATATATTACATGGCTTGAGGGTTGGGCTATAATACATTGTTTGGGTACCCAAATCTGCATGGGTGTGGGTCTATGGATAAGATACTTCTTGGCGATCCAAATCTGTCGAGTATTGGTACTTGTAAAAGAAGATCGAGGGGACTTTGGATGTTGACTCTGCTTTTGTTGAAACTTTGTCCTGCTCTCGTCTGCTGTGTTGCTAATAGCCTGTGGTTGCTGTCCTTTTGGCACCCATATTTGTTTCGTGCCACTTGTTCTGTGATGTTGATACTTTTGCCTTCTTTGCCTTGTCTGGTGATGTCGTCGGTCTGGGTTCCTCCGTTGTGGTTGACTCGTTCGTGGTTGGGTTTGAGAGGTCCAATGGACGCTCTGCTTTGGAAAAGAAGGGAGATCCAACACTTGCGTGACCTGCCCATCAGGAAGTGATTCGTTCTTTATCTTTAATCTAGGCCAGTCCGCAGCAAGTTTGGAAGGATGAGCACCTCAGGGTGTTGTGCTCATTTGGCCGCTGATGCAACCCACCTGACCGCTGATTGTGTTCAACTGCCCTAGCGGTTGGGTAGCTGCCCCTTCTAGTTTGCAGGAAGCCCCAGGGAAGATCTCCTATCGTCCTTCTGATTGACAACTGTCCATAGCCAAGCCCGAGTGGGTTGGTGTAGACGTAACGTGACTGGTCTGATCGAAGATCTTCCGGTCTTCCGTCGCATGCGTTTCATAGGGTTTAGGGTTACAAACCTTAATCGGAATGCAATTAGGGAAGTCAAGCGGTATCACTCGCTTCTGCGCTAAGGTTCCAATCTGTAAGGAGCCTTGTCTAAGATTTAGGTCCACTGAGTGATCGTATAGCCAATCTTGGCCAAGAATTAGGGGTTCTATCAGGTCGTCATCATGGCACACTAGTAGCTTCGCTGTCATGGTCACATCGTTAATGAGGATAGGAAGGTCCACCTCACCCATGCAAGGGGTTTCCATGCCTCCTAGGCCTATGAGGTATGCCTCAATTGGCCGCATTTCTATTCCTGAATCCTTATAGTGGGACCATCTAATCGCACTAGTCGCAGCTCCTGAGTCAATTAGAGCCCTGAGCTCTTGGCAAGGGTTGTCGTGCTCTAGCCTGACTGTAATGAATGGTCTCCTGTCCACTATACTAGGATGAGTGGTTGACTTTACTTGACACATGGCCATGGGATATCTGGGTGTAGTTTCCAGATGGTTATAATGTTCTCTCCCTAGTCCTTGTCTTCTTAACTTCATGCGTTTAATGCGTTCTATTGCTTCTGCCTGAGCTTCCGCTCGTATTCTATTTTCTTCCTCCTTACGCTTCTTTGCCAACGTGAGTCATCTAAGCATATCCTCAGTAAGAGGTTCCTGATATAACTTGACTCTACAGCCACTAATATAATTAGGCATTATATCTCCTTCTAAGGTGGCTAATTGTACTGCTCCACTTGTTGAGAGTCTGTTAATGATCATAGGTCCATAACCTCGCTTTTCTAACTTACGTGTGTGTTGCTTTAGCGTATATACTAGAACTAAATCTCCTTCTTTTAGGCCTTTATCTTTCACATGTGCATCAAAATATGCTTTCTGTCGCTTCTTGGCTGCATATATTCCTGCTGCTGCCTTGAGCCTGGTTTCTCCTAATCGTTCCAAGTCCATTATTCTCGCTGATAATTCATGGCTTGTCCACTGATGTTCTTGTGCAACCTTAAGGGTCGGTATCAAGAAGTCCAAAGGAAGCACAGCATTCTGACCAAAAACCATTTGAAAGGGGGTCGCATTGAGTACGGTCTTGTAGGCCACTCGATATGCCCAAACAGCGTGGTGTAACTGTTTGTCCCAATCTGAACGTTTGTTGTTCACGAGTTTCGTCAGTACGTTACAAAGGATCTTATTAGTGCTTTCAGCCTGACCATTAGCCTGAGGATGATATGGTGCGGATTTCTTGTGAATCACCATAAAATCCTGTAACAAATATTCAATGACTTGGTTTAGAAAGTGAGTGCCTCGATCGCTCACTAACTCTATAGGCAATCCATATCTTGTAAAGACATTCTCAAATAAGAATTTTGCAGTTGTGTGTGCATCATTCTTTTTCGTGGCTTTTGCCTCTACCCATTTCGTAAGATAATCTGTGGCAACAATAATGTATTCAGCATGTGTACCTTTTGCAGGGGGGTTAATGGGTCCTACAAAGTCTATACCCCACTTAGAAAATGCACGTCCGCCCATCATGGGTTTCAATGGCATTTCATCTCTGCGAGTAGGAAATTGAGTTCTTTGGCACACGTCACATCTCTTTACATAGGTATGAGCATCCATGTGAAGAGTGGGCCACCATAATCCTGCAAAGAGGATGGCTTTGATTATCCTATCGGGCCCAAAATGACCTCCTGCAACACCTTGGTGTGCAGTCTCTAGTATGCTCAGATAATCGCTTTCATGAACGCATTGTCTTAGATATCCATCTCGTCCTCGTTTGTATAGGTTATCGCCAATAAGTGAAAAATCTTGAGCTTCCTGCTCTAGACTACGTTGTCGAGCTAAGGTCATTCCTTGAGGGAATGTCTTCGTCCTCAAATATGTCACTAACTGTTCACTCCAGTCTGGTGTGAGAGACACGTGATATAGTGTAGCATGCTCTACTGGTGGTCTTTCACAACAAACGTTGCATTCCTTACACAACCTGTAGACATCTGCTTCCATCGTAGACCAACATACTCCCAATCTATGCAGAGTCTGTAATGTTCGATGTTTTGAATGATGTTGCTTTAGTGCACCTACGTGTGCTAATTGCAACCAATTCGCATGTTCTGATTCATCTACACAACAAGCAAGAATCTTTTGATTATCCTGTTTATATATGCTTCGTGCCATTATTTGGTATCTCTGAGACTTGGTAATCTCTCCTTCTTTGATCTTTATCCTAGGATTCTTGGGTCCGTATGTCAGAATAGGGACTAAAGGCTTAGCCCATTCTGGTGCTATCTCAAGATTAAACAAATATGCATCTGGTAACTCATCCACTACTCCTTGGGGAGCTTCTCCTGAGGTTAATCTCAAAAGGTGGTCAGCTCTAAGATGTGTCTTTCCTTTCCTGACTACGACTTCAAAATCATACTCCATGAGTAATAGAAACCAACGTATCAGTCGTCCGATGTTACATGGCTTGTTGACTAAGTATAATAGGGCTTGATGATCTGTAAAGAACTTGAACTTGTTGGCCAACAAGTAGTGCCTAAACTTCTTTACTGCGTAGATCATCCCTAATCCTTCTCGTTCCGTCGTGGTGTAATTTCTTTCTACTGCGTTCAATTGTCTGCTAGCATAAGCTATGGGGAGATCTATGTTACCTTCATTCGTGGGTTGTGCTAACACGCATCCTATGGCATAATTGGATGCATCCACATGTACATGGAATGGTTTACTCCAATCTGGGGTAGTCAATATAGGTGCTGAGCACAAGCGTCGTTTAAGTTCATTGAATGAATTTTCACATTCATCTGTCCATTCAAAATTGGTTAAAAGAGAGTACAAAGGCTTTGCTATGATTGCATACATGTGTATGAATCTCCTATAATAACCGCAATGGCCCATAAATGCTTGTACCTCTTTCACATTAGTTGGTCTAGGTAAATCTGCAATTACCTTCACCTTTTCTTCATCCGTAGAGATTCCATTTTTTGACACAATGTGTCCTAGAATTTTGCCTTGTCTGACCATGAAAACGCACTTTTCTGGGTTCAAACAAACCTGATATTCTCGACATTTGTCAAATATTTGTCTTAACTCTGGGATATGTGTCTGTCTTACATTTGAATGTGCACATAAGTCATCGACATAAACTTCCAAACTCTTGCGTAAGAATTCCTTGAAAACATGACACATGAGTCGCTGGAAAGTGGCGGGTGCATTTGTTAAGCCAAATGGCATCACACGAAATGCAAATATGCCCCATTCAGTGGCAAATGCCGTCTTGTGTTGGTCTTCTGGAGCAATGGCTACTTGATTATAGCCTGAAAATCCATCAAGAAAGCTGTAAACTTCCTTGCCCGCAACTCTTTCCAATAGATGTTCTGTGATAGGAAGAGGATAACTATCTCTAATCGTTGCGGCATTAACTTTTTTAAGGTTAATACACACACGCAATTTTCCATTCTTCTTGGGCACAACCACAATGGGGGATACCCATTCGGTATGCTCAATTTCGTAAATGAATCCTGCTTCTATCACGCGATCTATCTCCTCTTTAATCTTCGCAGCGTAGTTATCATTGTACGTGTAAGGTTTCTGTTTTGTCGGTTTTGCATCTGGAGTCATAGGGATTCTATGAGAACATATATCTGGGTCTACTCCTTTCAAATCTTTATAACTCCAAGCGAACACATCTCTATATTCGCGCAATAGGGCAACTAGCTCTTCTTCTTCTTCAGTTGTCAAATCATGCCCTATGTATGTACATTTTTCTTCTTCTCCTTCGATAGCAACTATTATTTTCTTGGTTTTCTCTCGGTTATCATATACTTGTCCATCATTCGCCTTTCTATTAGGCATTCGTACCATGATTCTTCTATCTTCGATTTCATATTTCTTGAAGTTCTCGGGTACTTCAAACAAAGATTCTTCTTTTTCTGACATGGTTGCTTTCTTCTTTCTTTTCTTACCTTCACTCTTAGTAGTCACTTGAGTGGCTAACCTCACCTCATTCGTAATTTCCTCGTGTCTCTGAGTGTGAGTCTCTACCTCGAAAAAATATTCTTCCTCTGATGCAAAGGGTGGGTCCATGATAATTGATTCTAAATCAAAATCGCTTGCATCCTCAAATGCATCAGTGTTAGGTTCACACTCTTCTAAAATTGCATCGCACATGATTGGCTCTATCGTGAAAACTGAGATATCATAGCCATCCTCGTCACAGTGGGGTGTCCATTGTTCTTCATTGATGGCTACATCCATGGTTGCTAGGATTTCTGCCCAACCATGGGGTTCAAACTCTTCGTCAGGGAATACTACAGGTGCGTAGGCTGGATCCTGAAGGGTTCTTGGATGTTGTTCTGCACCTAAGGTCCTGGCTTCTAACCTTTCTTCCTCTTGTTTTGCTACTTTACACATCCATAAATGGGTATCCTCATGCAACCAAGAAGGATTTGATTCTAATGAGTGCACGGATTCCGTCTCTACTGGTGTCTTATGGATGGTATTCCATTGTATTGGGGGTACATCTCTGTGTGAATAGTCTTTAAGATCGACTTTGGTAGTCACTCCTAAATGTTGCAAGTACAAAGAATTAGTTCCCCAATCTTGTACAATTTGCAACTGACGCATGAATGGTCGTCCCAATATCATCTCATAAGCATGATTTTTTGCAAAGTCACAAATGGCAAAAGTATGCTCAAATTCTACACCACAAGTGGTGAGAGATATGCCTTCTAGTAAGCCTAATGGTTTTTCTATGTGTCCATCGGCCATTTGTAGCTTCATCCTGTTGGGTCTTAATGCTGGCTTACCCCAACGTTTCCATAAAGCGGTGGTAGCTATGGCTACTCCGGCTCCTGAATCTAAGATGGCTTTCGTGGTGTAGCCCTGATGGGTTATCGGAAGATAAGTGTTACCTTCCTCTCCTTCACTTACATCTCCAATCTTTTCTACGGGTATTTCTGGTACCTTATTTTGTGATCCTATTTGTGAGGGAGTAGTAGCAAGCTCGGGGAATTGATTTGCTACATGTTTCCACAATTCTGGTTTTACCTTTAACAACTCCTCTAGAGTGAGATTACACTGTACTTTAGTGTTCTTGATCACTTCCGTGTTTCTAGGGATTACTGATTCTTCATTCCTCACTATTATCGTGGGTGCTCTCATACTAATAGACTTTGCTTCCCAAGGTCCTGTGAACTGAGGTAATTCTTGTAAAGAATTAGATTCAAATCTTGTGTGTTCACTCAGTTGTTCTTCCTCTACATCATCGTAAATAGAGGGAATGTCTTGGGGAAATTGTTCCTGCAAGTCGTCTATTTCTTGAATAGGAGGATGAGTTCCTTGTTCCTTTCTCCATTTCTCTTCTTGGATTTCTCTCAAAAATTCATGTGAGTACCTATGTATGGAAGACAGGTTGTCTTGACTTTCTGAGTTGGGTACTTGAGACAGGGATGGTGCATTCCTTTCCTGTGTCTCTGGGACAATAGGGTTCCTAGGCTGATCCTTTTTCTCTTTGCTCTCTATCAAGTATTCTAGCCTCTCCATTAGTCCTTGAAAATGTAATTCCGGTTTTGCCATGTTATTCCAATTAAGATATCTAGAGGCTTCGAACAAAGCTTGTGCTAGTTCTACCATCTTCATGCAAAGTTTAGTTCTCTCAATTTCTAGATCAGCACGAGGGTAGTTTTTGCTCATTTCAGCTACCTGAGGTCCCTCTTTTAATCTAGCCTGATATGCACGAAACATCATGTCTAGATTTTCTGGTATGGGTTCCGCTAGAACTGATCCTGATTTTTGAGCTGGATTCTCTTGATTCAATTCCTGTGAAGTTAATTCTTGGATTTTGGCTCTAGATTCCTTCAAACTTCCTTCCAACTCACTTATCTTTTTACTCCATTTTCTCTTTATCCTTTCTCTAGAATCTTTCCAAGATTTGTCTTTTTACTACTAGATTCTGCAACTTCGCTACTTCCGACTACTTTCTCTTGATTAAGTTGTTGGTTCTGTAAGAGCGTCTGGGCTCTTGTTATAGCTTGGATAGGCACGTATGTAGGGTTGGATCCATCTGCATTGTTTACAATACCTATCATATTGATCGGTGTCACATTCGTAGCATTAACAGGGTTCTTAGGACAATCTTTGATTATGTGCTCTTTGCCACAATCCGCACAAAAGCCTTGGATGTTATAGTACTGTGATTGTCCTGCTATCGGAGGATGTGGACAGTCCTTTATGAAATGATCTCCTTGGCACCTAAAGCATGGTCCTCTAGGGCCCTGTGGTCTTTGTTGTCTCAATTGGGGCCGTGGATTTGGGTTTGTGTACATCACATTAGCATAGTCGGGCTCCCAACTAGGTTCCACTGGTGGACTATCATAATGATATGTCTCTACGTGTTCTGGTGACTCTGTGTAATATGCGGGTGGACTATCTACATGCGTGGAGTCAAAACTGTTTGAGTGTGGATCACTCTCTGTGATCAAAGGTGAAGAAGGCACTAAAGCCCTACTTAGATTCTCTTCTGCAGCAGCGTATTTGACTGAGATGACATTCGCTGGTGGGGGTGGCTGCTGAGCTAAGACAGGTTGAGGTCTCTGTTGAGCCTGGTATGGGTAGTTCTGAGGAGGCCTATAGTAATAAGGCTGAGCATTGTATTGGCCTTGATACCTACCTGGCTGCGGATATGCTTGCGGGTAATTCTGTCTCACGGTTTGTTTGTTGTATGGGCAGTCCTGAGCCATATGATTCGTGTATCTTCTCTCAATTGTACAACATTGGCTACTAGGGTTGGCTTGAGGTTGTGGTGCATTGGGACACACATTTGCCATATGGTCACCACCACAGGTGTAACAACGCTTGTTAGTTAGCACCCTAGGTTTACTAGAAACTCCTAGTTTCTGGGCCACTTTTTCTGCTAGGTCTTCTATTGAGCTAGACAATTTTGTGGATGCTAAAGATGAACAGTCTGAGTCCTTATAGACCTTTGAGAGTTCCAACTCGTCTCCTAAGTTGTCCTCAATGTCTATACAAATTCTTACACATTGCTCTAGCGTTCTGGGTTCTTTTAGATACACATAGGAGCGTAGTTTAGAGCTCAACAAGCCATCTAGAAACAATGACACTTGCTTGGCTTGTGAGGGTAGCTCTTGCATTGGACATCGTTCAACATATTGTCTAAACCTACGTCCTGCCAGTCTCACTGTTTCCTGAGGGGTCTGTTTAAAGCTGTGAATCAACGAAGACGTGTCATGTCTAATCCCACTTTTAGAGAATTCGGTGATGAATGACTCTAAAAAGTGATGGATGTCTCTAAATTGCCTTTGTTGCAAAGGTTGGAACCAGGTTAAAGCTGTATTCTTTAACGTTAATCCAAATGCATTGTATTGCGTGAACATGTCTTCGACTTGTTCTGCTCTTAGTACTTGCTTGAATTCTGCGACGTGGTCATAGGGATCTCCTGTCCCATCAAAGTAATTTTTCATGGATTTCACTAATTGAGTGGGTCTCAATATTCTTGCATGTTCGCGTGGTCTAGGTAGAGGGAAATCATCTCTACCACCTAATATTCCATGATCTCTTTGTCTATCCGCTCTATTAGTGTCAGTGGTTGTTCTATCTCTCCCTATGGGGTGATTAAAGCTTACTTCCGGTCTCTCTTTATTTCCTTCTCTTTGATTTCCATGGGCTGAGGATGTTCCTGCCCCTTGTTGACTTGTATTCATGTTCGTTCTAGATGGAGGGAATACAATTCACCTCTCCATGTGTATGTGTTTTTAGCGCGGTCAGGCACCACAAAGGCTCTTTCTGAAGTCTCATCCAGGTATACAACCTTTCCAGGTGTATCCGGGTCCTTGAACTCGTATATAGTGATGATACCTACCTTTCTAAGTATTTCTGTCTTGTATCTCCAAAAGGCTTCATCAGTTTCTTTATTTACAAACAACTCTATGCTTCTGTTGTCCTGAGGGATCCATTCTGGGATTAGTACTCGTGTCAGTACAGATTTCCCTCTAGGTGTTCTAGGCTCTTCTAATGGTTCTTTTCCTTGAGATTTTGCTTCCGTCTCGGGTTGAATCACGCCAAACTCATTGGTATTGTTTGGCTGCGTACTTAAGATGTACATTGTTCCTTCCTTGTCTATGTACGCGTCTCTCTCGAATTTCACCACTGGATGTTCCAATCCAATGGGCTGATCGGGGTTGTGCATTTGCACCACTTGCCTTCGCAAACCATCCTCATTCTGAACGCGATGGCATGAGCCAACCGCGATGGTCTGGGCGCGATGGTGTGAGGGTGTCGTCGCGATGGTCTGGAGTGCACCGTCGCGATGGTCTGGATTGCCACGTGGCACCATCGGTGCGATGGCGTGACACAATCGCGATGGTCAGAGACCGTCGCGATGGTCCGGCCAAGCCGTCGCGATGGCGTGAGCCTATCGCGATGGTGTGACACAATCGCGATGGTCCACCAAACAGTGATTTTTTGAGATGCAGCTATGGATTCCTACTCACGCAGGGGTCGCCTACACGGTGGTGAACTCGCCTTCCTCAAAATCCGAACTTTGCAGACCATCGCGATGGTCTGACACAGTCGGCAATTTCTGACAGAAACTGAAAATTTTACCTTTTCCAAGCTTTCCTGATGCACTGGAGCTCTATACCTGCAAGAAAACTCAAGAAAACCAAAGTACACACAAGCACAAAAGCTCTCTCTCACTCTCTCGCATGCACAAATGAGGGGAAATGAGGAGAATGGTGGATATGGTGAATTTTCTGATTTTTTTGGAGATGAAGATGATGATGCGGTGATGAAGATGGAGTGTGGGGGAGGTGAAAAACACTAATAACTAAGTAAAAACAACAACAAAAACTGAAATTTTTACCTTCCAACGCCACTTCTTGCTATACTCTTACCATCACACATTCGTCCTAGACTCGATCCCCGGCAACGGCGCCAAATTTGGTGTTGCTCTAGCACAATGGTGAGAACCACGTTAAGAAGCTTCACCTCCTTAATGTCAATCCGCGGAAGAGGTAGGAGTGATATGAAGATCGTGAATGTGAGATGATGTGAGAGTGAAGGTGAGAAGCATCAAGATTCACACACACATACACACACACAATGAAGAGACAAGCAAGACACAATGGAAGGTGGGAAATTAGCTCTATTACTCAAGAACACTATTACAAGCTCAAAATAGCTCTAAGCTCACACTGACCAACCTCAAAAATGAGCTCTCTAGCTCTTTTTATAGTTTCTAGACTAGTTTTGACCGGTTTCACATCTAGTGACCGGCATAGTTAAAAAATAGGTCCTAGATGCTATTTGGAAGGGTAAACGGTATCTAAAAATAACGAAAATTGGTACGTGCATTCTACCTAAGCTCCTCAAGCTCGAGGACTCCTCGGCTTGCACAAAATGGAGCTATGGATTACAAGATGAGGTTTTCTATGTTACATATGTTACAATTAGTGATAAAAATCACTGTTGAATGTTTTGAAAAGTGATAAAAAACATATTTGTTTGAGAAATTGATCCGACTGGCTCCGTGCTTTGTCGTTACATGCTTCCATGTCGTCTGTGCCTCTGGCTGCTTCCAACACATGCATATGAGGTACTCTAGGTTCATGCATAAACTGTGACAATACTCCCACTGCATAACATATATCAGGTCTAGTTTTTGTTGCATAAATCAAAGATCCTACCATGGATCTATATACATTCATATCATGCAACTCATCACCTTCCTTTGCGCTTAGCTTTACATTACATTCCATTGGAGTAGAAACAAATTTACATTCCTGCATACCAAACCTTTTCAGCATATCACATATATACTTTCTTTGTATCAACCACATACCTTCATCGCTATACACAATTTCAATCCCAAGAAAGTATCTGAGCAAACCAAGATCTGAAATTTTAAATTCCTTTCCCAAATTACCTTTTATCTCATCAATTGCTTTTGCATCATTCCCTGTAATCAACAAGTCATCCACATAAATGCATACATAGACACACATGCCATCTACATGTTTTACATAAAGTGAAGGATCAGCATGACTCGCTGTGTATCCTTGTAGCATAAGATACTTTACCAACCTTGCATTCCATGCCCTTGGTGCCTGCTTAAGACCATACAATGCCTTCTTTAACCTGCATACATGATTAGGATATTTTGCATCCACATAACCATCTGGTTGTGACATATACACTTCTTCATTTAACTCACCATTAAGAAAGGCATTCTTTATATCGAGTTGATATATATTCCACCTTTTACTTGCAGCTAAAGCCAACAAAGTTCTCACCGTTGCCATATTTGCTACTGGACTAAATGTTTCCTCATAGTCCACACCTTGAGTTTGATTATATCCTTTTGCTACAAGTCTAGCCTTATATCTAGACACACTACCATCACTATTTCTTTTAATCTTAAAAACCCACTGCAACCAATTACCTTTTGTTTTGGTGTACTTGGAACTAAATTCCAAGTCTTGTTATCCTGTAGTGCTTCCATTTCTTCTCTCATTGCTTTCTCCCACTTTTCATCTCCTTTGGCCTCGTCATAACATGTGGGTTCATTTTCCTGCTCAACTTTTGTCATAAAAGCATAATGAGTATTCATGAAAGATTCATAAGTATACCTTTGAGGTTGCTTACTTACTCTTGAAGTTCTTCTTACCTCCAATGTAGATGCTCTTCCTTTCTTATTAGGAATCTTTGATGATTCTCCATACTCACATACATCACTAATTTCCTCTCCTTCATCATTAACTTCAACAAGTTTGAGTTTACCTTTACTTTTAACACTTGGAGGTGAATCTTGCCTTAATCTTCCATTGAAAGGTGATCCTCTTTCTTCATCTAAGCCAATCCTTTCATCATTTAAACTTCCTGATGGCTGAACTATGCATTCATCTCCTTGAACCACACCTTCTTCATTTTCATCCATGACCTGCAAACAATTCTTATCTGCATACCATGAAAGTAATTCATCAAAGTTTACATCTCTTGACACAACAACCTTATTGGTATGAGGATTATAGCATCTATATCCTCTTTGAGTATCTGCATAACCAATAAATATACATTTTTCTTATTTTGCATCAAGTTTAGATCTCACCTCACTAGGTACATGTACATAACATACACAACCAAATACTTTCAAATGACTTACACTTGGTTTCCTTCCATGCCATACCTCATATGGTGTCAAATGATGAACTCCAGCAGTCGGAACTCTATTCATAATGTAAACACTTGTGCTAACAGCTTCAGCCCAAAAATAATTAGGCAAACACATATCATTAAGCATGCTTCTAGATGCTTCTGCTATGATTCTATTTCTTCTTTCTGCGACTCCATTTTGTTGTGGAGTATACCTGCATGTAACTTCTCTTTTGATACCTTCATCATACAAAAAATCAGTAAAAGCTTGAGAGAAATACTCTCCCCCTCCATCAGATCTTAGCTTCTTAACATACCTTCCTGTTTGCTTTTCGACATATGATTTGAACTTCTTGAAACAATCAAAGACCTCACTCTTATGTTTAATAAAATACACAAATGTCATTCTACTATGATCGTCAATGAATGATACATATTACTTATTACCAACCAAGGATGCCTCTTTAGTAGGTCCCCACACATCTGTGTGTATGAGATCTAGCAAACCATCACTTACATAGCTTGAATGCTTGAAAGGTTGTCTACTCTGCTTACCCATTTGACATGCTTCACAAAGATGCACCATATGTTGCTTAGTAAGATCAGGTAATCCTTCAACAATCCTCTTCTTTGATAGCTCCTTTAACCTGTGTACATTCATGTGTCCAATCCTTTTGTGCCATAGATCAAGCTCTGCTATTCGATGCATACCATAAGAGAAATAGTTTGTATGATTTGGGTTTACCTTGAATGTAAACAATCTACCTTGTTTTTGACCTCTAGCAATTAACCTCCTTTGCTTTGGATCCTCAATGAAGCAACCTGCATGACTAAATCTCACTTGTAGACCTTTTTCTACCATTTGACCAACCGACATCAAATTCTTAGTGATCGTTGGCACATAAAGTACATCCTTCAAGCAATTTTTCTTGCTCTTATCCTGCATAACAACATCTCCAACCTGCATAATCTTATGTGTTGTATCATCTCCTGTTTCAACATGACCTTTACATGACGGATTATGCATATTAGAAAACCATGAAGCATCATGAGACATGTGATTAGAACAACCACTATCTACATACCATACATCGCTATTGCAATTCATCTTAGTTTCTACATTCATCATAAGAAGAGAATCATAATCATCACTTTTACCTTCAACTGCATAATTTCCTTGTTGT
Organism: Ceratopteris richardii; assembly: GCA_020310875.1. Classification (NCBI taxonomy): domain Eukaryota; kingdom Viridiplantae; phylum Streptophyta; class Polypodiopsida; order Polypodiales; family Pteridaceae; genus Ceratopteris; species Ceratopteris richardii. Next base: position 120,709,607 of record CM035430.1, on the reverse strand, counting down.
TTACCTCTTCTTGAATAGCCTCCTCTTCGATTACCACCTTGATTATTTTCATTTTGATAACAATCTTTGGAATAGTGTCCATACCTTCCACATATATAGCAATTGTTCTTATTATCTTCACTCCTTTGTCTTTGGTTGTAGTTGTAGTAGCCTCTCGTACCTCTAGCACTTGATCTTCCTCTTCCTCTTGTGTTGAAGAAGCCACTTGAAGTCCTTTGATCATCGCTCCTTCTTCCTCGACCTCTATTTGAACCTCTTCCACCTCTGTTTCCACCTCTTGATGATCCTACATAAAGAGCTTGTCCTTGAGATCCTTTTTGATTTGAAGTAGAACCATTTAGATTCATCTCCTCCGTGACCATGAGGGCAATAAGTTGATCAAAATCTGGTAATTCTCCTCTGACATAAACTGAAGTAATGAAGGGTTTCCATCTCTCATCATCTTTGAGTCCGTTGAGAGTATGTGCAACCAAGTCGTCGTCCTCCACATGAGCTTGAATTGATCCTAGTTGATCTGCAATCTCTTTAACTTTCAATATGTAATCATTGACCGATGTCCTTGTATCTTTCTTTATGTTATTCAACTCATTTTTGAGTTGAATCTTCCTTGCTCTTGTACCTGTAGCATACAACCTTTCCAATGCAAGCCAAACATCTCTACTTGTGTCTAGATCTTGTATGTGTCCTACCATTGAATCTTGAATATTTTGTGATAAAATGAATATAACCCTTTTGTCTCTCTCATTCCAAAGTCTAAACTCCCTCAATTGTTGATGATTTGGGTCCTCTGGTAATGTGGGTTTGATATCTGTGCCGTCAATCAAACCATACAAGCCTCTACCTTGCAAGTATGTTGTGATTCTAAACTTCCATGCCTGATAATTGGTCTTATCAAGCTTCTCTATTTGTGCATGTTGGTCTCCCATAATACAAATGCTAAGCTTCCTCCTTTAAGCCTCCTTTCCAATATGTGTGATGAGAAGAAATATAATATTTACCTTGTAAATGAGGTATGTGCACCTTTCTTTGCTTGGATGTTGCTTCAAATGCCTCCTTGCAATCTTCTTCTACCTTTGTGTAGTGTTGATGATGAACTGCTTCTTTGATAGCTTCAAATTCTTCATCAAGGTATGATAACCTTCTCCAAGCCTCCAAGTACTTGCTCTGATACCAATGTTGGAGTTTATTGATCTCCAAAGTACAGCTAGAAGTAGGTGAAACCCAACAGGACCTAGTTGACTTTTTCACAAACTTGTATGCACAGACCAGTTTTCTTGCAGAGCAAATTGCTCTTTACCCACTTGAAATTTTCCAAAACTAGACTCTAAGAGCTTTCCAACAAGATATAGAACACCTCAAATGGATAAATACACAATGAGCTATGACCTCTGCAATATGCAGCTTTAATGGAGACCTTGAAACAGAGATGAACCTGAGGACACATATCACTTGCAGAGACTACTGCTCTTAACTCACAACTCCAATGACTTTGAAACTTTCCAGAATACAAGTAGACTTAAAGAGCTTTCTAACAAGCCAAAGAACACATGATTTGGATACATACACAAGGAGATATGACCTCTGCAAGTTTGAGGTTTAATGGAGACCTTCAGCAGGGATAAAAAACAGAGAACACACACTACTTGCAGAGAGTATTGCTCTCAGCTCACAAATCCAATGATTATGAAAATTTACAGGAAAAAAGTAGACAGTAAGAGCTTTCCAATGAGCTATCAAATATGTAATTTGGAGATACAAGCTCTGCAATCTCTGCATACAAAACTACAGCAGTGTAGAGATACACATATGACTCTCTTGGACATCCCACAAGATCACGACTTTTCTCCTCTTTTTATAGCATGGGAAACTAATCTAAAACCTTCCTAATACATCTAAATTCGTGGTAGACACTTGGATGGAGGTATTACATGACTCAAGTGCTCAAATAAGCAAAGTATTGATGGACTTTGAGAACTAGCCACATCGACCTTCCACTAGGACACCACTGAAGCTCCCTTGTGACTCACTAATTTGACTCACCATGTTCTAGAACTCACGTGGTATTTTTGCTACATTTTATGAATAATATGAGCCTTCTTGAAGTATTTGAAGACTTCCCAAAGGTATTTACATAATTTGAAACTTGTACCCTACATAAAACAAATGTTCGCAACATGATTTGATCCTTGTTGGTTATGCCAACAATCACAAGCTAGATGAGTGCTCAATCCACAAATCCAGCATGTCTTCTTGTTATTGTTCTGATTACCTCTACCTCTTCCATTTCCTCGACCTTTACCTCTATCAATACCTCTTCCTCTTGCATAATTTGCTTGAGTAGTCACATCTTCTTCATCCTTTGCTTTACCTTTCTCACTTTTCTTCTTATTCTTTGCATACATAGCAGAACTATATCCTTTATCTCCATCTGACTTCAAATCTTGCTCAAATGTAAGCATCAATCCAAGCAATTGATTTAATTCTGGTACATAATGATTTAATGAAAATTCAGTTGTACAAAAGGTTTCCACCTTTCGTCTCCTCTCAATCCTACAAGCAATTGTGCTATCAACCTATGATCTGCAATATCCTCATCAATAGATCCAAGGCTATCTGCCAAGTCCTTCATCTTAGTGACATAATCACTAATGCTCTGACTTTGCTTCTTTTTTAATGTGGTAAAATCTCACCATAAGTGTGAGGCTTTCCTCAAAAGAAATTTGTGAATGATGTGTGTGCCACTCTCCTCCCATCCATTTATATCCTCTTGTATCCAAAATAGCAGTGATCTAGAATGTTCTAGTGTCGCCATGTGGCCAACATGCAACACTCATCCCCACTAACCATCAAATACCTTAGGATATACCCCCGAGCTTAGGACCTTGGCTAACTAGCCCTCGTCCCACACACACATGGAATGGTCTCTGTAGACCAATGTCTAACACTCTCTCCCCCTTCTAAAGATCATTGTCCTCAATGATCAATGAGGGGAAGTACTTGCGAACCAGAGCTGCTGATTCCCAAGTAGAGTCAATTAGTGGTAATCCTCTCCAGGCTACCAGATACTCTTGGATGACACGATTCCTTAACCGTTTCTGTCTCCTATCTAGTATTCTGTCTGGAGAATGATCTTCTCTATCGGTTTCCTGCAAAGAAACAATACCCTCTATTAGATTATCCTCCCTAGATATATACTTTCTTAGTTTACTGACATGAAACACTGGATGGACTTTGCAATCAGGAGGAAGCTCTAATCGGTATGCAACATCACTCAACTTCTTTACTATCTTCCAAGGTCCACAATACCTTGGTGATAGCTTACTACACTTCCCTGTGGACAATGAAGTAGATCTAGCCGGTACCTGAAGGAAGACTCGGTCTCCTTCCTCAAAGGATCTAGGAGATCTTTTCCTATCAGCATACTCTTTGGCTCTATCAGCTGCTTGCTGCATCTTGGCTTTAGCTATTTCAAGGTTTGCTTGGAGATTTGCTAAGAACTCAAAAGCACTAGGACATTTCTTAGGCATTCCTATGGTACTGGGAGCAGTGGGATTCATGCCATAGTTCATCTCAAAAGGAGACATCCTAGTCACCTTGTGAGGTCTATTGTTATAAGCAAACTCTACTAATGGCAAATAACTATCCCAATCTGTCTGTCTCTCAGAAACATATGCCCTTAACATATCCTCTAGAATTTGGTTGACCCTCTCGGTCTGACCATCTGTCTGTGGATGATCACCACTACTCATTTTTAGTGACACTTTCAGTTTGTCAAATACAAACTTCCAGAAGTGTCCTGTAAATCTGACATCCCTATCTGAAACTATGGATGTAGGTAACCCATGCAATCTGAAGACATTCTAGATAAACAACTCCGCTACCTGTGGAGCTTCTATCGTCTCTTGCGTAGGTATGAAATGAGCCATCTTGCTCAGTCTATCTACCACAACTAGGATTGTATCCCGCTTCATTTGGGTCCGCGGTAACCCCACTATGAAGTCCATGGATATACTATCCCAGTTATGATCTGGAACTTGTAAAGGATGTAAAAGACCTGGTGTCTTTACCCTTTCTGCTTTGTTGACTTGACACATAAAGCATTGTTGAACATAAGTATGCATATCTCTGGCTAATCTAGGCCACCAAAATGTTCTTCCAACAAGCTGTATTGTCTTGTCAATACCAGGACGTCCTGCGCAGGGAACATCATGGTTATCATGCATGACTTTCTTTCTCAAATCCCGGGAATCTGGCACACAAACCTTTCCTTTCCGCTTCACTATTCCATTCTCCTGTGAGAAATTGGAATACGGAATGGACTTGTTTGCTTTAGTAGAAGAAGAAATAGTTGGAACTGTCCTGTCTCCTAAAATAGAGTCATCACTAATGGCTCTAACTATCTGTAACAAATGTGGATCTTCACCTGTGCTTCCTTAATTTCTTGAAGCAATGAGCTTTGTAAAACTGTAAAGCTCATTTGATACATTATACGAGATAATGCATCAGCTACTATATTTTCTTTGCCTCTTCTATACAAGATTTCCATATGAAATTCTTGCATGAGCTCAGCCCAACGAGCCTGTCGACCTCGAAGATTTGGCTGACTACAAAAATACTTGAGTGTATGATGGTCTGTGAATACCTTAAAGTCTGCACCATAAAGATAGTGTCTCCAAACTTTAAGTGCATGCACCACTCCATACAACTCTTGTTCATGCACCGGCCAATTGCGCTGTGCACTACTTAACTTCTTACTTTCAAAAGCTATTGGCCTGCCATCTTGACTCAAGACTGCGCCTATGGCTATGCCGCTAGCATTTGTCTCTAACTCAAATGGTTTCTGAGGATCTACCACTTTGAGTATAGGAGCCTCTGAAACAGCTTGTTTCAGAGTATCAAAACTCTCTTGCTGCTCTTTTGTAGGTGCTGCTATCAACGAATATGAAGAGATGAATTTCCAATAAAAACCAGAAAGTCCTAAGAATGATCGTAATTGCCCCTCATCCTGAGGAGTGGGCCATGCTAAAATAACTGATACCTTCTTAGGATCCATCTGAATCCCATCAGCTGAAATCACATGCCCTAGATAGTCTATCCTCGGAAGAAACAACTGTGTCTTCTCTGGATTTACATACAGCTTATTTTCTTTTAAAATATTCAACACAAACCTTAAATGATTTTCATGCTCATGCACAATTCTACTATACACTAGCAAAACATCCACGAAATCAACAACACACTTTCCTGTGAAAGGTCTTAAAATATCATTCATTAACATCATAAATGTAGCTGGAGCATTTGTCAAACCAAAAGGCATGACCAAAAACTCATAATGACCAAAACGGGTTCTGAAAGTTGTCTTATGTACGTCATGATCTTTTACTCTAATCTGATGATAGCTACTCTTTAAATCTATCTTACTAAATACAATGGCTCCACCTAGAGCATCTAAAAGATCATCAATCCGGGGCATAGGATATATGTGTCTAATAATGATCTTATTGAGTGCTCGATAGTCGACACACATCCTATAAGATCCATCCTTCTTCTTCACAAGAAGAACTGGTGCGGCAAAGGGTGAATAGCTGGATCTAATCAATCCTTTTTGAAGATACTTGTCCACGACCTTGCGGATTTCATTTTCCTCTTGCAAACTCATTCGAAATGGTGGTCGAGCAGTCGGACTCGCTCCTGGTACCAATTCGATTCTATGCTCAATATTCCTGCAAGGAGGCAAACCTGAAGGTAATTCCTTTAAAAACAACTCTTGGAATTCTGCTCTCACTTTAGCTGAAAGTGCTGGAGCATTCCAACTAGAGTCTCCATGATTGCATGAATCCATCTCAACATACGACAAATACATGAAATAAAGAAAATAGATATACTTACAAACAATTTTGAGCAACTTGGTAGCAGTTACCAATCGCGTCTCTTGGAGATCTGGTTCTCCACGGACAGTAATCTCCTTCCCTCATGCTCAAACTGATACACATGCGAAGCAAAATCAATGACTGGTTTCTTCCTCGCATGCCACTTCTTACTAAGAACTATATCGAAACGAGCTAATCTCGCTATCTCAAAATCCAGTCTGTCCTTATAGGACTGGATCTGAATAGGAAGATCAACTACTCGTCTATCCCAAGTCTCAGTTCCCTTCCCGTCAGCTAGCTCTACGGTATAAGTGTAATCTGACTGTACCGTATCTAAGCATGATCTCTTGACTAGTCGGGAACTAATAACATTATGAGTTGAACCTGTGTCAAAGAGTACCTTGACAGGCTGTCCTGCCACGACTCCTCTCATAACGATAAGCTCAGTGTCTGGGAACCGGTATCCTTTCTGTGCCACTGACGAAAGCACAACATCTAGCACAGTCGGAACCTTTTTAGTGACTGTCATAGCCACTATGGGAGATGATAATGGAGATGGGGGATCCCCAAACTCATCCTCACTCCCACCCCCTGCCTGAGTCGGATTTATGACTATGGTAGCTGCTATCTTTTTCTTTTTAGGACAATCCTTATATAAGTGTTGTCCTAAGCATCCATAGCACAAACCCTCTTTCATTGCCTTCTCTTTTTGCTGAGGGGTAAGAATAGATTGGTTATATGCCCTCTCAGCCAGAGTGGACACTTTTCTCTTTCCTCTTGAGATTATCTGGATCATGTGCACCTGCTTAGCCTCCCTAGAAGGCTATGCACTGACCGAACCAGGAGTCGAAGTATGGAAAGGTCGGCTAACCCTAGTCCATGGGGATCTCTGGCCCTGGGAACCTGTGCTCCTGTGGCCATCCTCATAAACCAAGACCATCTCTGTAGCCTATGCCAAAGACTGACACCGCTCTTTCCTTACTAAAGATCAGATAGTTTCTCTGAGTCCCAAGACAAACTTGTGGACTTGAAGAAACTCTGGAATGGTATCAGGTACTTTAAGAACTACCTCTCTATACCGATCTGCGTATTCCTGAACTCACTGATTCTTCTGACTGATGAAGAACCAGGTGTCTAGTGCTCTAGACCTCTCATCAGGTGGTACAAAATTATAAGTGGCCTGCTGAATCTTATGCCTATCATTAGTGATATGACACAGACGGAAACACTGTTCCCACTTGCTGAGCCACTGCTCAACCGCGTCAGCAATTCTAGCGCTAGTTGAGCCATGATATCTTGGCGGCTTAAGATCCTTAAGCTGCCATCTGGCTTCTCTAACTAAGATGCTATCTTTAAGGACTTTTGAAGTTTGATGCTCATCTGGAGCATCTACCTCCATCTCTGGCAGATCAAAATCAAGAGGCTCTTCATTTTTCTTAGAACCACGCATGTGTTCCAAGATATCATGAAGAGAACTTTCTAAGGATGAAATTATATTGTTCATAGCTTGAATGGGATCAACTAGAGGTTCAGGCATAATGGATTATGTCCTAACAGGTGACGAAGGTTCGGGTTCCATGCTAGGCAAGAAACTTTTTCTTTTGGTTTTTTTGTTTTTTTTTGTTTTTAAGACTAAACAAACGTAAATACTACTAGCAAGCGGAAAAAAGAACGAGTCAAAGCTTTTGCTAAATAGAAAAAGACAATAGAAAGAAACTTTAATATGCTCTCTAAATTTGAATGCACATGCATGCTAATTTTTAGAAATTTTGGCAGCCTAATGACGTCACTATGAAATCTGAAATAATTTCGAAGAAAATAAAACACGTCAAGCATAAATCATGTGCCGGCAGGCACGATCTATTTTTTTTTTTATCTTCTCGTCGAACACCTGCAATAGAAAACTTTTCCAAATATGCTGTTGGGCACTACAGGCCCTCAATCAAAATATTTCTCTTGTCGATACCTACCGATACTTACCACCTGTAAGAAAAACTCAAGCATCGAACATAATTCTCTATTTATGCTCTACTTACGTTATCCTACGCGTAATGCGAAAATAGTTCTAATATGCACAATCAAGAGAATAACCAACCAAATATTGAATAAATACTTATCTTCAATTTTCTTTGATATTCTTGGAGCATCCAATTGAAGAGCTACGGATAGAGTATCGACTCCCATTTGCTCGTAGATCGCACAAGTCTTCAAGAAATGCTTCGTTGAAGGTGCTCGATAAAAAACAATCCACTTCCAGCCTCTGTTGCAGGTGAAAAATGAACCCAAAGTATGGCTTATAGCCACTCCCTGGAAAGATCTCTGAGAGAGCTTTCTAAGAAGCCCAAGAACTCCAAATTTGGATATGATTTGCCCAAGTTATGACCAATTTGGATATTTTGGTGAGGTTTTGATAACTCAAACTCTGAAAAAAAATGTATATTTCTTCACAAAAAGAAAATCGATCTTCTCTGAGAGCAGCGCGCGAAACAGATCATATATCCCACATATTTAGAAATTTGAACAGCGTTCATAAAGATGGCGGTTCTTCAATCAGGCTGAATAGTGAAGGTGCTATCTTCTGAGCGCTCACGCGTGGGATAACTAAACTCCTCTGTCGGCTGACTGTTCAGGTGTTAATCTTTAAAAGCAAAACTAAACTCCTCAAGCCTCTGAGCTCATGAAGAACCAAAGTCTTCGAGCTCTGGGCAGAGCTTTGGGCAGCACGGGTCGAGTCTGAAACGGCAGGCAAAGCACGGGTCGAGTCTGAGACGGCAGCCAAAGATGGGCTCTGGACAGAAATCTGAGCAGCGCGGCAGCAGGATAACGTCGGCCTTTGTATAATTCAGAGGGCCGGGGTCACATGGACTCCTCTCTCTCTGCTTTTGCGCCACAAAAAATCTCTGATGCAAACGACTGTCGACTTCGGGAAACGCTGCTCAACACATCGATAGAGAAAACAACCTGAACGGACGTCGCCTCCCAAAAGAAAACATGCACGAACTCTCTCTTCTCCACAAGATTTCTTCTTAAAATAGCTAATAAGAACCTGCTCTGATACCAAGTGTGAGGCTTTCCTCAAAAGAAATTTGTGAATGATGTGTGCCACTCTCCTCCCATCCATTTATATCCTCTTGTATCCAAAATAGCAGTGATCTGGAATGTTCTAGTGTCGCCATGTGGCCAGCATGCAACACTCATCCCCACTAACCATCAAATACCTTAGGATATACCCCCGAGCTTAGGACCTTGGCTAACTAGCCCTCGTCCCACACACACATGGAATGGTCTCTGTAGACCAATGTCTGACAATAAGCTAGCCTTCCTAGCTTTAGTAGTGTTTTGGAAGTGATCTTCCAAAGCATTCCATATGTCTTCAACTGTTTCTAAACCTCTGATATGTGGTAACAAATGATCTATGATAGTGTTATATATATAAGCCCGTGCACTTGCATCTCTCTTTTGCCATAGCTTCAAAGCTTCTAGTTCTTCTTTCCTTGGTTGACTATCATCTTCAAATGTAGGCTTTTCTTCTTCACCTGTCACGTATACCATTAGATCCTTACTCATAAGTAAGGCTTCTATTCTCATTACCCAAGCAAGATAATTATCTCTGACCAATTTGTCAATAGATACATGATCTGCCATAGTCTTCTTGCTTTTGTTGCAACCTGTGAGTATAAGGTTAAAATATGGTACCTTTTGTAGATCTTTACCCTTGAGAATAACTTTGAATTACTCCTCTGATGTGTTTTGTTGTTGAACACCTCAGCTTTCGCATTTTCAATGAAGAACTCTTCAACTCCTCTTGTATATGCACCTCCTTTCACTCTTGAGGACCTTTATGCTCTCATACCACTTGTTGGTGTATGAGACAACACAAGAACTAAGCTAAAGTGATATTAGAATACCTCCATAACCATCATTAGCTTTGCAACTCTCTAAATTTGAAACCTTTATCACTACACTTAGTGAAATCCAAAAATTTACTCTTCAAAAATCTATGCCTTTTCTTCTAACTTCAAATCTCATCTCTATTAGCTTGATTCTTGTAAATTATTTTGATCATTTGCTAATAAGAGTTCTTGCTAATGTTAAGCAACACATTCCAAGCAAAACTTTCAAGTAATAACTTCAGAATGTTTTGAATTCACTTCAACATTTGAACTACGTCTGAAATCTAAAAAATGACTTCATCAATTTTACATACCTTCACTGTTAGACTCATTTCTCTGAGTACACTTCCCGTTTTTCAAAGATATTTTGGTCGATTGTAGTTGAAGGTAGTAGCTTCAAAATGAGCTATCACTCATGAAAAACGTTACACTATACTGTGAGATCTGATCTTAAGAAGATAAGGGAAAAGTGCGCCAAAAAACTTGTAACTGTCAACTAACTTTCATACTGATATGAAATCACTTAGAAATCTCTATACAAGAGGAATTAGATCAAATCCTTCTACGCAAACATGTGTTATCTATCAGAGAAGATGTGTACAAAATGGCTTTGCTTCATTCTGCTCATAGCCATGGAAAACTCTCCTACTCTGAGTAGTTCTTCCTCAACATCTCTCTCAGAAAAACCTGACTTTTTCTCTACTCAATCAAGACTTACAAATCAAGTTCCTCTATATGTTTTTCAACTCAAATTGAATTATATACATGTAGTCTACATACTCCTAGACTCATACTCGTAATTCTAGAAGTTCTATGTGAGGATTAAACTCTAATTTTGCACTATATTACAAGTGTGAATTTGTCCCTTCACTTAGGCTTTAATTTTCTGAGTGTTTTGCTTTTACTTATCTATGTCTTTCTTCTTCCTTCATATGCCTTCATGTCTTTATGTCTAATTAGTGATTGAAGCCCCAACATCACTCACCTAGAAGACCACACATGGATGCAGCTAAGAGAGTACTCAAGTATCTTGAAGGTACAATCAATGAAGTTATATTCTATCCTTACTCTTCAGATTTGGATATCAAAATCTATTCAGATGCCAATTGGGCAAAAGCTAAGGATGATAGAAGAAGTACCTCTTGTTACTTAGCATTTGCAGGTTCAAAGCTAGTTTCATGGAGTACAGAGGTTTTACCATAGCAACTCAAGAGGCAATATGCTTAAAAGCATTGTATACAGATTTGGGACTTGTGAGTTCCAAACATCACATATTTGGAGATAATGTGAGTTCCATGCATCTAGCAGCAAACCCCATTTTCCATGCAAGGACCAAACACATAGAGGTTCATTACCACTTCATCAGAGAGAAGCTCATGGAAAAAGAGATCGACATTTCTTTTGTTCCAACTGAAAAGCAAGTAGCAGATATCATGAGGAAGGCACTTGATGGAATAAAGCTTTGAAGATTCAAAGCTATGGTAGGTATTCAACCTATTAGATAATGAAGACTCAAGCATACTTTGGCTTGATGGGGAGCCGTTGGATCATCAAGCTTACACTATGCTTGAGGTGGATTTGATCTATATCAAAAGCTATCGCTTGGATTACATAGAAAGAATATCCATTGGAGAGTTCTTTTACTTATGCTCATTTATTGTATCTTTTTAAGAGATTTTGTTAGTATATGATCAATGTCTACCACTCATGATTGTATGCACATTTTGTAAGGCCCCCATAATGAGGAGAAGCCAAGTGTGCATTACCCAATTGATGGGAATCCCAACTTGCATGTTGGATGAAGGTCATATTGGACCATGTAACGTATTGTAAGGAAAGGGAGTTACCAGGGTTCTCAATTGTGGGATCCGGGGCAGCGGTGAGCAGCCCCGGTTGGGGGGTCCAAGGGGGAGTCAAAAATCATTTATATTTGTTAGGTCAGTTCAACAGGTCTAAGCCGTGTATGGAAATTACGCGAGCGGTGGCCGCCCATGCTCTATCGCCCATGTATAGCCATCCACGGAAGGCCACCCATGATCCTATATATACATGACTTTTGCACTACCTGAGACATCGAATTGAGCCAGCATACCTCTACCTTGTATCTCCCTATCTAGAGTTGTCTAGATCACCATTTAAGCTCTACTTTGAGAGCACACAGGTGGACAATAACATCATCTTTGTACTTGCTATTAGTTGAAAATTGTTGAGATTCTCCAATATCTGTTATCTTCTCTACTACTGCTCCTGTGTTATATTGCATAACTATTGTCTTACATGGTATCAGAGCTATAAGGTTTGAATAGCTTGAGAAGTATCACTGTTTTAGCCTACTAGTAGACTAGTATATTAGTTAGATTGTTCGAGTGATTACATGATGGATTCATCGTCGAACACTGCTCTTGGTGCTTTAGCTAATGTTAATGCTGCACCTATTCGAATTTGCCAACCTGCATTCACTTAAGGGAAGCTGGATGGAACCAAATATACACTCAGGAAGTTAAAAATTTCTGCAATTTTGGACTCCTATGAATTACTTGACACTGTGAGAAGATCCAACAAATTCAAGATTGATGATTCAGCCAGATCCATATCTTCTACGAGCTTGGAAGAGCTGGAATGCTGATGCATTATGTGCAATTGTCACTAGTATAAGTGATTCTGTGCTGACTTTAGTTCAACATACTACTAAAGCACATGAGACTTGGGGCATATTGGCTCGTCACTAGGATACAAAATTTAGAAAATCAGCTGGAAAATGAAAAGCATTTTGATTCTGAAAAGGTTGAATATTTTATCAAACGGATAAAACATCCTCAAGATCAATTGGCTGTAGTTGGTGTTGTTATAAAACTAGAAGAGCTGGCTCGAAGATGTGTACATGTTCTTCCAGCAAAGTATGATGGATTAGTAACAACCCTTAACACTCAAGTAAGACCAACTCCCCTTACATTTGAAGAGTTTTGTGCTATGCTTTTAGAAGAGGAGATGCGGTTGAAGAATCAGCAAAGTACAAGTGATGCTGCATTCTCGGCAAATGCAAAAGGTAAAGGCTCTTCTAATGGATCAAAGACGAAGCCAAAGAAGAAAAAGTTCACAGGAAGTTGCTTCTATTGTGAAAAGAAAGGCCATGCCATCAAGGATTGCAGAAAGAAGCAAGTTGATGAACGAAATGGGACTGTAAATCATCGTGGAAGAACAAAGAGTCTGCAAACAACACAGAGATGGAACTATGGGTAGCTATTGAAGAGGTATGCTCATCTGCTCAAGCTTGTGTTGATGAACCATGGATTTTAGATAGTGGAAGTTCTCGCCATATGACCACTAAAAAGGATTGGTATAGCTCCCTAGTGCCTCTACGAGTGACTGATTCTGCTTTGAAATCATGGATTGGCAACTCCTTTGCATTCACTATTCTGGAGAAAATATATCATCACACCAAAGAAAAAACTCCACCCACATGAGTCACAAGAAATCAAGAATGATATTTATTTTGAAATGAAATGAAAGAAGAATGAACATAAACTTCCAATTAAATTCTGACTTCTTTTAGAAGAACTCAATTAAGGTGATCATTACATGTGTAGCAAGATGTCTAGTGCACTCCCCTCTTCAGACAGCTCTTATCTAGGAAGAAGATGTTCAGAAGAAAAAAAATGAAAATACAAATAAAAAATAAAAATAAAGAATCATAAAAAATAGAATAAAAAAATACAAAATAATAAATAGAATCCTGCTACCCCTCTACCTATATCTTGCTTTGTGCTATATAACTTGTAAAAGGAAAAAATAGATAATAATTTTTTCTTCTTTCTTTCTTTTCTCTTTTCTTCTCTTTTTTTTTTCTTTTGTTTCTCTCTTTCCTTCCCCTCCTAATTCTCTTCTTAGAAAAAGGGTAAGGTAAAATATTATGTCCCAATTTTCAATATGTTATGATTTTCTTTTCTATAACATTCAGATCTGTTTCTGAAACAATCTAAATCCAGATCAAACATAGATAGTCTTTTTCTATTGAATCAATTCTGATTTTTTTACCCAATAATATTTAACCCTAGTTGCCCTTGTCTCTGGAAAAAATCCATCTCCTTCTGATAAGCAGTTTTTAGAATTTTTTGGCCTCCATATCCATTTTGTCTTGGGATTTTGTTTTGATGAACAGGCCTTGGGTATGTTTTTTTTTTCATATCCTTCTTGTTCTAATGCTTTGATGCTTTAGATTATACCATGGTTGCCACCTTGCTACTGTGTGTCCATCCTCCTTTGCTCTTCCAATTTTTTGCAGGTTTTGATTAAATGAAGCTTGATCATTTAGTATTTATATTGGTAATGTCTGTGTGTCTTCCAATGAAAAAGTAAATCCTTCCATGTCTGGGTCATGAACATCCTGTTGAACTTCCTGTTCTTCATTACTCAATAAAAATATTAAAAACCTTTTGTCATTTATTGTCAATTTAAGCTTCATTTTTTCAAAATTCAAAATTACTTTACCTTGTTTGAGCCATGGTTGTCCCAAAATCAATTTCTCAGTCATCAAATGATCTGGCCATTCTTCACAATCTATCTTCATACACTCTTTATTGAACTTAACTTCAATAGAAGGTGAAGACATGCTTTGTATCATTTGTCCTTCCAGAGTTCTGATAAAGGTTCTGCTTTTAGTTTGTTTTAGGTTAAATTTATTCAACAAAGCTGTTGAGCCTATAAAAGTCATGTTGGTCAAAGTCAACTGTAGTCAAAGTCAAACAATCAAAAGGTCAAAGTCAATTGGTCAAAGTCAATTGGTCAAAGTCAATGAGGTCAAGGTCAAAGTCAATAGGTGCAAAGTCAAAGTGCGTGAAGACTTAAAAGGAAATGTGAAGGTATGTGAAGCGGCAGCGTACGCACAGGTGAAAGTATGGCCCCCCCATTAAAAATTTTGGTTTTAGTCTAAAGTCACTACAGGAAAAAACAGTGAGTTGTTGGCTGCCACTTGTGAAGACAATCTTGGGACATCAAAGTGAGCACCAAGATACCATTGCAGTTGGGAGCGTACATGATCGACACACTCAAATCAAGGCAAGAACCATTCTTGGACCAATCTTAGAGTAAGCAAGAGAAGCATAGTCTAAGTGAAGCAAGAAAGAGAAGTGCAAGGGTCACCAGTGGGCAACGCAGAGAAGTGGAGTTGCAGGAGTGCATAGAGAGTGACTAAGGGATTGTGCAAAGGGTGCTAAGCTAGTCCCCCAAGGATCTCAATATCTCTTTGCAGTGTGCACGTGCCGACAGAAGGTATTCATTCCTCCCCCTTAGTGGAAGCTTGGTGCAAGGTGTGCACAAGGATAAGCTTGAAGCAGGTGGAGGTCTGGTGCAGAGGAGGCCGGTGGCAAGAAGACTTTGGGATATTGGGTATTTTGTAATTGAGCACTCTATGTGATCGTGCATAGAAGTATTGGCTTGTATTTTGCTTCAAACATTGTAATTGTCTTACTATAATCAATCGGCAGAAGCTTCCAAGGTGTATTTCCTCTTCTGGTCTTTTCATTTTCTCCTACAAACCCTCAAACTCCTTCTTGTCTAAGAATCCCCCAACAAAATTTGGCACGCACGGTGGGACTTCCAAGGAGATTTGAGCTTAGGAGAAACCAAGTGAAAAGCATAGAAGAGATTAAGTGTCGACAGAACCACAGTGCTACTTCATCAAACTAAAGGTAAATATTCTTATCAAGTGTCTCATATTCAGTGGGCTATGAGCTGCTCATGACCGCAACTTGGTCCCAAACATTGAGGGTCACCTGCAAGCAAACAAGAAGGAAGGTTGTTAGAAGGTCCTCCAGTCCACTATCTTCAACATCATCAGTCAAGAGCATGGCGGGTCAGGTAGACTTGGAAACTTTACTCTCTAGATTAAATATAAAGTTTCCTTCTTTCAAAGGCCTAGCTCAGGAGGATCCGGATGAACACATTAGAAGGTTTTTGGCACTATGTAAGACTAGAGGCCTAATGGGTAGGGAGGATGCCTTTTTTATTCTCTTCCCTGCCACATTAGAGGGATTAGCTGATAAGTGGTTCAGCCAGTTTGCTGAAAACCATTTTACCACTTGGGATGTGATGAAAGATGCATTTAAAAATCAGTTCCAGCATGGCAACACTGCGGAGATTATCATAGAAGAACTAGAAAATTTGAGATTGGGTCCAGGAGAAAAGTTCCCAGAGTTTGTGACTAGGGCCAAAGCACTAATGGCTAAATTGCCAGATCCACCACACGATTTTTTTGTTAAGAAATGGTTGGCTAAGCCCCTACCAGTGGCCACCCAATGCAAAATAAAGGAATTAGTGTTACCTACAGCCTCCATAGAGGAGTTCATCAACACAGCCACACGCTTGGAGCATATAAGGTACCAGTATGGAGCAACTTCTTCCCAACCAACATATGGTACAGAAATGGAGGATCCAGTGATCCAGCTAAGGAAGGAGCTGGAGGGCTTAAAAAGAAATAAGCCCTACAAAGAGGAGGAGAATGTTGTTGCTCAGTTGAGAAGGGATATTGAAGCACTAAAGATCCAAAAGGAGGAGGAGGCCCAGGCAAAGGAATTGGCTCAGCTGCGATAGGAGTTGCAGGAGCTCAGAGGAGGTGGCATCAAGAGTGGACTTTGGTGTTCCATGTGCAGCAAGCAAGGTCACATAGTAAGTGAATGTCCTCTGTTAAGTGTGACTTGCCAGTTATGCAGGAAAGTTGGTCATGAGGCCTAGGAATGCCAATCAAGGGGAATGCCTGCAACAACATACTGGACACAAGGAGGACCCCTACCACCAGCAAATGTGATGGCAGCTGCACCCAGTCAAGGTAACACTTATAACCCTAGACAGAGGGATAATTTTGGAAATGGGCCTAGAAGGCCAATTATTTGTTTCAGATGTGGAGACTATGGGCACTATCAAAGTAGGTGCACTCTCCCAGAAAATGCCCCTCCTTGCAGAAACTGCCCAGAGGCCAGAGACCATTATACAAATTGTTGTCCTAAGAATCAAGCCTCTTCATCCAGGCCCCATATTCAAATGATTTCTGTACACAAAGAAGAAGTGTTAGATGAGGTCAATGTGCCATCTCCATCTACCAGGGTGGTGCATTTAGAAGAAATTGAATCTTTTACAGTGCAGACAAGAAGCAAGGGGAAGGCTCGAGTGGAAATAGGTCAAGAATCAATGATTCATGGATTAAACAGAGACAAAGGTGTGTCTGAAGAAAAAGCCACCACAAGTGCAGATGTAAGGCAAAAAGAAAATTTCACAGGTACCAGTGATGCCATTGAATATGCATTCAACAGGGCTCATGAGGAGTTTGATAAGTCAAATGCAGCCCATGCTCTTAAGGAATCAGAAGCTTTCAGACTGCTCAAGTCCATGAAAAAGGAGGTTAGTATTTTTGAATTAATAAAGATGGATGGGAAGTTCAGGTCAGAACTCTTGCAGATAATAGATGAAATGTCCACAACAAGTTTAGTGGCAAAGGCTGCTGTTATGCATAAAGATAAATGTTTAGGGGAAGCACCCCTCACAGATTACAAGAGTCCTCAGCTAACAGTCTCTATTAAAGGTCATGAGTTTCAAGGAGTTATTGTGGATGGTGGTTCCGGCATTAACTTGATGCCTGAATATACCATGAAAAAGATTGGACTATACCCTTCACGACCTGCCAACTTCACTGTAACAATGGCAGACCAAAGCATAGTAAGGCCTATGGGTGTGATCCCTGGAGTTCCAGTCAAAATACAAGGTTCCATCTTTAACTTGGACTTTGTTGTTTTAAGGCTGCCACAGGTAGAAGGAAGCTTCCCCTTGTTAATTGGGAGACCTTGGTTAAGGCATGCCAATGTGTTGCATGACTGGGGAAGGACACAATGTGGGTAAAGCAGGAGGGAAAAGAGTTGCAGCAGATAATTTTAGAAGAAGGACCAGACAATCAGAGAAATACTAGTATGATGCAGACAATTGGTATTTGTATGGAAGAAGAAGTGGTGGACAACCCAGAAGCAGATCTATTTGAAGGAGTAGATTTATATGAAGATGAAAACATGTTGGCTTGGCTCCATGCAGAAGACCCATCTTCCTGCTATGGAATTTTCCCAAACTCAAGTAGAGAAGAAGCATATGAAGAAAAAGAGGAAATCACTCAGGTTGAAACAGTCTCAGTCAAAGGCCATGGAAAAGAGAAGAAAAGCAAAGTCCTTAAGTGCAGCCGTGATGAAGATGCTTCAAATCATATGTCAATGGCCACTGTTTTATGGATACTGGTATGGATATCATATATTGTGTCAATTTTTATGATAGTAAGTGCAAGGCTTTACAATGATGTGGACGGAGTACCTGCAAGTCTTTGGAAACAAAAGATGCAGTATGGAGGAGATAATATTGTACTGAAGGATTTAAGGTGGGTCTATCAAAGCGTCACCATGCCCAAAAAGAAGATAAAACAAATAAAGTGCAACAAAATTGAAGGTTATGGAGGAGTTTTTTAGGGTCAACATATAAAGATCATGGCTAAAGGCCTATCATCAAGCCACATGAAGAATTATGGATCACCTGGAACCTGCAAAATTTGTCCAGGTTGTACATAGTCTTTTCTCGTCATTTTACTTAAGTTTTAGTAGTTTTCTTTATCCATTTCATGCTTGTTTCTTGAGTTTTTAGCAAATGTAGCAGCCATTTCATCAACTTTGCAAAAGTACAATTTTTTGGAATTTTTTGGAATTTTTTCAGAATTTTTCAAGCATTTTTTAGAATTTTTTCTAGCATTTTTCTCCTTTTCACATGTCTTTTTCTTGCCACATTTGGGGAATAAAGGAAGCTCTCTGTGGTTTTTGAGTGAAGAAACTGGCCTAACACTCTAGGAAATGTTTTCAAAATTTTTTGAAGATTTTTTGGATTTTTTTTGCAATTTTTTTGGGTTTTTAATGTATTTTTCTTTGGTTTTTTTTATAATTATTATTAAAAAAAAAGAGCCCCCAGGGCGTTTCCTTTTTTTTGCACATAAAAAAAAAAAGCCCCCCCTCCCCCCCCCCCCGTTCTGACAGCCCCCCCCCCCTCCCCCCAGTTCTGACAGCCCCCCCCCCCACCCCCCGTTCTGACAGCCTCCCCCCCCCCCCCCCCCCCCCAATTTCTTTTATTTTATTTTATTTATTTTATTTTTATTTTATTTTATTATTTATTTTATTTTCTTTTTATTAATTGTGTCTGAGCGTTAAATATATATATATATATATATATATATATATATATATATATATATATATATATATATATATATATATATATATATATATATATATATATATATATATATATATATATATATATATATATATATATATATATATATATATATATATAATTATTATTATTATATATTTTTTTTACTTTTTATGGCTCAAAGCTTTTGGCTCTCGATTGTGCCTCGGTTGGCCGTTTTTTACAAAAATGGAGTCCTTTTCATGTTTGTTGGCACCTCTGGACTCAGTTTTTGACTTCATTTTCCAAACTCCCACTTTTTCTTTGACTTTTGGTCCAAACCCACATGTTTTGCGCACAATTACCACATGTTTTTATTTCACCACTTTGGCCACATTGTCTATTATCACCTCCTCTCACAAGATGTTTCAATATTTCCCATATGCTCCCTCTGTAGCTCTCCTGTTTGCTCATTTTTCCCCTCTCCAGACCCCATAATCCTTCTCCTAATCCCTCCATTTACCAATCTGCCCAGCCACATCCTTAACCCTCCCGACCCTATCCCTCTCAGCCCCCTCAGCCCTTCCTTCCCCTTCGTTTCTACCCTCCCATGGCAACCCTTTGCTTTTCCATGGCAAAATCCAGTTTTTGGTTCTTCTCTGGTGCTTGTTATATCCTGCTTTTTGTGGAATTGGTTGCTGCTCAGATGTCCTATTCAAGTTTTTGCAGCTCTATTTTCATGGTGTCTGTTATGCTCAGAGTTTTGGCTATAGCTCTCCGGGACGGAGAGCACATTAGGTGGCGGGCAACTGTTGAGCCTATAAAAGTCATGTTGGTCAAAGTCAATTGCAGTCAAAGTCAAATAGTCAAAATGTCAAAGTCAACTAGTCAAAGTCAATTGGTCAAAGTCAATTGGTCAAAGTCAACGAGGTCAAGGTCAAAGTCAACAAGTGCAAAGTCAAAGTGCTAAAGTGCAGGTGTCAAAGTGCACAATTAATTGTCCACAAAGGGTAAATTGGAGAAAGTGGGTTGCAGGTTGCAGAGGTATTTTCTCTAATTTCCCTAAGGTTCAAAGTGTGTTTTACAGTGTTTTGGAAGGTTCAGGTGGACCCCTCTTATGTGCAAAAGTGAAGACTTAAAAGGAAATGTGAAGGTATGTGAAGCTGCAGTGTATGCACAGGTGAAAGTATGGCCCCCCCATTAAAATTTTGGGTTTTAGTCTAAAGTCACTACAGGACAAAACAGTGAGTCGTTGGCTGCCACTTGTGAAGACAATCTTGGGACATCAAAGTGAGCACCAAGATACCATTGCAGTTGGGAGCGTACGTGATTGACACACTCAAATTAAGGCAAGGACCATTCTTGGACCAATCTTAGAGTAAGCAAGAGAAGCATAGTCTAAGTGAAGCAAGAAAGAGAAGTGCAAGGGTCACCAGTGGGCGACGCAGAGAAGTGGAGTCGCAGTTGTTCTATCACTTGAGAAATGTCCTCCTGCCACTCAAGAATGTGCCATTTCCAACATTTCCAAATATTTATCCTCAGGAACACAAATTCTTAAATATCCATCCATCCCTCTCTTATATAATTATTCTCCTATCAATTGATATTCTTCAGAGATTACTTATAGATTTTTTGAATCTGCACCATCTATTACTTGTTTTCCTTTCTTCCTCTTTTTCAACTCATCAATGATGTTTCCACTCCATTCTGGATTTTTTTGAAACCAATATAGAGTAATAAGTTCAGAGTTTTGCAATGATTGGCATTCCCAACAGTTAGCAATATATTTTGTTACATCTTGAATCTTATTAGGCCAATGTACTCCCATCCTATTGAGATTACTTAGGGTAACTATTCTGGAAGCATGAGTACAAGGGTTCCAACAATGAGCTCTTCTCAGATATTCCTGTTGCTCCTCTTCTGGAGTACAATATTCCAAAATGCCTGTATTGTTGAGGTGATACAAATGCCCAGCTAGCAACATAAAGTTTCTGCTTTGTAATACTAAGTGTGTGTTGTTTCCAAATGTTCTGCAAGGCCCCATGGTTAATAAAGGTACTAAAGTCATGGCCCACTCAAGAATACTTTCTACCTTGAACAAATATGTATCTGGCAGATCATCATCCAAAGGTGAACTTGGTTCTTTAGCCTGGATTCTAGACAGATGATCTGCTCTCAAATGTGTTTTCCCTTGTCTGACCACCACTTCAAACTCAAACTCCATTAGTAGAAGAAACCATCTAACTATTCTACCAGTGTGACAAGGTTTGTTTACTAAATATAGTAAAGCTTGGTGGTCCACAAAGAACTTAAACTTGTTGGCCAAAAGGTAATGTCTATATTTTTTCATAGCAAATATCATTCCCAACCCTTCCCTCTCAGTGGTTGTGTAATTTTTCTCTGCTAAATTCAGTTGCCTACTAGCATAAGCTACTAGAAAATCTAACTTGCTCCCTTCTATTGGTTGTGCTAATACACATCCCAAAGCATAATTTGAAGCATCCACATGAACATGAAAAATTTTATCCCACTGGGGTGTTTTCAGAATTGGGGTTGTAAGCAAACAAGTTTTTAGGGTTTCAAAAGCTTGGTCACACTCCTTGGTCCACTCAAACATTGTAATTAGGGCATATAAAGGTTTAGCTATATCAGCAAACTTGTGTACAAATTTTCTGTAATACCCACAATGCCCCATGAAAGTTTGAAGTTCCTTTACATTTGTTGGTCTTGGAAGTTCTACTATGGCCTTTATTTTCTTCTCATCAATTGAAATTCCATTTTTGGAGACTATGTGACCTAACATTCTTCCTTGCCTTACAAAGAATACACACTTTTCTGGATTTAAGCATACTCTGTATGTTCTGCATTTCTTGAATATGTTTTCTAAATCTTGCAAGTGATCCTGTCTTTTTAATGAAAAAGTACACAGATCATCTACATAAATTTCCATTACACTTCTCAGGAACTCTTTGAAGATATGACACATCAATCTCTGAAAAGTTGTTGGGGCATTAGTTAACCCAAAGGGCATAATCCTAAAAGCATAAATTCCCCATTCTGTGGAAAAAGCAGTTTTATGTTGGTCTTCCAATGCTATAGGTACCTGATTGTATCCTAAAAAACCATCTAAAAAACTATAAACCTCCTTTCCTGCAACTCTTTCTAGAAGGTGGTCTGTTATAGGCAATGGGTAACTATCTCTTATAGTTGTTGCATTCACCTTTTTCAAGTTAATGCATACCCTAAGTTTCCCATTCTTCTTTGGTACCACAACTATAGGAGATATCCATTCTGTATACTCAATCTCATAGATGAAATTGGCAGCCAGCAACTTGTCAATTTCTTCCTTTATTTTAGCAGAGTATTTATCATTGAATGTGTAATGTCTCTATTTGCTAGGTTTTGGATCAGGTGTAATAGGAATCTTATGCTCACAGATTTTAGGATCAATACCTTTCAAATCCTTGTAGCTATAAGCAAACACATCCCTATAGTTTCTGGCCAAATTTCTTAATGCCTCTTCTTCTTGATTTGTCATGTCATCAGCTACTACAATATGTCTTTCTTCTCCCTCTTCCTGAGTGATCATGACCTTTTTAGTTTGTTCCTCATGATCATAAGCCTCTCCTTTCTTCTTTTCTCTCTTTGGTTTCATTTTTACAAGTAATCTGTCTTCTACTTCATAAGTCTTGAAATTTGCTGGTACATCAAACTGTTGATTTTTGTTTGTTTCTTTCTCTTTTTTCTCATCCTCTTGGTTTTCTTCTATTTCCTTGTGTTTGTTTTTCTTATATTTTCCTGAGATTTTATCTTTTATTGCATCTTCAGCTTTTACTTCTTCCAAATATTGTGTTTTCCCTTTTTTTAATATAATTCCTTCTTCTTGGTCCTCTTCTGTTTTTGATACCTTTATCATTTGTATGCCAATGTGAAAAACATCATACCCTTCTTCATTTTGAAATTCCACCCCTACATACTCATCACTGGCCAGATCCATGGTAGCCAAAATTTGGTTCCACCCATAGGGCTCAAATTCTTCATCTTTGAATTGTTGTGGTACATAATTCTCATCTTGTAATTTTTTCCTTCTACACAATCTTCTCTTCTCAATCTTCTTTTTCTATTTGTGAGGTTTCTTATCATATTGCACTTCCATATTGATACCATTCTTGAGGAGATATATCACAATAATGCCCATTTCTTAGATTCACTCTGGTTATTCTTCCTTTGCTTTGAAGGTATAGGCAATCATTACCCCAATCTTGCACAATTTGCATTTGTCTCATAAATGGCCTTCCTAGGATAATTTCATATGAAGTAGATTGTGGGAATTCAACTATGGCAAAGGGTATGTTCTATCTCTATTCCACATATGTCCACAATCACTTTTTCCCATATTCCTAGGGGTTTCTCTATGTGTCCATCTGCAAGTTGCAATCTCATTTTGGTGGGTATTAATTCATTTTTCCCCCATTTTTCCCAAGTTTGTTTAGTCATGATGGCCACTCCTGATCCACTATCCAGAATAGCTTTGGCATGGTTTTTACCAAATTGTATTTTTAGGGTTGAGTTTCCCTCTTCTCCTTCACAATATCCTCCTATCTTATCAATGGGAATGTACCACAATTCCTCCAATTCCTGCAATTGTGGATGAAGATTTTCTGGTATTGTTTCCCATTTTTTTATTTTGTTTTGTAAATGAGGATTTTGTTTTACCAATTCCTCCATTGTAGTATGGTATAAAATTATACATTGTTTATCTATATTTACATGGAATGTAATTTGTGGATTATCATCTTCCTGATTAATATTTCTCCTTGTTCTTATTGCCTCAGATTCCTCAACTGTTATTTGAGAATTATCTGATTCCCCCAGTTTAAGTTGTGCTTCCTGTATGATTTGTTTACACTTTTGCATCCTTTCATGTTCTAAGTCTCGCATAGGATAAGCCATTACATGATCTGTAGGACTTGGTCCCTCTTGAATTCTTCCCTTGTATGCTTTTATCAAAGTATCTAGACTCTGTGAATTTCTTATCTTTGACTGGGTTTGTGTCTTTTGAGAGGGAGTACTGTTTGACTGTTCCCTATTCTCCTCTTCCAAGTTTTTACCCACTCTTTTTTTCCTTTCCCATTTCCCTTTTTGTCTAATTTTCTTCACCTTTGAAACTGATCCTTCATTTTGTTCCTGAATTGTTTCTTGTTGTTTAGCTTGTGCCCTTGTTATAGCATTTACATTCACTTGGTCAATGTCACTCAATTCTTCTTGCTTCATGATGTTGACTGTTTTCAGTGGTATGTTATTAGATGTGTTTTGTTGTTTTTGAGGATTTTTTGGACAATCCTTTATTAAATGTTCCCTGCCACAATCCTTACAATATGCTCCCTCTATTCTTAATGTAGGAGGTTGTGGACAGTCTCTAATGAAATGTTCTCCCCCACATCTATAACAAGTTATCTTTGGTCCCCCTTTGAAATGAGGTTTTTGATTGGACATATAATTATTGGTTATATACATGAATGTGGCTGTATCCATCTCTATTCTCCCATTTCCCAAATCTAGGGCTTGTAGTTCTGGTTCTCTCCATTCATATCCTTCCCATTCTTCCTGATATCCTTCATTCCATTGATAATCTTCCCTGTATGGTGATCTTATTCTTGAATTTCCCTCCTCTATTGGTGTGTATTTAACTGGTACCACATTTGTTGGTAATGGAGGTTGTTGCCCAAGTACAGGTCTAGGTTGCTCATTATATCCAGATTCTCTTTGACTTGCATAATCTCTCTCCTTAATGGGTTGTTTGTTGTAGAAACAGTCTTCTCTAGTATGATTTGTTCATTTCCTCTCTAGTGTACAGTATTTGAGTGTTTTTCTGTCTTGCAAGTGTTGTGGTTTTTGATATGGACATTGTTGTACCAAATGATTTTCTCCACAATTATAGCATTTTCTATTTGTTGCTATCTTGGTATTTATCAAATTTGTTTTAGTGCTGACTTCTAGGGCTTTAGCAATGGCTTGAGCCAATTCTTCTACTGGTGGGATTTTATCTTCATTTGTTCTAGATTGATCAAATGCTAACAGATCTTGGCCTCTGTTATCTTCCAAATCTATTGCCTCTTTCACACATGCTCCTAGGTCAGGGCATCTCCTATAATACCCTAGAGTTCTTAATTGGGCACTTCTTAATCCTTCTATGAATAGGGATACCTGTCTTGCCATGGAAGGTACTTCTTCTCTGGGACATCTGTCAATGTACTGCTTGAATCTCCTAGCTGCCTCTCTGACATTTTCATCTTTTTGTTGTTTAAAGCTATGTATTAGTGTGGCTGTGCTATGTTTTATTCCAGTCTTTGAGAATTCCCCAATGAAGGCCTCTAGAAAGGATTCAATATCTAGATACATTTCCTTTCTCAAGGGAATGAACCAAGATAATGCAGGTCCTGTTAGGGTTAAACCAAATGCTACAAATTGGACTTTGTAATCCTCTACTTCTTCAGCTCTAATTAATTGCCTAAATTCTGCAACATGAGCATGAGGATCAGAATATCCTTCATATTGATTTTTCATGCATTTGGCTACTTGATATGGTCTAAGCATTCTACCCTGATTTTGCCAATGATGTCTTCTTCTTAGTGGGAAATCATTAAATCCATCTGGTTCCTTTTCAAAAGGATTTGGGGAAGTATGTGTTCTCCTACCTTGTATTTATTCACCATTACTGTGAATTTCATGTGGTCTTGGCAAATCTGATTGCCCTAGGTTCTGTTCCCAAGGTCTCTTGTCCGCACATTGCCCTAGGTCATTTGAATTTTCTGGGTCTTGTGAGAAGATGTATACACATCCCTGCCTATCCTCATATCTACCATCTTTGAATTGAGCTACTGGTGTTATGTTCAGGGGAACTTCTAAGTTTCTCAATATAATGAGAAACTTATGCATCCCATCCTGATATACATAGGTTCCAAACCTATTTGTATACATATATTTAAGGATGTTTCTATAATCTCCAGTTTCAATGGACTCATTTGTTTCATTTAAATTTTCCATGTTGTTTTCTTGCCCTAAATCTCTTTCTTGCAATTCCCCTACCACCGTCTCTATTTCTTTCCTTCCCAGTTCTTGCTGGGAATGTGTGTACAATTTATTACCAGACCTAAGGATCATTCAATTAATTTCCACGATTCTGTGACCAAAATCGTGTTTCCCACGATTTTGTGCAGAAAATCGTGTTTCTCACGATTCTGTGATCAAAATTGTGTTTTTCACGATTTTGTGGAGAAAATCGTGTTTCTCACGATTCTGTGATCAAAATCGTGTTTTTCACGATTTTGTGGAGAAAATCATGTTTTCCACGATTCTGTGATCAAAATCGTGTTTTTCACAATTTTGTGGAGAAAATCGTGATTTCCACGATTCTGTGATCAAAATCGTATTTTTCACGATTTTGTGGAGAAAATCGTGATTTCCACGATTCTGTGATCAAAATTGTGTTTTTCACGATTTTGTGGAGAAAATCGTGATTTCCACGATTCTGTGATCAAAATCGTGTTTTTCACGATTTTGTGGAGAAAATCGAGATTTCCATGATTCTACGATCAAAATCGTGTTTTTCACGATTTTGTGGAGAATATCGTGATTTCCACGATTCTGTGATCAAAATCGTGTTTTTCATGATTTTATTCCCAGACAATCGTTATTGCTCACAATCGTTAAAAACACGATTCTCTTATGAAAACCGTGTTCTGGGAATCACGATTTTGTGCTTTGTTTCAGAGAATCGCGATTTTGTGTTTGACTACAGAATCGCGATTCTGATCAGTTTTTGAAAAAATTTTGAAGGTATTGATTTTCAGAGTTTTGTTTCTATAATAGAATCGCCTTAACTATTTTTCAACATGCAATGAAAGAGTTTACTCAAATTAATTTTTTTTTCCACTGAAAATTCAAAAATTCAGAACATCCCGATTCCGTGTTTTTGGTTATTTTGTGCTTATTTGTGCTTAATGGTCATGTAAAATTTAAAAAAATACAAAGAAATTGTGTTGAGGACCCCTTACCTTGCTCGCTTGATCAGAAAATGTCCAAAACTTGTGTTCTACAGAAAATCGCGACTCTGTCCTTGCTCTCACTCACTCTCTCTCCGACTCAAAATGATTTTTTTTCTGAAATTCCAGACTTTTATAGTGTCCACACAATCGCGATTCTGTACAATTTCCACTAATTTTCACTTTTTCACTTGTTCAATTTCATTCTTCAACTACGTTATGGTTTTAATCCTCAATTCTTAATTTTTCCTGATTAATCACCATTAGTCACTCCCATTATCATACTGGAGAAAATCGCGATTTTGTACTTCCTTTCCAATCTTCCCACTTGATACTCAATCCTCACTGATTTTTTGGATTTTGACTTCCTTCCCTTACTCAACTTAATGAGATCTCATACAATTACCTATCTCAAAACCCAAATATGCTCAAAATTTAGAAAATTTTTCTCTTACAGAAAATCACGATTTTGTGCAAAGAATCATATTTTTCTTGTACTTCCTGTTTTTTGCAATTTTAAGTATTATTTTCTCTTGCTTCCCTTCAATACCCTTTACCAAATCCAATTCAGCTGTCACCTGCAATTTTACATTTTTAACAAAAAATTATTCAGAGAATCGCGATTTTGTGAAGAGAATCGTGTTTTTTTTCTGATTTCCTAGTTTTTTTCACTTTTTTGCTTTCCTACCACCTGGTCTCTTCCACTCTTGTCAACAAAACTTCAATCCAACTTCCTAGAAAGAAAATAAATTTGTTTGATTGTTTTAATGAATTTTATGAATTTTTTTTAGTATTTTTCCCTAAATTAAGGTAAACACCACTTAGGGTTTCTTGTTTGGTGATCTATTGATCCTGTGTTCCTTGATTGGTTATACTCTCTTATACTTTAGCTATCAAAACAGTTTATGAGCAAAACTTCCCAAAGAAAAATGTGTTAAGAAATGCAAATGTCAATTTTTGCAAAGATAAACTCAAACATTTCTCTTTTCAAGATGCACTCTAGCTTTTCTCAAGATTATTACTTTGACTTGGCTACAAATGGATCTTATCTACTTGCATCCAGCTACTTAGCTTGACTTTTCCTTAATGCAATCTTGTCATCTTCCCAAGATCAACAATTTTGCTTAGTACTTGATCAAAAAGCACTCTACAAATGCAACAATAGACACATGTTACCTTATCTTCAGCTTTCTTGATTCAATTTTTCACACACCTGCACTTTACTTCCAAAAAATGATATGAGCAACTATCAATTTGCAAAAATTTCAACACTTCTTATTCTCAAAAGATTATCTAATGCTTTCTTTTCCCAAAAGACAAACAAAGAAATCTACCTTTTCTTGTTTACATTCTTGATTAAAGAGTATTACCTTTTCCATGTGTTCAATACCATCACATTTAGAAGATCGAGCAAGGTCCAACTTCAATGAAGCTTTTGATATATTCCCTGGCAACGGCACCAAAAAATGTTTGTTATAGATCTTTGGAGTTGTCCTCTCCAATCATTTAGTATAAAGAATCAACAATACATCTTATTTTTGTCAATCCTGGAAGTATTCATGAGACCACAGCCCCTTCCATATGATAGAATCCAAGAAATAAGAGAAAATTGACTGGATTTCTGAGAATAATGAAGATGAAGAGGAATTTCTAGGGTTTGGATTATCTTGAGCAAATCTTCATCATTTTCCACAATCTTGGTGTCTAAAGCATGTGATTTTCTCAGCAGAATACAACCGTGAAGTCAAAACTCAAAAAATGTTACCTGCAACCCTCAGACGAGACAATCGTGATTCTGTAAAAATAGACGATTTTCATCTTCAGCACCATTCTTCATCACTTTCTCACTCAACATATCAGCAATCAACTCTCTTCATACAGACTCATCAGAAACACACAATAGAAGCTCACAAATCTCCATGGATACACATAGAATAGACTCACAAATCAAAGAAATCACACGAAAGGAAGAAACACGATTTTCTGCAAGAAACTCTCTCTATTTGCCTGGATAGCATGTAATACAATTAACCAACCCTCTCATAATAGAGGAAATTGTCTTTTATACATTTTCAAGTGTCCCTTTCCACACTTGAATTTTGGTCCTTTCCGCATTTATTCTAAAAATATGCTATCTAGGAGTTTCCAAAAATTCTAGAAAAATTACATAGGATTCTACTCTACATAAGGAAGAATTTTCCTTATTTTTACATCAGTTGCATAAATATTTTTACAAGTTTTTGGCATTTTACAATTATTTTCCATCAAAAGTACTTCAAAAAATTACTTCTTCCAACAGAAGGTGATGGGGATGGTAGTGGGGGTGATGTGTGAGAGTGTGCTTGAGATGTGATTTCTATGATTTTGGCTTTGGTCTCTTGCAGACTTTCCTCGAGTTCTCTCATCTTCTTTGCACATTGCCTTTTCATATGTTCACGACTATCTCTCCAAGCTATTGTTCTCTTCTTATTTTGGCTCTCAGTCTCGCTAACCTCTGCATTCTTTTCCTGGCCTAAATCTTGGTTTTGCTTAAGTGTCTGAGCTCTCGTGATGACTTGCACTGGGGCTGTGGAAGTCATACTTCTTGTGGAGTCTACCACTAACCCAATGATGTTGATAGGAGTGATTTTTGGCATATTGTTGGGGTTCTTGGGACACTCTCGTAACAAGTGCTCCTTCCCACAATCTGGACAAAAGCCTTGAATTGTCACAGATTCGGTTTGTGTGGGTGCTGGTAGAGGGCAATCACGAATGAGGTGATCTCCCTGACAGCGGTAGCATGGCCCTCTAGGAAATGGAGGTCTCATCGGCCTAGGCTCGGGTCTAGAGTTGGGGTTTGCATACATGACATTCGCATACTCTGGCTCCCAACTAGATTCACTCGGTTCTTCATAATAGTATGACTCACTATGCTCCAGTGACTACATGTAGTAAGCCTGTGGGCTCTCAATATGGGTAGATTCAAAACTATGATCACTTGGGTCACTAAAGCTCTATTTAGATTTTCTTCTGTAGCTGCATACTTCACTGGAATCACATTGGTGGGGGAGGGGGCTGTTGCATTAGGACTGGTTGAGGTCTTTTCTGCCCTACATAGGGTGGTTGATAGGTTTGCTAGGACCTACCATACTGTTTTTGTGGGTACTAATTCTGGTATTTTCCTTGCTGTGGGTAAGTCTGAGGATAATTTTGTCTAACAGCTTGTTTGTTATATGGGCAGTCTTATGCAGTGTGATTGGTGTATCTCCTTTCTATGGTGTAGTACTGGCTGTTAGGGTTCACTTGGAGTTGAGCCATGATGGGGCACACATTAGCCATATGGTCCCCTCCACAGCTGTAGCATCATTTTCCTGGGGCAAATCTAGGAATCTGCTTGCTAGAGACACCTAATTTCTGAGCTACCTTTTCTGCTAGATCCTCAACTGATGTGGATTGTGAGGAAGTGAGGCTAGTAGAACTATCTGAATCTTTATAGATCTTTGAGAGCTCTAATTCCTCCCCTAGATTATCCTCAATGTCTATGCACATGCTACACATTCTTCTATGGATCTAGGGTCCTTCAAGTACACATATGATCTCAGTTTGGTACTTAACAATCCGTCTAGAAATAAGGCCACTTGTTTGGCTGGAGTGGGTAACTCTGGAGCATGGCATCTCTCTAGGTATTGCCTAAATCTTCTTCCTGAGAGCCTCACTATCTCTTGAGGTGTTTGCTTGAAGCTTTATATCAGAGAGGACGTGTTATGCCTAATGCCACTTTTGGAAAACTGAGTGATGAATTCTTCAAGAACTTGGTCTATACTTCTGTACTGATCTTGGTGAAGTGGTTGAAACCAAGTCAATGCAATGTTCTTGAGTGTTAGGCCAAAAGCATTGTATTGAGTGAACAAGTCTTCCACTTGTTTAGCTCTCAAAACTTGCCTAAACTTTGCTACATGGTCATACGGGTCTCCTGTGCCATCGAAGCAATTTGTCATGGACTTAACCAATTGTGTGGGTCTTAATGTTCTAACGTGTTCTCTAGGCCTTGGCAAAGGGAATTCGTCTGTATTTCTTGGATTCCTTGGATCCCTATGTCTCTCCCTATCCATCCTATCAGTCTCTGTCCTCGTTCTCTCTCTTCCAAGTGGATTAGCAAAGCTCACCTCGGGTCTATCTCTACTCCTCTCTCTTTGTATTCCATGAGCCTGAGAGGTTCCCACTCCTTGGAGACCATAAGACACAGTAGATCGAGGTTGGGGGAAAAAAATTCACCCTTCCAAGTGTACGCGTGTCTTCCATAGGCTCTGAGACCACAAAGGTCCTTTTCGAAGCATCATCTAAGTAGGTCACTTTCCTTGGGCTATCAGTAAGTTCCCTTGCTCTATGTCACCTATTTTGACTTATGAGATTATGTTGCCAAATTCATCTATTCTTTCTGGTTGGCTAGTGACCACATGCATTGTCCCTTCTTTATCAATGTAGGAACCATTTTCGAACTTGACTACAGGGTGTTCTAGTCCCATGGGGTGATCCGGGTTTTTAATTAGGACAATAGATCTTCTTAGACCATCCTCATAGATGCATGCACCTAAGCAGTTGGTTCTGATGTATTCCAATTGAGTCCTGTAGGGGCACTCCGGTTTTTCTAGGTATGCCACTCTTGAGCTACCTACAGGTCTTTCCAAGTTATAAGACATCTCCAAATCACTAGTTTCTGAGTCTAAAGCGTAGGGATAATCACTCAACTGTTGGGCCCAAGATCTCGCTGTATAGTTGACACTAGCCTCGGATGATCTAATACTCTGACAATCTCTCCCTAGGTGTCTTCCCGATCTAAGGTTCATATGCCCTTCCAATTAACCCAATGATCCTCACAGATGATGGAGATGGAGGTGGGAGATGATGGGGATGATGATGGTGAGAATGGTGATGCAAAAACAAGAAAAAATGAAGAAAAATAAGGAAAAGAAAGGATATTACCTATGAATCCAATGTCTCAACTCTACGTCTTACCATCACATGCTCGTCCTCAAAGCTCTCTCCCCGACAACGGCGCCAAATTTGGTGTCACTCTAGCACAATGGTGAGTACCAACGTGAGGAGTGAAAGAAACTTGGAGAAGCTTGTCGAAGGTAGAAAAGTGCGTTTCGAAGCGATGAAGTTTGGTCAAGCCAACCGGCACAAGACCAGCCCTTGAGCTTATGGAGACTCAAATAGACCTTATAGGCATGCTATAAGTGCAAAGAAACACACTATGTACCTTGGAGCATCAAGGAGAATGAGTCGATACAAAACAGATAGGTTCGCGGGTCGAATAGCTCAAAAAACTTACTATCTATGGAAGAGACAATGAACTTCAAATGCCCATAGCGACTAGTGTGATTACAATTAGAAAAAATCCTTTTATGGGAGTGATACACATAGGGTTGAGTGTATGGAATGCACAAAAATATAAGGAATAAGCAAAATATGCTATAGGAATGAATGCGACATTCACTGGTGGTACTTCCTATTTTTCAGGAATATGTAGAGATTGACCCCGAGGCAGAAAAACTGAGATTTCTCAAAATCTGCTGAACCAAATGCTTTGAAAATTTACAGGCATAACCTAGACACTAATACATTTCCAATGAGTCCTCTTGCACTCAATTTAGAGCTCTGAGGAGAGAGCAGCAGCCTCTGCAAGATTACTGTTGGCGAAGAAGATGATGCAGAAAATTGAAGGATCAAGACAATGATGGTCACAAGTGTATGTATATTGCTTCCATGTATAATACAAGTGATTTCAACTCCTTATATAGCCTCTAGGAGTGTTCCACGACTTTTACAACTTGAATTTGAATTCAAATGAAGGTGGGAATGGTTGTTGGAGGGAATCAGTTCACTTCCCTACAATCTAGGAAAAAGTGAAGATCTTGATTGATCTACTTTTAGGTGATTGATTGCTTGATTGAATGCAACTTCAACCACCAAAATTTCGTGGGATTTTGGCTCTATATTTCTACCTTTACATGTGTCAAGCTCAAAGCTTTTACAATGGTAAATGAGCCATCAAAATATTCTCAAAAAAATACAATAAATGAGCATATGAAAAAGAACTCTCCAACGGATATTCTTTCGACACGATAGCCTTTGATGTAGATCAAATCCACCTCAAGCATAGTGTAAGCTTGATGTTCCAACAGCTCCCCCTCAAGCTAAAGTATGCTTGAGTCTTCATTCTCTGATAGGTTGAATACCTGCCATAGCTTTGAATCTACAAAGCTTTATTCCATCAAGTGCCTTCGTCATCATATCTGCTACTTGCTTTTCAGTTGGAACAAAAGAAATGTCAATCTCCTTTGCCATGAGCTTCTTCCTGATGAAGTGATAATGGACTTCTATGTGCTTGGTTCTCGCATGGAAAATAGGATTTGCCGCTAGATGCATGGAACTTACATTATCTCCAAATATGTGAGGTTTGGAACTCACAAGTCCTAAATCTGTATACAATGCTTTTAACCATATTGCCTCTTGAGTTGCTATGGTCAAGCCTCTGTACTCTGCTTCAATTGAAGATAAAGCAACTGTTGGTTGCTTCTTGGAACTCCATGACACTAGCTTTGAACCTACAAATGCTAAGTAACCAGATGTACTTTTGCTATCATCCTTAGCTCCTGCCCAATCTGCATCTGAGTAGATTTTGATATCCAAATCTGAAGAGTAAGGATAGAATATACCTTCGTTGATTGTACCTTTGAGATACTTAAGTACTCTCTTAGCCGCATCCATGTGTGGTCTTCTTGGTGAGTGCATGAACTGACTAAGCACTCCCACACATATGAGATGTCTGCCCTTGTGTGAGTAGCATATATCAAGCTACCTACCAAGCTTTGATACTCTTTAATGTCTTCAATTTTCTCACCTTTATAAACACTAAGTTTATGATTCATCTCCAAAGGTGTACCTACAGGTTTAGTGTTCTCCATTTTGAACTTGAGAAGAAGATCCTGAATGTATCTTCTTTGAGTCAAATACATTCCTTCATTTGTGTATATCACCTGCATACCTAGGAAATATGTGAGCTCACCTAGGTCACTGATTTTGAACTCCTCTTGCATGTGTCTCTTGATCCTTTGAATGCCATTTAGATCATCACCTGTCACAATAATATCATCTACATATACACATAGATAGATAACCTCATTGTGATCCCTTTTGATGAATAGAGAAGGATCTGAGCTGCTAGCTTTGAACCCTTGATCTTGAAGATATGTAACCAACCTGTAATTCTAAGCTCTTGGAGCTTGTTTCAATCCATACAATGCTTTCTTAAGTCTGTAAACATAAGATGGATGATTAGGATTTTCAAAACCTGGTGGTTGTGACATGTATACCTCTTCACTTATCCAACCATTTAGGAATGCATTTTTCACATCAAGTTGGAGGAGTCTCCAATTCCTTGCAGCAGCTACACTTATCAATGTCCTGATTGTAGTCATCTTTGCAACTGGTGAGAATGTTTCCTCATAGTCTATACCATGAGTTTGTGAGCATCCTTTGGCAACTAATCTTGCCTTCTACCTGCAAACTGATCCATCTGAATTTCTTTTAACTTTATATACCCATCTGCAACCAATTACCTTTTGATTCGGCGACATTGGAACCAAATCCCAAGTGTCCATTTCCTTCAATGCATCTATCTCTTCGTTCATGGCCTTTTCCCAATTAGGGTTTCCCTTTGCCTCTTCATAGGTTGAGGGTTCCTCTGAAATAGAGTCTTTTGCCAAGTAGATTGAATGCTTTGTAACAAATGTGGAATCATATCCATACCTTTCTGGTTGTTTCTTCTCTCTTGCTGATCTTCTAGGTGCTTGTTTGGAGCATTCTCCAACCTCTTGCATCTTTGCTTTGCCTCTTGACTTCCATAGCTTGTAATCCCTTTCTCTTTCATCTTGGTCATCGTCTGTATCACTTCTTGGATCCTGGACCTGTGTATCATGCTTGCTTCCTAATTGATGAGAGTCAGAATCAAGATCATATGGTAGTGTTACCTTTTGTTTATCTTCATCATACCAAGACCTTTGTACTTCAAACACAACATCTCTACTTGTAGTGAATTGCTTGGTTGAAGGATTGAAGAACCTGTAACCCATCTGAGTTGAATCATATCCAATAAACACTGCCTTTGTTGCCCTTTCATCTAGCTTACCTCTTATTTGTGATGGTACATGAACATAAGCTAAACAACCAAAAACCTTGCAATGTCCAAGACTAGGTTTTCTTCCATGCCATGCTTCATAAGGAGTCATACCTTGAAGTGATTTGGATGGTAGTCGATTGACAAGGTACACTATAGTTGAAATAGCTTCTGCCCATAGATAATGTGGCAACTTCTTCTCTTCAAGCATTGTTCGGGCTGATCCAACCAATGTCTTGTTTCTCCTCTCTGCAATTCCATTTAGTTGAGGAGAGTACCTAGTAGTCACTTCCCTTTTGATACCTTTGTCCTGCAAGAACTCATCAAACTCTTTGGAGAAGTATTCTCCCCCTCCATCAGATCTGAGCTTCTTTAGTGATCTACCTGTATGATTCTCCACATGTGCAAGATACTTCTTGAAGCAATCAAATACTTCATTCTTACTCTTGATAAAGTATAGAACAATCCATCTACTATGGTCGTCAATAAATGAGACATAATACCTTGATCCTGCCAATGAAGGTTCTTGACTTGGTCCCCATACATCTGTATGTACTAAGTCCAATAAGTTGTTGTGGATGTAGCCTTTGTGATTGAATGGTTGTCTTTGTGCCTTCCCAATCTGACATGCATCACACCTGTTGATCATGTGTTGCTTTGAAATGTTCGGCAGTCCTAGAACACTTTGATCCCTGCATATATCCTTCAAGGTTCTTTCATTCACATGAGCAAGTCTCTTATGCCACACTTCAAGCTCACTTAGGGTTTGAGACCCAAAGTTGAATAGAGCTATGTTCCTGGTATCTCCTACTTCAAAAGTAAAGAGCCTACCATGCTTCTCACCTCGGGCTATCTTCTTGAAGCCTTGACATGGATCTTCCACAAAAGCTCCATGTTGGGTGAACCTAACTTGCAAGCCTTTTTCAACTATTTGACCTACACTTATTAGGTTTTTAGTGATAGTGGGTACATAGAGAACCTTACTCAGAATGTTTGTCCTGCCATTGGAAGCTTTGACATTACCAATCTTCTCCACATTGTGCTTCGTGTCATCCCCTGTTTGCACTTCATGTCTATGCTTTGGACTTTCCAAGTCAGATAGAAGAGCAATGTTGCCTGCAACATGATTCGAACATCTTGAATCTATGTAGAACAAATGATCATCTTCTTTACCTTCTTTGTGGCTTAGATTCATAAGAAGTAATGAGTCTTCATGTGGTTGATCTTCTGAATAATTGTTGTAGTCCCTTCGATTATAGCTTCTATTGTTGTTGTTGAAGTTGTGTCCACCTCTGCCTCTATTGCTACCATATCCACCTCTTCCACTTCCTTTCTGGGTCTTCCCATTGAACCAGCAATTCTGAGTGGTGTGGTTGGTCTTATCGCATATGGCACAAGGTTGAACATTCTGACCTTTGGCTTTGTCTTGCTTTGATCCTTTCTTCTTCCCTTTCCACTTGCTCTTGCTTGCGAAGTTAGCTTGGGAAGTCTCTTCTTCGTCTTCTTCCTTCTTCTTGCCTTTCTGCTTCTTATCCTTCTTATCTGCATATAGAGCACTAGTTGAACTACCATGATAAGAGTTACCTTCCTTTATGCTATTGTTGGCTTCTTGATTGAAGAGTTGTCCAAGAAAGATGTTGAAGTCTGGAGTCTGCACATCCATGATGAGATCGTAAGCCGTCATGAAGGATTGCCATTGCTTATCACTTCGAATGCCGTTGAGAATTTGCCTCATGATGACCTCTTCTTCAATCAGCTCTCCAATGGATGCTAACTGATCCGCAACCTCCTTGACCTTGGTAACAAACTCTGTGATGGTTTGTTTAGGTGTCTTCTTCATTTGGTTGAACTCGTTCCAAAGATGATTCTTTCTTGCTTTGGTACTAGCAGAAAAGAAAGTCTCCAGGGCATCCCAAGTCTCTTGAGATGTCTTGCATCCTCTAATATGTGGTAATAGAAAGTCAGAGATAGAGTTTAGTATGTACGACCTTGCTTGAGCATCCCTTGCACACCAAAGTGTGAGCTTATCTGTCTCCTCTTGTGTAGGTCCTCCTTTGGATCTTGGAATAGGCATAGCTTCATCACCTGCTACAATTCCATAAAGATTTCTACCTTGCAAATAGGCCTCCATTCTGATTTGCCAAGCCGCGTAGTTGTGTCGATCAAGCTTCTCGATCATTGAGGGAAAGCCGTCACCCATCTTGAACTAGCTCTGATACCACTGAAAGAAACTTGGAGAAGCTTGTCGAAGGTAGAAAAGTGCGTTTCGAAGCGATGAAGTTTGGTCAAGCCAACCCGCACAAGACCAGCCCTTGAGCTTATGGAGACTCAAATAGACCTTATAGGCATGCTATAAGTGCAAAGAAACACACTATGTACCTTGGAGCATCAAGGAGAATGAGTCGATACAAAATAGATAGGTTCGCGGGTCGACTAGCTAAAAAAACTTACTATCTATGGAAGAGACAATTAAGGAATAAGCAAAATATGCTATAGGAATGAATGCGACATTCACCGGTGGTACTTCCTATTTTTCAAGAATACGTAGAGATTGACCCCGAGGCAGAAAAACTGAGATTTCTCCAAATCTGCTGAACCAAATGCTTTGAAAATTTACAGGCATAAACTAAACACTAATACCTTTCCAATGAGTCCTCTTGCACTCAATTTAGATCTCTGAGGAGAGAGCAGCAGCCTCTGCAAGATTACTGTTGGCAAAGAAGATGATGCAGAAAAAATTGAAGGAGCAAGACAATGATGGTCACAAGTGTATGTATATTGCTTCCATGTATAATAAAAGTGATTTCAAATCCTTATCTAGCCTCTAGGAGTGTTCCAAGACTTTTACAACTTGAATTTGAATTCAAATGAAGGTGGAAATGGTTGTTGGAGGGAATCAGTTCACTTCCCTACAATCTAGGAAAAAGTGAAGATCTTGATTGATCTACTTTTAGGTGATTGATTGCTTGATTGAATGCAACTTCAACCACCAAAATTTCGTGGGATTTTGGCTCTATATTTCTACCTTTACATGTGTCAAGCTCAAGGCTTTTACAATGGTAAATGAGCCATCAAAATATTCTAAAAAAAATACAATAAATGAGCATATGAAAAAGAACTCTCCAACGGATATTCTTTCGACGCGATAGCCTTTGAGATCAAATCCACCTCAAGCATAGTGTAAGCTTGATGTTCCAACAAGGAGATCCACCTCATAAATGTCAATCCGTGGAGACGTGAGGACTAGTATGAAGACTATGAGCAAGTGAAGGCACAAGTGCATGAGTGAGAAGCACACAAACATGCACACACATACACACACACATGCACACAAGGCAAGAACAATGAGAGGAACAATGGAGTTCTTTGCATTAGTCAAAAAGTCTCTTACATAAGCTCAAAACACTAACAATCCAACCTCAAAAATGAGCTCTCTAGCTCTTTTTATAGTTTTTTGACTAGCTTTGGCCTTGTCCACACCTAGTGTCTGCCCTAGTTAAAAATTAGGTTCTAGAGCCTATTTGAGGGCTCAAAC
This sequence comes from Ceratopteris richardii, assembly GCA_020310875.1. Classification (NCBI taxonomy): domain Eukaryota; kingdom Viridiplantae; phylum Streptophyta; class Polypodiopsida; order Polypodiales; family Pteridaceae; genus Ceratopteris; species Ceratopteris richardii. The sequence continues at coordinate 120,670,899 of CM035430.1, read as the reverse complement.
GGAGTCTAAAAATTATGAAAATTGGTATGTAGCTAATTCTAACACTCCTCAAGCTCAAGGACTCCTTGGCTTGCACAAAATGGAGTCTATTCTTCTAGAAATGGAATTTACAATGTTTGTGTAGTGATTAAAATCACTTTGAGTTGGGAATTGTTTATGAAAAAAATGATTGGGCCTTGTTGCCGTATTGTGCATGACTGCTCCGTGGTGCCCGTATGCTCTTCGTATGACTTGTATGCCAACAGTTAGCTTCTTGAATAACCTACAATAAAGAGAGAAAGAAGAGAGAGAGAGAGAGAGAGAGAGAGAGAGAGAGAGAGAGAGAGAGAGAGAGAGAGAGAGAGAGAGAGAGAGAGAGAGAGAGAGAGAGAGAGAGAGAGAGAATTCAAAGAGAGAAAGATGTTGAAAGAGAGAAACAGAGACAGAGAGAGACAATAAGATAGAGCTTAGGCAAAACAACAATTCTACATATACTTGTTTCAGATCGTAAGCGTAGCACAATTGCAAACGTTGGAGAGATCTTCAATCAGATGCATGAAAATGCCAATCGAAGAGCCTCCAACGTTTAATTTTTTTTTTGTCAACAGACCGTCGTCTAAGCGATGGTAACGCATCACAAAAACCATTGGAATTGGTGTCGCATAAGCGACATTTTTTAGTGTCGCTTATGCGACATTTTTTGGCATTGCTTATGTGATGCAAAAGCATCACTTATGTGATGCTTTTTAAAACTGTCGCCTTAGCGATGCTTATGTGAGCGTCGCACACCCCATCGTGCCGTACATCAAAAAAATATTGTTTTATTCGTCGTTTAATCGATAGTTCGCACGTGATGCTCATTGTGACGCATTTTGCAATTTTATAGCGACGAAATTGTGTCGCCTTAACCATTGCTATGCGCCCGTATTCCTTGTAGTGCTGAGTAATGGTGTAGTTTTCAAATGTAAATGCTCTAATAAATTGTACAGACAATTCTTAGTTGATCGATATCTCTTGGTAGAACTTCTGATGCAAAACCATCAGTGCATCATAGAACTCTGGCCTGACATGTTTCACTTTCATTTTTCCCTTCACTCTAGTTACTTTAAACACAGACAAACAATTTGCCTTGCTAATTGACTTTTCTGATACAATACCTGGATCTACACCAATGATACATATATTGTACACGATGTTGAATTCCTCTTTCTTTTGGTAGAATATGTTGTGGTTGAGCACCTTTGGATATGTTGGATATATCCATCTACATCAACAAGGGTAAGTTATTATTCATAAATGCAACTAAGAAGGTGCAGGTTGACCAATGAGTTGAATAAATCAAATCAATGAGCCTCTTTTGTCTTTTCTTCATCTTCGAGTTCAAGTTTGTAATATGCCTCTCGTAGTTCTTGGTAGCGGGTATTTAGTGAGGCATTTTTGATGGATAGTGAATTGAGATGCGATTGTAGATCATTCATTGTCTGCTGCAGCGTCGGGTAATTATTGCCAAGAGATGCAAATCCATCTCTCACTTGAGTCATGCATGTGAATATCTGGCAAAATGCGGTGTCTATAGTGGGTGATAATATCAATGGTGTGCTAAATGAAGATGCGGTGGCTGTGGATGTTGATGCAGGGGGTAAGGGAAATGGGGAGGGAAATGTGGGTGCCGTGGTGATTGTGGAGAACATTGGGGTGCCTAAATATGGTGGTGTCATGAATGAAGTGAGTGGTGGTGCAGTGGGCGGTGAGATGTCCATGTAACTGGACGTGGTGTCAAGTGTCGTGACTGTGAATAATGGAGTCATAGTGGGTGCGTGCGTGGGTGTAAATATAGGATTTACAAAAGTGGCAGAGTAATTTACAGAGGGGTTCTCTTGTACTGCTTGGTGAAAAGGGGAAAGAGGAATTGCGGTGGGTCGGGGAGGTGAGACTGGGGAAAAAGTCAATGGAGGTGGAAAGAGAAATAGGTGTCTTGGAGGTGTGGGGAAGGATGGGAAAGATGGATGGAGAAATGGGCTGGATAGAAAGGTGGATGTTCGGAGAGGTAAGCTAGGTTGCGAAGGTGTAGAAAGGGTTAGCGAAATCGAAGCAACAAAGGCTTTTGCTATAGCACTATCCAAAGATGTGGAGGGTCTGGGAGAGATTGGATGTACAGGGGACATTGGAGAGATGGGAGGTGAACGAGGAACGGTTGGGGTGGTGGGTACTTCGGTCACAGTGGTGGTATGTACAGTAGTAGTGTGCGGCGGGGAGTCGATGACAATGGTGTCGTCTGCCAATGAGCCTTCCGGGATGAGATGCGCTTCCCTGGCCTGTTCTAAAGATTGGGCACCTGTCGGTACACGAATGTATTCACCCGATTTTGATAATAGTCGTACTCCTCGGGGGTCAAATTGCAGTAACGACTTCCTTTGCAAATATCTTAATGCTTCGTTAGATCCCACTGATTTGACAAGTTCCCTGAAGCCTTTGATGTATACTTCTTCAAAGCCACCTGAGACAAGTTCTTGTTCTATGAGTGCTTGGCTCTCTTCCTCAGTCAACTTCTTGCGCGCCCAAACTTTTTCCATGGTGCGGTATAACTTTTTGATTGCCAAGGTGTACGCTGCTGCTTCAAATGTTTTGTCTTCATGCATGCTGGTGTCACCTTGGGTGTCGGTTTGTTGTCCTTGTCCATCTATCTGCACATTCTCTTGGGAGTCATGAGTGCCCTGGCTGGCTTCGTCATCACCCTCGTCATCATCAGTTTCTCTTCTTTCTTCTTCTGAGCTAGATACTACTTGTCCTTGTTGTTGATCCGGGGGAGTGGTTGGGTAGCTTGGTCGTTCATATTCCTGAGAGAAAATCTGGCCTTCAAAAAACTGAAATTCATTTGAGAAAGCATCCGGCATTTCGAAATCAAACGTTGTATCTATGGGTTCCACTTCCAAGTTGGGTATCCGAAAAGAAAAAGCTTCCGCACCAATAGTGGTGGGAACTTCTACTGCAGTGGTGGGAGGAACTGGGGTTGTGGCTGATTGAGGAGCGACTGTGCTGGTAGTGTCCTCCATTATAACCAGTCTTGATAACCCTATGCGAATGGGTTGTACAGTTGGAGTGGCTTCTGTCGAAGACTGTTCCAGAGAGGGTTGCGGTGACGGTGATTCTGGGACCTGTAGGCATGGAATGGTTCCTCTCATGCGCTTTCCTGCTTGTCCTTTGCTTGCCTTCCTAGCTTTCTTTGTTGTCCCCTTGAAAGCTTTCAACTCCTCGCTTGTCATTGCGCGCTCGATTGGTAATTCGTAAGCCAAACACATATAAATAATTCTCATGAGAGCGCAACATCCATGGATTACCTTTTTCCTCTCCCAACGGTGCTGTGCTAAGTATAGCTGATCAATGATCCAGCTATCAAGATCAACTGTTTGGGGTCCAATACAAGACAAATATAGTCCAAACTAGATGCGCTTGTGGGGCATGGTGAATCGATCTTGAGCAGGGAATGTGAAATGTTGCATACATATCCTCAATGGTTTAGAGAGCTCAGGTGTGATTGTTGAAATATCTTCCCATTTAATGACATCTCCACGTTTCATTGGCTCTAGAATCAACCTTTCTCGCTCTATTGGAGTGTGCGTTCCATGTATCTTGATTGCAGTAATCAAATCTCTGGAAAGATAAAACTTCTTAAACGGTGGATCATTTACTAATGACGGCAAAATGAATGTTCCTGGTAGATCCTTGTTCTCCGAAGCTGTCAAAGTGGTTACTAGATAGTAGCATCAGTAGAAATCTGGTTTAGGCAACGGATCACTGAAATATTCTGTGAAGCCTGATCTAGCCCAAACATGCTTTAAGTCTTCTGTGTTCTGTAATGCTTCAAACTCTCTTGAGAAAAACTGGTACTTGTGCCATGTGCCGATATCAAAAGTCAAGTTGGCCTCAAAAAGGAAATCTGCATCTGCCAATCGGCCTGCTAATCCTTGGAACCAATGAGAGTTGCGATGAATTTTCTCAGTATATCCCCTAGGAGGATCGTCAATTGGCATAGGTCCTGGAAATCCCTGAAATTCTGGTGGTTGAGCCGTCGGATGTGGTTCAGCTAGTAATTCGCCAATATTTGCCATGGGCACACTGGGGCCAGCTTTAGATGGTCCTTCTGCCTGCATGATGAATGATGCGAGTGTGTAGCAGATCTGCTACAAAAGATTAACACATTAGTATGGAAATTAATCATGATCCCATTAAAGTGAGACCGCAATCCCTTTCCATAACCGATGTGTAACCCCTGTAGCCGAGTGTTGTGATGTGGTTTGTGGAATGATTGTTGCAAGACTAATGCAGTTCTCTAGAGACCTACATGCTTCAGATGATGCATACATTTCTTGATGAGATGTTATTACAAGTGATGTTGGGTTATAGTGTGTGGATTCGTACAAGGTTCAGTCGTGAATGAGTTATTACAAGGGTAGTGTTTAGTCGAGATGGGAGTAATGTTAGATAAGGAGGTCAGAGAAGGCGTTTGGATGCGTTTCAGTATCCACTTCCTAAGCTTTTCTGAGCGGGTGATATGTTTTTGTTGTGGGACAAAAGGTGATATCGAATGTGGTGGTGTTGAAGGGTGAAGAGATTTCTGAGGGGTATATGTTACATGGCTTGAGGGTTGAGCTATAATACACTGTTTGGGTACGCAAATCTGCCTGGGTGTGGGTCGATTTGTAAGGTACTTCTTGGCGATCCAAATCTGTCGAATGTTCGTACTCGTAGAAGAAGGTCAAAAAGGCTTTGGATATTGCTTTTGATTCTGCCGTAACTTCTTCTTGTCATTGACCGAGTTGTTGAAATCTGTCGGTGGTTTCTGTCCTTTTGGCACCCATATTTGTCTCGTGACTCTTGCTTTGTGATGCTAATACTGCTTTCCTCCTTGTGTCATCTGATATTCTCGTCGGTCTAGGTTCCTTCGTCGTGGTTGACTCCTTTGTGGTAGAGGTTGAGACGTCTGATGGACACTGCTTTGGAAAAGAAGGGAGGTCCAACACTTGTGAAACCTGCCCATTAGGAAGTGCTCCGTTTTGTACTATTAATCTAGGCCAATCCATAGTAAGTGTGGAAGGATGGGCATTGCAGGGTGTTTTGCCCATGTGGCTGTTGATGCAGTCCACCTGATTGCTGATGAAACCCACCTGACCTACAATCATCCCCATTTGTCCGCTGCTGGAAGACCAAGAGAAAAGTTGTTGACGTCCTTTTGTCTGGCCCCTATCCATCGGCAAGATCTCATGGGTTGACTTTGGAAGGAGCGTGCTCAGCCAAGGGATTTGGCCAAATATCTTCCGGTCCTCCGTCGCAAGCGTTTCATAGGGTCGCGGGTCATATACCTCAGGTGGAATGTTGTTAGGGAATTCAAGCGGTATCACTCGCTTCTGATCTAAGGTTCCAATCTGCAAGGAGCCTTGTCTAAGATTTAGGTCCAGTGAGTGATCGTATAGCCAATCTTGGCCAAGGATTAGGGGTTCTATTAGGTCCTCGTCATGGCACACTAGTAGCTTCGTTGTCATGGGCACGTCCTGTATGAGGATAGGAAGGTCCACCTCACCCATGCAAGGGGTTTCCATGCCTCCTAGTCCTATGAGGTATGCCTCAATTGGCCGCATTTCTATTCCTGAGTCCTTATAGTGGGACCATCTAATCGCACTAGTCAAAGCACCTGAGTCAATTAAAGCCCTGAGCTCTTGGCAAGGGTTGACGTGCTCTAGCCTGACTGTGATGAATGGTCTCCTATCCACTATACTAGGATGAGTGGTTGACTTTACTCGACACATGGCCATGGGGTATTTGTGTGTTGCTTCCAGCTAGTTATAATGTTCTCTCCCTAGTCCTTGTCTTCTTAGCTTCATGTGCTTAATGCGTTCTATAGCTTCTGCCTGAGCTTCAACACATATTCTATTTTCTTCCTCCTCACGCTTCTTTGCCAACGTGAGTCGTCTAAGCATATCCTCAGTAAGAGGTTCCTGATATAACTTGACTCTACAACCACTAATGTAATTAGGCATTATGTCTCCTTCTAAGGTGGCTAATTGTATTGCTCCACTTGTCGAGAGTCTGTTAATGATCATGGGTCCATAACCTCGCTTTTCTAACTTCTTTGCGTGTTGTTTCAGCGTATATATTAGGACTAAATCCCCTTCTTTTAAGCCTTTATCTTTCACATGCGCATAAAAATATGCTTTCTGTCGCTTCTTTGCTGCGTATATTCCTGCTGCTGCTTTCAACCTGGTTTCTGCTAATCGTTCCAAGTCCATTATTCTGGATGATAATTCATGGCCGATCCACTGATGTTCTTGTGCAACCTTAAGGGTCGGTATCAAGAAGTCCAAAGGAAGCACAACATTTTGACCAAAAACCATATGAAAGGGAGCTGCATTGAGTACGGTCTTGTAGGCCACTCGATATGCCCAAACAACGTGGTGTAACTGTTTGTCCCAATCTGAACGTTTGTTGTTTACGAGTTTCGTCAGTATGCTACAAAAGATCTTGTCAGTGCTTTCAGCCTGACCATTGGCTTGAGGATGATACAGTGCGGATTTCTTGTGAATCACCATAAAATCCTGTAACAAATATTCAATGACTTGGTTTAGAAAGTGAGTCCTCGATCGCTCACTAACTCAATAGGCAATCCATATCTTGTAAAGACATTTTCAAATAAGAATTTTGCAGTCGTGTGTGCATCATTCTTTTTTGTGGCTTTTGCCTCTACCCATTTGGCAAGATAATTTATCACAACAATAATGTATTCAGCATGTGTACCTTTTGCAGGGGGGTTAATGGGTCCTACAAAGTCTATACCCCACTTAGAAAATGCACGTCCTCCCATCATGGGTTTCAATGGCATTTCATCTCTGCGAGTAGGAAATTGAGTTCTCTGGCACACATCACATCTCGTAGCATAGGTATGTGTGTCCATGTGAAGAGTGGGCCACCATAATCCTGCAAAGAGGATGGCTTTGATTACCCTATCGGGTCCAAAATGACCTCCTGGAATGCCTTGGTGGGTAGTCTCTAGTACACTCAAATAATCGCTTTCATGAACACATTGTCTTAAATATCCATCTCATCCTCGTTTGTATAGATTATCGCCGATAAGTGAGTAGTCCTGAGCTTCCTGCTCTAAACTTCGTTGTCGTGCTAAGGTCATTCCTTGAGGGAATGTTTTTGTCCTCATTCTGGTGTGAAAGACATGTGATATAATGTAGCATGTTCTATTGGTGGTCTTTCACAACAAACAGGGCATTCTTTACGCGTCTTGTAGACATCTGCTTCCATAGAAGGCCAATATACTCCTAGTCTATGCAGAGTCTGCAATGTACGATGTTTTGTTGCTTTAATGCACCTACATGTGCCAATTGCAACCAATTTGCATGTTCTGATTCGTCTACACAACAAGCAAGAATCTTTTGATTATCCTGTTTATATATACTTCCTGCTATTATTTGATATCTTTGAGACTTGGTGATTTCTTCTTCCTTGATCTTGATCCTATGATTCTTGGGTCCGTATGTTAGAATAGGGATATTAGGCTTAGCCCGTTCTGGTGCTATCTCAAGGTTTAACAAGTATGCATCTGGTAACTCATCTGCTAGTCCTTGAGGATCTTCTCCTGAGGTTAATCTCGAGAGGTGGTCAGCCCTAAGATGTGTCTTTCCTTTCCTGACTACTACTTCAAAATCATACTCCATGAGTAATAGAAACCAACGTATCAGTCGTCCTGTGTTACATGGCTTATTGACTAAGTACAATAATGCTTGATGATCTCTGAAGAATTTGAACTTGTTTGCCAACAAATACTGCATGAATTTCTTTACTGCGTACATTCCTAATCCTTCTCGTTCCGTTGTGGTGTAATTTCTTTCTGCTGCGTTCAACGGTCTGCTCGCGTAAGCTATGGGGAGATCTATATTACTTTCATTAGTGGGTTGTGCTAACACACATCCTATTGCATAGTTGGATGCATCCACATGTACATGGAATGGCTTGCTCCAATCTAGGGTTGTTAATATAGGTGTTGAGCACAAACGACATTTAAGTTCATTGAATGAATTCTCACACTCATCTGTCCATTCAAACTTGGTCAAAAGAGAGTACAGAGGCTTGGCTATGATTGCATACATGTGTATGAATCATTTATAATAACCGCAATGACCCATGAATGCCTGTACCTCTTTCACGTTGTTTGGTCTAGGTATATCTGCAATTACTTTCACCTTTTCTTCATCTGTGGAAATTCCATTCTTTGACACAATGTGTCCTAGAATTTTTCCTTGTCTGACCATGGAAACACATTTTTCTAGGTTCAGACAAACTTGATATTCTCGACATTTGTCAAATACTTGTCTTAACTCTGGGATATGTGTCTGCCTTAGATTTGAATGTGCACATAGGCCATCGACATAAACTTCCAAATTCTTGTGTAAGAATTCCTAAAAAACATGACACATGAGTTGCTGGAAAGTGGCGGGTGCATTTGTTAAGCCAAATGGCATCACACGAAATGCAAATATGCCCCATTCTGTGGCAAAATCCGTCTTGTGTTGATCTTCTGGAGCAATGGCTACTTGATTATAGCCTGAGAAACCATCAAGAAAGCTGTAAACTTCCTTGCCCGCAACTCTTTCCAATAAACGTTCTGTGATAGGAAGAGGATAACTCTCTCTAATCGGCGGCATTAACTTTTTTAAGGTTAATACACACACACAATTTTCCATTCTTCTTGGGCACTACCACAATGGGGGATACCCATTCGGTATGCTCAATTTCGTATATGAATCCTGCTTCTATCAAAGGATCTATTTCTTCTTTAATCTTTGCAGCGTAGTTATCATTGTACGTGTATGGTTTCTGTTTCGTAGGTTTTGAATCCGGAGTCATAGGAATACTATGGGAACATATATCTGGATCTACTCCTTTCAAGTCTTTGTAACTCCAAGCAAACACATCTCTATATTCACGCAATAGGGAAACTAATTCTTCTTCTTCTTCAGTCGTCAAATCATGCCCTATGTAGGTACATTTCTCTTCTTCTCCTTCTATGGCGACTATTTTTGATTCGTGACAAAAGCTTGTTCACTAACAAGACTGCAGAAAATTGCCACGCCTCTACTAGAACTAAGCTAGAGTGATATTAGAACACCTCTATAATCATCAGTAGCTTAGCAACGTTCTGAAATTGAAAACTTTATAGCTGTATTTAGTGAAAACTAAAAAATCACTTTACAGAAAGCTTCACGTTTCCTTCAAGCTTTAATTCTGAACTGATTTACTTCAAACTTTACACTACTGTGTTTGCTTACAGTTAGATAATCTTTCCATTACTTAACTGTGCAAAAAACTGTATTTTGAGCTCACCAAAATTTCACCGGAACTTCACCAGACTGTCACCGGAATATCACTGTAATCTTATCGGAATCTTACCGGAATCAACTGCAATTCTGTTTGTAATTACTTCAAATAATTGTAGATGAAGTAAGGAAGTAATACCTGAGCTTCCTTCAGTAAATGAAATCTTTCTGAAGTTTAAGAAAAAACTTCACCAGTTCAGGATGCCTTTTTACGGTCAGACTTTGTACTGTGTACATGTCCTGTTTCACAACACTCTCTTGATCAGTTTGTAGTTCAGACTCCTAGCTTCAAGATGAGCTATCTCTCATAAAAACCTTTACACTGTGTTGTGAGATCTAACTCTCAGAAGTACCGGAAAAATGTTTACTAAGAAAAACTATAACTGTTAACTAACTTTCACAATAACATGAAATTACTCAGATTTCTTCACATATGAAGAATGTGCTCAATCTTCCACATGAACATGTGTTTTCTATTAGAGAAGATGTGTACAAAATAGCTTGGCCTCACTTTGCTCATAGCTATGGGAAACTCTCCTACTCTGAGTAGTTATTCCTTACCATCTCTCTCAGATGAATACCCGACCATTCAGGTTTTACTATTCATCTCTACATACGCAATCTTTGGCATCTTCTATATCACTATTATCAGTATCTATATGCGCTCTTCTATCTCTTCTGTTCTCACCTATCTATTCCGGTTCTATGCTCTCTCTTATATACATTTTGATCAGAGATTCAAACTCGTAATTCTGGAAGATTCTACACCTTATATTACAGGTGTGAATTTGTCCCTTCACTAAGGCTTGATTTTTTGAATGTTTTGTTTCTGCTTCTCTTTGTCTTTCTTCGTCTTTATGTCTGCCTATATTTCAAATTTGTGAGTGATTCTTCAACAGCTCCCCCTCAATCACTAATTTGCATTATCTGATCTTTCATATATTCTTCTTTTCTTTTATACCTGCCATTTCTTTGAATCTTCTTGTCTTTACTCCATCCAAGCTCTTTGTCAAAATATCTGCTATCTGATCCTTTGTAGATGTGTATACTATTTCAATCTCTTTCTCCATTACCTTTTCCCTCAGGAAATGATATTGAATCTCTATGTGTTTTGTTCTTGCATGAAATATTGAATTTGCTGCAAGATACAACGAGCTCATATTATCTCCATGTATGATAGGTAGACCTTGATCAATACCCATGCTTTTGAACAAGGTCTGCATCCATATCACGTCTTTCGCTGCTTCCACAAGTCCTTTATATTCTGCTTCTGTTGACGATAAAGCCACTTTGTGTTGCTTCTTTGAACACCAGTTTACAAGCTTATCTTCTAGGTATATCATATACCCATGTGTTGACCTTCTGTCATCTTGACTTTCTGCCCAGTCTGAGTCATTGTATGCTCTCAGCTTTATATCTGACGTATAAGGATGATTGTTAGCAGCAGACAAGGAACTGAAGGACTGACAAGGCATGGCAGTCAGAGAAGAGAGTCAGAAGGGAGGGAAGGCACAAGCAGACAAGGGAGTCAACGACGATCTGGCAAGTAGGCCAATAATTTTCTTCAGGAAGAAGCAAGTAAGAGCAGTCACGCAGATCTAGCACTAAGGCAACCTTTAATTTTTCAAAACCCTTACACCAATTAAAGTGATTCTCATCACTAACGACCCCTGTAAATACCATTTCATATTTTTGTAGCTCCATTTTGTGCAAGCCAAGGAGTCCTTGAGCTTGAGGAGCCTTAGAAGTACCTACGTATCAATTTTCGTATTTTTTAGACTCCGTTTAAGCCCTCAAATTGGCCCTAGAACCTAATTTTTAACTAGGCCGGACACTAGGTCTGGACAGGGCCAAAACCTAGTCAAAAACTATAAATTGGGGTTGAAATTCTACTTCATGGAAGTATTCTTCATCTGATGCAAATGGTGGGTCCATAATGATTGACTCCAAATCGGAGTCACTTGCATCCTCAAATGCATCAAGGCTAGGTTCGCATTCTTCTAGAACTGCCTCTCCCATGATTGGCTATATGGAGAAGACTGAAATGTCATAGCCATCCTCATCACAGTGAGGTGTCCATTGTTCCTCATTGATGGCTACATCCATTGTTGCTAAGATTTCTGCCCAGCCATGGGGTTCAAATTCCTCATCAGGAAAGACTACAGGTGCATAGGCTGGGTCTTGAATTGATCTATGGTTTTCTTTTGCACCTACCTCTCTGGCTTTCTCTCTCTTCTCTTCTTCTACTGCTACCTTGCACATCCATAAGTGGGTGTCTTCATGCATCCATGAGGATCCTGATCCTATGGAATGCACCGATTCTGTATCATCTTTGGCTCTATGGATGGGGTTCCATTGGATAGGAGGGACATCTCTATGAGAGTAATCTTTGAGATTGACTTTGGTCGTAACACCTAAGTGTTGCAGGTACAAAGAATTGGTTCCCCAATCCTGTACCACTTGCAACTGTGGCATGAATGGTCTTCCCAAAATCATCTCATAGGCATGATTTTTGCTAAAGTCACATATAGCAAATGTATGCTCGAACTCAACACCACATGTAGTGAGAGTTATTCCTTCTAACAACCCTAGGGGTCTCTCTATGTGACCATCGACCATCTGCAATTTCATTCTCGTTGGCCTGAGTGATGGCTTGCCCCAACGCTTCCATAGGGAAGTGGTGGCAATTGCAACTCCTGCACCTGAGTCCAAAATTGCCTTGGTGGTGTACTCCTGGTAGGTAATGGGAAGATAGGTGTTCCCTTCTTCACCTTCACACATATCTCCTATCTTATCCAAGGGTATTTCTGGCACTGTTCTCTGGGATCCTACCTGGGAACGAGGTTTAGCTATTTCTGGTACTTGTTTGGCGACATGTTTCCATAATTCAGGTCTAACCTTGAGTAGCTCTTCTAACTTGAGATTGCACTGCACTTTAGTGTTTTTCACTACCTCAGTGTTCCTAGGTAAGATTGAGTCCTCATTTCGTACCATGACCGTGGGTGCTCTCATACAAGTAGACTTAGCTTCCCATGGGCCTGTGAAGTGGGGTAATTCTTGTAGAGAGTTAGACTCAAAGTCTAGTCTGTCTTGAGAGTGGTTGCTCTCCTGCTCCTCATAAATGGATGGGATATCTTGTGGGAATTGGTCATGTGCATCATCCACAAGTTCAATGGGAGGAGGGACTTCACTTTCTTTAGCCCATTTATCTTCTTGAATCTCGCGTAGGAATTCTGGTGTGAACCGATTCATGGAAGCTGATGTGTCTGGCTCCGTAGAGTTAGGCACATAGGCTTCAGGCACATAGGCTTTCTGGGCAAGAAGACTTGCTCTTTCACTTGCCTTGTCCTTATGTCGAGAGGTGGGTTCCTTCTCTGATTGTGCAATCAACTTCTCTATTCTTTCTAACAGTCCATCAAAGTGCAACTGTGTCTTAGCTGAACTAGAGATGTTAAATAGGCGACTGGCCTCAAACATGGTTTGAGCCAATTCCACCATTTTGGCACAAATTTTAGTTCGTTCAAGCTCTAATTCTGCTCTTGGGTAACATTTTTCATGATCAGTTACGTTTGGCCCTTCTTGGATTCTGGCCTGATATGCTTTAAGCATCATATTAAGGTCCTCGGGAGTGGGATCCGCTAGGACTGATCCTACTCTAGGGGGTGGTGGGATTTGATGAGGCGGTGGGGAAGGTGGTGGTACGGATGGAGTTGGGAGTGGTGGAGGCGGGGCAATGTGAGAGGGAGGTTGAGATGTGAGTTTAGTTATCTTGGCTTTGGTTTCTCTTATGCTTTCCTCAAGTTCACTCATCTTTTTTGCCCATTGTCTTTTCATTCTTTCCCGACTATCTTTCCATGTCTAGTCCTTTTCTTTGTCATGCTCTTTGTTTCACTAGCTGTTGGGCTCTTTTCCTGGCCTACCCCTTGGTTTTGCTACAATGCTTGAGCTCTAGTGACTACCTGTACGGGTGCAGTGGAAGTGAGACTTCCTGTGGAATCTACCACTAACCCAATAACGTTGATAGGCATGATTTTTGGCATATTATTGGGGTTCTTTGGACAATCTCGTAAGAGATGCTCTTTTCCACAGTCTTGGCAAAAACCTTGGATCGTCACTGACTGGGATTGTGTAGGTGGAGGTAGGGGACAATCACGAATGAGGTGATCTCCTTGGCATCTGTAGCACGGTCCTCTTGGGAATGGAGGTCTTACTTGCCTAGGTTGAGGCCTAGGGTTGGGGTTTGCATACATGATGTTTGTGTAATCTGACTCCCAACTAGGTTCATTTGGCTCTTCGCTGTAATAGGACTCACCATGTTCTGGAGACTGCATGTAGTACGCCTGGGGACTATCAACATGTGTAGAATCAAAGCTATGGTCACTCGGGTCACTTTCAGAAAGCAATGGTGTTACAGGGACTATAGCTCTATTCAGATTTTCTTCTGCAACAGCATACTTTACCGGAATCACATTAGCTGGAGCTGGGGGTTGTTGTGCTAGCACAGGCTGAGGCCTTTGTTGGTTTTGATAGGGTTGGTAGGTTTGTTGAGGCCTAGCATATTGCTGAGGTGGGTACTGGATCTGGTACCTTCCTTGTTGAGGGTATGGCTGTGGGTACGTCTGCCTAACGGTTTGTTTATTGTAGGGGCAATCTTGCGCGGTGTGATTGGTGTACCTTCGTTCTATGGTGCAGTACTGGCTACTAGGATTAACTTGGGGTTGAGCCATAATGGGACATGCATTCGCCATGTGGTCGCCGCCACAAGTATAGCACCTTTTCACAGGGGCAAATCTAGGAATTTGTTTACTAGAGATGCCTAATTTCTGAGCTACTTTTTCCGCAAGTTCCTCGATTGATGTGGATTGCATGGAAGAGATGTTAGAGGCACTATCCGAATCTTTGTATATCTTGGAAAGCTCTAACTCCTCCCCTAGGTTATCCTCAATGTCAATACACATGCGTACACACTCTTCTATGGTCCTAGGGTCCTTCAAGTACACATAAGATCTCAATTTAGTACTTAGCAATCCATCCAAAAATAAAGCCACTTGCTTCGCTGGTGTGGGTAGCTCCGAAACAGGGCATCTTTCTAAGTATTGTCTAAATCTTCTTCCTGCAAGTCTCACGGTTTCTTGAGGGGTTTGCTTGAAGCTGTGAATCAGCGAGGAGGTATTATGCCTTATGCCACTCTTAGAGAATTCAATAATGAAAGCTTCTAGGAGTTGGTCTATGCTCCTGAACTGCCTCTCATTTAGTGGCTGAAACCATGTCAGGGCAGTGTTCCTAAGGGTCAGACCAAAGGCATTGTACTGCGTGAATAGATCCTCCACTTGTTGAGCTCTCAAGACTTGCCTAAACTCGGCCACATGATCGTATGGATCTCCAGTGCCATCGAAGTAGTTCTTCATGGACTTAACTAGCTGAGTCGGTCTCAAAGTCCTTGTGTGCTCTCTCGGTCGTGGTAGAGGGAACTCATCCGCATTTCTTTGATTCCTGTGAGCTCTAAGTATCTCAGGTTCTACTCTATTTGTTTCCGTCCTCGTTCTTTCTCTGCCCACTGGGTTGGCAAAGCTTACTTTTGGTCTATCTCTACTTCTGTCTCTTTGCATTCCATGAGCTTGGGATGTTCCAGCTCCAGGGTGACCATAGGATACATTCAATCTTGGTTGGGGGAAAACGAATTCACCCTTCCAAGTGTAAGCATGCCTATCATTTTCTGTCACTACAAAGATCCTCTCCGAAGCGTGATCTAAGTAGGTCACTCTGCCTGGGCTATCAGGATCCTTAAACTCATAGATCATGATTGTTCCTATATCAGTTGGCTGATCAGATTTATACCTCCAAAAGGCTTCGTCAGTTTCTCGATTGAGGAGCAAATCTATGCTCTTATTATCCTGAGGAATCCACTTTGGTGTGATGATCCTAGTGAGAACCGATTTGCCTTGAGGGGTTCTAGGTTCTGCCCCCATGTTTCCTTGCTCCAGGTCACCTAAGTCTGCTTCTGGGATCACATTTCCAAATTTGTCCGTCCTATCTGGGTGACTGGTGACTACGTATATGGTTCCTTCTTTGTCCAAGTATGCTCCGTTTTCAAACTTGACAGCTGGGTGCTCTAGTCCAATGGATTGATCAGGATTCTTAATCTGTACCACAGATCTTCCTAAGCCGTCCTCATAGATGCTAGCACCTAATCGGTTGGTCCTAAGGTATTCCAACCGCGTTTTGTAGGGGCCTTCTACTCTGTGCAAGTAAGGCACTCCTGAGCTCCCTGTAGGTCTCTCCATGCCTTGAGACATCTCTGATCCACTGGTCTCAGAACTTGGGTAGTATGAGTGGTGGCTCAACTGCTGGGCCCACGACCTAGCAATGTGGTTGACACTAGCCTCTGAAGACCTAAGGCTTTGTCGATCCCTTACTAGATGTCGTCCTGATCTAAGGTTCATATGCCTAGTTAAGTAGCCCAATTTTTTGCCCAGAGTACAACCTCGTTGCCGATCAATTGGTCTCAGTCACTTGATTCTTTTTAGTTATTTATCGTGTTTAAGGTCTTGTCTGATATCACGTCGTCAGGAATAATTGAATGTTCTTCGCACTTTTAGGTTGATCGTTCCACGTTAGATTCTTTTCTTTATGGTCATCGCATCACAAAGAGATTATATTTAATCTTGGACTTGAGTGCATAGGTAGTCTTCAACTTGATTGATGCCTATCGTTGCCCTAACTTACCTCTAGCACTATTCGTATTTAGCCTGAGCTAGAAAATGACAGAGGGAGTTGAGAATATTCCAACCTTTTGTTTCCTGCTTGGTTGCCCTTGAATGCCCAGGAAGTGTGTTCCCAAGCTTGCACTTACACTTGCTTAGAACGCCTTTCGATGCTCTCAATAGATCTGCGCAGAGAACTGGGGATGATGATTCAGCAAGATCCTGCAAAATGCTCAAGAAACATGCAAGAAACCACACACGCAATATCGCTCTCTCGCTCTCTCTCACAAGTGAAATGAGGGAAATGAGGTGGAGAAGGTGATATAATAAAAAAATAGAAATTTTCGCGATGATGAAGATGGAGGTGGGAGATGGTGATGATGATGATGGTGAAGGAAAAACAAGAAAATAGATGAAAGTGAAGAAAATACCTACAACTCCAACGCGTCAACTCTACGTCTTACCATCACACGCTCGTCCTCAAAGCTCGATCCCCGGCAACGGCGCCAAAATTTGGTGTAGCTCAGTGATGAGTAGCACCTCCTTTAATGTCAATCCGGGAAGACGTGAGGATGGTATGAAGACCTCGAGCAAGTGGAGGCACAAGTGCGTGAGTGAGAAGCACACAAGCATGCACACACATACACACACACGCGCACACACGACAAGACAAGGAGTGAGAAGCAATGGAGTTCTTAGATTACTTTCAAAAAGCTCTTACAAGTTCGTTTCAATTACAATCTAACCCCAAAAATGAGCTCTCTAGCTTTGTAAGATTAGCGACACATGTGACCCTGAAGGAAGAAAGGAAGAAACGAAAGAAGAGAGAAGTCTCACCAGAAGAGGAAGAATCTTTGTTTGAGGTCCCATAAAATTTTAAGAAGTATGAGATAGATGACAGGAGAGTCATGATCAGAATGCCGAAACGAGAGGCACAATCAAGAGAGGCCTATGATAACAAAGAAACCACCAAGAAAATAGTAGTGGCCCTAGAAGAAGGAGAGGAGAGATGCACGTACATAGGCCATGACCTAACAGAGGAAGAAGAGCATGCGTTAATTGCCTTGCTAAGAGAATACAGAGATGTATTCGCTTGGAGTTACAAGGATTTGAAAGGTGTTGACCCTGACATATGCTCACACACCATCCCCATGACTTCAGATGCCAAACCCTCTAAGCAAAAGCCCTATACATATAACGATAATTACGCTGCTAAGATCAAAGAAGAGATAGATAGACTGGTTGAAGCTGGATTTATCTATGAAATTGAGCACACTGAGTGGGTATCCCCCATCGTAGTGGTGCCCAAGAAGAATGGCAAGCTGCGTGTATGCATTAACTTGAAGAAGGTCAATGCAGCCACGATTCGAGATAACTATCCGCTTCCCATCACAGAACATCTCTTAGAAAGAGTGGCAGGCAAGGAAGTATACAGCTTCCTTGATGGCTTTTCGGGTTACAATCAAGTAGCCATAGCTCCAGAAGATCAGCATAAGACAGCCTTTGCCACAGAATGGGGCATTTTTGCCTTTAGAGTAATGCCATTCGGGCTTACCAATGCACCAGCCACCTTCCAGAGACTAATGTGCCATGTGTTTAAGGAGTTCCTGAGGAAGAACTTAGAAGTCTATGTTGATGATCTTTGTGCCCATTCCAACATTAGGCAAACCCATATTCCTAAACTCAGACAAATCTTTGACAAATGTAGAGAATATCAAGTCTGCCTGAACCCAGAAAAGTGCGTTTTTATGGTCAGGCAAGGCAAGATTCTAGGACACATAGTGTCAAAGAATGGCATATCTACTGACGAAGAGAAAGTGAGAGCTATAGCAGAGCTACCTAGGCCAAAGAATGTCAAGGAAGTACAAGCTTTCATGGGGCATTGTGGTTATTACCGACGATTTATACACATGTATGCTGTCATTGCAAAGCCCATGTATGGACTTCTGACTAACTTTGAGTGGACGGATGAATGTGAGAATTCCTTCCAGGAGCTTAAACGAAGATTATGTTCAGCACCAATGTTGACCACACTAGATTGGAATCAGCCATTCCATGTTCACGTGGATGCATCCAATTATGCCATTGGATGTGTGCTTGCACAACCTACTGGTGAAGGTAACATGGATCTTCCAATTGCCTATGCTAGTAGACAATTGAATGCAGCTGAACGAAATTATACCACTACAGAGAGAGAAGGCTTAGGCATGGTATATGCAGTTAAAAAGTTTAGACATTATCTGCTTGCAAATAAGTTTAAATTTTTACTGATCATCAGGCATTGCTATACCTCGTAAACAAGCCATGCAATACAGGAAGATTAGTAAGATGGTTTCTCTTACTAATGGAATATGACTTTGAGGTAGTGGTGAGAAAAGGGAGGACTCATTTGAGAGCAGATCATCTCTCTAGGCTCACATCTGGAGAAGCCCCACAAGGAGTATCAGATGATCTTCCTGATGCTTACTTGTTTAATTTGGAAGTGGTGCCGCAGTGGGCTAAGCCATTGGTGCCAGTATTGACATACGGGCCTAACCATCCAGTAGTAAACACACAGGATAGAGAGGTTGTGAAAGCCCAAAAGTACCACATCATGGCAGGAAGCATGTACAAGCACACAGATCAAGGAATCTTGGCTTGTTGTGTGGAAGAGGACGAGTACATTAAATGGTTGCAATTAGCACATGTAGGTGCGTTAGAGCAACACTACTCAAAGCAACGAACTTTACAGACACTAAGGAGACTCGGAGTGCATTGGCCGACTATGGAAGCTGATGTCCAAAAGTTGTGCAAGGAATGCCCAATCTGTTGCACTAAACCACCTGTGGAACATGCCACTCTTTATCAAGTGTCCATAGTGCCAGATTGGAGTGAACCACTAGTATCCTTCCTGAGGACGAAAACATTCCCTACAGACATGACTCTGGCTAGGAAAAGGAGTTTAGAACAAGAAGCCCAGGATTACTCACTCATTGGTGATAATCTATACAAGCGTGGTAAAGATAATTACCTGAGGCTATGTGTCCATAAAAGTGAATATCTTAAGATCTTGGAAACTGCTCACCAAGGTGTAGCAAGAGGACACTTTGGACTAGATCGGGTGATCAAGGCAATACTATTTGCGGGCTTCTGGTGGCCGACCCTTCACATGGATGCACATACCTATGTGAAATGGTGTGACGTCTGTCAGCGAACTCAGTATCCTATACGCAAGGATGAGATGCCACTAAAACCTATGATGGGTGGACGTGCATTCTCTAAGTGGGGAATAGACTTCGTAGGTCCTATTAATCCCCCAGCTAAGGGTTCTCATGCAGAATACATCATTGTTGCAACAGACTATCTAACTAAGTGGGTAGAGGTAAAAGCCACAACGAAGAACGATGCTCAAACAATAGCTAAGTTTTTATTTGAGAATGTGTTCACTAGATACGGGCTACCTATAGAGCTAGTTAGTGATAGAGGCACTCACTTCTTGAATGAAGTTATTGAAAATCTGCTCCAAGAATTCTTGGTAGTACATAAGAAGTCTGCCCCCTATCACCCACAAGCTAATGGGCAAGCCGAAAGCACAAACAAGATTCTATGTAATGTGTTGACCAAGTTAGTGAATAATAAACGCTCTGATTGGGACAAACAGCTACACCATGCTGTTTGGGCATACCGAGTCGCCTACAAAACGGTACTCCAAGCCACCCCCTTTCAGATGGTGTTTGGTCAAAATGCTGTGCTACCTTTAGACTTTTTAATACCTACATTGAAAGTAGCACAAGAGCATGAATGGATGGGTCATGAACTCTCCTCTAGACTTTTTGACCTAGAACGATTAGGAGAAACAAGACTGAGGGCGGCTGCAGGAATATATGCAGCTAAGAAATGACAGAAGGCCTACTTTGATGCCCATGTTAAGGATAAAGGTTTGAAAGCAGGAGACCTAGTACTAGTATACACGTTGAAACAACATGCGAGGAAGCTAGAAAAGAGAGGCTACGGACCTATGATCATCAATAGGATCTCCACGAGTGGAGCAGTACAACTAGCCACTTTAGAGGGGGATGTTCTCCCAAACTATATTAGCGGATGCAGAGTCAAGTTGTATCAGGAACCTCTCACAGAGGAAATGCTAAGTCGACTCAATGCTGCCAAGAAACGCAAGGTAGAAGAAAATCGGATTCGAGAAGAAGCTCAAGCAGAAGCTTTAGAACGCATCAGAAGGATGAAGTTGCGAAGGCAAGGTGGAGATCAGCCTCGAACAAATGACTATGCAGATCAAGGATATCATATGGCGATGTGTGAAGTCGCAGGAACAAGCTCACATAGGATAACTGATCGACGTCCTTTCATAACCTTAGATATAGGACAAGGAAAGAATGCAAGGACTGTAAGAGCCTTGATTGACTCAGGTGCAGCCACTAGTGCTGTTAAATTGTCTTACTGTCTAGATTTGCAATTAACTATCAATCCTGTGGAAGCATATCTCATAGGATTGGGAGGCGTGGAAACCCCTTGCATGGGCAAGGTGGAACTTCCCCTCTATATTCATGATGAGGCAATGACAGTTAAAGTACTAGTATGTCAAGATGAGGACCTCACAGAACCCCTTGTCCTGGGTCAAGACTGGATTTATGACCAAGCAGTCAACTTAAACCTAAGAAGTGGACTTCTTCAGGTATGGGTGAATCAGACTATAATTACAATGGAGTTAAATAATGGAGCACTCAAGGAACTAGGAAAGGCACAGACTCCTGGTCCCTCCAGGGGTGCACATGAAGTTGACCATGCTGTTCTTGTCCAAGGCTATGTGATGCAGAACAATGAAGATCTCAAAAAAGGAGTCAGAACCACAACGGAACTCCCTTCTTTTCCAAAGGCCAGAGGGAGGCAGCAATCAAAGGTGGATCAAAGGCAAAAGAAGCAGGGTACTACCTATGTCGGAGATCAAAAGTACCTGCGCAACAAAATGTCTGAACTAGTGAAACAAGTGTGGGTGCGGAAAGGCGAACACCCGGTTGCACTCAAGCCAACCACACGGGCAAAGCCTCTTATTAGTAACCAACAACACGACACTAATAAGAAGTCTTTCAGAAGTTCTTCTGCTAACGTGAAGTCTATTTGGGTGCCCAAGAAGTCGATGAAGGCCAGCCCACAATCAAGACAAATTTGGGTCCCTAAGGCTTGTTTGCGGGCTCAAATAGCTACACCAAGACCACATCCTATACAGCATGATCCATTCACTCGCACAGCCGGCAGCCACTCGTTTTCAACACCCAGGAACACACTAAGGCCCATGAGCACGAACATAATCACTTGTAAATGGGTCCCTAAAAGGCCTCATTTTCAAGCCGACACACCGATAAAGCTCTCGAGAGTCTCTACGAAACCAAGAGCAAAACCCATCCACTGCATTTGGCAGCCTAAGACTTGTAACAAACCCCCAGACCCCATTTGTAAATCCATGACAACCTACTAACCACATCACTATCACACTACATCATTCCACTTAACTCTTAGGTCTACCGAACTCCTAACCACACACACACTCGCACCGAGCACTTACTAACCCATTATTCGCTCCCGAACCTCATGTTAATGTTGTAATGGGAACAACAACGGTTCTCCCTTGTCCTGTACAATGTTAACACATGTTTGTATATTCTCACAGAGATAGGCAGCAAGAAGTAACATGGCAGATACGGTAGGAACTAGCTCCCAGGCAGGCACCAGCCCCCAAGTGGTGGACATCGAAAGCCTTCCGGTCGAGGAGGAATTAAAGGAAAGACCAGCGGCATTAAGGGCATTACATGCCATACCGATTCAGAATCCTCCACAGGGTCACACAATGCTAGTGGGCAAAACCTCACACTGGTTCAGTGACGTTGCGGGACCTCTGGGTGAAGGCACATACATGTGGGAGTCCGAGGTAGAATTCAATGGACGTTGGGGCACATACCACTTCTTTACCAGGGAGTTTGAAAAGCTACAGAATAACGAAGGACTAAAGCCGATATGGAAGAAGGCTGGGCTCTATGAGTATTTCAAGTTCCAACTACCAAAGCCCGATTTTCTAAGGTGCTCGTACTTGATTAGCACCCTCACTCCAAGTAAAGACAAGAAAGGATACAGCTCCTTTGTGCTCCCATCACTCACAAGGGGCAACGAGCTGAAGCATTTCCGCTTGACTATCAACTTGGTAAGAGAAGCTCTCGACATGAAAGGTATGCACATTCCAACAGAGAAAGAGACTATGGTTCGAGACAATATGAAGAACAGGAATCTGACGAAGTTGAAGGACATCCCCCTCAAAGAAGATGAGAGGCACCGTCCAGATGCCTTGTGCACAAGCCCGTGGTGCAACCTTAACACCTGAAACAACTCCAAGGCTTCCCAGACGAGCACAACCCTTTACTATCAGGTTACCCAGGCACAGCACAGATGGACCTAACCTTGTGTTTCCACCAGTACCTACTGATCTGGAATTTCCTCACGGATTCACTTTGGAAGATCTAACGGATGAAGAAGTTGCCAGAATCATTGAAGCTGTTAATGCGGAAGTCGAAGCAGAGCAGGGTAGTGGACAACAAACGGCTACAGAACAACCCCAGCCAAGACAACCAGAAGTGGTGGAATTGGAGGATGAAGAAGAAGAAGGCCAAGACGATGAACAGGAAGGATTTTCTGATGAGGAGGCTCATGACTATGAGCAAGAAGTTATACAAGAGCTAGAGGGTACCCCAGCATATACAAAGGAGCTGAAAAAGCTCTACGATACCATTGAGAGGATCCAACAACAACATAAGTTATCCCTTGCAACAGGAAAGGCTATCATGCACCAAATCCTTGAGGAGGAAGGAGTTGGCGAACAGTATTGTGCCACACTAGATATGATCTCTGATGCCTTAGGAGTATCTGAGGCAGTGCGGACGGCCCTGGCACAATCACGCAGAATGGAAAGGAGATACGGAAGACGTCCCCCACGAGCAGGGAAACAAATGAATGTATTAGGATAAGGACCACAAGGCACCCCCACAACCACGGGCACTGCACACACCGCTCACGACACCGAGGAAGCCCATACATCAAGTGCACCTCCATCACCTCCCTTACCACCTTCGCCCCCACACCCGCCACATTCACCTCCCCTTACCAATGTAACAACCACCGTTACCGCCTCCGAGTCCACCGCCATGACTGAAGCACAAACCGCCAATCAACCCACACACCCTCTTAACACCTCCCGTGTATACACCTCCACTAACACTGTAATCCTAACGGCAGCTACTGACATCCCCATTCCCCCACTCACACTTTCGGGCAGTTCACATTCACAACTGCACACACCACGGTACACATTCACCACAATCACTGCACCCACCATTCCACTATTCACAATCACTCCCACTACTGCTTCCACCATGGATTTTATGGACATATCACCCTCCACTGCACCTCTCCCTCCCCCCATACGGCCACAATCTCCCATTCCCCCACCACCCACTTCACCACTTTCCAGCACTGCATTCACACTTCCCTTCCCCTTTCCCTTTCTGTAGCTCAGTGATGAGTAGCACCTCCTTTAATGTCAATCCGGGAAGACATGAGGATGGTATGAAGACCACGAGCAAGTGGAAGCACAAGTGTGTGAGTGAGAAGCACACAAGCATGCACACACATACACACACACGCGCACACACAGTAAGAACAAGGAGAGTAAGACAATGGAATCACTTCTATTGCAAGAAAGTTCTCATACAAGCTCAAACTACAAGAAGCTACCTCAAAAATGAGCTCTCTAGCTCTATTTATAGTTCTTGACTAGCTTTGGCCCTGTTCAGACCTAGTGTCCGGCCTAGTTAAAAATTAGGTTCCGGGGCTTATTTGAGGGCCCAAACAAGATCTAAAAATTATGAAAATTGGCAGGCAACTACATCTAAGGCTCCCCAAGCTCGAGGACTCCTCGGCTTGTACAAAATGGAGCTACAAAAAAGGTGAAAAGATATTTACAAGGGTTTGTAGTGATGAGAATCACTTTAGAATGATGTTGGGGTTTTTGGAAAAAATGAAGGGTAGCCTCAGTGCTAGATCTGCATATGTGTCCATACTTGCTTCTTCCCGCATCCTGTCAACACTCTCCCCCCCCTAGGGTCTGTCGCCTCTGACAGACCTCTTTTCCGCCGTTTGATCAATGTATTTTTGCAGGAGGTCGGTTGCCACTTCGTGTTCTTTGATTTTTAACCCTCTGATTAGATCTCGTTGCAAGGCCTCCCAATCCACTGTACCAGGCATGTCAGGTTGTGGCATCGTGTAGAGCTCGGAGTGCATCGTTTGCTCACATGCAAAGAGATGGAGTAGATGCGTAGGCCGTGGTGCAAATACCTCTGAATGTGCTTCCCAAAACCCCGTGGTGAACATGTCGTCAAATGTTTGCTTGTAGCAGGCAGGGAGATATCTTATGCGTGCATGCCATGCGTAAGCTACTCGTATGCTCGGGGTTGTGCTCATATCATATAGCAGGTCGTAGTTACCATTGATAAACCCTGGAATAGGAGGTTGAATATGGCATACATTGCGAAAAGTTTTGAGTACGACCTGCATCATGTCGAGGATCTTGAGCATCATCTGGGCAGCGACATCTGGCATCGGGTGGAGGCGTGGTATCCAATGTCTGATGGTTGCAATCATGTATGACACTGTAGGAGTACCGGTTGGGGGGGCGATAGCGGGGTAATTGAGCCATTCTTTACAGTTTGCGTTATTCTGAACCTTGATGGCAAAAGCTTTCCATGATCTGCGTCTTTGCACTGGCCCAAAACACGGATTGTACTTCAAATGCATGGGGGCATGATCCCATGTTCGAAGCATTTCTGGGTAAGTTTCGAGTAACTTTTGCCTCCACGTTGGTTGGAATATGGCCCCCTTGCGTGCCGCTTCTGGTATGTCTTCTGGTTCGAACTGTGTGGCAAATGTTGGGCACTTGTTGGTGACTCGTTTGATTTCTGCATTGTAGTCAGCCAACAATACAAAATAGGGCTTGTATTGCAGTTCTGAGCTAGTGATCAGGCGTCTAGGAGCGAGGTGCCTGAAGTATTCTGAGTGAAGGATGGTGTCCTCAATGGCCTTCATTGCCAGCATCTGAGTGGATATCCGCTCCTGATGAGTTTTCCCCATCTCCTCTACTTGTTTCATCCATGCCGATGGGGGTTCCTCATAGGTATCTTGACCTTCTTCTGTTACGCGTCCACCTGGGAGTGGTTGAGGCTCGTAGTTGTCGTCGAATGCTTCCTCCACTGGGATGGTAACTGCTTCTTCTTCTGACGGTTGCTCTGGGGGGGAAGGGGGTCGTTCGTACTGCATCAACTTCAGCTTTAATTCTGCGATCTGCTGCTGTAACTCCAGCACGTCATTGGGCATTGAATGTTCATGTTCGGTTGAAGTAGCAGCGTCTGTCATTTCTTTATGTTCCTGTCGGTGTGGTGTGGACTCTTGGGGTCTCTGCAAGTCCTTTAGCTGGTCGGCAAGCTGATCATGTGCTTCTAACAGATTGGCATACGTTTCCAATATTTGTTGTATGCTCTCTGATGGGACCGCTTGAAATTTGACCGGGTCTATGGGTGCTCCCGGGGTGTTCTCCATGGCCGCCTCGAGATTCTCTTGGTTTTGTTGTTGAAGTCGTCTGTTCTCTTCTTGAGCTGCCGCTAGATGTCGTCGTAGCAAAGCCATATTTCGTTGAAGCCTTGCGTTGCGGCCCATCTGATCTCGCAGCTGTTCCTCCATGGCTTTGCGCTCTTCCATATGTCTCGCCTCGAGTTGCGCATTTGTCTGTTCGAGGGCGGATATCTTGCGTTGTGACTCCGTATGAATGAACTCCAAAGCAGTGACACGCTCTTGGAGTGTTGCTGAGAGGGTGCAAAGCCCTTTGTTATTTTCTTCCAATAATGTATATTCTTGCTTAAGCTGAGTGGCAGCTTCAAGCATCGTGTCGAGTGCAAGACTAAATGAGGTGGAAGATGCAGGGGGTTGGGAAGTGGGAATGGGAAAAGTGGATGTTGTGCCTACCGTGTGTGGAAGTGGTGCTGTGAGTGTAATAACTTGTGATGGTGTTGTGAGGACAGTGGTGGTGGGTGATCCAGCGGATGGTGAGATGTCCATGGGATCGGACATGAGTGAGTGTGATTCGTGAAATGTGAACACCGGGACGGTGGGTGGTGTGATAGTGGTGGCCGTGAATGTGGGGGAGTGAATTTGGGGATGGGATGTTTTCTTATGTTCCTCGACCTGTTGAAGAATGTTTACAAGGTAGGTCCAGAAGGAGGGTTGGGTGGCTAGTGTGGTGCTCGAGGCAGTTACAAGGGACGGGGTAGGTAGAGTTTGGGGGGGAGGAAATGGAGGGGTGGAGGGTAAAGGGAAAGGAAGAGTCTGACTAGTGATAGATGGTTGTCCAAAGGCATGGGGGAAGAAAGGGTGACCTAATTGAGGTTCAAAAGTCTGAGTGACAGAAATGGATGAGGGTGAAGGAAGGAGAGTGGAAACGGGGGTGTGTACAATGGTCTCACTATAGGAGGAGAATGTTTGTGTAGACAGACACGTGGAGAGAGGCTCTGAGGGTGGGATAGGAGATGATGGGGGAGATGGGGCATGCGTAATTTCCTCCGGTTCATCATTGTGCCTAGGGCTAATCATGTGCACATCTTCAGATGTGGACGTAGCTAACGCGGTAGATACTTCCATCTGAATCATCTTTCCTTGTCGCGGCCGTGTATCAATTCTTCTTTGATCATAAGCAGGGTTCTCTTGACAGACCATGGTTCTCAATGCTTCACTGATGCCACAGGTGTCCGCCAATAGATTCAGTGATTCTACAAACTGGGGGTCGATATGCTCTGACTGTAACATCTGGTTTACTAGGGCCCTATTTGCTTCTTCTGACATTTTATGGCGGCTTTGTACCTGCTTGATTGTCTGGTATAATCGTTTGAGTTGTGCCGTATATGCAGGGGCTTCGTCTTCACTCTCCTCTGGGTTATTCCTTGGTGCCTGCTCCTGAGCTTGTATGTTTGGACGTGGAGGAGGTTGTGTCACTCCTAGCTCCTGTACACTGTTTGTCTCACCTCGTGCATGTTCTCTTTGGGTAGAGGTCCCCGGATTGACATTGTCAGGGCAATCTTCACTGTCTGATAGATGAGCCGTCTGCAGAAATGTTTCAAAATCAAAATTTGGATCTTCGGTAAAATTGGCCATCGCTGCAAATTCTGCATCGGTAGGTAGCGGAGGGGCAGAGGGAGTGGGCTGTACCACCTCTCTTGGTTGAGACTCCTGGAGATGAATTGTGATTGGTGCCACCGGGGCTTCCTCTCTAGTGGAGACTTCGGTAGTGGTTGCTGGAGGGATCAGGACTTGTGAAAGGGATCCACGCATTCTTTTTGCAGGCTGACTCCCTGACCTTCGCCCTTTAAACAACTCTAGATGTGCATACTTTAGGGCTCGAGCAACTGGCACATCATACGCCAGACATCTGTAGATGATTCTAGTCAACGCACAGCAACCATGGAGGGTGGGCTTCCTCACCCCCCGCTTGCCTGCCTCATATACCTGATCTAAGATCCATACTGGCAACTTAATGGGCAAGCTGCCAGTCTCTGCTAAGTACAGTCCGTACCATATCTTCTTGTGAGGCTGAGTGAAACGGTCTTGAGCTGGAAATGCGAAGTGCTGGAGGCACATCCGCAGGGGTATGGCGATGTTGGGGGTGAGGGCGCACATGTCTTTGAGCTTCTTGACTCTATTACTTTTCATTGATTCTGGTATCAGGGGGTCGCGATCTGAAGGCACATGAGTGCCATACATTTGAAGGGCTTCCCTGATTAATGTTACATTTAGTTCAAACTTCCTCATCTCCTCCAGATTGGATAAGGAGGGCACCCAGAATGTGCCTGAATGATCTTTATCCCCGGTAGGTTTCATCGTGGCAATCAAGTAGTAACACCTGAGGAAGTCAGGTTTTGGTAGAGCTGCACTGAAGTAAGTTTGCAGTCCTGCCTTTCGCCAGATCTCTTGAAGGGGAGCTGCATTTTGTAAGGCCTCAAATTCTCTTGAAAAGAATTGGAAGGTCCACCAAACCCCTCCACACTCCATCTTGGACTCCCAGATGTGGTCCGCATCTCCCAAATCCCCTGGCATTTCATTGAACCAATGGGAGTGCCCTTTTACTCTTTCGGTTAGTCCACTGGGTGGATCTGGAATAGGGATTCTTCGCACATTCAAGAATTCTTCAGGTCTAGCCGTTGGTGGAGCTTCCACTGGCATGTCATCCCAGTTGATGGGGGCACCAGATCCTGCTTGAGAGCTTGTGCCTGCCGCGGTTGCCATGGGAGTAGGTTGCTTATCTGCTGGAAGACGAAAGGCACATTAGTGTTGCATAGGAAACAAAAGGTAATGGTGTTCCCTTCACAATGCTAACATGACAATCCAGGAGGTCAGTAGTTAGTGGTGAGGTGTTTATGATATGTGTGAGTGGTGATTAAAGGTCAGTGTCATCCTAGATGCGTACTTTGGTTATGCAATGGACTCGAAATGCTTCTGTGTTAGTGTGGACGGATTTACAGAAGATGGTCAGGGGGTTTAGTACACAGTTTAACTCTCCACACTTTGATACAGAGGTCGTAGCTTTTAGAGCTAAGGACAGGTGAAGACTTTGGTCTGAGTGTGTGATGTGGTTGGGACCTTGGGGGTACCCATTTCCAGACATTCCTAGGGTTGATGGGAGTGTGGACAGTGAGAGGTGTAGGTATCTTGTCACTTCCTGAGTTGTTGGCCGAGAGTGCTTGTGAGAGCTGCTTCATCCTTGTGTCTATAGTTGAAGTAATTTGGGCTTGTAAGCTAGCCTTGGGCACCCATATCTGTCTAGCATTAGGGATGGCCTTCATTGACCGCTTAGGGACCCAAATAGAGATGGTGTGCCTAGGGGTGATCCTAGGGGGCTTCTTAGCTTTGATCCTTGATTGTGAGGCTCGTTTCTTGTCTCCTTGAGAATCTGCAATTGGAGCTGTAGATTTCCCATCCTTGCGTATCCAGATCTGCTTCACACCACGAGATGCTCCATGGTGCGCAGGTTGGCGCTCCTTCCTCTTGATCAGCGGTCTCCCTCGTATAGAGTGATGTTCGGTCCGTTCGTTTAGAATCTTCTGTGGATCAATTGGGAACTCCTTCTTGGCTCCTGAACCTTCAGTAAGGTTGACATTTCTCTGCACCATAGAAGTTTGGACAAGCACATTGTGGTTATCTTCATATGGATTCCTGGAGGGACCAGGAGTTGTCGCCTGTTCTATTGGTTTGAGTGCTCGATTTTCTAATTCAATCGTGAGACGACTTTGGCCTACCCAAGCCTGAAGAAGTCCACTTCTTAGGTTCAGGTTGACTGCGTGATCATAGATCCAGTCTTGGCCCAATATAAGCGGTTCGGTCAGATCCTCGTCTTCACACACTAGCACTTTTACGGGCATGCGGACCTCTTGTATGTAGAGGGGAAGATCCACCTCTCCCATACAAGGGGTTTCAACACCTCCTAATCCTATCAGATATGCTTCTATGGGTTTTACCTCCAACTGCAGCTGCTGGCAGTAAGAAAGCCGAACTGCACTTGTGGCTGCTCCTGAATCAATTAAAGCCCTCACGCTTGCTGTGCTTTCCTTTTGTCCTATTTCTAGGGTCAGAAAAGGTCGTCGGTCTACTATCTTATGGGTGCGTCCACCTGAAACCTTACACATGGCCATGTGATAGTCTGGAGACTCTTCAGTGTTAGCCATAGGCTGGTCCCTTCCTTGTCTTCTCAACTTCATTCGTTTGATACGTTCTAAGGCCTCTGCCTGTGCTTCCTCTCGAATTCGTTTTTCCTCCTCTTTACGTTGCTTAGCAATATTGAGTCGGCTTAGCATCTCCTCCGTGAGGGGTTCCTGATACAGCTTGACTCTGCATCCGCTAATATAGTTTGGGAGGACATCCCCCTCTAACGTGGCTAGTTGTACTGCTCCACTCGTGGAGATCCTATTAATGATCATAGGTCCGTAGCCTCTCTTCTCTAGCTTTCTTGCGTGTTGTTTCAATGTGTAGACTAACACTAGATCTCCTGCTTTCAAGCCCTTATCCTTCACATGGGCATCAAAGTATGCCTTTTGCCGTTTCTTTGCAGCATAGATACCTGCTGCTGCTCGTAGCCTCGTCTCACCTAAGCGCTCTAGATCAAAGATCCTTGAGGACAACTCGTGTCCATTCCACTCATGCTCTTGTGCTACTCTTAAAGCTGGAATTAGGAAATCTAAGGGTAGCACCGCATTTTGTCCGAAGACCATCTGAAATGGGGTGGCATTGAGTACCGTCTTGTAAGCAACTCGGTATGCCCAAACAGCATGGTGAAGTTGTTTGTCCCAATCAGAGCGTTTATTATTGACAAGTTTCGTCAATACGTTACACAGGATCTTATTCGTGCTCTCGGCTTGTCCGTTAGCTTGTGGGTGATAGGGTGCAGACTTCTTATGTACCACCACGAATTCTTGAAGGAGATTTTCAATGACCTCATTCAAGAAGTGCGTACCTCTATCACTAACCAACTCTATTGGTAGCCCATACCTAGTGAACACATTTTCGAATAAGAATTTAGCCGTCGTTTGAGCATCATTCTTTGTCGTGGCTTTTACTTCCACCCACTTTGTAAGGTAATCTGTGGCCACAATAATGTATTCTGCATGGGAGTTCCTAGCTGGGGGGTTGATGGGACCTACAAAGTCTATACCCCACTTTGAAAATGCACGTCCTCCCATCATTGGCCTCAAGGGCATTTCATCTTTTCTTGTCGGATATTGGGCACGTTGGCATGTGTCGCAACTCTTCACATAGGTATGTGCATCCATATGAAGAGTGGGCCACCACAGTCCTGAAAATAGAATGGTCTTAATTACTCTGTCAGGCCCAAAGTGTCCACCTGCAACACCGCTGTGTGCCGTTTCTAGGACTTTCAGGTAATCTGATTCATGTACGCACAGTCTTAGGTAACCATCCTTGCCTCTTCTGTATAGGTTATCCCCTACTAAGGCATAGTCTTGAGCCTCTTGCTCCATGCTTCGTCTTCTTGCAAGACTAGCCTGATTGGGTAATGTTCCTGATCTTATGAACTCGACCAGTGGAGCACTCCAATCTGGGATTAATGACATGTGATAAAGAGTGGCATGCTCCACTGGGGGTCTCTCCTGGCACTCTGGGCAGCTCTGGATCCACTCTTGTACTTCTTTGTCCATGCTAGGCCAATACACTCCTAAGCGTTTTAGATTCTGCAAGGTTCGTTGTTTAGAGTAGTGATTCCCTAGCGGTCCCTCATGGGCTTGTTGCAGCCAACTAGCATGTTCATCATCCTCGACACAACAAGCTAATATGCCCTCGTTATCTTGCTTGTACATGCTTCCGGCTAATATTTGATACTTTAGCGATTTTACAATTTCCTCTTTGCTTGTCTTAACATTTTTGTTTGCAGGCCCGAAGGTTAGGACTGGTACCAACTTATTTGCCCATTTAGGTACAACTTCTAAATTGAACAGATAAGCATCGGGCAACTCATCAGACACTCCTTGCGGTGGCTCTCCTGAAGTGATGCGAGAAAGATGGTCAGCCCTAAGATGGGTTCTACCTTTCCTGACAACCACTTCAAAGTCGTATTCCATTAGTAAGAGGAACCATCTTACTAAGCGGCCTGTATTGCAAGGTTTATTGACCAAATATAGTAACGCTTGATGATCAGTGAAAAACTTGAACTTGTTGGCCAATAGGTAGTGTCTAAACTTCTTCACAGCATATATCATGCCTAAGCCTTCTCTCTCCGTTGTGGTGTAATTTCGTTCAGCTGCATTTAATTGCCTACTAGCATAGGCTATCGGCAAATCTAGGTTTCCTTCACCTGTGGGTTGTGCTAGCACACATCCTATTGCATGATTGGAGGCATCTACATGGACATGAAAGGGTTTGCTCCAATCCGGAGTAGTCAATATTGGTGCTGTGCACAAACGTCTCTTCAGCTCATTGAAGGAAGTCTCGCATTCCTCATTCCATTCAAAATTCGTTAACAGCCCATAAAGAGGTTTAGCTATGATGGCATACATGTGGATAAATCTACGATAATATCCACAATGGCCCATAAAGGCTTGTACCTCTTTCACATTTCTTGGTCTGGCCAACTCTGCTATTGCTCTCACCTTGTCTTCGTCTGTTGATATTCCATTCTTCGAAACAATGTGACCTAAGATCTTACCTTGGCGTACCATAAACACACACTTCTCTGGATTCAGACACACTCGATAATCTCTACACTTGTTGAAGATTTGCCTAAGCTCAGGGATGTGGTAACTCCTTTCTTGGGAATGAGCGCATAAATCATCCACATATACTTCTAAGCTCTTTCGCAAGAACTCTTTGAAGACATGGCACATGAGTCTTTGGAATGTTGCAGGTGCATTGGTGAGCCCAAATGGCATCACACGAAATGCAAAGATTCCCCATTCTGTGGCAAAGGCCGTTTTGTGCTGATCTTCGGGGGCAATGGCTACTTGGTTGTAACCTGAAAATCCATCAAGGAAGCTGTAAACTTCCTTGCCTGCAACACGCTCCAAAAGATGTTCGGTGATTGGAAGAGGATAACTATCTCGGATCGTAGCGGCATTAACTTTTTTAAGGTTAATGCACACTCGCAATTTCCCATTCTTCTTGGGCACCACTACAATAGGGGACACCCATTCAGTGTGCTCAATCTCATAGATGAATCCGGCTTCAATCAGCCTGTCAATTTCCTCCTTTATTTTGGCCGCATAATTGTCATTATATGTGTAGGGTTTTTGTTTGGTGGGCTTAGCTTCAGCGGTCATCGGAATCGTATGAGAGCAGATCTCTGGATCTACTCCTTTCAGGTCTCTATAATGCCATGCAAACACATCCCTATATTCCCTTAATAGAGCTACAAGTTCTGCTTCTTCTTCTGCACTTAGGTCGTCTCCTATGTACGTACATCGCTCTTCGTTCCCTTCAATGGTCACTACAATTTTTTTGGTCTTTTCTTTATTGTCATATGCTTCTCCTATAATGGCCTCTCTCTTAGGCATTCGTACCAAAATTTTCCGGTCTTCCACTTCATATTTCTTGAAATTCTCTGGTACTTCAAACAATGATTCTTCCCCTTCTTGTCTCACTACTTTCCTTTTCTTTTTCTTTTGACTTCCTTCACTTCCTTTTTTTGAATTTATCGTTTTAATACTCGCAAGGGGTTCTTCTTCTTTTTGGGTTAACACTCCTATGTCTTCTAAGTAGTGTTCCTCTGAGTCGAAGTAAGTATCCATCACAATGGATTCTAGATCATCGTCACTCTCTTCTTCTTCCATGGACTCACTAGGATCACACTCTTCCAATAAGGGCTGACACATGAACACTGAAATATCGTAACCCTCCTCATCGCAATGGGGTGTCCATTGTTCCTCATTGACTGCAATGTCCATGGTAGCTAAGATTTCTGCCCAACCATGAGGCTCAAATTCCTCATCAGGAAATATCATCGGAGTATAGGCTGGGTCTTTTATTGGTCTATCTCCCGGGGGAGCTCCTTCTTCTCTCGCTTTTCGGCGCTTTTCCTCTTCCTCCGCGACCTTGCACATCCACAAGTGAGTATCTTCATGCAACCAGGATGGTTCAGGTGAACTTCCAGAATGCACGGAGATAGAATCTTCTTTTGCTTTGTGGATAGGATTCCACTGTAGGGGTGGTACATCTCTAAAGGTGTGATCCTTCAGATTGACCTTGGTGGTGACCCCTAAGTGCTGTAAGTACAAGGAGTTGGTTCCCCAATCTTGTACTATTTGTAATTGTCGTAGGAAGGGTCTTCCTAGGATCATCTCGTAAACATTATTCTTCTCAAAGTCACATATGGCAAACGTATGTTCAAACTCTACACCACAAGTGGTTAGAGTTATCCCTTCAAGCAATCCGAGAGGTCTTTCAAAATGACCATCTGCCATTTGAAGTTTCATTCTCGTTGGTCTTAAGGTGGGTTTGCCCCATCGTTTCCACAAGGAGGTAGTTGCGATAGCAACTCCCGCACCCGAATCCACAATTGCTTTGGTTGTGTAACCTTGATAGGTGATCGGAAGATAAGTGTTACCTTCTTCACCTTCGCTCATGTCTCCTATCTTGTCGAGAGGTATCTCGGGAACTTTCTGCTTAGAGCCTACTTTTGGTAAATTGGATTCAAGTTCTGGAACCTGATCCTTCACATGATTCCAGAGCTCCGGTTTTGCCTTGAGCAGCTCCTCTACAGTGAGGTGACATTGAACCTTAGTGTTCTTCACCACATCAGTGTTCCTAGGAATCACTGAGTCTTCATTTCTTACCAATATCGTGGGCGCTCTGATCTGGAGAGATTCAGATTCCCATGGGCCTGTGAAATGAGGCAACTCTTGTAGAGAATTAGATTCAAAATCTAATCTCTCATCCTCTTGTTGCTCTGCTTGATCCCCATAGATAGAGGGAATGTCTTGGGGAAATTGATCACGAAGATCATCAATCTCAGGAATCGGAGGGGAATCACCCTTCTCCTTGGCCCATTTCTCTTCTTGTATTTCCCGCAAGAACTCTGGAGAGTACTGTTGTATTGAAGGAGGTATTCCAGCATCCGTGGAATTAGGAACATAAGCTACCATTTGTGGTGAGCTTCCTCTTTCAACAACTGGTTGAGCCTGTGGAGGTAAGGAAACTTGTGATTTGTTTACCAACTGCTCTAATCTTTCTAGTAAGCCTTGGAAATGCAATTCCGGCTTGACAGCGTTCGTCTGATTGAACTTTTGGCTAGTCTCAAGTATAGCTTGAGCTTGTTCTACCATTTTCATGCACATCTTCATCCGTTCAATCTCTAAGTCGGCTCTAGGGTAACTCCTGTCTAGGTTTGCAGCTGTTGGCCCTTCTTGAAGTCGAGCCTGGTAGGCTTTAAACATCATGTCCAAGCCTTCAGGAGTGGGGTCAGCTAATACTGATCCTACTCGGGGTGGTGGGTGGGTTACGAGGGGTGTGTTAGAGGGTGGAGAAATGGAGGGTGATGGGGATGGTTGTGGAGGAAGTGTGTGGGAGCGCGGTTGAGATGTGATTTCTGTGATTTTTGCCTTGGTTTCTCTCACGCTTTCCTCAAGTTCATTTATCTTTTTTGCCCATTGTCTCTTCATTCTTTCACGACTCTCCTTCCAGGCTCTAGTCCTCTTTTTGGTTATACTCTCTGTTTCACTCACCTCGGGGCTCTGTTCGGGGCCTGCACCTTTGTGTTGTTGAAGTGCCTGGGCTCTTGTGATCACCTGCACAGGTGCAGTGGAAGTCACGCTTCCTATGGAGTCTACAACTAATCCCACAACATTGATAGGAGTGATCTTAGGCATGTAATTGGGGTTTTTTGGGCAATCTCGTAGGAGATGCTCTTTCCCGCAGTCTTGACAAAAGCCCTGAATGGTCACTGGCTGAGGCTGTGTAGGGGCAGGCAGTGGACAATCACGTATAAGGTGATCTCCCTGACATCTGAAGCATGGCCCTCTAGGAAATGGGGGTCGTACCTGCCTAGGTTGAGGTCTAGAGTTGGGGTTTGTGTACATGACATTAGGATACTCCGGTTCCCCACTATTTTCACTTGGGTCCTCATAGTAGTATGACTCGTTATGCTCAGGTGACTGCATGTGGTAAGCCTGTGGGCTATCAATATATGTGGAGTCAAAACTGTGGTCACTTGGATCACTGTCTGATAGCAATGGGGTGACTGGAACTATGGCTCTATTCGGATTTTCTTCAGTAGAGGCATACTTCACTGGGATCACATTGGTTGGAGTAGGGGGTTGTTGCACTAGGACTGGTTGAGGTCTCTGCTGCCCTTGATAAGGTGGCTGATAAGTTTGTTGTGGTCTGTTGTATTGTGGTGATGGGTACTGATTCTGGTACCTACCATGTTGCGGATATGGCTGAGGATAATTTTGCCTAACAGTTTGTTTGTTATATGGGCAGTCTTGTGCCGTGTGATTGGTATACCTGCGCTCTATGGTGCAGTACTGGCTACTAGGATTCACCTGAGGTTGGGCCATAATGGGGCACACACTTGCCATATGTTCACCGCCACAATTGTAACACCGCTTAACTGGGGCAAATCTAGGAATTTGCTTGCTAGAGACACCTAGTTTTTGGGCTACCTTCTCTGCAAGTTCCTCGATGGATGTGGATTGACCAGATGTCTGTTTACTAGAGCTATCAGAATCCTTATAGATTTTTGATAGCTCTAACTCTTCGCCTAGATTGTCCTCAATGTCTATGCACACGCGCACGCATTCCTCTATCGTTCTAGGGTCCTTCAGGTACACATATGACCTGAGCTTAGTGCTCAACAATCCATCTAGGAACAAGGCCACTTGTTTGGCTGGTGTGGGTAACTCTGGCATAGGGCATCTCTCCAGGTACTGTCTAAATCTTCTTCCAGCTAGTCTGACCGTCTCTTGAGGTGTTTGTTTGAAACTATGAATTAGTGAGGAGGTGTTATGCCTGATTCCACTCTTAGAAAACTCGACAATAAATGCCTCTAAGAGTTGGTCTATGTTTCTGAAATGCCTCTCATTCAGTGGTTGGAACCACGTAAGGGCAGTGTTCCTAAGGGTTAGACCGAAAGCATTATATTGTGTGAATAGGTCCTCCACTTGTTCAGCTTTCAACACTTGTCGAAATTCGGCCACATGGTCATAAGGATCTCCCGTGCCATCGAAATAATTCTTCATGGACTTCACAAGTTGGGTTGGTCGTAGGGTCCTAGTGTGTTCTCTCGGCCTTGGCAAAGGAAACTCATCAATGTCCCGGTGATTCCATGGGGTTCTATGTCTCTCAGTTTCTACTCTATTCCTTTCTGTTCCCGTTCTTTCTCTTCCCAGGGAGTTGGCAAAACTTACCTCAGGTTTGTCTCTACCTCTATCTCTTTGAACGCCATGAGAGTGGGAGGTCCCAGTTCCTTGATGACCAAAGGATACATTAGACCTTGGTTGGGGAAAAACAAATTCACCCTTCCAAGTGTAGGCATGTCTGCCCTGCTCAGTGACCACGAAGATTCTCTCTGATGCAGTATCTAGGTAGGTTACTTGGCCTGGGCTATCAGGGTCTTTAAACTCGTAGATTGTGAGGGTGTTCCCCTCCTGAGGTTGAGAAGTTCTATATCTCCAAAAAGCCTCATCGGTCTCCCGATTTAAAAGCAGATCTATGCTTT
Organism: Ceratopteris richardii; assembly: GCA_020310875.1. NCBI lineage: Eukaryota > Viridiplantae > Streptophyta > Polypodiopsida > Polypodiales > Pteridaceae > Ceratopteris > Ceratopteris richardii. Next base: position 120,633,547 of record CM035430.1, on the reverse strand, counting down.
TATTATCTTGTGGAATCCACTCAGGAGTCATGATTCTGGTCAAGACAGACTTACCGCGGGGAGTTCTTGGCTCTCTCTCTAAGTTCCCTTGCTCTATATCTCCTATGTCGGCCTCCGCAATCACATTTCCAAACTCATCAGTTCTATCGGGAAGAGTGGTGACTACATATATAGTCCCCTCTTTATCTAGGTATGCTCCATTCTCAAACTTGACTACCGGGTGGTCTATTCCATGGGGTTGGTCGGGGTTCTTAATCTGGACCACTGATCTTCTCAGTCCGTCTTCGTAGATGCGAGCACCTAGACGATTCGTCCTGATATATTCCAACTGAGTTTTATAAGGCCCCTCTGGCTTTTCTAGATATGCCAACCCTGAACTACCTACTGATCTCTCCATGTGATAGGACATCTCAGAATCACTTGTTTCGGATCTGGCAGTGTATGGGTAATCACTCAACTGCTGGGCCCAAGACCTGGCAGTGTGATTGACACTAGCTTCAGAAGATCTGAGGCTTCGTCTGTCTCGGCCTAAGTGTCTGCCTGATCTAAGGTTCATATGCCTGATTTATTCACCCCCTGGAACCCAAGCACACTCTCGTTGCAGGTTGATTTTGCCCCAATTACTTTGTTCTTTTTAGTTGAACAGTATGTTTATGGTCTTGTCTGAAATTGCGTCGTCAGGAGTACTTAAATGAATTTCCGCACTTGAAGAGTGATCGATTCCCGTTTACCTTTTTGTCCCTTAGTGTTTTCGCACTTAAGACCTACTTATTTTCTTGCACTTGGGTGATTAATTCTCTTGGACTTACTTCGTGCCTAATGTTGCCCTAGTTAATTACCACACCTAAGTCGTACTTAGCCTAGGCTAGGAATTGACAAAGGGGGGGGTTATAAGATCTTCCAACCTCAATCCGCTGGTTGACCCGACAGCTATGCAAGCCCAGGAAGCCTTCTCCCAGGCCCGGTACTCACTCTTGCTAGCTTGCTTTGATTGCCTTGAGTGCCCACAAAGTTCCTGCAAAAACTCACCAGTTAGTATAGCTTTATTGCCACAAGTATTTGAACGACCTGCTTCAATAATTTTTAACCCCCATGGGTAGCTCACTGTATCCCCTGTCTCTGAGAATCACTTAGTCCCACCTATCTCGGGTTTCTATGCTTTTTGCCCCCTACCACGGTTCTAAGTTTTACCAATATGTCAAACACCAAGCTCACTACCCTTCAACCACTCAAAAAAAATTATCTCTCAATTTTCATGCGTTAATGGCCGTGTATCGCGATAGGTCGGGTCGGGGTGTCGCGATAGCTCGGAGTGTCGCGATACCTTGAGGTGTCGCGATAGCTCGGAGTGTCGCGATACCTTGGGGTGTCGCGATAGCTCGGAGTGTCGCGATAGCTTGAGGTGTCGCGATAGCTCGGAGTGTCGCGATACCTTGGGGTGTCGCGATAGCTCGGAGTGTCGCGATACCTTGAGGTGTCGCGATAGCTCGGAGTGTCGCGATACCTTGGGGTGTCGCGATAGCTCGGAGTGTCGCGATACCTTGAGGTGTCGCGATAGCTCGGAGTGTCGCGATACCTTGGGGTGTCGCGATACCTCGGAGTGTCGCGATACTTTGGGGTGTCGCGATACCTCGCGGGGTGTCGCGATAGCTCGAGATATGGCGAATTTTCCTGTTCTATCTAGGGTTTCTAGGAGCTCTAGGCCTGCGCAATGCCGTGGTGCACTCAGAATCGTGAGAGGTCGAGCTTTTCGGAGTGTCGCGATAGCTCGAGCTCAACGCCTCGGGGACTGTGTAGGCAGTTTCTGTACCTGCTGAGCTGGCTGGAGATGGTGATGGAGCTGGTACCTGCAAGAAGCATGCAAAAAACACACAAATGCAAACACACACAATCGCTCTCTCTCAAACTCGCACACAACAACTGAGGGAAAGGAAGGGAAGAGGGGATATGTAGTGGGGAAGGAGGTGGAGGTGGAGATGGAGATGGAGAAAAAAATCAGAAATTTACCTACTACTTACCATTCCAACGCGTCCTCTCTACGTCTTACCATCACACGCTCGTCCTCAAAGCTCGATCCCCGGCAACGGCGCCAAAATTTGGTGTAGCTCAGTGATGAGTAGCACCTCCTTTAATGTCAATCCGGGAAGACATGAGGATGGTATGAAGACCACGAGCAAGTGGAAGCACAAGTGTGTGAGTGAGAAGCACACAAGCATGCACACACATACACACACACGCGCACACACAGTAAGAACAAGGAGAGTAAGACAATGGAATCACTTCTATTGCAAGAAAGTTCTCATACAAGCTCAAACTACAAGAAGCTACCTCAAAAATGAGCTCTCTAGCTCTATTTATAGTTCTTGACTAGCTTTGGCCCTGTTCAGACCTAGTGTCCGGCCTAGTTAAAAATTAGGTTCCGGGGCTTATTTGAGGGCCCAAACAAGATCTAAAAATTATGAAAATTGGCAGGCAAGTACATCTAAGGCTCCCCAAGCTCGAGGACTCCTCGGCTTGTACAAAATGGAGCTACAAAAAAGGTGAAAAGATATTTACAAGGGTTTGTAGTGATGAGAATCACTTTAGAATGATGTTGGGGTTTTTGGAAAAAATGAAGGGTAGCCTCAGTGCTAGATCTGCATATGTGTCCATACTTGCTTCTTCCCGCATCCTGTCAACACTTTCCCTCTGCACTTAACACCCTCCCTGCATCCACCCCCATTAATAATGTATTTAATAACATGTATCAGTGCATGTCTCAGTTACAACAACACTATCAGCACCTCAATGCTCAGCATACAAGTTTATTCAGGAGTCACGAAGCGTTACAAGGAAGATTTATTGACTTAGAGCAAGAGAAGAAACAATTACAACAGCAGTTCAGCGCATTGCAAGAACAACATGAGCAATTAGTGGCAAATCCACCGCAGCCAGATGTCGAAGAAAGACAACAAATGGATGATCTGCTACACTCCCAAATCACAGAGAACCTCAAGCTCCGCCGCAACATGGCTCTATTATGAAAGCATATGTCTGCAGCCCTGGAAGAAAATCGACGGCTTCAGACACAAAACGAAGAGAACTTGGAATTAGCAATGGACGGTTCCCCACAAGAAATTGACCCGGAGAAGTTTAAGGCCATTCCCTCGGACAATATGCAAATCATATTGGAAACCCATGCTGATCTCCTCGAAGCCCATGCAGCCTTAGAAAAGGAAAGAGACGAACTATGAAGGCAATTGGCAGCTCAACCAGCATCACCCAAAGAAGTCCCAACCACAGCTGACACGACTGACGAAGTAGCAGCGCTCAAAGCACAACTTGAAGAACTACAAAAGAAAGTGCTTGTGTATGAACGCCAACCCTCCCCCTTGGTAGAACCAGAACCTGAAGACCTAGTACCAATCAAAGTAGAGGAAACCTTTGAGGACCCGTACGTTCCGATGCCAGCACCTGGAGGCAAGCGAACAGATGAGGGCATGGACACCCTTGAAATAGAGGCTCCAGAATGGATGCAGAAATTGGAAAAAGTGGCCACAACTCATGATGATAGGGTGGCAGTCCAGATAGCATCAATGTCACGCTTAGAAGAGGTGGTCATAAAATTGGACTATTTTAGGAATCTCTCTCATCACAGGTGGATCGGCACCTCCGACGACTTGTATGTTCCTTTTTGTGTCTTAATGACGGACTATAATGCTGAAATCAAGCACCACACCTCACGGGAACCAACCTCTGCCACACAGTTTGCACCAGACGACATCCCAGAAAGTGCCAAGCAGGGAAATATTCGCCAACCGACTTGGAGAATTCGGCTGCTTGAAACCTACCCGGAAATGAATCGCACATGGAATAACATGCCCTTGTATATCAAGTACAATCCCTGCTACTGTCCTGTTTTCCGAAGAAGGTCGTGGCCGGAATACACAAAGATGGTGCTGACAACCAAAGGCTGCGAGAAGTGGCTCAACTATGTCTACTTAGAACCACCTAAAGGTCAACCTACCATAGGGTATATGATAGCGACAATACGGCATTGGGGTGTCAGGTTCAAAAACATACCAGATGTCATGACACAGATGTGTCTTAAAATTTTTGAACTCATGATAGTCACCTTCCGGACCTTCAAGAATGTTAAGGAACCTCACCTCTCTGCGCTCGGATTTAATGAAGGCAATCAGGATCTTGTTTATGACATGAGCACAACGCCCTCTATTAATGTTGTTTATGCATGGCATGCCCGCATAAAGTACCTACCGGCCTGCTTCAAACAGACATTTGAAGAGATGTTTGTCACCGGGTTCTGGGAATACCACTCAGAGATCTTCATTCCCAGGCCCTCACATTTATTACAATTGTTTGCAGTGGAACAAGCTCTCCATTCAGATAAGTTACGTATGCCACATCCAGAGGTTCCCGGGCCGGTAGATTGGGATGCTCTACTCACGGACTTGGCCAAAGGATTGAGGATTGCCGAACATCACTTAGCGCAGGATGTCGTTGAGTACTACATCCAAAAACCCACACAACAAGGGTCTGTCAGGGACTGTTGGTGCAGACCAATCACCAATTGAAGGCTTGGAAGATCAAATGATGAAGGAAGAATCAATTCCTAAAGTGTGGAAGAAGATTACATTCAGAGGACAAGAGAAGTGTACACATATGTACATTAGTATAGTCATAGATGACTTAGATCTTTTGTTCAGTAAGAATCATGTACAAATTATCTATAAATACTTTGAGAAAAGTCGGGGCATGTATGAGAGCATATGTGACAATAGTTAGAATCAAAGTTTTGAGGAAGTTAGAAGTCATGAAAAAGAGGAAAGTGATTTTGAGTTAGTTCTCATCACTCAGTTGTAATTCTTCTGAGTAAAGGAAAAAATATTTGCGCCCGATGTTTCTGCGTGTTCTCCTTCTACAGTAGATCAATTGTGAAATGCTTTTGTACAAGTCTAAGTTGAGAGTTGCTTGACCTCTGTGCAAAGTTTTAGTTTCCAATTGTAATCAGGCTGAGTGAATTAAGTGTAGGAACATTCATATGTGAAGTGTGTTCACTGGTTCCTAAACAGGCGCAAATTTTCGAAGTCAATGTTTTGGTCATTTCTCCTAGCACAGTTTAAAGTTTTACATGAGTGAGGGCTTAATCTTTAAGTTGGAAGATAAGCTACTTATGTCTAGAAGCATTTTGTAAAACGGGTTCTATTCGAGGAGAACCAAGTCTTAAAAGTTACAGGTGTAAAGTCGACTGTTTTGAGTAACAGTTTTTGACATAGGTAACTTGAGAAGTTGATTTCTCAAGCTACACTTAATCTTTTGATGAGATTCAACTTGGAGTAGATGCGCAATCTCTAGGAGATACTTCGTACAAAGTTTCATAAAAAACTTTACACGTTTGATAGGTCAATGTGGAGAAATAGTGCAGCAGACTTTTTTGTGTTTCATCTTCTTCACAGATTTGTTAATTTTTTGATGATTAGCAATTGATCCTCTAAATTAGTGGAGTGTTTGACTTACTCTTGGTATAGAGGTGCTCTAATCACAAGAGTAAGTTGTTCTTTTGGAGATTAACATTCTCCATCAGTGGTATCAGAGCAGGAGACATCAATTTGAAGAAAAGGAGGATCCCGACTGCTGCAAATTCAAGAAATTCAACACTTGAAGGACTAAGAAGTGAAAGCTTGGAGTCAAAGCTTGAGGAGAAGACTATTTGACATCAAGAAAGGCAAAAGGAGTTCAATTCGAAGTAAAGGTACATACATTGTTTGTAAAGCTTGAAGTTTTCAATACACAGGTGAATACAAGATGGGAGAAAGCTTGCAGATTGATAAGCTAGATAGGGAGAACTATCCAGCATGGTCCATGAGGATGGAAGCACACCTCATGAGCAAAGATCTTATATCATTTATTACAGGAGATGAAGAAAAACCTGAGTTTGCAGATCCAAGTATTCCTACTAGGGAAGAACTTGCAATGTTGAAGACTTGGATGAGAAAGGATGCTCAAGCAAGGAGCATCATTTACATGGCTGTAAATGATTACCTTTTACCTCACATCAGAGGTTTGGAAAGTGCTACAGATGTTTGGAATGCCTTGGAAGAGCATTTCCAAAATACAACTAAGTCAAGGAAGTCCTCACTATGGGCTGAGTTCACAACCTTCAAGAAGAAGAGCTCACAATCAATTTCAGATTATGTGGCAAGGATGAAAGATATTGCAGATAGCTTGGGAGCAGTGGATGAAGATATTGAAGAAGAAAAGTTGGTAAGACAAATACTTACAGGTTTGAGAGGAGATGAGAAGTGGAAGCCTTTTATATTGTCCATAGAGTTGTCACTTGATCACTTTACTCCTGACCTTAATCAATTGCTAGGACACATGCTAACTTTTGAGCAGGATCTTAAAGGAGACAATGATAGAAGTACAAGTCAAGCTATGTACTCCAAGGACAAGAAAAAGAATGGCAAGGGAAAGCAATCAAATGATGATGAAGGGAATTCAAACCAAGCTAATTTCACAAAAGGGAAGACAAATTTCAGAGGTAAAGGAAGAGGAGGTAAGAACAAAGATAATGCTAAAGCTTGTTGGATTTGTGGCAGAACAAATCATTTGGCAAATGATTGTTGGTATAATAATCAAAATGGTGGAAGCAATAATCAGAATTATAACCAAAGAGGTAGAGGAGGCAGAAACCAAAGAGGCAATTTCAGAGGAAGAGGTGGTAGGACATCATATGGTAGAGGAGGTGGAAGAAACTTCCAATCTCAGTCCTACAACAACAATTATTACAATTATGCATCAGATCAGAAGGATGACATGACTCTTATCTTGAATGCAACTCATGAATCAATGGGAGAAGATCAAAGAGTGTTCTATATTGACTCAGGATGTAGCAACCATCTGAGTGGGAATCTATCCTTAATGACTGATATGGAAGCAAGGGTGAATGGACATACAGTTCAAACAGGTGACAATACTAAACATAAAGTGGAGAGCATTGGATCAGTGAAGACAAAGAGTGGAAGTACACTTCTGAGTAAGGTACTTTATGTTCCTACTATTCCTAAAAATTTGATAAGTGTAGGGCAAATTGTGGAGAAAGGATATGAGGTAAGATTCACAAATGATGGTGTTTATGTACAAGATCCAAATCAGGGATATAGAAACATAATTGCAGGTAAAAAGGAAGGAAGATTGTTCACTCTCAAAGTCCAAGGTAATGTGGGACATGCATTGTTTACCTATGGAAGTCAAAAGGTATCTGAATTAGACCTTGGCATAAAAGGCTAGGTCATTTCAATGAGAGAGCTATAAAGGAGATGTCAAAGAATCAGGTGGTGCTTGGATTGCCAAATATTGAAGGGCAACATATGGTGTACAAGTGTGAAGCTTGTCAATTAGGTAAAGCACATAAGAGTTCTTACAACAAATCAGGGTACAAGTATTCAAATATGCTTGAATTGGTTCATACAGATGTATGGGGTCCCTCAAGGGACTATAGCATAAATGGATCCAGATATTATGTGTTGTTTGTTGATGATGCAACCAGGTGGATTACTTTGTATGTAATCAAGGATAAATCAGAAGTTTTCAAGACATTCAAACATTTTCATGCTTATGCAGAAAGGATCACAGGGCAAAAGCTCAAGAGGTTAAGATCAGATGGAGGGGGAGAGTATTTCTCAAAAGAGTTTGATGATTATTTGTGGAATGCAGGTATCAAAAGAGAAGTAACTTGCAGGTACTCCCCTCAACAGAATGGAGTAGCAGAAAGGAGGAATAGGACTCTTGTAGAGTTTGCAAGGGCCATGATGAAGGAAAAGAATTGTCCAAATTACTTATGGGCAGAAGCCATTAACACTGCAACATATCTTGTGAATAGGTTGCCTTGCAAAGCTTTGGATGGAGGAACCCCTTATGAAGCATGGTGGGGTAAGAAGCCTAGTCTTGATCATTGTAAAGTATTTGGATGTATTGCATATGCTTATGTTCCTTCACAATTAAGACATAAGCTAGAACCAAAAGCAGAGAAGTATGTGTTTATTGGATATGATGATAGACAGATGGGTTATAGGTTGTGGAGTCCATCCACAAAGCAATTTCTTGTTACTAAAGATGTGACATTTGATGAGCAAAATATGTGGTATACAGGATCACCAAATGAGTATACAGGTGTTGAAGAAATTCAAAGGAAAGGAAAGGCAAAGGTAAAAGTATGTGAAGAAATTGTTGATGAAGTTGACTCTAGATGTAGAGTGCAGGATCATGTAGAAGAAGGGCCAAGATTTGATCCAGAATCAAATGAGGCTGAAACTTCAAGAAGTGCAGAAATCAGAAGATCTACAAGAGAAAGGAAAGAACCTATAAGGTATAGTTATGATACATCTTTCCTAACAACAAAAGATTATGCTTACATTGTGAAGACAGAAGAAGATCCAACCACTTATGAAGAAGCCAGAGGTAAACAGAATTGGGAGAAGGCAATGCAGGAAGAGTATGATGCTCTACTTGAAAATGAAACTTGGGAACTAGTACCAAGACCAAAGAATCAGAAGGTCATTGGATGTAAGTGGGTATATAAAACAAAGAGGTTTGCAGATGGTAAGGTGTCTAGATATAAGGCTAGACTTGTGGTCAAAGGTTATGCCCAAACTTATGGGGTAGATTATGATGAAACCTTTAGTCCTGTTGCTAAGATGTCTACAATTAGGACATTGATTGCTATTGCTGCTTGCAAGGGATGGAAATTATCACAATTGGATGTGAAAAATGCATTTCTGAATGGATACATTACAGATGAAGTATATATGGAGCAACCAGAAGGCTTCATGGAATCAATTGGATCAGATTATGTGTGTAAGCTCAAGAGAGCTTTATATGGGTTGAAGCAAGCCCCAAGAGCTTGGAATTACAGATTGGTCAAGTTCTTGAATGAATGTGGATTTCAAGCATCAAAGGCAGATAGTAGCTTGCTAGTGAAGGCAAGTGAAAATGGATACATTTACATGTGCATTTATGTTGATGATATTATTGTTACAGGAACAGATGCTCAAGGAATCAATGAACTCAAGAAGCAAATAGAGAAGGAGTTTAAGATAAGTGACTTGGGAAACTTATCTTATTTTCTAGGAATGCAGATTGTGTATACTCAACATGGAGTATATGTTTCACAAGAGAGATATTTGAAGAATCTTCTAGTCAAGTTTAACATGGAAGATTGCAAGACTTCAACCACTCCATTGGAGGTAAATCATAAATTAAGCAGGTATGGAGGTGAAGAATTCAATGACATGAAGAAATATCAGAGTTTGGTAGGTAGTCTAATCTATGCTACCTTGACAAGGCCAGATCTATCATATGCAGTAGGTGTGTTGTCACAATTTATGCATTGTCCAAAGAAGACTCATTGGATTGCAGCCCAAAGGGTACTCAGATATATCAAAGGAACCCTAAGTGAAGGTTTGTATTATGGTTTCACTTCTGACACACGAATCAAAGTGTTTAGTGATGCAGATTGGGCAGGTGACTCAGATGATAGAAGGTCTACTCATGGATATCTATGTTATGTTGGAGATAAGTTAGTTTCTTGGTGTTCAAAGAAGCAACACACAGTTGCTTTATCATCCACAGAAGCTGAGTATAAAGGAATGGTAGAAGCTGCAAAAGAAGTGATATGGTTGAAGACCTTGATGAAAAGTTTTGAGACTGATCATAGTACTCCAATAATTTTTGGAGACAATATGAGTTCTTTGTATTTGGCAGCTAACCCTGTTTTTCATGCCAGGACTAAGCATATAGAGATTCAGTATCATTTCTTGAGGGAAAAGGTACTAGATAAAGAGATTGAAGTGATGTACACTCCAACAAAAGAACAAGTGGCAGATATGATGACAAAGAGTCTGGATGGACCTAAGTTACAAAGGTTCAAAGACATGGCAAGTATAAAGAAGACAAAGAAAACCTCAATTGATGATTGAGGGGGAGCTGTTGGTGCAGACCAATCACCAATTGAAGGCTTGGAAGATCAAATGATGAAGGAAGAATCAATTCCTAAAGTGTGGAAGAAGATTACATTCAGAGGACAAGAGAAGTGTACACATATGTACATTAGTATAGTCATAGATGACTTAGATCTTTTGTTCAGTAAGAATCATGTACAAATTATCTATAAATACTTTGAGAAAAGTCCGGGCATGTATGAGAGCATATGTGACAATAGTTAGAATCAAAGTTTTGAGGAAGTTAGAAGTCATGAAAAAGAGGAAAGTGATTTTGAGTTAGTTCTCATCACTCAGTTGTAATTCTTCTGAGTAAAGGAAAAAATATTTGCGCCCGATGTTTCTGCGTGTTCTCCTTCTACAGTAGATCAATTGTGAAATGCTTTTGTACAAGTCTAAGTTGAGAGTTGCTTGACCTCTGTGCAAAGTTTTAGTTTCCAATTGTAATCAGGCTGAGTGAATTAAGTGTAGGAACATTCATATGTGAAGTGTGTTCACTGGTTCCTAAACAGGCGCAAATTTTCGAAGTCAATGTTTTGGTCATTTCTCCTAGCACAGTTTAAAGTTTTACATGAGTGAGGGCTTAATCTTTAAGTTGGAAGATAAGCTACTTATGTCTAGAAGCATTTTGTAAAACGGGTTCTATTCGAGGAGAACCAAGTCTTAAAAGTTACAGGTGTAAAGTCGACTGTTTTGAGTAACAGTTTCTGACATAGGTAACTTGAGAAGTTGATTTCTCAAGCTACACTTAATCTTTTGATGAGATTCAACTTGGAGTAGATGCGCAATCTCTAGGAGATACTTCGTACAAAGTTTCATAAAAAACTTTACACGTTTGATAGGTCAATGTGGAGAAATAGTGCAGCAGACTTTTTTGTGTTTCATCTTCTTCACAGATTTGTTAATTTTTTGATGATTAGCAATTGATCCTCTAAATTAGTGGAGTGTTTGACTTACTCTTGGTATAGAGGTGCTCTAATCACAAGAGTAAGTTGTTCTTTTGGAGATTAACATTCTCCATCAGGGACGATAGACGTGAGAGAGGGGGGGGGTGTTAGCAGCAGACAAGGAACTGAAGGACTGACAAGGCATGGCAGTCAGAGAAGAGATTCAGAAGGGAGGGAAGGCACAAGCAGACAAGGGAGTCAACGACGATCTGGCAAGTAGGCCAATAATTTTCTTCAAGAAGAAGCAAGTAAGAGCAGTCACGCAGATCTAGCACTAAGGCAACCTTTAATTTTTCAAAACCCTTACACCAATTAAAGTGATTCTCATCACTAACGACCCCTGTAAATACCATTTCATATTTTTGTAGCTCCATTTTGTGCAAGCCAAGGAGTCCTTGAGCTTGAGGAGCCTTAGAAGTACCTACGTATCAATTTTCATATTTTTTAGACTCTATTTAAGCCCTCAAATTGGCCCTGGAACCTAATTTTTAACTAGGCCGGACACTAGGTCTGGACAGGGCCAAAACCTAGTCGAAAACTATAAAAAGAGCTAGAGAGCTCATTTTTGGGGTTAGATTGTAATTGAAACGAACTTGTAAGAGCTTTTTGAAAGTAATCTAACTCCATTGCTTCTCACTCCTTGTCTTGCCGTGTGTGTGCGTGTGTGTGTATGTGTGTGCATGTTTGTGTGCTTCTCACTCACGCACTTGTGCCGCCACTTGCTCGAGGTCTTCATACCATCCTCACGTCTTCCCGGATTGACATTAAAGGAGGTGCTACTCATCACTGAGCTACACCAATAATATAATCCTTCCTTTATAGTTCTTTTGATATATCTAAGAACTCTTTGTCCTGCAACCCAATGTTGATCCTTCGGACAATGCATAAACTGTGAGAGAACTCTCACTGCATAATTGAGATCCGGTCTTGTCAACGTAGCATAAATTAAGCTTCCCACTAATGACTGATACTTCCTCATATCTTTAAACTCTGCACCACCATATTTTCTGAGTTTATGATTTACTTCAAGCGGTGTTGAAGCTTCTCTGCAATTCTCCATGTTAAACTTCTTCAGTAAGTTTAGGAGATACCTTTCTTGTGAAACATATACACCATGATCTGCATATGTAACTTCCATTCCAAGAAAATATGATAATTTTCCTAGATCACTGATCTTGAACTCTTTTTCAAGCAATCTCTTTACCTCTTTGATTCCTTCATCTGAGGTTCCTGTGATTATTATGTCATCTACATAAATACAGATGTAGATCATACCTTCATCTGTTCTCTTAACGAGTAGACTTGCATCTGCCTTTGAACTTTGGTATCCAAGGTCATTGAGATACTTCACAAGTCTGTAATTCCAAGCTCTTGGAGCTTGCTTCAATCCATAGAGAGCTCTTCTTAATCTACAAACATGATCTGGGTAACTGGAATTTACAAACCCTTTAGGCTGTTCCATGTAAACTTCATCTGATATATATCCATTCAAAAATGCATTCTTTATATCCAGTTGACTTAGCTTCCATCCTTTTGATGCTGCTATAGCAATCAATGTCCTTATGGTTGACATCTTTGCCACCGGACTAAACGTCTCATCATAATCTATGCCATGTGTCTCAGCATAGCCTTTGACCACCAGTCTAGCTTTGTATCTGGCTATCCTTCCATCTGCAAGTTTTTTAACTTTGTAAACCCATTTATTTCCAATCACTTTCTTACCATTTGGTTTTGGAACAAGTTCCCAAGTCTTTTTCTCTTCCAGCGCATTGAACTCCTCCTTCATTGCTTCTTCCCATTGTTTCTTACCTTTTGCTTCACTGTAATTATGAGGTTCTTCATCTTCCTTTACTAAGTAAGCATAATTTTTCTGAGTCAAATAAGAAGTGTCATAAGAATACCTTATTGGTTGTTTTCTTACTCTGTTTGACCTTCTTAGCTCATATTCTTCATGTGTATCTGAATACACATCTTCAACAAATCTTGGTTCATCTTCGTTTCTCATACCTGATCCAATCCTGGATGTACTTGCCTACATATGATCTTCATCTCCATTCACCTACATATGTGATTTTCTTTTTTCTTTCCTTCTTATCTCTTCTTCAAGTGTTTCAACACTATGCTCTTTATCTGTATACCAGCTCTTTCCTTCATCAAATGTCACATCTCTGGAAACAGTAAACTATTTGGTTAAAGGACTCCATAACCTATAACCCATCTGCTTTTCATCATATCCGATGAACACATATTTTTCAGCTTTTGGTTCAAGCTTATGTCTCAGTTGTGATGGTACATAAGCATAAGCAACTGATCCAAACACTTTACAATGATCAAGTGTTGGTTTCTTACCCCACCAAGCTTCATAAGGGGTCATCCCATTCAAAGATGTACATGGTAATCTATTTACCAGATATGTAGTTGTATTTACAGCCTCAACCAAAGATAATTTGGACAATTCTTCTCCTTTAGCATTGCTCTTGCAAACTCAACTAGAGTTCGGTTTCTTCTTTCTACTACTCCATTTTGTTGTGGTGTATACCTGCAAGTTATTTTTCTTTTGATACCTGCATTCCACAGATAATCATTGAACTCTCGAGAAAAATATTCTCCTCCTCCATCAGACCTTAGTCTTTTGAGTTTCTGTCCTGTAAGTCTTTCAGCATATGCATGAAAATGCCTGAAAGCTTCAAATACTTTTGACTTCTCTTTCAAAACATAAAGAGTTATCCATCTTGTTACATCATCAATAAAAAGAACATAATACCTTGAGCCGCTGATAGATCCTTCTTTTGTTGGTCCCCATACATTTGTAAGTATGAGTTCTAACACATCATCCTGTTTGTACCCTTTCTTCTGAAATGGTAACCTGTGGGCTTTTCCCATCTCACAGGCTTCACATTTGTGAATCATATGTTGATTCTTCATATTTGGTAATCCTCTCATGGATTGTTTCTCCACCATAATTTTGATTCCTGTTTCATTAAAATGTCCTAACCTCTTATGCCAGAGGTCTAACTCTGTAAATACCTCATCACCATGTGTGATCAAGGCTTGACCAACATTCCCTTGTACTTTAAGAGTAAAAATTCTACCTTCCTTTTTACCATGGACAATCTGATTGTATCCATTCTCTGGATCTTCAACAAATACTCCTTCCTTTGTAAACCTGCCTTAAAAGCCTTTTTCTACTATCTGACCCACACTGATCAGATTTTTCGGCATCGTTGGAACATACAAAACATTCGTTAGTAGGTCAGCTCCATTCTTACACTTTACCTTTCCAATTGACCTTACATTATGTTTTGTGTTATCACCTGTCTGTACTGTATGATTTGAAATACCTCCTTCAAGTTCTGATAACAATTCTATATTTCCTGACAAATGATTTGAACAACCAGAGTCAATATAGAATACCTTGAGGTCTTCGTTTTCTGTCACACTTATCGAGTTCATCATCAATGTTGTATGACTGTCATTCTGCGTATCATTTGCATAATTGTAGTAGGTAGTGTTGTGAGACGGATTCTGTCCCCAACTTCTTGCTCCACCTCTACCATATCCGCCTCTTTGGCTTTGTCTACCTCTTTGATATCTTCCGCTTCTGCCTCTACTGTTATTGTTCTGATTCTGACTTGATCCTTGAGAATTATGCCTGCAATCATAAGCCAAATGATTGCTTAATCCGCAGATCCAACAAGTCTTCTTGTTGTTAGTTTGATTACCTCTTCCTTTACCTCTTTTTCTGACGTTACCTCTTCCTCTTGCATAATTTGCTTGATCAATCACTTCTTCTTCATCTTTTTCTTTACCTCTATCACCTTTAGCCTATTGTCCCTATTCTCACGTTTGGACCCAAGAATCCCAGGATAAGGATCAAATAAGGAGAGATTACCAAGTCACAAAGATATCAAATAATAGCATGAAGTATATATAAACAGGATAATCAAAAGATTCTTGCTTGTTGTGTAGATCAATCAGAACATGCGAATTGGTTGCAATTAGCACGGGTAGGTGCATTAAAGCAACATCATTCAAAATGTCATACCTTGCAAACTCTGCATAGACTAGGAGTATATTGGCCTTCTATGGAAGCAGATGTCTACAAGTTGTCTAGAGAATGCCCTGTTTGTTGTGAAAGACCACCAGTAGAACATGCCATGTTATATCATATGTCTCTCACACCAGAATGGAGTGAACCATTAGTGATGTACTTGAGGACAAAAATAGTCCCTCAAGGAATGACCTTAGCACGAGAATGCAGTCTAGAGCAGGAAGCTCAAGACTATTCACTTATTGGCGACAATCTATATAAATGAGGAAGAGATGGATACCTAAGACAATGTGTTCATGAAAGCGATTATTTGAGCGTTCTAGAGACTGCACACCAAGGTGTTGCAGGAGGTTATTTTGGCCCTGATAGGATAGTCAAAGCCATACTACTTGCACGATTATGGTGGCCCACTCTTCACATGAATGTACATACCTATGTTAAGAGATGTGATGTGTGCCAGAGAACTCAATTTCCTACTCGCAAAGATGAAATGCCACTGAAACCCATGATGGGAGGACGTGCATTTTCTAAGTGGGTTATAGACTTTGTAGTACCCATTAACCCCCCTACAAAAGGTACACATGCAGAATACATCATTGTTGCAATGGATTATCTTACCAAATGGGTAGAGGCCAAGGCCACAAAGAAGAATGATGCACACACGATTGCAAAATTCTTATTTGAAAATATCTTTACAAGATATGGATTGCCTAGAGTTAGTGAGTGACAGAGGAACTCACTTTCTAATCCAAGTCATTGAATACTTGTTACACGATTTTATGGTGATTCACAAGAAATCTGCACCACATCATCCTCAGGCCAATGGTAAAGCAGAAAGTACTAACAAGATCCTTTGTAACGTAATGATGAAACTCATGAACAACAAACGTTCAGATTGGGGCAAACAGTTACACCACGCTGTTTGGGCATATCGAGTGGCATACAAGACAGTACTCAATGCAACTCCCTTTCAGATGGTTTTTGGTCAAAATGTTGTGCCTCCTTTGGCCTTCTTGATACCCACCCTTAAGGTTGCACAAGAACATTAGTGGACTGGCCATGAATTATCATCAAGAATAATGGACTTGCAACGATTAGGAGAAACCAGGCTGAAAGCAGCAGCAGGTATATATGCAGCAAAGAAGTGATAGAAAGCCTATTTTGATGCACATGTGAAAGACAAAGGCTTAAAAGAAGGAGATTTAGTCCTAGTGTATACATTGAAACAGCATGCACAGAAACTAGAAAAGCGAGGTTATGGACCTATGATCATTAATGGAATCTCGACAAGTGGAGCAGTACAATTAGCCACCCTAGAAGGAGAGATAATGCCATATCAGGAACCTCTTACTGAGGATATGCTTAGAAGACTCACGTTGGCAAAGAAGCATGACGAAGAAAAAAGAATACGTGCAGAAGCTCAAGTAGAAGCTATAGAACGTATTAAGCGCATGAAGCTAAAAAGACAAGGACTAGGGAGAGAACATTATAACCATCTGGAAACAACATCCAGATACCCCATGGCCATGTGTCAACTCATCCTAGCATAGTGGATAGGAGACCATTCATTATAGTCAAGCTAGAGCACGGCAACCCTTCCCATGAGCTCAGGGCTTTAATTGATTCAGGTGCTGCGACTAGTGCGATTAGATGGTCCCACTATAAGGACTCACGAATAGAAACGCGGTCAATGGAGGCATACCTCATAGGGCTAGGAGGCATGGAAACCCCTTTCTTGTATAGTCTTCAATGAACCTCCTATTTTTAGGAGCTACTACTCTACACTCAGCTCGAGGATGAAGGGGGCACCGACTGTGTTCGTGAGCCAATACACGGAGATCGATGATGATTAATCTGCCCAGCCGTGTGGTCTTTCTTGTATTACTCTCTCACTCTCTATAGAAGTGAGCTCCCCCCACATGGCTTGACACATGGGTGCCACATGGCACTCATGTGTGAGCCCATCTAAACAAAGCTAAGAGGTGGTTCACACCTCTTCTTAGGGGTTACTCCATATAACATTTCCTTCCCCTTAGTTCCATTTTTGTCCTCAAAAATGGTATTGGAAGGTCTGCTAGAAAGAGAGAAATAATAGAATCACCACTCCCATTATATCCCCATGTATATAAATACATGGTCCTATCTCCGTGTTGTTTCCCCATATCCTTCCCCTTAAGAAGACTCTTGGGAAGGTAGTCTAAAACTCGAAAATCGTCTCTGAAGGGTGCTAACCCACTCCCATGTAGCACTATCTTCTGAACTATCTTTCCACTTTACTAAAAACTCTTTATACAAGTGACTTCTCGTCCGTTTCTCTCGAGTGCGTAGTATGATCTCAGGCTCATGTGGAGTAGATTGAACAGAAATAGGCTCTACTATCTCACCATCTGGGATGAGGTTGTCAGATTCACCTAGTCTTTTCTTAAGCCGGCTAACATGAAAAACTGGATGAATTTGACTATTCTCTGGAAGTTGGAGCTGGTAAGCCATCTTTCCTATTCTCTTAAGTATTTGGAAAGGTCCACAATACCTAGGAGATAATTTTGGAAAAGGTCCCATCTTCATGGTTTCAGACCTAGATGGAACTCTAAGATAGACTTGCTCTCCTACCTCAAAGTTGATATCTCTCCTGTGAGGGTCAGCATAGGCTCTAGCTCTATCCTGAGCTCTCCTAATGTTGTCCTTAGCAAGTCTAAGCATATCATTCATCTCTTCCAAGAAGTCCTTTGCAGCTTGAACTTTTTCATTCTGCAAGCCTACTGCATAAGGAGCTCTTGGTCAAAACCCATACATAAGCATAAATGGACTATGTCCAGTGGAAGAGTGCTTGGCACTATTATATGCAAATTCTACTATAGGTAAGTACTCTTCCCAATTAGTTTGCCTTTCATTTACATATGCTCGAAGCATATCCTCTAGGATTTGGTTAACTCTTTTTGTTTGCCCATCCGACTGTGGATGCTCGGCCGTACTCATGCTAAGTTTCGTATCCAACCTTTTGAAGACTGCTCTCCAAAAGTGGCTAGTAAACTTCCTATCCCGATCGGAAACTATGTCTAAAGGAAGACCATATAACCGGTATAGGTGCTCCACAAAAAGTCTAGCCAACTCTGGTGTCTTCACTGTAGTACGTGTCGGAATAAACCTAGCCATTTTGATTAACCTATCCACAATTACCCAAACTGAGTGGTGCCCTCTCAATGTCTTGGGTAATCCGACTATAAAGTCCATGGAGATACTCTCCCACTTCCCATTAGGAATATCCAATGGGTGGAGTAGTCCTCCAATCCTCAACCTTTCAGCTTTGTTGACCTCGCCTTTATTGCACTTAAGCACATACTCTAGGATGTCCTTATGAAGTCTAGGCCAATAAAACTGCCTCTTAACAAGATCATAAGTCTTGTTAACTCCTGGGTGTCCCGCACTCGGTGTGTCTTGACACTCATACAAAATATGCCGTCTCAACTCAATATCTCTAGGGACACACACCTTACCTTTATATAACAGATATCCATCATGGACACTGTAATTCTTCCACTTGAATCCTTCTTGAGTACCCGTCGATACTCCATCCTCACTGGAAACCCCTATATTACGATCCCCATTCTCTATGGCTTCCCAAATCTCGGAATATGCAGGATCAAGCCTACATTTTCCTCTAATGGACTCAAGTAGCTCACTAGTGATCTGAGTAAAACTCAGTCCATTGAGCATAGGCATGCGGCTAAGTGAATCAGCCACTACATTAAACTTTCCCTTCCTATACCTAAGCTCATAATCAAACTCTTGAAGGGTCTCTGCCCATCGGGCCTTACGACCTTTAAGGTCTGTTTGATTAGAGAGCCACTTAATGCTCTCTTGATCAAACACTATAGTAACTTTGGCACCATACAAATAATGACGCCACTTCTTCAAAGCATGGACAATTGCATACAACTCCTTCTCATAGACGGAGTAATTCTTTTGAGCCAGTTCTAGTTTCTGGCTCTCAAAAGCTACTGGTCGGCCATCCTGTACTAAAACCGCTCCTATGGCAATCACTCGTGTCAGTCTCAACCACAAATGGTTTGTTGGGATCTGCTATATGTAAAAGTGGAGCTGTAGCAATTGCTACTTTCAACTTTTCCATACTTTGCTTCTGTTCGTCTCCCCAATGAAAGGCTTTCCCTTTCCCTTTAAGCTATTCTGTCATCGGGACAGCAATCTTGGCATAGTTCTTAATGAATCTTCGATAGAAACCTGATAAACCTAGGAAGATCTGCAGCTCTTCCAGGTTCCGTGGATGTGGTCATTCCATAATAGCCCTTACTTTTTCACGATCCATCTAGATTCCATCCTGGGAGACTATATGCCCAAGGTATCTAACCTCTGTCTTGAAAAATTCACACTTTGATTCCTTAGCAAAGAGTGAATTTTCCCTTAGCACTTGAAATATTTTTCTCAAGTGTTCTAAGTGATGTTCTTCTGATATACTATAGATCAGAATGTCATCCAAAAAGTCTACCACAAAGTGTCCTAGATAAGGCCGTAAAACACTATTCATGAGTTTCATGAAAGTGGCAGGAGCATTGGTGAGACCAAAAGGCATCACCAAAAACTCATAGTTCCCATATCTAGTCCTAAATGCAGTCTTAGGGAGATCCTCTGCCCTAATCCTAATCTGATGATATCCTGATCTAAGGTCAAGCTTGGTAAAATACCTAGCTTGATGTAACTGATCAAATAGATCTTCCAATCTAGGCATTGGAAACCTATTTTTGATGGTTACCTTATTAAGTGCTCTATAATCTATACATAGTCTCATAGAGCCATCTTTCTTTTTAACTAGGAGCATTGGCGATGCCCATGGTGAGCTACTAGGTTTGATGACGCCCTTATCTAAATAATCCTGCAATTGCTTCTCAACCTCCTCATGCTGAGAAACACTAAGCCTATAAGGTGGTCTGCAAATAGGGTTAGTGTTAGTAACAACCTCTATGGCATGGTCAATGTCCCCTCTCTCAGGTGGTAGCCCTCTAGGTAAGTTAGTGGGAAAAACATCTCTGTACTCAAACATAAGATCCTTAAAACTTTTAACAACACACTCTTGCAAAAAAGAATAGTAGAAAGTCCTGTTCATATTTACATTCCTAGCATGAAAATATACATCAGATGAGCTGTCTGTACAATGCTCCATATCATGACTATACAATAAAAACATGTCCTGTACATGCTGAGAATAACAGAGACTATACAACTCTAGTGATGAAATGAGAGGTTCACTAGGTACATCTCTCTCTCCCTGAATACAAATTTTACTTCCATTCTTTTCAAATTCGAGTGTGTTATTTTGATAGCTGCATTTAAGTGTATCTCCTAACCCCCATAGCCACTCTCTTCCTAAGACTAGATCTGTCCTCTCCATGTTCATAATTTGGAAGTCCATATAATCTGTATAGTCTTGCATCTTGACTTCCAAATTGGATACCATAGTATCCCATATTCTTTTATCTTGCCCTTGCATCATAGATATAACGTATTTATGTGCACTAGGGTGCTGGGGAATCTTTAATTTCTTGACTAAAGCATAGTT
Source organism: Ceratopteris richardii (assembly GCA_020310875.1). NCBI lineage: Eukaryota > Viridiplantae > Streptophyta > Polypodiopsida > Polypodiales > Pteridaceae > Ceratopteris > Ceratopteris richardii. The sequence goes on along the minus strand of CM035430.1, from coordinate 120,612,979 downwards.
TATAAAATTATGAGTAGCCGATTCATCTATCATGACCCGCACCATGGTCCCGTATACACTACCATGCAATTTGACTAGGTCATGTGGTCCAAACTGCGGTGACCACAATGATTGAGTCAAACAACAGGTGTGCCCTATATCCTCGTGCATCACCTCCACCCCCTTGCAGCTAGAGTTGCCATGAATAGGAAGGGTCTGCACTAGGTGGACCACCTTTTTGCCCTTTTTCGGGGCCGTACTAGACTCTGGTCCCTTTTTCTTTTCTTCCCCCTTCTTGAGTGGATAGTTCCACTGTGAATGGCTAGGAGATAGGCACCTAAAACACAGGTTCTCTCTTTTGGCCTTCTCAAACTGGTCTGTGGATAATCTAGGCCCTTGTGATCTTTGTTTTTTAATAAAAACTTTGTTTTTCCCAAAAGGCAACTTCTTCTTGAATTTAGTCGTACTAAGAGGCTTGAGGGGCTGATCCATCTCCATAGGAGTATACTGAGGACAGTTATGGTCCTCATAAATCTGTGCATATTTGATCGCCTCCTCAAATGTCTTAGGTGCATTCCTTCTAACTTCCCTCTTTATGGCTTTGTCTAAGCCCCTAACAAACCCTCTGGTCTTCTGAAAATCATCTAAGCCCTTAAGTCTCAAGATGATCTCTCTATAGTGGGATAGATAGACTGAAAGAGGCCTACCTCTTTGAGTAATCCTATCCCACTCATCCCAATTCCTCTCCTCCTCATTCTCAGGACGAAACTCTTTAAGAAAAAGAGTCTCAAACTGAGTCCAGTCAGTAGGGATAGAGTTCGCCTCCTTAAGACTCATCCACCACTTATAAGCATGCGGGTCGAGGGAGAGACTCGCCTCTAGCACACGATACTCAGGTGGGGTGCCCTTCAATTGATGCAAATCATGCCACTTTTGTAAAAAAGTGTAGATTGCATCCTTGTTTCTATCTCGGTCATCCCCCGTAAAGGTAGGTGGCTTTAAGTCTTTCAGGAGGGGAGCTTCCCTAGAGCTCTCTCCTTTGTGTTTACTAGGAAGAGAAGTCTCTTTCCTAGTAATCTCCAAAGGAATAGGAGGGGTCTCTCTTTCCTTCCTGGCTAGGAAAGAAGTGACACTAGTCTCAAGTGAGATCATTTGAGACTTAAGTTGTTGTATTAAAGATGTAATGCTACCAAGATCTTTCTCTAATTTAAGGGTCTGATCTTTCAAGTGTATGAATTGGTCACGAGTGACAAATTCATCTATAAGTTCTTCATAAGTATACTCTTCCTGTGAAGGCTCTTTTTTTCTTCCATAAAATAGATATGAAAGCATTTAACTATTTAATTTATTCTCAGAGACTTTAGATAAAATAATTCAATCTCAAACATTACTCTAATTTTCATCATGAATGATATCAATTCTTTTCTATCAAGATTAAATTCTACTATTAATTTTTCAACAATTTTACCCGAAATTATTCTAATTGTAGGTTTAATTACAATCGTTATAACTGATTTGGTAAATAAAGGAAAAAATGCAATTTTTCTTTACAAAATTTTTCTAATATCTACTTTCTCTTCTAAATTCTCTTCTATTTCTTGCCCTACTTCTACTTCTTCCATTCTAGATTCAGGATCCTCTAGTTGCTCTTTAGGTGGAGAAGTGGTTTCAACTACTTGTTTGCCTTTAGATTCCATGTTTTCTACCCTTCCCTCGTTTGCTAACTAGAGTGTATGAAAATGAATGGAAGTAAAGTTCAAATATGCAAGAAGAAGAGAAATATATCACAAGAGCACTTCCCTGTTACAAAGTAAAGTTGCAGAAGCAAAATTCACGTAATCCTTGAAGCTTCAAGTCGCTGATGCCAAAAACACGTGGGAAAAGCCCCAATCGGGCAAACTGAGTGAAACTGAGCAATTTCAGAGATGTAACAATCCTCACCAATCCATAAATTGCTGCCCAACACCTATAATTCAAGGATTTGAGAGTATCCCAAGTGAAAAAAGTGGATTTGGAGTCCGAATGACAAAAAACTAGGCCCGGGAGTGGCCACCTAGTTCCTGCTGAAGCACTACAGAGAGATTTTGGTAGGGCAAATCTCGTCCAAATCTAATATCAATGGTTTCTAAGAAAATTTTAGGAGTGTAGCTTCAATGTGCGGAGAAGTTGGGTATGTCACCGATGTGAAGTGAAAGAACTCATCTTCATGGATGGATGACTTTAAGAAGCTCAAAACTGAGCGATTGAAGCTATTTTCAATCAACCCAAGGCCTAGGACCCATCTCCACAGCCCATATTACATAAATACATCATTATTCTTCAAAAATCTATATCCAATTCATGGATTTTATTCCCCGAAATTCAAAGAAAAGTCGAATTTTCTCCAAGTGCAAGCTTAAGCTTGTTGACGATTTCAAAAATAGCTCAGAATGGTCGTCGATGGAGCCATTTATCCCAGATGCAGAAGAAATCCGTTGGGAATTCTAGTATATATAGAAGATTCAATTCATACCTTCCCCAACTAGAGAGGAGGGGAGGAGAAAGAGGCCCCAATGTGGGCTACTGCTGTGGACTGATCGGGCGTGTGTGGCTTGTGGCGTCCGTCGTGCGTGTGGCTTCTGTTGGCGTTGTCCTACTCTGATACCAGATCTTGTATAGTCTTCAATGAACCTCCTATTTTTAGGAGCTACTGCTCTGCACTCAGCTCGAGGATGGAGGGGGCGCCGACTGTGTTTGTGAGTCAATACACGAAGATCGATGATGATTAATCCGCCCAGCCGCGTGATCTTTCTTGTATTACTCTCTCACTCTCTATAGAAGTGAGCTCCCCCCACATGGCTTCACACATGGGTGCCACATGGCACTCATGTGTGAGCCCATCTAAACAAAGCTAAGAGGTGGTTCACACCTCTTCTTAGGGGTTACTCCATATAATACATATGCATGAGGTGGACCTTCCTATCCTCATACATGACGTGACCATGATAGCAAAGCTACTAGTGTGGCATGACAACGACCTGATAGAACCCCTAATCCTTGGCCAAGATTGGCTATACGATCACTCAGTGGACCTAAATCTTAGACAAGGCTCCTTGCATATTGGAACCTTAGATCAGCAGCGAGCGATACCACTTGACTTCCCTAACAACACTCCACCTGAGGTATGTAACCCTCGACCATATGAAATGCATGCCACGAAGGACCAAAAGATCTTTGGCCAGATCCCTCGGCTAAGCACGCTCCTTCCAAAGTCAACCCATGAGAGCTTGGCGATGGATAGCTGCCAAACAAAAGAGTGTCAATAGATTTTCCCCCGGTCTTCGAGCAGTGATCAGGTGGGTTGCATCAGTGGTCAGGTGGACTACATCAGTGGCCAAATGTGCACTATAGACTGTAGTGCCCATCCTTCCACACTTACTGTGGACTGGCCTAGATTAATGGTACAAAATCTTGCACTTCCTAATGGGCAAGTTTCGCAAGTGCTGGACCTCCCTTCTTTTCCAAAGCTGAGTGTCCATCGGACCTCTCAACCCCAACCACAAAGGAGTCACCCACGACGGAGGAACCCAAACTGATGACCCTACTAGACAACGCAAAGAAAGCAGTAGTATTAGCATCACAAAGCAAGCAGCATGATACAAGTATGGGCGCCAAAAGGACAGAAAGCACCGATAGATTTCAACATGGCAGATAATGACAAGACGAAGTTTCAGCAGAATCGGAGGCAATCTTCAACATCTCCTCGACCTTCTTCGACCTCGATGAAGCTTCGACAAATTTGGATCGCCAAGAAGTACTTAACTAATCAGCCCACACCCATGCATATTTGGGTACCCAAACAGTGTATTATAGCTCAACACTCAAGCCATGTAACATATAAACCTCAGAAATCTCTTCACCCATCGACACCACCACATCCGATATCACCTTTTGTCCCTCAGTAGAAGCATGCCACCCACTCAGCAACCCTTAGGAGATGGATACCGAAATGTATCCAGAAGCCTTCTCATGATCAATTGTATAACATTAACCCCATCCCAAATAATGAACTCCCTTGTAATAATTCCATCACAACTGAACTTTGTATAAAATCAACAGCACTAACCCAACATCACTTTTAATAACATCTCATCAAGCAATGTATGCACTATCGAAAGCATGTAGATGTTTAGAGACCTGCATTAGTTTTGCTCAAATCATTTCATAAACCACCTCACAACACTTGGATACATGGGTTACACATCAGTTATGGAAAGGGATTGCGGTCTCACTTTAATGGGATCATGATTAATTTCCATACTAATGTGCTAATCTTTTGTAGCTCTCCACACTCGCATCGCTCATCATGCAAACAGAAGGACCGTCTGAAGTTGGCCCCAGTGTACCTATGGTCAATTTTGGCAAATTACTGGTTGAACCACATCCTACATCACAACCACCTAAATTTCAAGGATTCCGAGGACCAATGCCGATTGATGATCCTCCTAGGGGATACACCGAAAAAGTTCACCATAATTCCCATTGGTTTCAAGGTTTACGAGGACCTTTGGTGGACACAGATTTCATTTTTGATGCCACATTGACTTTTGACAGTGTTAAGTGGGGCAAGTATCAATTTTTCTCCAGAGAACTTGATGTGCTCCAAAATACAGAAGAGCTAAAGCACATTTGGGCTAGAGCAGGTTTCACGGAATACTTCAGTGACCCATTACCCAAACTAGATTTTTATAGATGCTACTACCTGGTCACCACACTTACAGCCTCAGAGAACAAGGACTTTCTGGGCACTTTCATTCTGCTTTGGTAAATGACCCCCCATTCAAGAAGTTCTATCTTTCAAAAGACCTCATTTGAGCAACAATTAAGATCCATGGAACTCATATGCCAAAAAAGCGCAAAAGGCTTATTCTAGAGCCAATGAAGCGTGGTGATGTTGTGAAATGGGAAGACATTTTCAGCCATTACACCTGAATTATCTTAGTCGTTACGTATATGTATGCAACATTTTGCATTCCCGGCTCAAGATCATTTCACTATGCCTCACAAACGTATTTGGTTCAGATTATATTTAGCATGTATTGGGCCCTGTAGCTCAGTGATGAGTAGAACCTCCTTTAATGTCAATCCGAGAAGACATGAGGATGGTATGAAGACCTCGAGCAAGTGAAGGCACAAATGTGTGAGTGCGAAGCACACTAACATGCACACACATACACACACACACGCACACACACAGCAAGAACAAACAGAGTAAGACAATGGAATCACTTCTATTGCAACCAAATTCTCATACAAGCTCAAAACTACAAGAAGCTACCCCCAAAAATGAGCTCTCTAGCTCTATTTATAGTTTTTGACTAGCTTTGGCCCTGTCCAGACCTAGCGTCCGGCCTAGTCAAAAATTAGGTTCCAGGGCTTATTTGACGACTCAAATGAGATCTAAAAATTATGAAAATTGGCAGGCAACTACTTCTAAGGCTCCCCAAGCTCGAGGACTCCTCGGCTTGTACAAAATGGAGCTACAAAAAGGTGAAATGATATTTACAAGGGTTTTAGTGATGAGAATCACTTTTAGCATGGTGTAAAGTTTGGAAAAATTTAATGGGTTGCCTTAGTGCTAGATCTGCATGTATTCTCGTACTTGCTTCATCTGCCAACACTCTCCCCCCCCTAGCGTTTGTTGCCTCTTACAGACCTTTGCTCCACGGTCTGATCAATGTAGTGTTGCACTATGTCCGTTGCCACTTCGTGTTCTTTGATCCGTAGTCCCCTGATCAGGTCTCGTTGAAGGGTTTCCCAATCGACTGCTCCAGGTATGTCTGGTTGTGGCGTTGTGTAGAGCTCTGAATGCATCGTTTGTTCGCATGCGAAGAGTTGTAGCAAATGAGTGGGCCGTGGTGCGAACACCTCTGAGTGTGCCTCCCAGAACCCCGTGGTGAACATATCATCAAAAGTTTGCTTGTAGCAGGCAGGGAGATATCTGATTCGTGTGTGCCATGCATAAGCAACTCGTATGCTCGGGGTTGTGCTCATATCATATAGTAGGTCATAATTACCATTAATGAACCCGAGAATCGGAGGCTGAATATGACATACATTGCAGAAGGTTTTGAGCACTACTTGCATCATGTCCAATATTTTGAGCATCATCTGGGCAGCTACATCTGGCATGGGGTGGAGGCGTGGAATCCAATGTCTGATCGTAGCCATCATATATGCTACTGTAGGTGTGCCTGTTGGGGGTGCAATGGAGGGATAATTTAGCCATTGTTTACAATTGTCATTGTTATGAACCTTGATGGCGAATGCTTTCCATGATCTCCTTCTTTGAACTGGCCCAAAACAAGGGTTATATTTTAAATGCATGGGAGCATGGTCCCATGTCCGTAGCATTTCCGGATAGGTTTCCAGTATTTTCTGTCTCCAGATAGGTTGGAATATGGCCCCCTTTCTGGCTGCCTCTGGGATATCCTCTGGTTCGAACTGAGTTGCGAAGGTAGGGTATTTGTTGGTGAGGCATTTGATTTCAGCATTATAGTCAGCTAGCAGTACAAAATATGGTTTATACTGTAACTCTGAACTAGTTATCAGTCTTCTAGGGGCCAGATGTCTGAAGTATTCTGATTGAAGTATGGTTTCTTCAATGGTCGTCATGGCCAACATCTGGGTGGAGATACGTTCTTCATGAGTCCGCCCCATTTCTTCTACTTGTTTCATCCATGCCGATGGGGGTTCCTCATATGTATCTTGTCCTTCCTCCGTGATTCTGCCGCCTGGAAGAGGTTGAGGCTCATAGTTTTCTTCAAATGCTTCCTCCACTGGAATGATGACTGCTTCTTCTTCTATGGGTTGCTCAGGTGGAGAAGGAGGTCGTTCATACTGTAACAACTTGATCTTTAATTCTGCAATCTGTTGCCGTAGCTCAAGTACCTCATTGGTCGTTGAAGGTTTAGGTTCTGGTGAAGTAGCGGCATCGACCATCTCTGTAGATTTGAGTGGGTGTGGTGTGGGCACTTGGGGTCTTTGTAATTCCTTGATTTGGTCTGCCAACTGGTCATGTGCCTCCAAGAGGGTTGTGTATGCTTCTAATGCTTGCTGAATATGTTCTGAGGGAACAACTTGGAATTTGGCAGGGTCTATAGGTGCTCCAGGGGTATTTTCCATGGCTGCTTCTAGATTCTCTTGGTTTTGTTGCTGTAGCCTTCTGTTTTCTTCTTGAGCCGCTGCTAAGTGGCGACGAAGTAGAGACATGTTTCTTTGTAGTCTAGCATTGCGGCCCAACTGATCTCTGAGTTGTTCCTCCATAGCTTTACCTGTCTCCATGTACTTGGCTTCCATATCTGCATTCGATTGTTGGAGGACAGTCACTTCGTGTTGTAATGTTGTATTACTTAGCTCAAAGGCATTGACACGTGCCTGGAGTTGAGCCGAGAGGTTGCATAGCTCTGTGTTGTTTTCTTCCAGTAACTTATATTCTTGCTTAAGTAGAGTGGCCACTTCGAACATGGTGTCTAGTGCATTACTAAATGATGTGGATGCAAGGGTAGAGGTGGAAAATGCAAAGGGTCGGGAAACGGGGAAGGGAAAAGTGGATGATGTGCCTATGAGTGAAGTGAACTGTGATGATGTTGGAACAACCGTGGTGGTGGGTGCTGTTGTGGGTGGTGAAATGTCCATGGGCTCGAACGTGATCGTGTGTGAAGTGTGAATTGTGAACACGGGAATAGTAGGTGGTGTGTTAGTGGTGGCCGTGAATGTGGGGGAGTTGGGTTGGAAAAGGGACTTTTTATTATAGTTTTCAACTTGTTGGAGTATATTTACAAGGTTTGTCCAGAATGAAGGTTGGGTGACTTGGGTTGATTCCGAGGGGGTTAAAAGGGGTACAGTGGATAGGGGTTGGGAGGGAGGAAATGTATTGGTGGATGGAAATGGGTGTGTTAAGGTTTGGCTAGTGGCAAGTGGCTGTCCGAGGGCTGGGAGATATGAAGGGTGACCTATTATAGGTTGATCGGTGGTAGGATGACCTATATGGGGTTCAGAAAATCGGGTGGAAGTGGTGGATGTAGGTAAAGGGAAGGATAGATGAGTAGTGGTGTGTATAATGGTTTCATCATGGGTGGATACTAGTTGTTCAGGAAGACTAGTGGGGAAGGGTTCTAAGGGCTGGATGGGAGGTAATGGTGGAGATGGTATCTGTGTATTTACATCTGGTTCCTCACTGGGAGTTGGGCTGGCCATGTGAACATCTTCTGAAGTTGTAGTAGGCAGTGCGGTAGAGACTTCCATTTGAATCATTTTTCCCCATCGTGGTCTTGTATCGATCCTTCGTTGGTCATATGGAGGGGTATTACAATAGACCATGGTCCTCATGGCCTCCCCTATTCCGCATGTTTCTGCCAAGAGATTCAATGATTCTACAAAATGCGGGTCGACGTTCTCCGCTTGCAGCATCTGGTTCACTAGTGCTCTATTTGCCTCTTCTGATAACTTGTGTCTTTTCTGCACCTGCTTGATTGTCTTGTAGAGCCGTTTGAGTTGTGCCGTGTAGGCAGGAGCTTCCTCTTCGCTCTCCGCTGGTTCATTTCCCCGTGCTTCTTCCTGATTATGTGTGCTTTGATCCTGAGGATGTTGTGTCTCATCTTCCCAATGTACCCTTCTTGCCTCACTCTGTGGCTGTTCTCTTTGGGAGGATGACCCGGGACCGGCATTGTCAGAAAAACACTCACTATCAGATAAGTGGGCAGTCTGTAGGAAGGTTTCAAAGTCAAAATTTGGATCCTCTGCTAATGTGGCCATGGATGCAAACTCAGCATCGGTGGGTAGTGGAGGGGCAGATGAAGTGGGTTGTACCATATCTCCTGATTGTGTTCCTTAGAGATGGATAGTGAAAGGGGCTGCTTGGGCCTCTTCTCTAGGGGAAGCTTTTGTTGTGGTCTCACGAGGGATCATGACCTGTGAAAGTGATCCACGCATTCTTTTCGTAGGTTGAACCCCTGACTTCCGCCCCTTGAAGAACTCCAATTGCGAGTATTTAAGGGCCCTTGCGATCAGCACATCATAGGCAAGGCATCTATAGATAATTCTGGTAATCGCACATCAGCCATTCAAGGTATGCTTCCTCACGCCTCGCTTGCCGGCATCATATAACTGGTCCAGAATCCATACAGGCATTTTAATTGGCAAGCCTCCAGTCTCTGCTAGGTATAATCCATACCATATTTTCTTATGCGGTTGGGTGAAGCGGACTTGAGCTGGAAATGCGAAGTGTTGAAGGCACATCCGCAGTGGTATGGCGATGTTGGGGGTGAGGGCACACATTTCTTTCAACTTCTTGATTTTGTTGTTCTTCATCGACTCTGGTATCAAGGGATCTCGATCGAAGGGTACATGGGTGCCATACATCTGAAGGGCTTCCCTGATTAAAGTAATATTCAATTCAAACTTCTTCATTTCTTCCTGGTTTGATAGAGAGGGCACCAGGAATGTGCCTGAATGATCTTTATCTCCTGTCGGCTTCAGCGTGGCAATCAAGTAGTAGCACCTGAGAAAATCCGGTCTAGGCAAAGGTGCACTAAAGTAATCTTGCAATCTCGCTTTTTGCCAGATATCCTGAAGAGGAGCTGCATTCTGTAATGTTTCAAATTCTCTTGAGAAGAATTGGAATGTCCACCATACTCCTCCGAATTCCAACTTGGATTCCCAGATATGATATGCATCTCCCAAGTCTCCTGGCATCTCATTGAACTAATGAGAATGCCCCTTTACTCTTTCTGTTAGGCCATTTGGTGGATCCGGAATGGGAATTCTTCTCACGTTCAAAAACTCTTCAGGCCTAGCTGTCAGTGGAGCCTCCACAGGCATGGTATCCCAATTGCTTTGAGTGCTAGTGCCTACCTGAGAGCTCGTGCCTGCTGCTGCTGCCATGGGAATCGGGTGCTTATCTGCTAGAAGAAGAAAGGCACATTAGTGTTGCATATAAAACAGGATGTAATGGTGTTCCCTTCACAATACTAACATGACAATCCCGAAGGTTAGTGGTTAGAGGTGATGTGTTTGTGATAGATGTGAGTGGTGATAAGAGGTCAGTGTCATTCTAGATGCATACTTTGGTTATGCAATGGACTCAGAATGCACCTATGTCAGAGTGGATGGATTTACAAAATTGGGTCAGGGGGTTTGATACATGGTTTGAGTCTCCAAACTTTGATAGAGGATTCGTAGCTCTTAGAGCTAAAGACAGGTAGAGATTTATGAACTAGAGTGTGATGGCTTTGGGACCTTTTGGGCACCCATTTCCAGATATTCCTCGGTTTGACTGAGTGTGGGTCAGGGTGGTATTTAGGTAGAGTTCCTGCGTTTTTAGTCGAGAGGACTTGTGAGTGTTGAATTATGCCAGTAACTAGAGTTGGAGTTATTTGGGCTCGTAAACAGGCCTTGGGCACCCATATGTGTCTAGCATTGGGGCTAGCCTTCATTAACCGTTTAGGGACCCAAATAGATGTGGTGGTCCTAGGAGGTTGCCTAGGGTACTCCTTCAATTTTGTCCTTGATGGTGTGGCTTTTTTTTTGGCTCCTTGAGAATCTGCTATTAGAGTTGTGGGTTTTCCATCCTTGCGTATCTAGATCTGCTTCGCACCACGAGGTACTCCGTGTTGCACTGGTTGGCGCTCCTGCCTCTTGATCAGCGGCCTCCTTCGTGTAGAGTGATGTTCGGTCTACCTGTTTAGAATCTTCTTTGGATCAGCTGGGAACTCCTTATTGGCTCCTGTACCTTTGGTAAGCTGGACACTCCTCTGCACCATAGAACTCTGGACAAGAACACCATTGTTACCTTCATGTGGATTCCTGGAGAGACCAGGAGTTGGTGCCCTTCCTACGGGTTTGAGTGCTTGATTTTCTAATTCAATCATAAGATAGCTTTGGCCTGCCCAAGCCTGAAGAATTCCACTTCTTAGGTTGAGGTTGACTGCGTGATCATAGATCCAGTCTTGGCCCAAGACAAGAGGTTCGGTAAGATCCTCGTCTTCACACACTAGCACTTTTGCTGGCATGAGGACCTCTTGAATGTAGAGGGGAAGTTCCACCTCTCCCATGCAAGGGGTTTCAACACCTCCTAATCCTATCAGATATGTTTCTAGGGGTTTTACCTCCAATTGCAGCTGCTGGCAGTAAGAAAGCCGAACTGCACTAGTGGCTGCACCTGAATCAATTAAAGCTCTTACGGTCCTTGTACTATCTCCTTGTCCAACTTCTAGGGTCACAAAAGGTCATCGATCCACTATCCTATGGGCCCGTTCACCTGAACCCTCACACATGGCCATGTGATAGCCTGGAGACTCTTGAGTGTCAATCATAGGCTGATCTCTCCCTTGCCTCCTCAATTTCATTCGTCGGATGCACTCTAAGGCCTCTGCCTGTGCTTCTTCTCGAATTCGTTTTTCCTCCTCTTTACGTTTCTTGGCAGTGTTGAGCCGAGTTAACATCTCTTCAGTCAAGGGTTCTTGGTATAACTTGACTCTACATCCGCTTATGTAGCTAGGGAGAATATCGCCTTCCAAAGTGGCTAGTTGTATTGCCCCACTAGTTGAAATCCTATTTTATAATCATAGGTCCATAGCCTCTTTTCTCTAATTTTCGTGCATGCTGCTTCAATGTGTAGACTAGGACTAGGTCTCCTGCTTTCAAGCCTTTATCCTTCACATGTGTATCAAAATATGCCTTTTGCCTCTTCTTCGCTGCATAGATTCCTGCTGCAGCTCTCAATCGTGTCTCGCCTAGACGTGCAAGATCAAAGATTTGAGAGGAGAGTTCATGGCATGTCCAGTCATGCTCTTGTGCTACTTTCAATGTAGGTATCAAAAAGTCCAAGGGTAGCACCGCATTCTGACCGAACACCATCTGAAAGGGTGTGGCTTGGAGTACCGTTTTATAGGCCACTCGGTATGCCCAAACAACATGGTGTAGCTGTTTGTCCCAATCAGAGCATTTATTGTTCACTAATTTCGTCAGTACATTGCATAAGATCTTATTTGTACTCTCGGCTTGTCCCTCTATCACTGACTAGCTCTATAGGTAATCCATACCTGGTGAACACATTCTCAAACAAGAACTTAGCTGTTGTTTGTGCATAGTTCTTTGTTGTGGCTTTTACCTCTACCCACTTAGTTAGATAGTCAGTGGCCACAATGATATACTCAGCATGTGAACCCTTAGCTGGGGGATTAATAGGGCCTACAAAGTCTATTCCCCACTTAGAGAATGCACGTCCACCCATCATAGGTTTCAGTGGCATCTCATCTTTGTGTATAGGATACTGAGTTCTCTGACACACATCACACCGTTTCACATAGGTATGTGCATCCATGTGAAGGGTCGGCCACCAGAAGCCCGCAAATAGTATTGCCTTGATCACCCGATCTGGTCCAAAGTGTCCTCCTGCTACACCTTGGTGAGCAGTTTCCAAGATCTTTAGATATTCACTCTCATGAACACAAAGTCTTAGGTAACCATCTTTTCCACGCTTGTATAGATTATCACCAATGAGTGAGTAATCTAGGGCTTCTTGTTCTACACTTCTTTGCCTCATCATAGTCATGTCTGGAGGGAATGTTTTCGTCCTCAGGAAGGATACTAGGGGTTCACTCCAATCCGGCACTATGGACACTTGATAAAGAGTGGCATGTTCCACAGGTGGTTTAATGCAGCAGATTGGGCATTCCTTGCACAACTTCTCAACATCAGCTTCCATAGTCGGCCAATGCACTCCTAGTCTCCTCAGGGTCTGTAGGGTTCGTTGTTTTGAGTAGTGTTTCTCTAACGCACCTACATGTGCTAATTGCAACCACTTAGCGTACTCGTCCTCTTCTACACAACAAGCCAAGATCCCTTGATCTGTGTGCTTGTACATACTTCCAGCCATGATGTGGTACTTTTGGGCTTTTACTACCTCTCTATCCTGTGTGGCTATTACTGGGTGGTTAGGCCCGTATGTCAATACTGGCACTAATGGCTTAGCCCACTGCGGCACCACTTCCAAATTAAACAAGTAAGCATCAGGTAAGTCATCTGATACTCCTTGTGGGGCCTCTCCAGATGTGAGCCTAGAGAGATGGTCTGCTCTCAAATGAGTCCTGCCTTTCCTCACTACTACCTCAAAGTCATATTCCATTAGTAAGAGAAACCATCTTACTAATCTGCCTGTATTACACGGTTTGTTTACCAGGTACAGTAGAGCTTGGTGATCAGTAAAAAATTTGAACTTATTTGCAAGCAAATAGTGTCTAAACTTTTTAACCGCATACACCATGCCTAATCCTTCTTGTTCGGTGGTTGTATAGTTCCGTTCAGCAGCGTTCAATTGCCTACTGGCATAGGCAATAGGGAGATCCATATTACCTTCACCCGTAGGTTGTGCAAGTACACATCCAATAGCATAATTGGCGGCATCCACATGAACATGGAATGGCTTGTTCCAATCTGGTGTGGTGAAGATTGGTGCTGAACATAATCTTCGTTTAAGCTCTTGGAAGGAATTCTCACATTCATCTGTCCACTCAAAGTTAGTCAAAAGTCCATACAGAGGCTTTGCTATGATGGCGTACATGTGTATAAACCGGCGGTAGTAACCACAATGCCCCATGAAAGCCTGTACTTCCTTGACGTTCTTTGGCCTAGGTAGTTCTCCGATGGCTCTCACTTTCTCTTCGTCAGTGGATATGCCGTTCTTAGACACTGTGTCCTAGAATTTTGCCTTGCCTGACCATGAAAACACACTTTTCTGGGTTCAAGCAGACTTGATATTCTCTGCATTTATCAAAGATTTGTCTGAGTTCAGGTATATGGGTCTGTCCAATGTTGGAATGAGCGCACAGATCATCAACATAGACTTCGAGATTCTTCCTCAAGAACTCTTTAAACACGTGACACATCAATCTTTAAAAGGTAGCAGGTGCATTAGTAAGCCCGAATGGCATTACCCTAAAAGCGAATATGCCCCACTCTGTGGCAAAAGCCGTCTTATGTTGATCCTCTGGAGCAATGGCTACTTGATTGTAGCCCAAAAACCCATCTAGAAAGTTGTACACTTCCTTGCCTGCTACCCTTTCTAATAGATGCTCAGTGATAGGAAGCGGATAACTATCTCTGATAGTGGCTGCGTTGACCTTCTTCAAGTTAATGCAGACACGTAATTTGCCGTTCTTCTTGGGCACCACTACAATGGGGGATACCCACTCAGTGTGCTCAATTTCATAGATAAACCCAGCTTCCACCAAGCGGTCTATCTCCTCTTTAATCTTGGCGGCGTAGTTGTCATTGTATGTGTAGGGCTTCTGCTTAGAGGGTCTGGCATCTGAGGTCATGGGGATTGTGTGTGAGCATATGTCTGGGTCAACACCCTTCAGATCCTTGTAGCTCCAAGTGAATACATCTCTGTATTCTCTTAGCAAGGCTATCAATTCATGATCTTCGTCTTCCGTCAGGTCATGGCCTATGTATGTGCATCTCTCCTCTCCTTCTTCCACAGCTACCACAATTTTCTTGGTGGTTTCTTTGTTATCATAGGCCTCCCTTGATTGCGCCTCTCGTTTAGGCATTCTGATCATGACTCTCCTGTCATCTATCTCATACTTCTTAAATTTTTCCGGAACCTCAAACAAAGATTCTTCCTCTTCTGGTGTGACTTCTCTCTTTTTTCTTTTCTTTCCTTCCTCCTTCAGGGTCAGATGTGTGGCTAGCCTTACATCATTTGTAAGCTCTCCATGCCTCTGGGGTTGAAGTTCTACTTCATAGAAGTATTCTTCATTTGATGCAAAGGGTGGGTCCATAATGATTGACTCTAGATCGGAGTCACTTGCATCCTCAAATGCATCAGGGCTAGGTTCACACTCTTCTAACACTTCCTCTCCCATGATTGGCTCTATGGAGAAGACTGAAATGTCATAGCCATCTTCGTCACAGTGAGGTGTCCATTGTTCTTCATTGATGGCTACATCCATTTTTGCTAGGATTTCTGCCCAGCCGTGGGGTTCAAATTCCTCGTCAGGAAAGACTACAGGTGCATAGGCTGGGTCTTGAATTGATCTATGTGTTTCTTTTGCACCTACCTCTCTGGCTTTTTCTCTTTTCTCTTCTTCTACTGCCACTTTGCACATCCATAAGTGGGTGTCTTCATGCATCCATGAGGATCATGATCCTATGGAATGCACAGATTCCGTATCATCTTTGGCTCTATGGATGGGATTCCATTGGATAGGAGGGACATCTCTATGAGAGTAATCTTTGAGATTCACTTTGGTCGTAACACCTAAGTGTTGCAGGTACAAGGAGTTGGTTCCCCAGTCCTATACCACTTGCAACTGTCGCATAAATGGTCTTCCAAAGATCATTTCATATGCATGATTTTTGCTAAAATCACATATAGCAAATGTATGCTCGAACTCGACACCACATGTAGTGAGAGTTATGCCTTCTAGCAATCCCAAGGGCCTCTCAATATGGCCGTCGGCCATCTGCAATTTCATTCTCGTCGGTCAGAGTGCTGGCTTGCCCCAACGCTTCCAGATGGAAGTTGTAGCAATTGCAACTCCTGCACCTGAGTCCAAAATTGCCTTGGTTGTGTATCCCTGATGGGTAACTGGGAGATAGGTATTTCCTTCTTCTCCTTCACTCATGTCTCCTATCTTATCCAATGGTATTTCAGGCACTGTTCTATGAGATCCTACTTGGGAACGCGACTTCGCTATGTCTGGCACTTGTTTGGCTACGTGTTTCCACACTTCTGGTTTAACTTTGAGTAGCTCTTCTAAAGTGAGATTGCACTGCACTTTAGTGTTCTTTACTACCTCTGTATTCCTAGGTATGATTGAATCTTCGTTTCTTATCATGACTGTGGGTGCTCTCAGGCAAGTAGACTTGGTTTCCCATGGGCTTGTGAAATGTGGTAACTCTTGCAAGGAATTAGACTCAGAGTCTAACCTCTCATGAGAGTGGGCACTTTCCTGTTCTTCATAAATAGAAGGTATCTCCTGTGGGAACTGATCATGTGCGTCATCCACAAGTTCAATGAGAGGAGGGACTTCACTCTCCTTTGCCCACTTGTCTTCTTGAATCTCTCTCGAAAACTCTGGTGAATACCCCTATTCATAGAAGAAGAGGTGTCTGGTTCAGTGGAGTTAGGCACATAAGCTCCCTGGGGAGGAATGCTTATTCTATCACTTGCCCTCTCCTTAGCCTGGGAGGTGTCTCCTTTTCCAGACTTTGCAAGTAACCTCTCCAATCTATCCAATAGACCATCAGAGTGAGATGGTGTTCTGATGGGGTTAGAGCCATTGAACAAGCGACTGGCTTCAAACATGGCTTGCGCCAATTCAACCATTTTAGCACAAAGCTTTGTTCGCTCTATCTCTAGATCGGCTCTAGGGTAACATTTCTCATGGTCTGTTACATTGGGCCCTTCTTGGATTTTGGCCTGATATGCCTTAAGCATCATGTCTAGATCTTTAGGAGTGGGATCGGCTAGGACTGATCCTACTTTGGGTGGTGGGTGGGTTAAGGGTGGTGTATTGAAAGGTTGGGGAATGGAAGAAGATGGATTGGCGGGTAAAGGGAAAGGTGGTGGAGGGGTGGTGTGAGAGTGGTTTTGAGATGCGAGTTCACTTATCTTTGCTTTGGTTTCTCTCAAGCTTTCTTCAAGTTCGCTCATTTTCTGTGACCATTGTCTTTTCATTCTCTCCTGGCTATCTCTCCATGCTCTTGTCCTTTTCTTGGTTACACTCTCTATCTCACTAACCTCAGAACTCTTTTCCTGCACTACTCCTTGAGTTTGCTGCAAGGCTTGGGCTCTAGTGACCACATGCACTGGGGCTGTGGAAGTTATACTTCCCATAGAGTCTACCACTAACCCAATGACGTTGATAGGAGTGATTTTAGGCATGTTATTAGGGTTCTTTGGGCAATCTCGTAGGAGATGCTCTTTTCCGCAGTCTTGACAGAAACCCTGAATTGTCACTGGTTGGGGTTGTGTAGAGGCAGGCAGTGGACAATCACGTATAAGGTGATCTCCCTGGCATCTGAAGCATGGTCCTCTAGGGAATGGGGGTCGTACCTGCCTAGGTTGAGGTCTAGAGTTGGGGTTTGTGTACATGACATTAGCATACTCATGCTCCCCACTATTTTCACTTGGGTCCTCATAATAGTATGACTCGTTATGCTCGGGTGACTGCATGTAGTAAGCCTGTGGGCTATCAATATGTGTAGAGTCAAAACTATGGTCACTTGGATCACTGTCTGATAGCATTGGGGTGACTGGGACTATGGCTCTGTTCGGATTTTCTTCAGCAGATGCATATTTCACTGGGATCACATTGGTTGGAGCTGGGGGTTGCTGCACTAGGACTGGTTGAGGTCTCAGCTGCCCTTGATAAGGTGGCTGATAAGGTTGCTATGGTCTGTTGTATTGTTGTGGAGGGTACTGATTCTGGTATCTACCCTGTTGTGGATATGGCTGAGGGTAATTTTGCCTAACAATTTGTTTGTTATATGGGCAGTCCTGTGCAGTGTGGTTGGTGTACCTTCGCTCTATGGTGCAGTACTAGCTACTAGGACTCACCTGGGGTTGGGCCATAATGGGACATACATTTGCCATATGGTCAACACTGCAAGTATAGCACCTCTTTACTGGGGCAAATATAGGAATTTGTTTGTTAGAGACACCTAGTTTCTGAGCTACCTTCTCGGCAAGTTCCTCAATGGATGTGGACTGACCAGATGTGAGACTACTAGAGCTATCCGAATCCTTATAGATTTTTGATAGCTTTAACTCCTCGCCTAGATTATCCTCAATGTCTATGCACATGCGCACGCATTCTTCTATAGTTCTGGGGTCCTTTAAATACACATATGAACTAAGCTTGGTGCTCAACAAGCCATCTAAGAACAAAGCCACTTGCTTGGCTGGTGTGGGTAACTCAGGCATCGGGCACCTCTCTAGGTATTGCCTAAACCGTCTTCCTGCTAGTCTGACCGTCTCTTGAGGTGTTTGCTTGAAGCTATGAATTAGTGAGGAAGTGTTGTGCCTTATACCACTCTTAGAAAACTCAATGATAAATGCTTCTAGGAGCTGGTCTACGTTTCTGAAATGCCTCTCGTTCAGTGGTTGAAACCACGTAAGGGCAGTGTTCCTAAGGGTTAGACCAAAAGCATTATATTGTGTGAATAGATCCTCTACCTGTTCAGCTTTCAAGACTTGCCTAAATTCTACCACATGGTCATAAGGGTCTCCAGTGCCATCGAAGTAATTCTTCATGGACTTCACCAGTTGAGTTGGCCTTAGAGTCCTAGTGTGTTCTCTCGGCCTTGGCAAAGGAAAATCATCAGCATTTCTTTGGTTCCTTGGGTCTCTAAATCTCTCGGTTTCTTCTCTATCCGTCCCCGTTCTCCTTCTTTCTCTTCCCTGGGGGTTGGCGAAGCTTACTTCAGGTCTATCTCTACTTCTATCTCCTTGAGCTCCATGAGCCTGGGAGGTCCCGGCTCCTTGGTGACCATAGGACACATTAGACCGTGGTTGGGGAAAAACAAATTCACCCTTCCATGTGTAGGCATGTCTGCCATGCTCGGTGACCATGAAGATTCTCTCCGATGTATTGTCTAGGTATGTTACTTTGCCTGGACTGTCAGGGTCTTTAAACTCATAGATTGTGAGAGCACTCACTTCTTGAGGGTGAGCAGGTTTATATCTCCAAAAGGCCTCATCGGTTTCTCGGTTTAAAAGCAAATCTATGCTTTTATTATCCTGTGGGATCCACTCTGGAGTCATGATTCTGGTCAAGATAGATTTACCACGGGGAGTTCTTGGCTCTCTCTCTAAATTACCTTGCTCTAAATCACCCATGTCAGTCTCCGCAATCACATTTCCAAACTCATCAGTTCTATCAGGAAGAGTGGTGACTACATATATAGTCCCCTCTTTATGTAGGTATGCTCCATTCTCAAACTTCACTACCGGGTGTTCTAGTCCATGGGGTTGATCAGGGTTCTTAATCTGGACCACAGATCTTCTCAGTCCGTCTTCGTAGATGCGATCACCTAGACGATTAGTCTTGATTGTATTCCAATTGAGTCTTGTAAGGTCCCTCTGGCTTTTCTAGATAATCCACCCTTGAACTACCTACTGGTCTCTCCATGTGATAGGACATTTCAGAATCACTGGTTTCTGATCGTGGAGTGTATGGGTAATCACTCAACTGCTGGGCCCAAGACCTAGCAGTGTGATTGACACTAGCTTCAGAAGATCTGAGGCTTTGTCTGTCTCGTCCCAAGTGTCTGCTTGACCTAAGGTTCATATGCCTGGTTTATCTACCCCCTTTGGTCCCAAGTATACTCACGTTGCAGGTTATTTTGCACCAATCACTTTGTTCTTTTTAGTGGATTATTATGTTTATGAACTTGTCTGATATCTCGGCGCCAAGAATACTTAAGTGACTTTCGCACTTGATACGTGATAGATTCAAGTTTACTTTTGTCCCTTAAGGTTTTCTCACTTAAGTCCTACTTGATGCTTGCACTTAGTTGATTAGTTCTCTTGGACTTGATGCGTGCCTAGCGTTGCCCTAATTAATTACCACACCTAAGTCGTACTTAGCCTAAGCTAGGAATTGACAAAGGAGGGTTGAGAGAACTTCCAACCTTAATCCTCTGGTTGCTCAGACTGCTGCACAAGCCTAGGAAGCCTTCTCCCAAGCTTGGGACTCACCCTTGCTAGCTTGCCTTGGAATGCCTTGCTTGCACACAATGTTCCTGCAAAAGTTCACAAGTCAATATAGCTCTATTACCACAAGGGATTGAAAGACACACATCAACATTTACAGGCCCCCCTGGAGTAACTCACTGTACTTCCAAATCCTTATGAACACTTAGTCCCACCTAAAGGCCAACTTAAAAATACATGTCCTAAAACTCCGCGTATGATTCTTACAAAAACCAGTCAAGGTCCACGTAGGATTCTCAACAAGCTTTCCAACGAGACCAAAATCTCCTCAATCGGAGTTCGTATGGCGAAGTTATGACCATTCAGGCACTTAGGGATCAAAACAGGCTCTGAGGGTTCAGGAGATCCCTCTCTGGTTTCTAGGTCTTTTGCCCACTCCTAAGGCTCTAATGTTATCCCAATGTGTCTAAAATTGAGCCCAAATAGACCTCAATTCACCCAAAAAGTTCACTCTAAAATTTTCATGCATTAAGGCCGTGTATCGCGATAGGTCGGGTCGGTGTGTCGCGATAGATGGAGGTGTCGCGATAGGTGGAAGTGTCGCGATAAGTCAGGGTGTCGCAATACTTGGGAGTGTCGCGATAGGTCGGGGTGTCGCGATACTTGGGAGTGTCGCGATACTCCGAGGTGTCGCGATACTTGGGAGTGTCGCGATAGGTCGGGGTCAGTGTGTCGCGATACTTGGGAGTGTCGCGATAGGTCGGGGTGTCGTGATACTTCGGAGTGTCGCGATAGGTTGGGGTGTCGCGATACTTGGGAGTGTTGCGATAGGTGGGGTCGGTGTGTCGCGATACTTGGGAGTGTCGCGATACTTGGGAGTGTCGCGATACTCCGAGGTGTCGCGATAAGTCGTGGGTATCGTGATACTTCGAGGTGTCATGATAGGTCGGGTTATGGTGAATTTTGTTGTTCTGTGTAGTGATCCTAGGAGCTCTAGGCCTGCGCAGTGTCGTGGTGCATATCAGAAGCTCAAGGAAGACCAAAAAATGCTACAATTGCGAGCACCTGCACAGCAAGCACCACCAGCTCTTGAGGCAACAACTCCACAGATCATAGAGGAACTAAATGCTTTACGCGCTCAGGTACTTACCCTCCAAGTGCAAATTACTGCCTTTTCTGAACCCCCTAGGCATGATTCCACACCAAAACTCCCAACAGAGGAAGAAGTTGTGTCTATCTCGGTGGAGGAAACGTATGAAGAAGCCTACGAACCACAACCCATCCCAGGCGGACGTGTCACGGCTGAAGGTGAGACCACCTTTGAACTCCCTACCCCCGCATGGATGAAGATCATAGAAGAACTTGGGAAGACCCACTCAGCACGTGTGGAGGCTCAATTACACATCATGGCTATGATAGAGGAATGCATTTTACAATCACCTTACTTTGCCCACTTGGCCCCTCGTAGATATATTTCTGGCCATGAGCTACAATATAAGTCGTATTTCATGCTAATGGCAGAATACCAATTGGTGATCGAAAAGGAGATAGGCAAGAAAGCCTCACATGCAACTCAGTTTTATGCAAACACATCATCCAGCCAAGGGAATGATTATTTCCTTGCCATGCGGTATGGTGAAGATACAAAAGCTAGTGAAGATGTATGGTATGTAGACAATGGATGTAGCAATCATATGTCATGTCAAAAGGATCTTTTTAGTAATTTGCAGGTCCCAAAGCATCAAGGACAAGTGGAAATAGGTGATAACTCAGAGAATACCATTCAACATGTGGGATATATCATTTTGGAAGGAAATCAAAGAGCAAAGTTCTTATTAGAGGTATTACATGTCCCTATTATTACCAAAAACTTGATTTCAGTAGGCCAAATGGTACAAAAAGGCTATCAATTTAGGTTTGATGAAAGAGGATGTTTTGTTGAGGATCCAAGGTCAGGTTTCAAGCTCATAGCAAA
Organism: Ceratopteris richardii; assembly: GCA_020310875.1. Classification (NCBI taxonomy): domain Eukaryota; kingdom Viridiplantae; phylum Streptophyta; class Polypodiopsida; order Polypodiales; family Pteridaceae; genus Ceratopteris; species Ceratopteris richardii. The sequence goes on along the minus strand of CM035430.1, from coordinate 120,591,320 downwards.
AGGAAAAAATCAAGGGAGAATGTTCACAATGGACATAAATCATCCACACCATTCAATGTATGTCACATATGGGGACAAGAGGATAGCAGATTTGGATCTATGGCATAAACAAATAGGTCACATCAACCTACAAAAGCTCAAGGACATGCAAAGGAGGAGCTTGGTAAGAGGCCTACCAAATTTTACATCTAAAATGTTGCATGAAAATTTTGTACCTTGCCAACAAGGAAAACAATCAAAGTTGCCCTTCAAGAAGAGTACCTATGTAAGTGCAAATGTTTTAGACTTCATTCACACGGATGTTTGGGATCCAACAAGACAATCATCCCTTGCTAGAAATAGGTATTTTTTAACCTTCATTGATGAATTTTCAAGAAAATTATGGTTGTATTGCATTAGAAACAAATCAGATGTGTTCCACTACTTCAAGAAATTCAAAGCATAGGTGGAGAAGGAGTCTGGCAAGTTTAGCAAAACTTTGAGGTTCGATGGAGGGGCAGAGTACTTCTCCCATGAGTTTTCCAAATTTTTGCAGGTCAATGGCATAAAAAGACAACTTATATGCAGGTATACCCCTAAACAAAATGGGATAGCACAGAGAAAGAACAGACACATAGTAGAGGTAGCAAGGTGTATGCTCAACAAAATGAATATGCTGCATTGTTATTGGTAGGAGGCTACATATACAGCCACATACATCATGAATAAATTTCCTACATCAAGTATACATCATCTTACCCTTGAGGAAGCATGGAGTGGAAGAAAACCTTGCATTTCACATCTTAGAATCTTTGGTTGTATATGCTATGTACATGTACATCAAGAGTTGAGGTCAAAGTTCAATGCCAAATCTGAAAGGTGTATTTTTTTGGGATATTCTATGGAACAAAAGGGGTATAAATGCTATAATACCATCACCAAGGAGCTCAAGGTAAGTAGGGATGTTTTTTTTTATGATTTGAAGCCTTGGTATGCATGCACGAGTCCATTGCAGGTTGAAGAGATAAGTGAGACATATAAAAAGAATGATGATAGAGTTCAAGAAAGCATGGATTTAAGTGGTCCAAGCAACTCATGTAACACAAGGACACCCTCATCATGGAGTGGAAGTCTTAGGGAAACAGAGACCAGCTCTGAAAAAAGCAAAGTCAAAGGCAAAGAGAAGATTTGAATTGAAGAAGGAAGCTATGTGGATGAGAGCATGTTGGAAGATAAAGAGATAGAAGAAATTCAAACGCCAGGAGTGGCAAAACAAAGAAAGAAGATGGCAACCACACCTAAAGGAAGTGAAAGAAGTTCTTCAAGAGTAAGATATCCAGTTCAAAGGTTAACATATGATGATTTCATTGCAAAGAATTATGCATGCATGACTCAGGTAATCAAGGACAAAGAACCAACTAGTTATGAAGAAGTTAAGGATTGCAAGGAATGGCAAGAGGTAATGAAGGAAGAGCTCGAATCACTTGATGACAACCATACTTGGAGCTTGGTATCAGCTCAAGAAGGCATGAAAGGTGATAGGTAATAAGTGGGTTTACAAAATTAAAAGAAACTCAGATGGTTCCATTGCTAGGTACAAAGCAAGGTTGGTGGCAAAAGGCTTCTCCCTAAGCTATGGGATAGATTATGATGAAACTTTCAGCCCTGTACCCAAGATGCCAACAATTAGGATTTTGATTGCAGTGCCCACATCAAGGAAATGGAGCTTATATCAATTGGATGTGAAGGATGCCTTCCTCAATGGAGAGCTTGAAGAAGTAGTCTACATGAGCCAGCCTCATGGATTTGCTAGTATGAGGTACCCAAATCATGTTTGCAAGCTAAGGAAATCATTATATGGACTAAAGCAAGCCCCAAGGGCCTCGAATCAGAGGTTAGTGGATTATTTATTAAGTTGTGGATACAAATAAAGTGTTGCAGATCCATCACTTTACATGAAGAAGCAAGGAGACAAGAGAGTATACATATGCATCTATGTGGATGATTTGATCATCACAAAAAGTGATATGCAGGTATTAAAGATATCAAATCAAAGCTAGGAAAGGATTTCAAGATATCTGATCTTGAAACACTAAAGTAATTCTTGGGAATAGAGGTAATCTATGCTCACAATGGCATCTTCTTGATTCAAAGAAAATACTTGTTGGATGTGCTATATAGGTTTGGTATGAGTGGATGTAAGCCACTTTCTCAGCCCACAAAGCCCAATACAAAGTTTTTTGTAGGTCAAGGAGAGGCTATACAAGATATTACACTATATAGAAGCAAAATTGGTTCATTAATTTATGCTACATTCACTAGATCTGATCTTGCATATGTAGTAGGTGTTCTCTCTCAATTTTGCAGGCACCCACTCATGATCATCTTATGGAAGCATGAAAGGTGCTTAGATACATCAAGCACACCATCAATCAAGGTCTATTTTACTCATGTAATGTTGATATAAGTGTGAAAGGATGTAATGATGTTGATTGGGCAAGTAGCAAGGATGGTCGAAGGAGTACATCAGGTTATGTTTTATGAGAGGTACAAAAGTGATCTCTTGGAGCTCTAAGAAGCAACCCATTGTTGCTCTTTCATCCACAAAGGCTGAGTACAGAGGTTTAGCACTGGCTACATGTGAGCTATTATGGTGTAAGAAGCTACTTAAGGACTTGGAAGTGGAAGTGGAGGAGTTTCCTCTTTATGGAGACAACATTTCAAGCATCTACCTAGCTAACAATCCCGTGTTTCATGCAAGGAGCAAGCACATAGAGGTTCATTACCACTTCATTAGAGAAAATGTGATGGCAAAGGAGCTTTATGGAGACAACATTTCAAGCATCTACCTAGCTAACAATCCCGTGTTTCATGCAAGGAGCAAGCATATAGAGGTTCATTACCACTTCATTAGAGAAAAGGTGATGGCAAAGGAGCTAGAAATCAACATAAGAGATGTAAGTTGAAGCAACGAAATAAAAAGACTTGAGATTGAGGGGGAGTGTTGAAAGTTGTTCAAGCTCAAAATTGTGGGAACATGCCCCAAATTGAACCTTCCACATCATCCACAATCAAAGGAGGCTGACTTCCACAAGTTGGAGGCATCAAGTCATGCCCATAATGGAAAGACGTTGATTAGAGAAGATTTAGTTCACCTCTTGATGTGGTTGGACCTCACTTTTGACATGTATATGCTTTTGATTGGTTAAAGAGGTTAGTATGTGGTCTTTAAAACCTCTAATGAGTTGTATTATGACTTAAGAGTCGTGGAAATACATGCCCAAGCTGCCCCCTTGCTTAAGCACACCCCTTATGAGTTGTTATTTGCATATTTTGTAGAGATTTCACTTTTTCATACTCTTTCTCTCTAGATGATCTTGGCAGACCCCCCGATCTTGTAATTGTTGTTTCTCCTTCATCCCGAATCCATTTGCAATGAATTTTGTCTTGTTGGAAAGCTTATAAGTTCCACTTTTAGTGTTATAAGTCTCAGATTTAGTGCTTGCACATGTGCAGAGAAATGTCCAGAACAGTGTCTATCTAGATAGCTCATACTCTATGAAGAGATCAAGTTATGTGTTTTGTTGCAGCTAGTTGGGGCATCATCCAATGTCCAAATTGAGTGATTTTACTCTCATTTGAAAGCTCAAAAATTCTAGTTTAAACTGCAAACTTTCACTTTCAATCTCCACATATACTCAGAGAAACTCAAAAAATATAGAGCCTATGTTTGAAAAATGTCACGATCCTAGGAGGATTCATGTGCTTTTGTTGTGCACATAGGAGTGTTTATCTTCCAACATCCATTAGAACATCTGAACCATGCCATACATGTGCATCAAGAATGTCAATAAGCCTATCTATAGGTAAACAAAATGAGACATGATGAGTCTCACATCACACATAAGGCTAAACTCCCACTAAGATGAGACTATCTCTCACATGAAGTACCTGCAGTGGATACCTATGCCCAATCCTAGCACCTTTGACAAGCATAAGATATCCCAACTACAACTAAAAATGATGCTCACCAAGGAATGCATAACATCTACTCTCCTGTAATTGGCTAATTGAAATAAAACTCATCGAGAATGAAGGCACATAGCATACGTCTCTGAGTACAAGTGATGCTCCACTAGGTAGCATAAGGCATACATCTCCTGCACCCTCAATGTCATATGTTGTACCATCAAGCATGTGCACACATTCATGAATCTCACGTGAGAATCAATAAAACCACTCGTGATGTGGAGTAACATGAAAATTGGCTAATGCATCAAGCAACCAAGCCATGTATGTGCTATTGAATGAACAAGAGGAATCTTGAGATGAACCATAAGAGAAAGTGACATCACCATCACTGGCATAATCAACTACCATAGACTCTCTTGAAACCACTACCTGACCTACATCATGTGCATATCTCTGACGTCATGCTAATATTCGCCTAAAGCAACATTGTCAAATATGGCCCTCACAAAAACAATGCCAACACCAAAGTCAACAATGTGATCTATGTCTCACATGAGTCAGTGGACTTGCATACATATCATGTAGTCCCTGCCATAATGCGCTACTCATCTCCTCATACATCACAGACTCATATATAGAATCCACAAGTTGTAATCGGATAGTGGAGCTAGCCAATGCATCCATATCTATCCATATGTGGATGGGCATGTCACGAGGCCTCTATGCATCTCTATGCACATACATGTGTAACCCGGCATGAACCAATGTATGCCACATATGAGCTTTCCATCGTGGAAAGTCAGTGCCATCGAACCGAGAAGACACCATGCTTGCAATCCAAGAGACTATAAATATAACAAGAGACTAGAAACAATACTCTATCACCAATATGATCACACATGCATATCCATATGCATAACTCATATTACAAATATCTCACTCGAGAAGAAACCATGTGAACCACCTATCACATAACCATGCATCTAGCATGCACATAAAACCATGAGCATAAGCCTACTCACCAAGTCTCCAAACTGATCAAGTAGATGGGAAAGAATCCTAGGAAAAATTTGGTAGAGTATCCCCTATAAACTAAGCAAAATCAAACAAGATAACCAATAACAAAAGAACGATGAGTAACCTATCACCACCTGTCACTCATCCAATCAAAGATAATAGCAAATACATATGCCGAAAACTAATGGCAATACATGCCAATACAATGACCATACACCTCCCACTCAAAAATAAATCCTGCAAGATAGTCCAACCTATCACGAATAACCTATGAATAAGTCCAAGTAAATGGAGAGAAACAATGATCCAAAGCTATCACACAAGCATAAAGGATCTACTAGATCATCTATCTAGCATAATTTCCGACAAAATTTTGACAAAATCTCCCTGGAAAAATGAACTCTGAACCAAATAAACCATGTGGAAATTACCATCCACATATGCCAAGAATCACACTAGAAAATAAGATCTCACAAGGGTACAAGTACCAACTAAGATCCATAATTAACTCTCATAAAATTATGTGCAATTGGCAAGTAAATCCATAACCAAGTGGCATAAGCAAGATATAGACCACAATGCCACTATATATCTAGTGACAATGCTATGATCAAACTCATGATAACATAAACCTCACAAAGGGTATACCACAATGTCATCTCACATGCCAAACACGTGACAAGATCATGCTCTACTCTCATACGGAGTAGCTACCACACTGATCATACATGGACAATGCCTTCAAGCTCTAAAAATAAGAGCTTGTAGTCCAAAAACTCTCTCTCGAAGAAGTTCCAAAGCAAAATGAACCTCCAAAAGAAATTAGGGTTCTTGGGGTGAAAATATGCTACTCTGTGATTTGCTATTTAAGAGATGATAACCTTTGAATTTGAATTTTTGTTCTTCAGCAAACTTCAACAAGACTTTTTATCTATGTAATGATGTATAGAACATCTCAATCAGAGGTGTGTAGCTCAAGATATACACAAAACAAGCATTTGCTATCAATTTCACCTTCATCTGTAGACCACTGCTCTGTATTTTGCAATTTTGATGACCTAGAACTCAGAATCTAGATGTATCTTCTTCTACAAAGTTGTAGTTCTTTTCCAGCCTATGACAGCAAGCTAAATTGCTTGAATTGGACTTGTAAAACTCAAGTTACAGCCCAAACACTGACTTGTTGTCCAAGTGATTGTAGATTTGTCTTCTACATCTATCTGCATTTTTTGAATTTTCGGCACTTTAGAACTCTGAACCAAGTTTTGTGCCCTTCTATGAAGTTATAGCTCTTTTCTCAACTACACACAAAACTTTAAAATGCATCAATCCAAAATTTATAGCTTGCATTATAGTCAAAATACTGAGCAGCTATCATGAAGTGTCAACCTGAACTTTCACCTCTTGTGACCTAAGCTTCCATTGAAGCTTCTTGCACACAAGCCTTCAACAAGCTCTGATATCAATGAAGGGATTTGGAGTGTAGAACAAGAGGAGCTAGGAGAAGATAGAGGGAGAGAGAGAGAGAAGAGGAGAGATATGCACACATACGTGGGAGCCTTGAAACCCACATAATGATCTCTATTGAGGCAATGCTCTATAAATGGTGTATATATATGAATATAGGGGTAAGTTCATGTGATCCTTACATCCCCAACACATCCATTAATACATAGAAAGTTAAGGTTTTGAATTTCATATGGCTTTATACATAGATAGAGAAAGATTAAGGATTTAATCATTTAGATTAGTATGTATATATAAATGCATAGAATATTAACATTTCAAGATCTAGATTAGTATATATACATAAATACATTAAAAAAAATTAAGTTTCTAAATCTCCTTAAACATAGATAAATAGAAAAATAAGATTGTATGGTCTAGATTAGTACATATATACATAAATCTATAGAAAATTAGTTTTTTGGTTTTTTTATAAATAAATGTTTCTATAAATAAATAAATGAATGAATGAATGGGGACACACACACTCACTCACACACACACACACACACACACATATATATATATATATATATATATATATATATATATATATATATATATATATATATATATATATATATATATATATATATATATATATATATATATATATATATATATATATGTGTGTGTGTGTGTGTGTGTGTGTGTGTGTGTGTGTGTGTGTGTATATATATATACATACATAAATACATGCATACATACATACATACATTCAAAAATAGAGTTTTGAGTTTTCATATTTCCACATAGATAAATACAACATTAGGGTTTAATGATATTGTATGAAAGAGTGTGGCGACTCAAGGGGATGTCTTATTTTTTACCTTGATGAGTAGTGTATTTCTTCAGTGGACTTTGATGTTTGATACTTTGATAGTGGTGCAACCAAACATATTACCTTGCATCGCAATTTCTTAACTTCACTAAAGCCTACCCCTATAGGGAATACTATCACATGTCCTAACAACTCTTATCTTGTAATGGTAGATGGAAAGATCATTTTAACTACTAATGATGGTATTTCTTTCATATTTTGAAATGCCTTATATGTGCAAGGAATCAAGAAAAATCTACTATTAGTTTTAACATTAACCAAGGTTATCTTGATTGTCAAATTTGTTGATGGCAGATGTACAATTCATGATCTCTCGAATGGTGTTATCATTTCTTCTAGAATTTTATGTTGTCTGCTACATAAGCTCATACGTTATGTGAAATTTATGAGTGACTAAGCATGTGTAGTTTGTGATTCTCCGAGTATCTCATATGCAAAGATTTGGCATTCATGCTTTGGGCATCTGAATTTTGCTAGTTTAATTTTCTTGCAAAAATCTGAGATGGTGTCTTCTCTGCCCAAACTTGAGGCACCTTTTGAACATATATATGAAGGCTATATCTTGGGAAAAATGCAGCATTTATTCATCCCAAAAGATGGTTCAGATCATACTGATAATGCACCTCAATGTGCTTTATGCGAACATGGAACATATGGTTCCTCATAGTTGTCAATGCACTCTGACTATGAATGAAGATGGTGATGGCAAAAGACTGACCAACACCCAAATTAGTTGAAAGGCATCCGAGCTACACACACTCAATAGTTGTTGTGAAAGCTACCCTATACTCAGCCTCACAACTAGAAGTGGCCATATTAGGGTGCTTCTTGCTCAACCAAGATATGCATGAGCTATCAAGCATGAAGAAAAAACCACTAGTGGACACACAAGTGTCATAGCAACCATCCTAGTTTGAATAAAAAAAAGCATGTAAATTTGGTAGTAGTGATCCCCCCTTGGGATAAAACAATCCAATTAGCTGGATACCACTCAAGTAGCAAAAGATATGATTACCTACCTACCAATGTTTGACACCTCGGCAATGCTCATCTATGAGACAGAAAAAAGTTCCCTAGTGGTCCTAAGTGTGTTCACACACATCATTACCAAAATATACGAACACTTTTGAATGGTTAATTACATGAAGAAGTGTATGTATTTCAGCCCCTTTGTTTTGTGCATAAAGATCATGAAGACAAGATGTGTATGTTGAAAAATCCATTATATGATTTGAAGCAAGCACCACATGCTTGATGTGAGAAGATACATGCCTACTTTGTTGCCCATGGTTTTGAGAGTTTTCCAATTAAGAGCACCTTATATGTTAAGCGTATAGATAATGCACATTTGATCATTGTTGTATATGTTGATATTTTGCTACTCACTGGCCCTAATGAGATGCATATTTATGAATTTATGGCTAGCTTGCATGCCTCTTTTGAGATGTCAAATTTTGGGCATTTGCATCATTATTTGGGAACTTATTTTATGCAAGTCCATGGTAGAATATATTTTCTTAAAACAAAAAATGGTGATACACTATTGCAATGTTTTGTCCTTGAAGATTGCAAACCTATTGCCACTCCTATGAAAAGTTGTTTATGGTTGAGTTTTCATGATGTGGAGATGCATTTGATGTTGTTCTCTATGACTAGGCTGTTGGATGCTTGATTTACTTATGCATAATGCACCTTGATACTCAATTTTTTGTTTGTTGGATGAGCAAGTTTATGCATTTCCCAAGTGTCAAGCATTAGCATCCAATTAAGTGCATCTTTTGCTACTTGAGTGTATCCGACTACTTGGGTTGTTTTACTCTAAGGGGGGATCATTATCGCCAGATTTATATAATTTTTTTGACTCATATTAGCCTCAATATTATGACATTTGTGTGTCCACCAATGGATTTTTCTTTAGCTCATGCATATCTTGGTTGAGTGAGAAGTACCTATTGTAGCCATTTCTAGTTGGAATGTTGATTATAGGGAAACTTCACAGTGAATGTTGAGTGTGTGTAGCACCTTTAAGCTGATTTGGATGTTGGTGAGCCTTCAGCTACCACCATCTTTACTAAAAATCAAAGCACATTGGTGGTTGAAATGAACCATTTGTTCCATGCTCACACAAAGCACATTGAGGTGCACTATCATTATGTTAGGGAGAGATATTGTGCCAAAGACATCAGTTTGTCTTACATGCCCACATAGGATAATGTTGTAGATCTTTTCACAGAGGCTCAGCTTAGGAAGATATTTGAAGCTTTTCTCAAACCTTTGGGATTACTTCCTTTTATGGATTGATTTCTCTCCATATAGCTTGGAACTTCTTATACATGAGTTTGAGCTACTTGTTCATCGCATCACTTCCAAAGGGGATTTGTTGATATATTTTGCTAGCGATGCATGTGAAGACACTTAGGATCATTGGGGTAATTTTTTCACTCTTTAGGAAGCATTTTCCCCCAGCTTGTATATATGCTTATAACCCTAACAGGTCACTTGTCTTTGTACATTCACTTGGTAATAGATTTTTATTATGTTTTCTCCAAGGTTCTTCTTCTTCCTTGTGCTATTTGTGTGCTTCCATAGACCTTGGACTCCCACAATAACAATTTCATTCTCTTCTTTCTATCAATGGCCAAGAGAAGATATTAACGTTTTTTCTTCTCCAATTTTTGGTCGATGGTCAAGTGAGGAAATTCTCTCTCTTCTTCTTCTTATCTAAAATCCAAGAGGGTAAGGGAAAAAGGGAAGGGGTTCAAAAGGATGCATTGCAACCTCCCACAATATCCCATAAAAAAATGTTGTGCAATTAAGGGAATCCAATATAGACACATTCTTGACAAAGCTTTCCTTGGATCAAGAAAGAAACACTTGGAATAGGCACCTTCACATGAGCCCGATTGAAGGCTAGTTTTTATCTACAAGCTTCCTAGTACAATCTCAACACAAGCTCCTCTTTGTCCAAGGATGAGGATGCATCATTCACAAGACAATTTCTTATTTTTTATAGAATCATGCTCCAAACCATGCATAAAAATCAATTGGAAACCTATAGAATCACCTCCAAACCAATATATATCCCTTGCCCCTTATAATTCTAGAACCGTTCTAAGTTCCATGTACCTCCATATCTCCACCTTGAAGGTGACACATTAGATGTTGAAAGGTAGTCAAAGAATTTTTCAAGGCATTACCCAAAATTCAAAAATAACTCATTATGTGGCAAATGTTGTCTTATGTTGGTCCTCGAGGGTAATGGACAATTGATTGTATCCAAAAATCTATCTAAGAAACTATGCACTTTCTTCCCTATCACCCATTCTAATAAGTGATCAGTTTTTGAGGGAGGATAATTCCCTTTGATCATGGCTTCATTAACTTGTTTTAAGTTTATAAATACACATGAATTACCATTCTTGTTGGTTACAAAAACTAATAGAGAGATCCACTTTAAGTGTTCGATTTCATAGATAAATCCAACTTCAAGCATCTTATCAATTTCCTCCTTGATTTTTTCTAAGTATTTTTCATTATATGCATAGGGTTGCTTATTTACCTGATTTATTGAGTTACTCATAGGGATTCTATGAGAGAAAATATCTACACTGTTGCAAATACATATCAATATTCAAAGAAGAAGGTCTATTAATTCAAACATTTCCTCTTTTGAGAGATCATTGCAATTTGAGTGCATAGATCTTCACGTTCTGTTGGGCAACAACTACTTTTCTAGTATATTCTTTTTTGTCATAAGATATATTTGGTATTGGCGCCCTCTTAAGCATATTGATGTGTATTGTTTTATCCTCTACTATGTACTTATTAAAGTGATTGAGACTTCAAAGGCTTAGTCATTTTCATTCCCATTATCCAATTTCTTGAACTTAGCCTACTATAGTTAAAATACCTCCCTATGATAAGTAACTAACTTAGGTGCACCTCTTGCATCCGAAATTCTAACCTTATTCAGATAATCTTGATTAACTGCATAGAGATGATCAGCCATATGTGTGATTTCCTTAGTGCCTTCCTTCCAATTCTTGATTTCTCTTTGTCTCTTCATGACATATTTTTCTTCTTTGATGTCCTCATAAATAAATATCTTTAGCAATCTAGGTTATATGGCTTCTTTCTCATATTCAATCACGAATTTGACCATAGAGACTTCATACACTTGTCCACCTTTGCAAGTAGTCAAGGATTGTTCATTGACCACCACATCTAAGGTAGCTAATATTTGTGCCTAATCATAGAATTCAAACTCCTCATCTAGAAACCTCATGGGAAAATAGGAGGGATCCTCAATTTTTCTATCAAAATTACAATCCTACCACCTTAGTGTTTCATTTTTCTTCCTTCGTACATTTGCTCTTTGAGTAACCTTCCACATCCACAAGTGAGTGTCCTCATGCTTCCAATCTTTTTCCTCGGGCTCTAACGCATTAGAGGACTCACATTTGAAAACATCATATGCACTCTGGTGGATGGTTCTCCATTTGAGTGGTAGCACATCTCTATAAGAGTTGGATATTAGATCTATTCTTGTTGTTGTACCTTGGATCTATAGGTACATTGTGTTACCATCCTAATCTTGCACCATGTATATTTTTTGCAAGAAAGGTCTTCCTAACAATAGATCCTAATTACTGGCTTTTCCAAAGTCACAAATGGTGAGGTTGTGCTCAAACTCTAGACCACATGTGCTTAGGGTTGCTCTTTCTAGCATGCCTGCAAAATTCTCCATATGTTCATCTACTAGCTAAACCTTCATTCTAGTTGGTCTTAATGTTGGTTTACTCCATTTAATCCATAAGTATTTGGTAGCCATAGGTAGAACTTCCCCTGAGTCCATGGAGATCTTGGTGGTCACATAATTGTAAGTGATGGAAATATAAGTGTCTCCCTCATCACCTTCATTGCATTCACCCACCTTATCCAAGGGTAACTTGAGTATCCAATGGTGTGATCCTTGGATCAGGACGTACTTACTTAGCAATTTCATCCCAATATTGAGGTTACAATTTGATCAATTCCTCTACCATGAGTGTGCATTTCACTCAAGGTTTCTTGAGGTCTTCAAGAGTTCCTTGGCATCCCTTTTGAATGCTTCTTAGATTTAAGAAGTGTGGTCCTTTTGCACTTGAAATCATCCTCATGTGATCCAATGTATCTTGGAAAGGTATTTAGACTTGCCTTCTCAAATGTGAAGATCTTCTCACCAATCGGCCCAATGCTTCTAACATCCATGTTGATCATTGCATGTCACATCTTGGCTTCTATATCTATGAAGGGAGGTTTTGAAACCTACCACTTCTTCCACTTTTTGGATTGTAGCTCTTGCCATAGGTTATCTTTCCAAGACTTATCAATGTCTAGAATGTTGAAGTCAAAATCGATGTCCTCCTCTTGAGGAGATGGTATATCATTAGGCTCGATTTGATGGCTTTTAGCAACCACTTCAACACTTGGTTCAATAGGTTTAGGGCATGACTTGAGTAGTACGTTCCAACTCTCCTTCTTGACTCACTAATGGTAACTCTCGACTACACACCATATGAGGATGAATGGGGTCCTTAATGGCTTGATTTTCAATCCTTGAATCTGATTGAAAGGACACTAACCAACTCTCAGGATCCATAGGGAGATTCTAGTGCCCTTTAAATTGTGTGTTTATTTTTTTGTCCAATTATATGACCTCGATGTCTTGAGCCCTTATTCTCAAGATCAATATCTTGAACCTAGTTCTCACCCATGCTAGGTATCTTGGATCCTCAATCTAGTAATTTCATTGGAAAGATCATTATAAGCGCTTTCCAATGATACCTTATATGTCTAAATCCAACCTATGAATTGGGAGATACACTCTAATCTTTATTGGGCTCATTTTTAAAAATGCTACATGCACCTTCCATCGACCTTGCCCAAGCCTACTTCCTAGGCTCTAATACCAATTGTGGGAAGTGGAGAGGGACATACCCAGGACTCACCTCCCAACATATTTATAGCCCTCACCTACTCATCATCTAGAATTCTCTCTAAGGTCCTTGTACTCTTTTTGCCATCATGAGTAGGTACTTCATATGAACTCTTTGCTTTTGAGCTTAGATATCCCCCGAGCAAGGAAATTCTCATTCCTCTAGGCATGTACATCTCTAAAATATAACACTCTCTCTCCTTTCTAAAGATCGTTGTCCTCAATCATATAGAAGGAGCTATAAAGTTGGGAATCAGAATCTATGATTCCAACTAATAAGAGTAGAGTGTGTTGGGTGTTTGAATACAAGATGCTCAAAAAGTAGAAAACTAGTCTCTCTACTTCCTATATAGCATTTCCACCAATAAATACTAGTCATTGCCTTGGGAATACTCTAGGAATCCCTCAGAGGTGCAACGCATCCATATGTGTGCAACATAAGTACTCGGAATATCCTCCGACTCCATTTGCCTAGACCTTGACTACTTACTTGTGATGGCTTCTCACCTGTAGAGACCTTGGCGGCTTGCCCTTGTCTCCCTAAAATACCCACTAAAAACTTTTCATATGGTATAATTATACAAAATCTCTTACTCCACTAGATTAATGAAAAACACTATGCTCACCCGAAGCTTCGGGTCATTTGTCTTCCACAAACTGGTTCAATAACTAAGAAAAATATTATTCTCATCCAAAAAAGAAAATATGACTATGTTGCAATATCTATGGGCAAATACTAAAACTAAATGGAAATATTTTCCAAATAACGCTTAATCTCTAAGCTCAAATAAATGTACTTGATTTACTCACTATAATGAAATGAAAGTCTAGAAAGTCTTATCATGATCCAAGCTATGAATCGAACATGTGAATCTGTCAATGATCCAAACTATGGACCAAGATCTCAATCTCTCATATCCAATATATAATGATCCAAATTGTGGATCAAAATATCTCCCATACAAAGTAAAGCCCAATCTACTCTATGGAACTAAGTCTATGATGCCAAGTGAAGATGTGCTAAGAAAATACAACAACTAGTGGAACTACCACTGCCTTCTCAATAGTAGGATGCAAGTTGTTCCAAGTGGATAAAACTTACTCAACATATGACCATCGCTATGATTGAATCATTCCCAACTAGGAACGAGATGTCTCTAGTAAACTATTATAATACACTAGCACTCCTAGATATGATGAGGACCATAGTCTGAGTCCATTAAATACATTGAAAAAATGGTAAGTAGATGTGTGCACACTCATGGCCCACTAGCCTAAGCATCTAGCTCACCTCATACACACTATGTATGAAACATGGCCTAACCTCAGGCATATCAAATAAAGTAGTATGTACTCTATGAATTTCTTCTTAATGTGATTTCCTATTCACAATTCTTATGTGCAAATCTTGCCTTTCTGCTTCTATGCCACTTGCCTACAGAGTTGCCTTGTTTGCGATCACATACAGAGTGACTATCTCAACTGCTACTCTATTTTCCAATTATAAGAAGATCATATGAATGAACTGTAAACCATAAAAAATACAATCTCAGTGACTTCTCTCCCATACCATCTATCCTACACCTAGGTAGAATACAAAGTTTGATGTCCCATACCACCAAACATTATACCCCACATAGATGCATGTATGAGATCAAAGTCAAACACTTCTCTCATCATGATAAGAATAAATAGGTTATTACTCACAACCATAAATAATAAACATAAAATAATGAAGTGTTCTTGAGGTGTTTCCTTCCTATATGGAAAGGAGAGAGTCATTCCTATGACTCTATCACTCATAACTATTTGTAGAATCAACTCATCTTGGGTTGAGAAATGAGAAATGGTGTGATAAATCAACTCAACTAGATTTATGAATGATGAATCTTGCATCAAATATCAAATCATGAGGCTTGCATTAGTAATAACTCACAAGAAGTTAGAATCGATACAACTTGTATCAATCCATAACATATAGAATGAGAAAAACCTTGCCCAAGCCTACTTCCTAGGCTCTAATACCAATTGTGAGAAGTGGAGAATGAAAACCTTAGAACTCACCTCCCAGCTCAATGGCTAAGAAGTTTCTAATGAAGTGATATCTCACCTCGATGTGCTTGGTCTTTACATGATAGACTAGATTCTTAGCCAAAGCGATGGCACTCTGACTATCATTGAGTAAACAAGGTACATGTTGAGGTACACCCATATCACAAGCAAGATGAGAAAACCACAATGCTTCTTTACTTGCCTCACTTGTTGCAACATAATATGCTTTGGTGGTGGAAAGAATTGTACACTCTTAATGATGAGTTCTCCAAGAGATGGCATCTCTAGAAAAACGAAAAATATACCTTGATGTAGACTTTCGATTCTCTACACAACCAACATAATCAAAATATGTGCAACCAGTAATGGATGCATTTCCTCTACCTAAGCATAGACACTTGTCCTTAGTGCCTGACCTCTTCCCAATGCTTCTTGCCAAGATTAGACATATATCTGTCACGAGGAAGGAGATAAGAAGGAGAGCTCATAGAAACACTCTCACAATCAAAGTGAAGCACACACTCAGATTGAGGCAAGGAAGAATAATCTTCTTCTTCTTCTTCTTCTTCTTCTTCTTCTTCTTCTTCTTCTTCTTCTTCTTCTTCTTCTTCTTCTTCTTCTTCTTCTTCTTCTTCTTCTTCTTCTTCTTCTTTTTCTTCTTCTTCTTCTTCTTCTTCTTCTTCTTCTTCTTCTTCTTCTTCTTCTTCTTCTTCTTCTTCTTCTTTTACATAAAAAGGAATGTACAAGAATGACCTAAAACAAGAATACAACAAGTGCAATATATAAAGAGCAGTACATAAGGAAAAACCTAATGTCCGTGAATGAGTGAGCTGGCAAGAAACAAATGTGCCATCACTCTCGATAGATAAATCTAATGAAGCTCAATGAAGTATCCCTAACATATATCGGTGTGACCACTATACATGTGTTGCAGAGCTAAAGAGCGCACAAAGCAGAGAAAAAGACGGGCCCCAAAATTTTTCCGATTTGGACATCATATTTTTGTATCATAATTATTCTTGTAATATATTTTCCGTTGTAAAGGCACTAGAGGAGTCCTCTAGATGCATCCCCACAGAAGATTATGAGCTTACCCATGTAAAATAGTAGGAAATTAGTCTTTTAGTGAATAAAGTGCCGGTCACTTGTGTGAAAGGACCATTTTTAGGGCACTAGTATATAAGTCAAATGTGACTCTTTGTAAAGAACTTTTTGCCATTGTGAGAATAGAGAGCACAGAAATTCGAATTTGTGTCTTCTTCACTCATCATCTTCTTCTTCTTCGTGAGCTTGTATGCATGTGTATTGCTTGGAAAGAGTGCTTGTGAGTGTGGTCTATCCTTGAGAGTGTTTCTTTGCTGTAGGAAAGGTGTGTGCGAAGTGTAGGAAGTACTGAAGTGTAGGAAAGTATTCCCGCGACTCAGTATTTCGCTCATAACTTGAAGTAGGAGCGTCGGAATTGAGTGAAACCACTGCCATTGGATGCGTCTTCTCGAGAGCTTCGAAACGCATATGCTATTCGCTATATTTGGAGTTCGGAGCAGGGAGAAAAGTCCAAAATACTGACGGCTGCTCCACCAAGTATCGTTTCGCCTTGACCAACAGTTGGAGCTTGTTTGGATAAGTCTCTGCCTCATTTACATTCTTGAGTAGTTCATTTGCATTGACCATTACATGATTGCATGTCCTCATACACTCGGCTAGGTTTGTATACTCTTTGGATTGATAATTAAAAGCGTGTATCCCCACTATATGCACTTGTGAGGGGATTGAGGTATAGTCTCTTTCTCCGCAAGTCCCTAAGTTGATACTTAGGTCAACACACTTTTTGGCGCCGTTGCCGGGGAGTGACGAATCAAACCGAGGCATTCGTGTGATGGTAAGTAGCTTTTTGTATTGAAGTAAGTGGAGGAGCGGAAATCTTCTCTTCTTTGGTAAGTCATTTTCAGCCGCACTTGCTACTTCTCATTCTTGGAGTGTGTGTAGTGAGTTGTAGTTTAGGGAAGTGAGTGGTTAGAGGAGAGTAGGAAGAGTAAGGGAGTAGATTAGAGTAGCTTTCACTTCTTGTCTTTTTGTTTCATTTTCAGTAGGTAGGAAAAGCCAAGTATAAAAACCAAAAATTTGCCATTTGAAAATCACTTGTTTCTGAGCAAGTATCGTGGAGAGCAGTGTCGAGTATCGTGAGTATAGCGCCAGCGATCGTGGGTGAGCAAAAGGGCAAACTGGGGTTGCACAGCGCTAGGGGAAGTAACAAAGAGATTATAGAAGCTACCAAGATAAGCTAACCCACCCATTTGATCAAAATTTCTCAGCAAATTGACTTAGGAAAGAAAAACGATCTGTGTCAGGTATCGTTTGGGTTGTTCAGAGGTGAAAAGGAGTGATTTGGGTTGATACAGAGAGTGAGGAGTGGGTAGAAGGACTAGTAGAACAAATGTATTGAATCAAACCTTGAAAAAATCTTGCAAAAATTTGAAAAAAGGGTCAAGTATCATTTTTGCTCCCGCGGTCGAGTATCGCGATACTTGTCAAGTATCATGGACTCCTGTGGTCGAGTATCGCAATATTTCCCTAATATCGGTATCGTTTCGATCAGAGATCGTTTGAGCCCAAGGATCGTGTATCGTTTGGCTCAGGTATCGCGTATCATTTTCGAGAGATCGCGATACTTGCCAAAGATCGTCGATCGTTTGGATTAAAGATCGGCATCGTTTCGGTCAGATATCGTTGGTTGTGTATCGTTTGGATCAGCGATCGTGTATCGCTTGGTTCAAAGATCGCGATATTGATCAGAGATCGGTATCGTTCCGATTAGAGATCATTTCTGAAGTATCGTCTTAGTGAGATATCGTGTATCGTTTGATTCCATAGATCGTCGATCGTTTGGATCAAAGATCGGGTATCGTCTGTGATCAAGTATCGAGCATCGTCTGGGAGCAAATATCGTGTATCGTTTCATACGAGATATCGTGTATCGTTCGGTGCAGGTATCGTCGGTCGTGTATCGTCAGGTTCGAGTATCGAGTATCGTCGGGACTCAAGTATCGTATATCATTTTCATTCAGATATCGTGTATCGGGTCCATCAAGTATCGTTTGGTCAAAGATCGTTTGCCAGCGATCGTTTCGTCAGCGATCGTTTGCCAGAGATCGTGAGGGTCAGGTATCGTGTATCGTCAGAGGATGAGTATCGCCAGTTCCAAGTATCGTCTGTAGCCAGAGATCGTGGATTTTGGAGGTTAAGTATCGTGACTTGACAAGTGAATTTCATTCAATTTTTAGCCAAAATTCTCCCTATATTTCTAACTCAGAGTGAAGGGTGCCAAAGGCTAAAAGGTTAACAAGGACTGATCAGAGCTTAGAGGTGGATGAACTTGAGATCTGGAAGAACCTTAGGAAGCCGAAGAAGTGTGATTTCTTCCGTAGGGAGTGTAGCCGAGCCAACTAGCCGTTCACACTATTCTGAGACCTCCAGTGAGTCAGAAGGAGAAATTCCCATGGCTTCAGAGGATATGCAAAACACTGTACCCATGATTGGCATGATGTCAATCATTGAGGGAGAATACAGAACATCCTTGGAGTATGTGAACACAAACCACAACGAGATCCCTATCTATTTGGACGGCTTAAACAGATCTGTGGCCAGGTTACAGAAAGCATCAGAAGCCTACATAGTACCTAGACCAGCAGTCAAGTACGTAGGAGGTTTTTTTATGGACAAACAAGATATTCAATACATGGTCACAGAACACCCGGAAATCATTAATGAGTGTGGTGAGGAAAATAATGCTTCGAGTTTAAATGGAGGTGGAAATGAAGAGCAAGTAACTACACCTAGAGGGAGGTCTACAATTACTAAAATTTGGAGAGGAGACCTAATTCCCCAGGACGACACTCTAATAGATGTGTATTTAATCAACGGAATGGAGCACCTGCTCAAAGCCCATTCCTCGATATGGGAAGCTGCTCCTAATCCAGTTACCATCTATGAGTTACAAGATCCTGAGTTCCCCACCATCATCACATATTTGGATAAAAATCACAGAAGATATTGGCCAATAACAGAATTAGAGAGAGCTGAGTTGAAATATCAGAACATCCCAGTGTTCCCCCCTAGGGACCAAGCCACTACTTCAAGAAATCCACTTGGAACATCGCAGAATGATTCATATCAACAGTCGGGACAAACACAGCAAACACAACAAACCCAGATCCCCGTCAGACCACATGTGCAATTTGCAATGCCTGCCATTAACCCTAATTACCGGCCTCAACCAGCTATTGATCCAAAACATGGAGTTCATGCTCCAGTCAGACCACAGGTAGTAAGAGGACCAGGTATACCAATAGGAAGACCCATTTACCCTGTAATGCCTAGACAACCTGAAGCAGGAAGGAGATTAAGGCCGATCCAAGTTGCCAAGTGCATGAGAAATCATTATGATGGCTCTAGTGAACCTTACAATCACATAGCAGAATTTAAACAAGTAGTTAGAGCCGAGCAGGTAGATGACTTCCTGATTCAGTATGAGTCCTTTGGTCTTACCTTGTCAGACATAGCTTTGGCTTGGTTTCAGCCATTGGACCCGAATACCTTTCAGAACATGGAGCAGGTATATCAAGAAATGATTGAAGAATTTACCAAATCAGGAATTAAAAATAATTCTTCGTCATTAATCCACAGCTTCAAACAAGTCCCTACCGAGTCAGTGAGATTGGCAGCAAGGAGATTCAAGCAGTATGTGGATAGATGCCCAGTAGAAGAGAGACCGACGCAAAACAAAATGGTATCCTTGTTCTTGGAAGGACTATTGAACGGAACCTTGAGGTCATTAGTGTATGTAAAGAGGGTTCAAACTTTGCAAGAGTGTATGAAGGAATGTATAGACCTAGAAGATAACCTTGCAGAAGACTTGAAAATACCTCCAGGTAGTTTGAAAAGCGAAGAGTCAGCCAGTAGCACATCAAACTCCAAAAACAATGTAGAAGAAATAGCAGATTTAGTAGCAAAAAAACTGAACGTTCAAGGACAGAGGAATTATTCCACTAATCCTATGAGACTGCCTATGCTTAGAAGATGTATGCAGTGCGGAGGAGATCATCCTTCTCATTTGTGTACTAGGGGAGCAGTCCCACCACCTGCCTATGCTCATCCTAGACCCGTTGTTCCGGGACCGCTACAATATTGCAGTATAGAGCAGAGATACACAAACCATAGCACCGAGAACTGCCCTTACAATAGGCAAGCCAGACCCACCCAGCCTTATGTGAAACCATATGGATACCCGCAAAATCAGCAGGGAGGTGAAGCCTTTAGATATCCTTCTTATCAGCCGCAGGCACCCATACCAAGACCATACGCATATCAGGGATATACGCAACCACAACCAGTACTAGGACAACAACCGCCCCACCCTCAGAACGTTGTCCCAATTAAGATAGCACAACCAGAGGAAAACCTAGAAAGGGCTATAGTGCCAGCCACTCCTTTGACTAGTAGTGAACCATATGACTCATTTTACGAACCTAGTCAAGGAACATACCCTGGTTATGAAAGTGCGATAACAGAATATGGGCAACAGTATGACCCATATGCTTATGGCATGGAAATACCGGACAGTTCATACGGACACGAGCAGGATTATGTGTCCTTAATGTACACAGCTCCTAGAGCAACCATGCCACCTCGACCAATGAATAGACAGCCTGTACCCAGAGGACCATGCTACAGATGTGGAGGTGACCACTATATTAGAGAATGTACATTACCAAACCCACCACCACCACAACGAATTTGGGAAGGCTACTGTAGCGATTGTGGTAAGGAACATCTTTTCAGAGATTGTCCTAAGAACCCCAACAAAGTCACATCTAACGTGCAGATTAATGTGATAGAAGTGATTGAATCATCAGGGAGTGATAAAGAATACACAGTACCTTTAAAAGCAATAACAAGAGCTAAAGCCAGAGAGAACCCTGATAAAACGGAAGAGAACAATCAAAGTGACAAAGAGAGGGACGCACCCATCCCTCACAGAGTAGAAGACTCCGAAGAACCAGAGAAAAGTATCGCCAGTAAAAGGTCACAAAGATGGAAGAACCGGAGAGATAGGATAAAAGAAAAAAAGTTATTACAAAAGAAGGAAAATGAACAGAGTAAACAGAAACCAACGAAGGAACCGCAAGTGGAAGAAAAAAATAAAAATGAGAATAAAAGGGAGGAGGTAGGATCAGTCTTAGCAGACCCAATGCCTGAAGAATTAGCCATGTGGATTCAGGCATACAAGGCGAGAATAAGAGCAGGACCTACCATAGAGCAACATGAGAGAGAGTATCCGAGAGGCGACTTAGAGAAAGAAAGACTAGAAATATGCAAAAAATTGATAGAAGTTGCCCAACAAACCTTAGAAAAACCTGCATCACCTTTACCAAATAATCAAATTTCCGAAGGAGAATTCCAAGAGTGCCTAAACACTCAGGAAAAGCCTGAAGTATATAGACCACAAAATGAAGAACATGGTGTTGAGGGAAAGGAAGGATCCATAGTTCCCGAAGTAGAAGGAGACTGGACTAAGGATCTATGGGCACGAGTTCAAGAGGGCAAGTGGAAAAAGGTAGAAGGAATGGAACCACCCTTTGAAGAATTAGAAGTAGAAAACGAAATAGAGGGTTCAATACCTGAACTAAATTCAGAAGAAATTTTCCCAATGGATGCAAGTGACAAAGAAGATGTAAAGGAACTACCCAACTACACCGGGGAGTACGAGCATAACTCAGAATTGTATCGCATTCCATCAATAACGAGACGAGAAACGAACCCATCAGTTCAAACATCTGAGATCATACAACGTCTTAGAGAGGTGAAAATCCCATGTACCCTAACATTCGAGGAACTGTTAAAGGTAAAACCACACTTAAAAGAGAAATTGATCAATCAATGGGAAGTCAAGGAGGAAAAGAAAGAGATAGCTGACGAAGTAAAAACAGTGAGAATTCCAGTGGATAAGGTAGGAGACTTTAGTGAAGGAGATGAAGGAAATACCTGTCTTCCAATCACCTATAGGGGTTACACGACCAAATCCATTCTAGATTCAGGAGCTGGTGTCGGCATTGCTACCAAAGAAATTTGGGAGAAATGGGGACAACCAGCATTGAGACCAACGCGCATGAAAATACAAATGGCAGATGGACATACGGAGAGACCCTTAGGATTGTTGGAACGAGTAGTCTTCACTACGTGCGGAGTGGAATTCGAACACACCTTAGCAATTTGTCACTTCGAAAGGCCAAGCAATTATGAAATGATCTTGGGAAGGCCTTTCATGAGACAGCTAAAGGTCGTACAAGATTGGGGAAAAGATGCAGTATATCTACAACACGCCGGAACCACCACTAGGATAAGCCTACATACATACACGTATCAAGATGTGCCACCTCTACAATGGAATCAAATCCATAAAGAGGAAGATGATCAATCTGTTCATAGTGCAGGTTCTAGTAATCAATCCTGGATGAACGAGGACACTCATCTGTGGATATGTCAAGCTGCAAAGAAGGAAGAGGAGAGAAGAAAAGGATGGCAGCAGAAACAAGGAATAGTGAGATCGGTACAAGATCCAGCTTATATGCCACAAATATTTCCAGATGAAGAATTCGAACCTCACGGTTGGATGGAAATCTTAGCCACCCTCGATGTCTGTGTAAACGAAGAAGTAATGACCATGAACGAATGTATCGATGAAGAGGGTTATGATGTTAGTTTGTATATGGTAGTCCTTTAGGAGGCGGAAGAAGGAGAAGTGATCGAGAAAGACTGGAAGGAGGACTACGAGAGCATCGAAATGGAACCAGAACCCATGGATCTAGGGATTAGTACCGCCAACATAGATATCATTGCCAATGAAAAACATAGGGGACTCACACAAAAAGGGGAATTAGAAGTTGAAAGGGAATTAGAAGATGAAGAAAACAAACCCCAAGACCAATTTGAGGTACCAGCCCATTTTAAAAAATACGAAGTGGAAGAGAGGAAAATTGCTATTCAAATGCCTAAAAGAGAAGCACAACCTGGAACAGCATATGATAATAAGGAGCAAACCAAGAAAATAGTGGTAACCATGGAAGGAGGAGAAGAACGATGTACCTTCATAGGACAGGATGTCTCATTAGAAGAAGAACAAGAGTCAATTCGACTCATAAGAGAATACCGGGATGTCTTTGCTTGGACTTATAAGGACTTAAAGGGAGTAGATCCATCTATATGTGCGCATAGAATCCCCATGACATCCGAAGCCAAACCTTCAAAACAGAGACCATATACTTATAATGATGTGTATTCAGCCAAGATAAAAGAAGAAATAGATAAGTTGTTAGATGTTGGATTCATCTACGAAATTGAGCACACGGAATGGGTGTCACCCTTGGTGGTTGTACCAAAGAAAAATGGAAAGTTAAGAGTGTGCATCAATTTGAAAAAAGTGAACGCCGCAACCATAAGGGATAGCTATCCCTTACCAATCACTGATCATCTCTTGGAAAGGGTAGCAGGGAAGGAAGTTTATAGCTTTCTGGATGGCTTTTCAGGGTAAAATCAGGTAGCCATTGCTCTTGAGGACCAACATAAGACTGCATTTGCAACTGAATGGGGAGTATACGCCTTTAGAGTCATGCCTTTTGGTTTAACGAATGCCCCAGCTACTTTCCAAAGATTGATGTGTCATGTGTTCAAGGAATTTCTGAGAAAAAGCATGGAGGTATATGTGGACGATCTTTGTACATATTCAGCTATACGATCAGAGCACATCCCTGAACTTGAAAAGATTTTTGCTAAATGTCGACAATATCGAGTATGCCTCAATCCTGAAAAATGTGTCTTCATGGTGCGACAAGGGAAAATCTTAGGACATATTGTTTCTAAGAATGGAATTTCCACAGATGAAGACAAAATTAAAGTAATTTTGGATTTACCAAGACCTAAAACTGCTAAAGAAGTTCAAGCATTTATGGGACATTGTGGTTACTATCGAAGATTCATACATATGTACGCCATAATTGCTAGGCCTCTTTATGCGTTATTGACTCTATTCAATTGGACTGAAGAATGTGAAAAAGCCTTTAATGAGTTAAAGAATCGATTGAGTTCAGCACCCATTCTTCGAGTCCCCAACTGGAATAAACCGTTTCACATTCATGTGGATGCTTCCAAGTTTGCCATTGGTTGCATCTTAGCTCAACCAGCTGACACAGGAAAATTAGACCACCCGATAGTGTAAGGGATTGAACTCACAACCTCTTGGTTAGGAATGTGATGGGCTAACCACTTGCCCCAAAAGCCATGGTTGAGGATTACTTCCTAATCCTCTCTCTTAGAGCGTGGTTCAACCATCTCCTACCAGGATTATGTTACATTCTTCCCCCCTTGAACTCCTAGGGAATGTATCCTGACCAGCTATGGGACTGGCAGGATGTACACAATCAAGTTCCATCCAAGGATTCCCAAGGAATTCACACATTGCAAGCTAGCTCATTGGAAAGTTCGTTCCGAGAGCTTTCCAACGGTATATTACACGCCTCAATCGGACCTACGGATTGGGAGATACACCCCAATCATTGTAAGGTCCATCATTGAAATCGACGCGCGCCTTCCACAATTCCTACCCTTTCACATGGAGGATGCCCAAGCGCCTTTTTTAGAGGCCATTGGATCATTCCACTTTGCCCAAGCCTACTTCCTAGGCTCTGATACCAATGTAAGGGATTGAACTCACAACCTCTTGGTTAGGAATGTGATGGGCTAACCACTTGCCCCAAAAGCCATGGTTGAGGATTACTTCCTAATCCTCTCTCTTAGAGCGTGGTTCAACCATCTCCTACCAGGATTATGTTACAGATAGCCTATGCCAGTAGACAGTTAAATCAAGCGGAACGCAATTATACTACTACGGAGAGAGAAGGCCTAGGGATGGTATACGCAGTCAAGAAATTCAGACATTACTTACTGGCAAACAAATTCAAATTCTTCATTGATCATCAAGCCCTATTGTACTTAGTCAACAAGCCTTGTAATACAGGACGACTAGTATGATGGTTTTTATTGCTAATGGAATTTGATTTTGAGGTAATAGTCAAGAAAGGAAACACCCACATCAGAGCAGACCACTTATCTCGTATGACTCATGGAGAACCACCCATAGGAGTACCCGATGATCTGCCAGATACTTATCTTTTTAACCTGGAAGTATGTCCTCAATGGGCAGAAAAATTGATCCCAATACTTACACATGGACCTAAAGATGGGATCACGCCAAACCTAACGCAAGATCTCTAGAGGACCAAAAACCTTCACATCATTGCGGGAAGTTTGTATCACCAGGATTCAAGCAGATTGCTGATGAGATGCGTAGAAGAAGAGGAACAAGAAATGTGGCTTCAGAAGGCACACATAAACCAATGGAACACTCATTTGAATGCAAATGGAACGTGGCAAACACTCAAGAGATTTGGCATATATTGGCCAACCATGCAACGAGATGCACATAACTATGTGTCAACCTGTCAAGAACAAATCCCAGACGAGAACTCTACATTATGCTATTCTACAATAGCACCAAGATGGAGTATGCCTCTAGTAAAGTTCTTGAAAACTCGAGAGTACCCTGACGGAGCTACTTTAGCAAGGAAGCGTGCTCTTGAAGAACAAAGTAAGGATTATGCCATCATAGGAAAACAACTCTTTAAACGCGGGAAAGATAACCAACTAAGAATGTGCATTCATGAAAATGAATATCTCTCTGTATTAGAGATGGCCCATACAGGAGCTGCAGGAGGACACTTCTCTGCAGACAAAATAGCAAAAATGATTCTCTTTGCTGGAATGTGGTGGCCAACTCTACATCAAGACGCCATGACATATGTGCAGCGGTGTGATACTTGTCAACGAACGAAATATCCTATTAGAAGAGATGAGATGCCACTTAGACCCATGATGAGTGCTAGAGCTTTCACGAAGTGGGGAATAGACTTCATAGGACCTATTAGCCCACCAGCAAAAGGTTCACATGCCGAATACATAATTGTAGCCACAGATTACCTGACCAAATGGGTTGAAGCAAAAGCAACAAAGAAAAATGACGCAAGAACTACAGCCAAGTTTCTCTTCGAGAACGTCTTCACTAGATTTGGACTACCTATAGAGATTGTGAGTGATAGAGGTACGCACTTTGTCAATGAAGTGATAGAAGCATTGTTGAATGAATTCTTAGTAATTCATAAGAAATCTGCCCCTTATCACCCACAAGCAAATGGACAAGCAAAAAGTTCAAATAAAATCTTGTGTACTGTTCTTACCAAAATCGTTAACAACGGTAGATCAGATTGGGATAAGCAGTTACACCATGCTTTATGGGCATTCAGAGTAGCCTATAAAACTGCAATAGGCAATACTCCTTTTAACTTAGTATATGGACAAAACGCTATTTTGCCAATTGATTTCTTGATTCCCACTCTTAGAGTTGCGACTACTTATGAGTGGACCGGACATGAATTATCAGCACAATTGGACCAAATAGAAAAGCTTCATGAAACTAGGTTACAAGCAGTAGCGGGTATTTACGCTGCGAAAAGACGACAAAAGGCCTATTTTGACGCGCATATCAAGGACAAACAATTGAAGGAAGGAGATTTAGTTCTGGTATACACTTTGAAACAACATGCTAAGAAGTTGCAAAAGAGAGGATATGGCCCATTAATCATTAATCGTATATCTACAGGTGGAGCCATCAGCTTAGCAACTCTAGATGGAGATGTGTTACCAAACTACATCAGTGGGTGTAGAGTAAAGAAATACCTAGAACCATTAACTGACGAAATTATGTCACGATTACTCAAAGGTAAAAATAGACGCATAGAAGAGGAGAGAATACGAGAAGAAGCGAGACAGGAAGCCCTAGAACGCATCAGAAAACGGAAAGAGTGGATGAGAGAAAGAGACGAGAGATATCGAGTAGGAGAAGAACTCATCCCAATGGCTAATTTTAGAGCCACTGAGAACTCAGGGCAACAAAGAAGACAACCATACTTGAATCTGGGAGCAGGACGAAAAGAGTACCACTTAGTGGATGCTCTCATAGACACAGGAGCAGCCATAAGCTGCATCAGATTTTCTTTGTCTCAGAGACTTAAAGAGGAGTTACGCCCATCAAAGGCACAGCTGATAGGAATAGGAGGAAAAATTACTCAATGTATAGGTGAGATAATCTTACCTTTACATATGGGGAACAACACTATGGAGCAGAGACTCTTAGTATGTCATGATCAGGATTTGCTCGAAGATGTTGTGTTAGGACAAGATTGGATTTATGAATATGAGGTAACCATTCAATTGGCCTTAGGATACATCTCAGCCAGGATAGGACATCGTGAGGTATTTAGTTTGCTAGACGAACGACCACTCAAAACCGCTAATATAGAGCCAGAAGTTCATTACAATGAACAAAGTCATGATTGTCTGATCACTAGCACTATAGAAACCCCATTGTCAAGTACTTCATGTGAGAATACCGTGAGTTCTGTGTGCATTCCATCCTTGAGTATAGAGAGTCACAAGAGTGCACATGAACATGAAATCAAGGCCAGTGAAACACAATGTACAAAAGAGAATACTCCTTTGCAAGAATTGAAGTCTACACCTATGAAAGTATACCCTATTCCACATTCTTCACTAGCTTGGATAAGGAAGGATCAAAAGAAGGCATATTTTCCACAACAGGAAAGTCTTCGACATCAGCGTGTTAAATCGAATAAGAAGACAAAGAATTTCGAACACTTCAGTCAACCACGACTCA
Organism: Ceratopteris richardii; assembly: GCA_020310875.1. Taxonomy (NCBI): domain Eukaryota; kingdom Viridiplantae; phylum Streptophyta; class Polypodiopsida; order Polypodiales; family Pteridaceae; genus Ceratopteris; species Ceratopteris richardii. The sequence continues at coordinate 120,563,135 of CM035430.1, read as the reverse complement.
CTAGAATATGGATTCCAAAGAAAGTGATAACTGCACAACCTGATCGAACACAAATATGGATCCCAAAGTCATGTACTCCAAGGACGACCATCCAAAACAAGGATCAGAAGGGCAATCACCATCAATAGGACCCACAGACACACAAGCCCAAAAGGAATAGCTATTGGAGAAAGAAGGAGTCTGCAGATGCAATACAAACCAACTTGAGATTCCCAAAACAGAATAAGCAGATGTACTACCGAAGAAGAACCACATTCATCAAAGAGGTGGAGAATACAGTACATTCCATCCAAGTGAAGCAAATTTGGGTGCCGAAAGACAAGACAAGCTGCATACATCAAGAAACTACTTCCAATTGCACACATGAGGAGTTATCAGGACCCAAAGTATGCATGATAGGGCCACATTACAAGGCCAAGCATTCGGCACATACTTCTTCTATTTCAGGATAGTCAAGCACATTTTCCTAATGGGGAAATAGGAGAGCACTTGTACATATCTTAAGAAAATACTCCAAAAAATTACTAACCGCTTCGGCTATGGACTAACATTTATATTTTCTTTTCAGCAAAAAAATATAAAAATACATGAAAAAAATCCAGGTATTACCTTTCTCACACACACGGGAAAGGGACGACACCATTCACTCGGAGCAATGTCAAGCTTAAGACAAATAAAGGAACATTTCTGATAATATATGGCCACTAATTCACACTCTATATTGAGTGCAGATGTCATCAACAAATTCTGAAGCCACTCAAGAGGAAGAAGTCCAACTTTTTCCATTAGAGTCGATCACCAGAGTAAGAGGCCATTGGTTCCGGGATGACCAACCAGTGTCAGAACTTCTCTTCATGGCAACAATAAAGATTATGGACAGGGATCACTGTTTCCCTATCATGTCTCAGGACTTCAAAACGATAGTACAAGGATTACCACATATCGAGGACGTATGGACCCGGGCAGGAATAGAAGCATTTCTGAAATTGCCTATTTATGTGCCAGACTTTCAGCGGTGCACTCAAGTAATGAATACTATGCAACCTGCTGCAACAAAGATATCGATTCCAGAAGCACAGGTATTGGATAAAGTAGGCACATGGAAGACGATTCAATTCACACATGAATTGATCAATAAAGCTTTTGGATGGAGTCAGGAGGGCATTACTAACATTAAGGATGAATGCCACGACCCAAAGAAAAGATCATTCCTAGAGATCAACAGAATAGATATCGAAGATGCAGTCAGATTGGTGCATCAACATTTCTGTTTTCCTAGTATGCACAGGTACACTGCACCTCAAAAGATAGTAGTTCAGTTACTATCCCATGCCATGAGACAGATTGGCAACAAGGTAAATCTGACAGGCTATGTACAAGAAAGATTATTTGAAGCCCAGAAGAAATGGGGCCAGAAGAAGTTCCTGAATGGTAGTTCCGCTTTAACATTGCTAATATATGAAGCTTTAGACATGAAGAACTGCTTAAGGGAGATGCCAACCTCAGAAGGGCTGGCTAAATACGTGAAATCCGCCACAGTTCCCAAAAAGAAGAAAATTGCTACAGGTATTGAAGAGGCACGGACCAATTCTCAACCAAAAATGAGAGGTACAAAGCGTCTACGGGAGGAGGAAGCTCAGGCTACACCCCAATCCAAACGCACACATGTGTTACCCACAATCCCCGTAGTACAAATGCCAATTACAAAAAGAGATTTATCTCCTGCACTTGAAGAAACACATCAATATATGCAAGGACAAGTGAATCTCAATGTCCAAGGTCATCATTATAGACAGGCCAGTCAAGCAGCACCAAAGCATCAAGAGAAGACCCTAAAAATACCGGGAAGATACAAAGAATTGGGCATCGATGATTCTAGCACAAATACGGAATCCAGTCCGGAGAAAGACACTCTAGATACTGATATCAGGACAGAAACTTATGAAGAAGAAGGATCAGAAATGAATCAAGTGGAAGTGACACCAGACAACCACGAAGAAAAGATACAAAAGGTCAATGATGCTAACGAACCTGAACACGTCATTCAATTGAATGACACTACCAAGATTAGCATCAACGAAGCTCCAGTAACCAGTACACATGTAAGAATTCCTATCAAAGAGGAACCACAAACTCCAGTGAATGTGGATTCGGAGCTACTACAAAACCAAGAAAAAATTGTGATCGAGGTGCCAGATGATACACCTCAAGAAAATCAAGCCAACCTGGTGGCTGAGCCAAGGATCCAACTTCAGATTAGGCAGCCCCATGACACTACATTGCATGTCGCCCAAGGAAAAGATGTCACAACTGGTGAAGCACCAAGCATTCCAAAAACATGGCTTAATGTGGATGTCAATCAATTGAAGCCGGTAGTCAAGCAGATGATTCAAACGGCCATGGATACCCAACAACAAATGATGGACACGGATGCAGACTATGACAAAGTCATGAGGGAAAAGAATCAGTTTCAAATTATGAGTGAACAGTTGTCTGCACAATTAATTCAGGTACAAAAAGAGATAGCAACCAAAAGCACTGAGCTGCTGGAAACAAAAACGCAATATGAATCATTAAGCACTCAGCATCATCAACTGCAGACACAGCTCGCAGATTTACAAAGATTATATGATGCAAGCGAAGCGGACAAAGAGAGAATGAGGGCTAGAAGCGCTCTACTAGAGACACAACTCAAGTTATACATGGAAGAGAATGACACGCTATGCAACAGAAATAAGGAATTAATGAAATCCTTATTATATGATCAACCAATCGTACAGCAAGAATCCGCAGAAAACAAAGAAAAAGAATTAAGGGAGCAAATGGACAAATATGAAGAGTTGCTAAGACAAGAGCAAGCACAGACAGAAGAATGGAAAAGCAAGTACACCAATGAAACCAGTGAACTAAAAAGTCAATTACAAAAGGTGAATGCCAAACTGGTACAGAGTTACAGCGAAAACATGGATAATGTCGCTGAAGTAGGAAATGAATTGCTAGCGGCTAAAGAAGCACTCAGGGCAGCCATGCAAGAAGTCAAAGAGAAAGATAAGTGCATAGCACAATTGAAGACGCAAATGAAAGACACAGCACCGATCGGGACACCAGTAGTGCCGACTAAGGAAAATCCTACTGACGAGGTGGAGGTAAGCCCTCTATCTCACCCGATCTATCATTCTCCAATACATGAGCAGTTGGCCGACATACATGACGAACATCCAATGCCATACACTGCAGAAATAAGTCAGAAGGAACGGGCACTAGTGGTGTCCCGATTGACGGAAAATTTTGAAAATGAAGTAATCAAGGTCATGAAGGAAGCAAAGATCAAAGGTAAAGACTTGGAAAAGATCATGAAGCCTTTCAACATTCCATATGGATTGTTGAAAGAGAAAGCAAAGCAATATATAAGGAAGGTTACACAAAAAAGTCCAGACGAGCAGCTGAACTTCAACAATAATACATTCACTTACTCTCAGGAAGAGTTTGAAGCTGCACAGCCAGTGTGGAGAAGGAAATTTTTGGAGAAACATCCCACACTAAGGGTACACTGGCAAGCTGCTCCATATTTCCTGCAGGTAAACCCTTCATTTTGTCCAATACCACGCAGAAGGGATACCAGGGAATTTTTGGATTTGCAACGCAGCAGCACTATTTATAAACAGTGGCTAAACTATCCTATGTTACCTAGCCCGCCGCATAATTACTTGCCAACGGAAGATTATATGGTAAAGACAATAGAATTTTGGCTACACAATTATGCGACAGTACCAGATTTAGCTGTCAAAATGACAAATAAAATACTTAGTATGCTGCTCACTGTGCTAAAAGTTTTCAAACACGCGGCATACACATTTTTGAATTTTATTGGAATTAATCAGGGCACCGACATACTTATTTTTGATCTATCAGTGATGCCAAGCAGACCAACTATAATGGCATATTATTCCAGACTGATGTTTTTGCCAAGTCCATATATGCAGACATTCGAAGAAGCGTTTTTTACAGGATTTTTTAAAATAGATTCAGAGATCTTTTTGAAGATGTCATCCAATCTGAATGCCAGACTTGTGGCATATGAATTAAGCTTCTTCGTAGATCACAGACAACCGCCCAACGAAGGAGTAAAAGCGGAACAATGGAAACAGCTCATGATACGTGAAGCCAATCTGCTAAATGATACAGAGCAACAAGTATATCGAACATATGCCCGTCGCTTATCAAAGCCTGTCGAGGACGACAGAGTCCAGGAGGGGGGCAGTGTTGCGGGAGAGACAAGTAAGAAGAAGAAAAGAAGAAGACAACGAAAGAAGCAGCTTCACTAAAAAGCAATATCTGAAGATATATCTCTGCAAGAAGCCCCGCAGGGGCGCACACACCAAGGAAAAGCACGCAGCTAAAAGGAGGAATCAGGGCCAACAAGTATCACATATGTGGATGCTTCAACCTCTTGAGTTACAGAGGATTCAGATCAAGGCTTACGAGCTACATCCGCATATGTGCACTAATGGCGTGCGTGGCAAACCGAATCAATCGGCTTGGAGTAATGCAACCAGGTCCAATGTGTGCAACCAGGATAAATCAGAGCGCCTTTAAAACGTAATGCAAGATCAAGAATCAGGCAACACGGACCACTGGACGCGTGCGCGAAGCAAAGTCTGTCAAGGGACGACAGAGATGAAGAGGGGGAGAGTGTTGCAGAGCTAAAGAGCGCACAAAGCAGAGAAAAAGACGGGCCCCAAAATTTTTCCGATTTGGACATCATATTTTTGTATCATAATTATTCTTGTAATATATTTTCCGTTGTAAAGGCACTAGAGGAGTCCTCTAGATGCATCCCCACAGAAGATTATGAGCTTACCCATGTAAAATAGTAGGAAATTAGTCTTTTAGTGAATAAAGTGCCGGTCACTTGTGTGAAAGGACCATTTTTAGGGCACTAGTATATAAGTCAAATGTGACTCTTTGTAAAGAACTTTTTGCATTGTGAGAATAGAGAGCACAGAAATTCGAATTTGTGTCTTCTTCACTCCTCATCTTCTTCTTTGTGAGCTTGTATGCATGTGTATTGCTTGGAAAGAGTGCTTGTGAGTGTGGTCTATCCTTGAGAGTGTTTCTTTGCTGTAGGAAAGGTGTGTGCGAAGTGTAGGAAGTACTGAAGTGTAGGAAAGTATTCCCGTGACTCAGTATTTCCCTCATAACTTGAAGTAGGAGCGTCGGAATTGAGTGAAACCACTGCCATTGGATGCGTCTTCTCGAGAGCTTCGAAACGCATATGCTATTCTCTATATTTGGAGTTCGGAACAGGGAGAAAAGTTCAAAATACTGACGGCTGCTACACCAAGTATCGTTTCGCCTTGACCAACAGTTGGAGCTTGTTTGGATAAGTCTCTGCCTCATTTACATTCTTGAGTAGTTCATTTGCATTGACCATTACATGATTGCATGTCCTCATACACTCGGCTAGGTTTGTATACTCTTTGGATTGATAATTAAAAGCGTGTATCCCCACTATATGCACTTGTGAGGGGATTGAGGTATAGTCTCTTTCTCCGCAAGTCCCTAAGTTGATACTTAGGTCAACACAACATGTCAGAGAAACGAAAATCTGATATGTGTCATCCTGGATCATCACATGTTGAGCTTGATATCTCAACACTCCCCCTCAAGCTCAATGTCATATCCTATAATCAAAGCATCTCCCGAAACTTCTTCAACTTCTCAGCTCCAAGTGCTTTGGTGAAAATATCAGCAACATGTTCATCTATTCTCACATAAACAAGATCAATATCACCTGTTAATACCTTCTCTTTGATGAAGAGATAATGTACCTCGATATGCTCTGTTCTGGCATGAAAAACAGGGTTCTGTGCTAACTGTATGCTACTAAAATTATCACAATAGATAGTGATTGGCTTTTGCACTTCCACACCTAAATCTATAAGTAGCATCTCCAGCCATGATGCCTCACATGCTGCCATTGCAGCACCTCTATACTCAGCCTTTGTACTCGACAAAGCAATAGTGGGTGGTTTCTTGCTGCTCCATGTAATAGCTGCACTCCCAAGTGAGAATAGAAAACCACTAGTAGATCTTCTATCTAGAATGCTACCAGCCCAATCTGCATCGGTGTATCCATAAACCTGCAAATCTACACCAGCTTCATAGAACAATGCATAATCCAAAGTAGCACTCACATAACGTAGAGTGCGCCTCAGAGCATCCAAATATGGCTTCCTGGAAACCTACATAAACTAACTTTCAAGTCCAACAGTATAACTTAGATCAGGCCTTGTAATCGTGACATATATAAGACTTCCCAGAATTTTCCTATACATAGTTGCATTTTCCAATGCTTCACCTGGTGTAGTATCCAACTTCAAATTCTGATCTAATGGCATAGAAATTGGCTTACAATCAGCCATACCATACTTTTGCAGCATATTCAAGGCATATTGCCTTTGCAACATCCATATACCTATTTCTGTATGTATAAACTCAATGCTCAAGAAATAGCGCAGCAAACCAAGATCTTTCATGTCGAATTCCTGCATAAGAAGTTGCTTTACCTCTTTGATGCTTTCTTCATTATCACCACCTACAATCAGGTCATCAACATAAATAGCCACAATCGTGATGCCATCATCATCCTTCCTTGCATATAATCAATAATTTGCATCACATATAGAAAACCCAATGTTGGTTAAGTAGTCAGCAATCCTTGCATGCCATGCACGAGGAGCTTGTTTCAGCCCATACAAAGCCTTTTGCAACCTGCAAACATATTCTAGATGTTTTGAATCTTCATATCCTTGTGGCTGGTCCATATATACTTCTTCCTGTAACTCACCATGTAGGAAAGCATTCTTCACATCCATCTGATGCAAAGTGCATCCTTTTGTCGTAGCTAATGCAACAAGTGTTCTAATAGCTGACATTTTAGCTACAGGGCTGAATGTTTCCTCATGATCAATGCCATATGTATGTGCATATCCTTTAGCTACCAATCGTGCTTTATACCTGCTTATGCTACCATCAGCATTATGCTTTACCTTGTAAACCCATTTGCAGCCTATGGGTTTCTTTCCTTGCGGCAATGGAACCAGCTTCCATGTATTATTCCCATAAAGTGCAGCCATCTCCTCATCCATAGCTTTTTCCCAATCTGCATTTCCAATTGCATCTTCAAAACAAGAAGGTTTTGCATCTTGTATTACCTTGGACATGTAGGCACATTGACGAGGCATATAACTGTCATACATCAATCGTTGCACTGAATTCCGCATCCTCCCAGATCTTCTTGGTCCTCGATCACTTCTCCTTGTATCATCTGCATGTGCCTTTCTTACTCCTGGAGTCTTTTCTAAACCGCTTGAATCTCCATCAACGTCTTCAAAACCTGCACATGTTTTACTACCAGCAGAAAGCTTTTCTTTACCTTTCTTCGATGTCTTTGATGAATTTGCTGGACTGAAATTTCCACGCAATCTTCCACTCCATGGATTTGGGTTGGAACTATTTCTTGGTGATTCATCCGGTCCACTGAAAACTTGAGATTCTGCACTTGATTTTTCAACATTTTCTTCGTCATTTGGTTCAAGATTCAGTCCTTCTTTGACATCCGCATAGAAGCTTGACATTTCATCAAATACCACATCTCTGCTCACCTTTACCTGTCGTGTGAGTGGGTTATAACATTTATATCCCTTTTGCTCAAGGGAGTATCCAATGAAGACACACTTTTCTGCTTTTGGATTAAGCTTCGTCCTCAATTCATCTAGGACATGTACATATGTAATACAGCCAAAAACTTTCAGATGTGATAAGTTTCGCTTTTTACCTGTAAACTTCTCTTCATGTGTAACTTGATGCACAGTAGCAGTTGGGGTTCTTTTCATGATGTATACAGCAATATGCACATCTTCTCCCCAATAACAATGAGGCATATTCTTCTCAGCCATCAAGGCTCTTGCTATTTCTACAATATGTCTATTTTTGCATTCAGCAACGCCATTCTGTTGTGGTGTGCACCTGCATGAAACCTAATGCCGAATTCCATGATTTTTTAGAAAATAGCTAAAACTCATTTGACATGTATTCACCTCCTCTGTCATATCTTAATGTCTGAATATAGTTCCTTGTCTGCTTTTCTACCATGGCTTTAAAATTCTGAAAGTGAGTGAATACCTCACTCTTCCCTTTCATGAAATATACCCACACTTTTCATGTATGGTCATCAATGAAAGTAACATAAAACCTGCAACCACCCATAGATGTGGTCTTTGCAGGACCCCAAACATCTCTATGTACTATTTCTAGCACATTGTCACTAACATGCTTGTCATGCGAAAACAATGATCTTGATTGTTTACCAAATTGACATGCTACACATACCTTTTGCACCTCTCCAACCTTGAATTTTTTTAGTCCATGGACAATCTCCTTTGACTACATCAATTTCAGCCTTTGCAAGTTTGCATGTCCAATCCATTTGTGCCACATCTCTATATCAGCAATAACTCCTACACCTTTTGCAAACATGGATGCATTCATTTCAGGAATTTTCACATTTAAAGTGAACATCATACCCACTTTGTTTCCTTTGGCAATCAATCTTCCATCTCGTTTGTATTCTTCTACATATAACCCATCAGAATTGAACCTAACTTGTAATCCCTGGTCAACCATTTGTCCAACAAAAACTATATTCTTTGTTATGTTTGGAACATGTAGCACATCAGCAAGATGTTTTACCTTCCCGTCCTCCATAGACAATGCTATGTTTCCTGTATGCTCGATAGGATGCGATGTATCATCACCTGTTTCAACATATCCAGGAACTAGCAATTTTTGTAGACTACTAAACCATTTTGCATGACTGGTCATGTGATTTGAAGCACCTGAATCAACATACTAGACATTATCATTCGATTTTGAAACACCGGTAGATATCGTATTCATCATGTGATGTTGAACCATGAACAACTTCTCAGAATCATCTACACTTGTGGATGCATAATTGTTTTCCTGCCTTCTATTATTTTGATTCTTCAACCTACAATCACGTTCAAAGTGTCCAAGTTTACCATAATTCCAACATCATTTACTATCATTACCTGAATCATTTCTTTGGAAACTTCTACGACCTCTTTGGCTCCCCTGTCCTCTTCCTCCTACATGATTCTGTTGTTGACCTTGGTCTTGGTTATTGTTTCCTTATCCACTTCCAAAACCTCTACCTCTACCTCTTCCTATACCAGAGTAGAAAACCTGCTCAGAACTAGGATTTCCTTGGGAGTTTGACTCCTCACCAAGATTCTTTTCTTCAATAATCAGCATGGATACCAAATCAGCAAAATTCGGAATATTTTCTCTAGTCTGTATAGAAGTTCTGAATTGCTTATATGCAACTCCTAAATCACAAAGGCACACTTCCACCTTATCATCATCATCTTCATTCATGCAATAGATGCAAGTGACTCACATATGTTTTTCATTTTCAGAGTGTAGTCATTTACTGACATGCTCTTTTTCTCCAATGTATGCAGCTCGTTCTTGAGTTGCAATTTCTGTGCCTTTGTATCGGTCTTGTATAATGTGACCAAACTGTTCCAAGCCTCTTTCGGATTCTTGGAATCCTATATGTTCCCAATCATGCTATCCTATATGATAACAGATAGCCAATACATTACCTTTCATGCTCCTTGATTCCATTCCTCATATGCTCTTAACTGTTTTGCAGTCCGATTCTTCTCTGGTAACTGTGGAGCATTTTCGTTCTCTCCTTCAATGTACTTCCAGTAGCCTTTTCCCATCAAGAAATTCTTCATTCTGAATCTCCAAGCATGGAAGTTATTCTTGTCGAGCTTATCGCTCATAAGCTGACTCATTCCATATGTGTTTGCCATTTTTGTAGCAATTCACAACACTACAAAACACTACAAGCAGCACATGCTTGAACACTATCGCACTATGACGTGATAGTTTGATCTCAGAAAAACACATTTTTCGTGTATCAATAGTACACCGAATCGCTTGAAATTCTGGATCTAGAATATATGAGTGTAGCAAATGGAGGTCATTTGTGAATCGCGTTTTCTCCATGCCTTGCTGCGTACTCTTCACCGTCGCCTTCTCCACAAGCTCTCTACAGCCACGCTGGCTTTGATACCATGTCATGAGGAAGGAGATAAGAAGGGGAGCTCACACACACACACTCTCACAATCAAAGAGAAGCACACACTTAGATTAAGGCAAGGAAGAATAATATTTTTCTTCTTCTTCTATTACATAAAAAGGAATGTACAAGAATAACCTAAAACAAGAATACAACAAGTGCAATATATAAAGACCAGTACATAAGGAAAAACCTAATGTCCACGAATGCGTGAGCTGGCAAGAAACAAATGTGTCATCACTCTCAGTAGATAAATCTAATAAAGCTCGATGAAGTATCCCTGACATATATCGGCGTGACCACTATACATGTTAGAGAAATGAAAAACTGATATGTGTCATCCTGGATCATCACATGTTGAGCTTGATATCTCAACAATATCTACTTATGTTGAAGATACAACATATATTTCTTGGATTTGCTCTATTTTCATCATCATTTGTACCTTTTTCTACCTTTCATTCAGTTAATAAAGCACTCTTGTATAGGTGTGTGTGTGAGTGCCACACTAGAGAATAAGTGGGATTCATTCTCCTTTCAGTTTAGAAATCCCACATAGCATGCTTTTTTGCCATTTTGTATATAAAGAGGTCTCCACCTCTTCTTTTGGGAGAGCTTTTTGTAGAAGCAATGAGATAATGCTAGTTTGTAGTTAGACTCTTGCTCTTTTGTCGTCATGATGTGCATGCGTGCTTGTTCTATTCTTGTCTAACGCTTGTGACACGTTGATGTATGATTACCTCGCTATTATGCTTCTGATTACGATTATGTGCATCATTTGTGATGCTTATGTTGTATCTTCTTGTTAATAATGTTGTTAATCATACGTTGACGAGGTGACATTATGTCTGCTGAGTGCTTCTACGCAAACATTTGGGTCTCATGAGATGCTTCCTAATTTGACAAGTATGAGTTGTGATGCTACAACGTCAACAACTTTTGGCGCCATTGCCAGGGAGCGTTCTCTTGTCACTTACGTGATGGTTTTTGACGTGAAAGAGACGTGTATACATGCTTTTCATGATGATTTTTTGAGTTCTTCATTTCATTACGCTCTTGTGATCATTTGCGGCTTGCAAGATTTATAATAACTTGTTGAGATGAGCCATTTTTGGTGTGATGAGGATCCCCTTTTCGGGTGATTAGTCCATCATGTGTGGTGATTCTTCAAGTCACGAGTAGGATAGGAGTAGTTTTTAGCAATCTTTTTGTCATTATGTTGATGTTTTCTATTAATTTTGTTGAGATTTCCCTAATCATGTGTGAATAAGTTCCTTTTTGGGGTTCTTCTACAAAAACTAATGGAGTATTTGGCTCGTCATCTTCATCAATAAAGCTTAGGAGAAAAGAAGGTAAGAACAATTATTCTTCATGTAGTTGTACACAAGCCAATTGAGGTTAACCATGGAAAGGTATCCATCTACCCTATTCGTTCATAGGAAAACCCAACCGTGACCTGTTCTTTGGCTTATCATACTCTAGAAGGAAACCATATGATAATCTTTTCTACACACAAGTAGGAAAAAACGAGATCAATAGGTATGGAAGTCAGGGCATAGGGGGCAAAGTGGAATGTGTGCGTGGTGAGAAGTCATGATCTTTCTGAGCATGCGCATAGTAATTATGACCTGATGTACATCCCTCCAACCAAGGATGGGAAGTTAGGATTCAACATATTTGTTGGGGTTTTTTCAATGCTAAAAGGTGGGTAGAAGCAATTCCTTTAGATGCCTGAGTGTCTGGAGAAGATGTGAAGTTGCTTTGTAAGGCAGTTCTGGAAATTTTTTATGACTTGAGCTATAGAGTTAACAGGCACAAATGCCGTGTGAGGTGGCTTATAGATGAACTTGGTATTGAGATGTTTCACGCAGATGATGACCTTTTGTCAAACGTATGACTAATGGGTTTTATGATAGGGCTCCACTAAAGAATATGATTGATGCAAGTGAGACGCAGAGGGGATATTTTTGCCAATTCACAGAAACAAGAAGAGCTAGAGCTTAATTTGATTGGATTGGATGTATCTATTGGTCGAGCACACACACCAGACATAACATTATTTGACCAGATGATCGAGATATCAGCGCTATTGAAAGAGCCCTTATACACAAGTTCTCTCCTTCCCATTTGCATTGATCGGCATGCTTAATTCATGCACAGGCACCCAATTTTGGGGGCAGGCCAATAATGAGATGAAAGCGAGAGTAAAGGCAATGACTGGGGAGCTCGAGAGAACAATGGAAACTCCTAGACCAATGACGATGGAGAAGGGTCTTCGATTCATGCACGCTTAAGGAGAAAGAGGGAATTCGGACAACATAAGAACAGCAGCCAGGGATGATTAGAGGAGGAAATTTCATCAGGAGATGCTAACTGGAATATGGGGATGCATGCAGGAGCTGGAAAGAGAAGATATAGAGTAACATAGAGGAATGGAAGTCTTCCTCTGTATCTCAGTGGCGCAGGAGCTGAGACAGGAGCATATACCGCTTCCACTCAATGGTGATGGGTAAGAGCAAGACGATAGGACATCTTGATAGAGAGAACACAAGAGCAGGAAATGGAAAAGGAGGGGGACATCAAAGACTTGAAGCTAGCCTAACTTGATAAGCTTGGGTTCAAATTATGGATGAAAGGAAGCATTTCCCAGGTCTGACCTATGTGGTTTCTCTGCAGCATCAAGAGGATTCCAACAGGGGAGGAAGAGGGCAAAGCACAAGCTGTGCCAAGTGGGACAGGTATTAATCTGAGTTGAAAGTGCAAGATTGAGAGTGTCGAAACCGTCGCTTCGAGGCAAGCAGATGCTGTGGGGGAGACAAAGAAATGGAAGCAGGGCATTTTCATGACTATCAAGTGCAGAAGGGAATACTGCGAATCACCTTAGGATAAAAGAAACAAACCTGGGTCTAGGGTCTTGCTAAGTGCAGGTCTCTAAAGAGAAATAAAAAATGGTGCAGCCGAGTGGTAAAAGAACATCTTGGGCAAATAAAAAGCATTGCAAGGCCCTAGCGAATTCTAGCCGTGAGGATCTGCCAATATCAACCAAAGGTTGATGGATGGGGGTAAGGATTCAGAAATACAGATAATCACAAGGCTAGTTGCTCTGTGTTGCTCTATGTTGTCTTGCCAAGGAGGAGATCCCAGTAAGGAATAGAGTAACTGTCGGATTGAGGAAGCTCGCTACTATGGTCTAAGTGCAGGAGAAGACATGTCATGGAGGAGTTGAAGCAATAGACTGGTACAGAGGCTTGAAACCTCATTTAGCACATGCCAAAACCCACAGAACAAAAAGGATAAGGCTTCATTGGGAATTTGCAAATGTTGTGGAACAGGAGATAGAAGAGCGCAGGACTGGAACTGGTCCAATGGGAAAAGGGAAATGAAAAGGATTGCGAAATTCTGATGCCACAACTGACCAAATGATTGTGTGGTCTCCGACGGTTGTAATTCAAAACACACAACTTGGATCGGCATGGACAACAAAAAGCTACTTGACATGTTCAGCGAGCACGGTCCAACAAGGGCAAGGCACTCATATGGTCCTCAAAGGCGTAGGGGAATGAGCCTGTTCTATTTGCTGAATCACCAGCAGGATATTGGCATGCTGAACGTTTAGCGAGAGCCTTTGTGGATGCATGTAAAGGAAGGGAACATTGGGTTAGCCCAAGCAAAAGGATATTTCAGCCAGGGGTGATAGGATACTGTATGGGTATATGGCTTCTGCAGGAGACATGGATAATTTCAACAGACATAGCAAAGGAAAATCCAAGTTGAAATGGGAACTAAAGAGGTACAAAGCATGTGTTGCGGAGGCACTAACACAAATGGATAAAGATAACCAGCATATCTATTATCTGACGGCCAAAGTACAGAAGCAACAGGAGCTCAGCAAAAGGCTTGAGAAATCAATGAGCATATTTTGCAATAAAGCTACAGCAGAGAGAGGATGAAATTTCTCTTATACAAAAAAGAGCTAGAGATCAATTGAAGCAAGTCACAAGGAGATGGATGAGCTTGAAAGAACATACAAATACGGCAAGTGTAGAGGAATCGGTCGAAACAAGAAAAAGCTATTCAAGTGAAAAAGCAAGAGCTACAACTCGAACATATAGAGTGCTCTGAGCAACTTGAGGAGAATCTCTGTGGGCTTGGCTTGCTGCTCGACACTTGCAGTCATAATTTACCTGGAGGTATTGAACATCAGTATATGGAGGTATTGAACATCAGTATATGGAGGGTGAAATTATGAGGGTTCAATTTGAGGATGGATTACAGATGCAAAAGTTGACAATTGAGAATGGGCAATACTCTCCTATTCAGAAAAAATGTAGGCCAACATACATAACATTTGGTAATGCAAAAACTCAGAGAGCTTCACTACAGAATTCATGGATCTTTAACAATATTACTCATCCATGAGGGGGGTTGGCTTCGATCAGGCCATGCTCTATGTGGCACTGAAATGATGATGGAGGAGGAGTGGTGGTAGATTCCCCACGGATTTTAATTGGTACTGGAGCAGTCAAGCCATATCAATAAGGGGAAGTGAAACTAACTGTTGGAGAGGTTGCTTGTACAACCTGTTCAGCGAATTTGTCAGCAAACGTGGCAGCCCCTCAACGATCTCAGCATATTTTGTGCTTGCGAAGCATGACCTTATCAATGGCGGGGTGGCAGCCAACCTCCCTTATTTTGCTCCAAACACTTAGATCATTTTGCAATGCAGCAGTGTTTTACTTCAAATGGCTCAATAAGTGTAAATGTGTGTGCCTGTGCTCGGTCTAGCACAGCAGATTGCACGAGATCTACCTTAGATTACGCAAGGCAAGGCAACATGGGTTAAGCGGTGGCCAGCAAGGCAACACACACTACGTATTGTACCCTACATGCGCTTCCTGCCCTGCGTGCTTTCACTATGGACCACATAAGGTTTCATTGCATCATTGATCAACGGTGGATTTTGTCTGTTTTCTCTCGAAGAAGTAGTGAGAACTCAACAGCTTGAAACTGTGAATGATCACATATGGACCTGGGTGAAGAAGTGAGAACCATCTACCTGGTTGTGCATTAGAGGAACAAATCGGGTAGGTAAAACTTCACCATCCAGAGTTTGAGTAACTCACGAGTCTGTCGCACATGGAAATCGGGATGCTCATAGCTCCCTAAAGAAAAGGAACCAAAAACTCTAACGATTGTACAATGTATATGTGTCAGTGGGGAATCTGGGAAAATTTCTACACTTTTTTGCTGCAAAGTGGCGAACCTCCAGGCCGCTTATCTGTTTCGTGATCAGACGCAATGCGCATATTCGGAAGAACCTAGAAGCAGCTTCAACTTTTGATTTGTGAGCTATGCATTAGAAGATTCAAAGCAACTTGAGTCCTGGGAGCCTATAAGCGGCATATTTGGAGGGGCCTTCGACCTACCAGAACAGGTGCAAAGAATTCGGCGCACTTCAAGATACGTGAGTCAGGACTCAGAGGCCACGGCACACTTCAAGCTGTGTGCAGAACAAACGCATCTGGAGTAGATATTACGCACATGGAAAAGGCTCAGAGCTTAAAAAACCATGTCAGTCATAGGCTTCTTAAAAATACGAATGAAAATCAAGAAGAAGCTTGGAGCACAAACACACAATATGGAATGTATTACTATAGAATGTACAAAGATAAGTATCCCATTAGGGCAATAGGCATGTATACAAGCCGGGGGAAAAAAACCTCCTAAAGAGGGAAAAAAGTGCCACGACGGTCCTAGTGTGTTCCTTATACATGAGTTGGCACTCATGTATAAGGAAGTGCCAAGCTATGTGGAAAGCACTCCACAAAAGGAAGTAAGCCCAAACCTTTGCGGAAAGCTTCAAACTTCTCCCTAGGCAGAGCCTTCGTGAAAAGGTCTGCAATGTTTGGGCACATATGCCAAGCTGATCTCCCCAGTAGAGAACCTCTCCCTGACATAGTGATAATGCACCTCAATGTGCTTAGTGCGAGCATGGAACACAGGGTTCCTCGCAACTGCCAATGCGCTCTGACTGTCAATGAAGATGGTGGTGGCAGAAGTCTGACCAACACCCAAATCAGCCATAAGGCGTCTGAGCCACACACACTCAACAGTCGATGTGTAAGCTTCCTTATACTCAGCCTCACAACTAGAAGTGGCCACAATAGGCTGCTTCTTTCTCAACCAAGATATACATGAGGTACCAAGCATGAAGCAAAAACCACTAGTGGACACACGAGTGTCATAGCAACCAGCCCAATCTGAGTCAGAAAAAGCATGCGAATCTCGCGGTAGTGATCCCCCCTTGGGATAAAACAACCCAAGTACCCAAGTACCACTCAAGTAGCGAAAGATGCGCTTAACCGCCTTCCAATGTGTGACTCCTGGGCAATGCATAAACCTGCTCATCTCTGAGACAGCAAACTGAATATCTGGCAGAGTAATGCATAAGTAAATCAAGCATCCAACAGCCTGCTGATAGAGAACAACATCAAATGCATCTCCAGCATCATGAAGACTCAATCATAAACCTGTCTCCATAGGAGTGGCAATAGGCTTACAGTCTTCAAGGCCACAACGCTACAATAATGTGTCAATATATTTTGTTTGACACAATGCCATTCCACCAACAACTTGCATAAATTGAATGCCCAAATAATGGTGCAAATGCCCCAAATCATACATCTCAAATGAGGCATGCAAATCAGCCTTGAAATCAGCAATATGCTTCTCAATAGGACCAATGAGCAGCATTTTGTCAACATAGACAACAATGATCAGAAGCACATCATTAGCATGCTTAACGTATAAGGTGCTTTCAGTTGGACTGTTCTCAAAACCATGTGCAACCAGATAGGCATGTATCTTCTCATACCAAGCACGTGGTGCTTGCTTTAAACCATATAATGCCTTCTTTAACCTGCACACCTGGTTTTCATGCCCTTTCTGCACAAAGCCACGGGGCTGAAAAACATACACTTCATGCAAGTCACCATTTAGAAATGTTGTTTTAATGTCCAACTGATGTACATTCCAACCATGATGGGCTGCAAGTGCACAAATGCTCCGAACAGTAGTCATACAGCATGTAGGTGCAAAGATCTCATCAAAATCAATGCCTCTTTCCTGCGCATAACCCTTTGCAACAAGCCTAGCCTTATACCTATCAACTGTACCATCAGGATTACACTTCAGCTTGTATACCCACTTAGTGCCAATGGCCTTCTTGCCACGAGGCAAGTCACATAAAGACCATGTACCATTCTTCATTATAGCATCATATTCAGATTGCATAGCAGCCATCGAATTTTTTGAATTCTGTGCTTCATCAAAAGAAACAGGCTCATTCTCATCACAGAGACTAGATGCAGCCATACCATAGCAATCTGATGCAAAGGAGGCACTACGAGAGCCTAAAGGAGTACGATATGACAAAGGCGCATCTAATTTGTTGTCACGCAAAGTCTGCACCAGCCATTTTGGCATAGTTTTTGCCTCCTCAATAGCTCTCTCATCAACAAGTGCATCATGTAAATCTGCATCAGAAATGGAATGATCTGCATCATCATATGAAGCGTGCAAAGGCTGAGAAGTTGCCTCATTAGGACCAGCACTAGACTGTCCACTTGTAAAAAGAGGCATCAAAGTATCATACATGTCTTTGGAGCTAACAAATCTCTCCTTAGTACATGAAAGCAATGGCTGAATAGCATCTTCCACAAAGACAACATCACGGCTAACCAGAATGTGTTTAGTCTGTGGATGATACAAACGATAGCCTTTACTTTCAGAACTGTACCCAACAAAAATACATTTTACTACCTTATCATGCAATTTTCTGCGATGTTGCTCAGGCACTGCTGCATATGCCAAACAACCAAAAACATGCAAATGAGGAATAGATGGCTTGCGGTCATGCCAAGCCTCATATGGAGTGATAGACTACAGTGCTTTAGTGGGACACCCGTTAAGTACATATGTTTCACACATGACAGCCTCAAGCCAGAAACTATGTGGTAAAGCCTCACTCTTGACCATACACCTCGCCATCTCCATGAGTGACATGTTCTGTCTTTCAGCAACTCCATTTTGTTGAGGTGTATACGGCACTGTACACTGGTGTTTTATCCCACGTTCTGCCAGAAATGCATTAAAATCAGAAGACATATATTCCCCCCCTCGATCAGAATGGAGGGTGCCCATTTTACATGCTGATAGATTTTCAGCCAAAACCAAAAACTATTTGAAGCACATGAACACTTCGAACTTTGCCTTCAATGGATATACCCATGCATGCCTAGAAAAATCATAAATGAAAGTCACAAAGTAAAGGTAGTTTCCAAAAGAGGGTGTCTGCATAGGACCAGAGACATCACTATGTACAAGCTGCAATTTCTGCGTAGCCCGAACTGAACCATCTTTTGGAAAGGAGGAATGCTGCATTTTGCCCAAATATAGCCTTCACATACATGTTTTTCGGGTGCCTCAAGCTTGGGCAAAGAAGACACCATATCAGATTTCTGCAGGCGTAGCAAACTAGCAAAATTCAGATGACCAAAGCGTGCATGCCAAAGCTTTGCATCTAACATAGCCTGAGAATCATGAACTGCACATGCCGAATCATTAACAGATCTTTCATAGTCTATGAGCTTATATAGCCCACGACATAAAATGCCAAAAGCAATAATAACATCGCCATTTGACAGATCATGAACTGTACATCTATCATCAACAAATTTCACAACCAAGACAATCTTGGCTAATGCAGAAACTGATAACAGATTCTTCTTGATCCCTACCACAAATAAAGCATCTGACAAAGTGAAACAACTACCATCACCAATAGCTTACCAACTCCCATGACAGGATAAGAGGAGTTGTTGGCACATGTAACAGTATTCCCTGTAGGGGGAGGCTCGAGTGAAGAGAAGAAATTGCGCTGTGAGGTAATATGTTTGGTCGCCCCACTGTCAAAGTACCAAACATCTGAGTCTACTGCAGACATGCACTGCTCATGAGAAGATGGTTCAAAACTGCAAACAGTAGTAAACGTCCATTCTTCTTCCTGGACAAGATTAGCAGACTCTGTTTTTGGTATAGAGGCTTCTGCAACAACCATTCCAACCTCTTTCTTCTTTGCCTCTTTTGCAGCCAGTTTTGGACAATTCTTTATGATATGATCATTCCCTTTGCAGTACTTACAAAACAAGTTCTGCTTTTCTCATCTTTGTCTTGGTTCTTCAAATGTGCAACATTTGCAGATTTCTGCTTACTAGTAGAAGAGCTCCATTTTCCTTTGCCCTTCTGACTAGCCAGGAAAGCTTGATCTGCAACACGCATAATGGACCTGTTCTGCCTAGACTGATCTTCCTGCAACAGAACAGAGACTAACTCCTCAAATGATAAGGCATTTGGATTGCCTTTCATCATCAATCGAAGAGTAGAAGCAAAACTCTGATATGAATCAGGAAGACCATTCCTAATGGTCTGCACAAGTGAGCTATCGGGTATAACCTCATCAGCAGAAATCAACTGTTCCTTCAAGTCTTTGATCTTTGTCAAAAAATTATCCATAGAATCACCTTCATTCATGTGCTCACTCTCCAACTATTTTTGCAAGTAAGCAACACGAGCCTCATTCCTAGCCTGGTACAATGTGGTAAGTGTATCCCAAGCATCCTTTGCTGTTCTGCAAGAGCGAATATGAGGAATAATGGCACGTTTGACAGACAAAGCTATCAATGCATGTGCCTGGGCATCTCTGCCATCCCAACGAATCTGCTCTGCAGTAGGTGCAATAGAAACAGTAGCACGAACAGGAATCTGCAGAATATCATCTTCGACACCATCTCCATCAGCTTCAGCACCTCTATTTGTAGTACCTGTAGTCGCAGGTGTAACAGGACGTCTTTCAACACCCTGCATAATGTTCCACAGTCCTTTTGCAACCAATACATGTCGCATCATATAAGCCCATAATGGGTACTCAGTACCATCCAACTTATCCTCAACAGCCAACATACGGAATACATCATTGCTTTCATCCATGGCTGGTGACTAAAATACCTTGATGGAGAAAATTGATTGTATCTCAAAAGTTGAACGGAACTGCCCAGACGAGTTTTGCTATACCTGTAGCAGACTTTGAGATGCTTATACTGGCGAACAGAAATTGGTATATACCTTTGGCACAAAAAGACAAAATAGCCTGCACAAGCGCTACGATAATGCGTTTGGAGGCCGAAACGAGCTAAGATCGCGTTTTCGGCACCACACAGCAAAGCTATTTTGATCTGGGAAACATGCTGAGTATGCTCACCAAAATTCGTGCGATTCTGAGATTGCAAACGAAGGAGTGTTGACAGCACCCTAGATGAAGCGACGACGTGCTCTGATACCAATTGTTGGAGATAGATGTCTGAGGAAGCACGCGAACAGCACAAGGAAGAAGAAGAAGCTTGGAGCACAAACACACAATACTGAATGTATTACTAGAGAATGTACAAAGATAAGTTGCCCATTAGGGCAATAGGTGTATATACAAGCCGGGGGAAAAAAACCTCCTAAAGAGGGAAAAAAGTGCCCCAGCGGTCCTAGTGTGTTCCACACATCATTACCTAAATATATCAACAATCAAAGCCAAGGTGCATCCGTGGATGTGGTTTCTCAACATCTGTTTGTGATTCGTGGTGTCCATTCGTGCGTCTAGTTCAGATTTTCATTTATCAAGTTCATTTGTTTTTGGTTGCTAGTGTGTTTTCTTTTTGTGAACTAGTTATTGTGCTCACTGTGAAATTGTACTCATTATGCTCACTGTGACACTGTACTCACTATGCTCACTGTGCTCACTATACTCATTGTGCTCAGTGTGCTCACTATACTCACTATGCTCATTGTACTCCATGTGCTCACTGTACTCATTGTACTCCATGTATTCCCTATGCTCCCTGTGCACTATTCAGTGTTCAAATTTGGTTCGGTTATCAAATTTGTTTAACAATTTGTTTATCATTTGGTTACTCCTTCTGCTTACTCCAAGGCATCGACTAAGGCATATAACTATGGCATAATTTTGGCATTTTTGGCTTCTCTGGCACTCATGTTTTTCTTGGTTCACTTTGGTTCCCTTTGGTTGCGTTGGCAGTCATTAGCCACGCGAGAGCCAATTGTTCCTTAGTTAGCTTGCTTATTTCTCTAGTTAGCCTACTTAGTTCATTATCTAGCATGTAGCCGATTTGAACCCACAACCTCATACTTCCAAGAGATAAACTTTATCCACTAGGCTATTTTCACTTTTGATACCGATTCCTTTTATTTATTATTTAACATTATTTTTACCACTCTCTTTCTCTTATTTATTTATTTATTTATTTATTTATTTATTTATTTATTTATTTATTTATTTATTTATTTATTTATTTAACACTATCTTCCTTTTATTTATTTATTTATTTATTTATTTGTTTATTTATTTATTTGTTTATCGAACACTCTCATTTATTTTATTTTTTTATTTTTTATTATTATTTTTTTTATATATACACTATTGTTAAAATTCTTTTCACATGCTTAGTCCTAGGTTTTGATTCTCTATAAGGCCATGGACCCTACCCATGATACTAAGGATTTTGGTACATCACCCCTACTCGGGGTACCTATTGAGTAACAATTAGAGCTTTTGTGGCACGAACTCCAACATGCTCATAATGAGATAAAAGAACATGATGCTGCACTCCAACAAATACAAAGTGATGAAAACAACCTAGTTACGGTGGTGAAGGTCAATATCATCGCTCAAGAACAAGGCACGTAATCCAAGATTGGTGCAAAAAATTTTCAATTTTTGTGATTCGATGGGCAAAGGGATGGTCAATTTGTGCTTTCATGGCTTTCTCAATTTGATGACTTTTATTTTGATGAATCATATTATGAAATTGAGAAAGCAAAATTTGTTACTATTTATTTGGTGGGTAAGGCCCAGTTATGGTGGAATGTTTTGCAACATCGCACCGATCACCCCACCACATGAACTGTATTTCAAGAAAAGTTCAAGGAGTTCTTCCTTCCTCCTCAGTTCCACTTACATGCTCGTCAATCATGGACAGCCTTTGGATGGAAAGAAGGAGATATTGTGTCTACCTCCACTGAATATTTTTGGCAATGACTAATATTTATTCGTTCACTTGAAATGATTCCTAAAGATACCTTGCAATGGAAATATCAAGCTCAACTCACTACATCCCATGACCTTCTATGAACCTATTTCTTTTGCACATGATGTTGATAAAGAGTTTCAATCCATTACCAAGTCCATTTGCTTACAACAAATGCACCAACAACAACAACCAATCAAGCCCAATTTTCCTTTTAAGCATCCCTTCACTAGTCTTTCTTCTCCTAATTTTCAATGCCCACCTACTTTTCAGCACCCTCTTCAATCCAATTTCTCACACGTACCCAAGACAACCCGCTTACACCCTACAAAACCTCCAAGCCTTCAAACTACAATGATGGATGCTGAACAAAAATGGCCATGTATCACTTGTTGGCATTGTGGTAAGTTTGGTCATACTAAAGTTAAATGCAAGTTCCAAACTAATGACATGAAGCCTGTTGGAGCTCAAGTACACAACATGGAGGTGGTTCCTAAAGCAATTCAACCTGATTGGACCTAAGAAGCACTTGAAAAAGATCTAAATACCTTGGGTAATGCAATTTCTATTCATTCTTTACTTTTCATGCAAGGTAATATTAATGGTAAAGTTGTTAATATTTTACATGATGATGGTAGTTCACATGATTTTATTTCTTATACACTAGTGCAAGATCTTCAATTACATCCCCTTCCTTCTAGGTATAAAGTTAAGGTTGCATTTCAAGGAAATAGATATAATATTACAAGTGAAGTGCATAATGTTCATATTTGTATAGGTTCATACATAGATGAATGCCCATTCTTAATTGCTCCTTTGCAGTCTTATGATGTTATACTTGGCATGTCTTTTCATCATCATTATAATCCATGCATTGTTTATCATACACACACAGTGCGTTTTAAGTTTAACAATCAAGATATTTCTTTGTCTGCAATGCATGACTTCCAACCATTTCCATTAATTATACTCAATTCAAATGTGCATTTAGGAAAGGCTACAATTCATGTATTTTTTCGTCAATAACATAGTTGATTACGCACATACACTTCCTAATGCAGATAAATCATTTATGGCTTATTATAAGGATTGTCTTATGGCTGATTTTCCTTCTAAACTACCACCTTGTAGGGGATCTTTTGACCATAGTATTAGACTTAATTCCTGGTAGCTCTCCTCCCCATAAAGCACCTTATAGGCATGGACCTTTACATCAACAGGAAATAGATAATCAAGTTAAGGATCTACTCCACAAAGGATTCATAAGACCTAGCTCTTCTCCCTTTGAAGCATGTGTTCTTTTAGTAGAGAAGAAGAATAAGACTTATAGGATGTGCATTGACTATAGAGCGCTCAATAAGATCACAATTAAAAATAGATATCCTATTCCTATGATAGATGATTTGCTAGATAAACTTCGTGGATCACATGTCTTTAGTAAAATTGATCTTAAATCTCAGTATCACCAGACAAGAATGACACAAAATGACATTTACAAGATTGCCTTTAGAACTCAAATTGGTCATTTTGAATTCATGGTAATGCCTTTTTGATCACCAATGCACCTACTACATTTGCCCATATGATGAATAGCATTTTCTTTGATTACCAAGCTTTTGTTCTTGTTTTCTTTGATGATATACTTGTTTATAGTGAGAATGATCATCATGAAAATTATTTAGCAATTTTCTTTAATTTGTTATGCAAAAACAAACTTTATGCCAATCTTGAAAAGAGTTATTTCTTCCAAAAAGTGTCAATACATTCATGTAGATCCAAAGAAAATTAAAGTAATTGAAGAATGGCATGTGCCTCAATCTATGAATGATGTATGCTCTTTTCTTGGGTTAGCTAATTTTTATAGAAAGTTTGTACAAGGTTTTTCTTATTTAGCACTCCCACTCACATTATTATTAAAGAAAAAGTTCAAATTTGCATGGGGATTAGCACAAAAATAATCTTTTGAAAAACTCAAACATGTACTTTCTCATGCACCTGTTTTGCAGTTACTAGATTTTGCACAACCTTTCCATGTAGTTATAGATGCTAGTGGTTTAGGTATAGGTGTTGTATTAATGCAAAATGATCATCCCATTGCAGTTGAAAATAGGAAACTTAAACCTTCTGAAAAGAATTACAATACATATGATAAGGAACCTTTGGTTGTTGTGCATGCTTTAAAAATTTGGAAGCATTACCTTATGGGTTCTTAAGTTCTAACCAAAACGTACCAACAGGCTATTAAGCATTTATTAAATCAACCATTAATTCCAGATAGACACATTAAATGGGCTTCATATATACAAAATTTTCAGCCTATGATTCAATATCAAACTGGCAAAGCTAATGTTGTAGTTGATGCCCTTAGTCGCTTCCTACCCACACAAACAAATATTGTTTCAATCAATAATATTTATGTTGTTCATATTCATTCATTTCATGACATGATACCTACTTATGCATCTGATTTGTACTTTTCACAAACATGGAATGCTTTCAATAATTCTACAACATTTAGTGAGGATCACTACAATTTTCGTAATGGGTTTTTGTATTTCCAACACAACTTATGCATCACACAAGGTTTCAAAGAATTTGTTATAAAAGAGATGCATGAGCCACCATATATGGATCATAGGGGCATACAAAGTACTATTTCTACATCTAAAAAACTTTTCTTTTGACCAAATATGGAAAAGGATATTGCACAATATGTTTCCCATTGCATTGTGTGTCAACATGTGAAACGAAACCATGGTAAACCATTTGGATTATTAATGCCACTTCACATACCTAATGGACCATGGGAACAAATTTCTTTGGATTTTTTTTACTGGTCTTCCTAGAACTTCATCTCATGATGACATGATTTGGACAGTTGTTGATAGGTTTAGTAAACGAGCATATTTTATTCCTTCTGAAAAGACTCTTTCTACACTTCAAGCTGCTAAGTTATTTATTAAATGTATTTTTTGCATCATGATTTTCCAAAATTTATTCTTCCATATCAAAATTTTCATTTTTCTTATCACTTTTGGTTTGCATTATTTCAAAAAGAGGTTCATGAGCACATTAAAAAGAGTCAAGAACGTTACATGCATAATGTTAATTAGAAATGAGAAGCTAAAGAGTTTAATGAAAATGACTTTGTATGGTTATGAATAAATAAAAGAAGTTTCAAAAATATTTCACAACATCCTAAGGTTAAAGTTGCACCACGTTATTATGGAGCTTTTTTTATTATTCAAAAAATTAATGAGAATGCTTTTATATTAGACATACCTTCTCATTGGAATATAAATAATCCTATTCATATCAGTTTAGTGAAATATTTTAAAGGAACTTTACCATGCATTCCTATTTTAGATGATCCTACTTTGCTTGAAGAGGATAAAATTTTAGTTACAGAAAAACTACTTGATTATGATGTTAATACTACACGCACTGGTAAGCAATATCATAGACATTTAGTTAAATATAAAAATCTATCACTTGAAGAATCTCAATGGATTCATAAGACATCACTAACTCCACATTATGATCATTTGATTTCTGCATATCATTCATAGTCACATTAAGTTCTAGTTTTTCAATTCCATGCATGTGTTTTTACATGGAACATGCTTATGATTGTTTAATGATGGGACATGCGACTAGCCATCCATGTCTATTTTATTCTTAGCAATTGAGGTCAATTGCTTGTCAACTAGGAGGCATGTTATACTCTATGGAATAATGGAATGTTATATGGATTTTAATGTCTTGAGGTTTTTAATGTGATTTGTGTTTTGATTTAGGAGGTGAAGACTCATGAGCATGTGAATCGCCCTACAGCCACCCTTGGAAACCTATATAAGGAGGTGTTGGCCACATATATACTCAGTCTTGTGGATGCCAGTCTTGGGAGCTCAAGGAGTTAGGATCTCCAAGTAAGTACTTTCCAAGTTCCAGTTTGATTTCAAGTCTTGTTCTTTGTTCTAGTCTTGACTAGTCAAGTATCTTGGACATCATGTTGTGTCTTATTGTAATCTTGTAGTATGAGGTCCTTTCCAGTCACTCCTTGTATCTAGTTCATCTCCTTGAAGAGATTTCTTGTAATCCAAATATCTTGCTTCATACCTATGGTCTTGAGTTGTGGGATCTCTTGTATCTTCTTTAGTCCATTTATCTATACCTATCAGTGTTGGGGAGTGGGATGTCTTGTATCAATTATATATTCTTCTATTATTTTCCTAAATGGGTGATCTTGTAATCAAAAGTGTAATCCAAAATCGTCTAGTCTAGTGAGAGGGCACAATCTAGTTCTCCCTTGACATTTTGGCAAGACTATCCACATCAAGACTTTCTCAAGAATGATGGACTATATATCCATACTTTGAAATATTTAGTTTAGTTTGAATGATATACATAAAAGATCCAAGATTTTGGAAGGAGGTTACGAGAAGGTGATCGCTTAGTTGAAAATTTTGCAACAGACTTCAAAAATGTATTTCAAGGATCCACATATCAAGAAGACTATATAGTTAATCAATTTCGAAGTGGTCTTAGAGATGAGATATGTTGATGTATGAAACACCACAAGAAATGAATTAATGTGACACTAGAACACCTCTATGGTCACCATTAACTCATTTCCACTCCAAACTTTGAGAAATGATAGCCTAAAGTGAGAACTTTGCTTCTACAGAAATTCGTAGTCACCGAAATGACATACCTTCAGTATTTTGCTAATTTCTCCTAGCTCAAGTATTATTTCTCCATGAAACTTTATAGGCTGAAACTAGAAGAGTAGAGCCAACAAGCTATCATATGCATCAAACGGATCTCTAGAACTCAAGTTATGGCTCTCACAAGATGACCCTGTATGACCTTCCAAAACTGGAAATCTTTCTTGTTATAGTAAGAGCGCCTGTTTAAAATTAGAATTCGATGCCTAGCATCGACTTGCAACAAGAATTCGATGCTGGGCATCGACTTGGGATGTTTTTGGCCACTTTTCAGCAGGGATTCAATGCCGGGCATCGACTTCCCGCATAAAACCTTGATCTTTTGGACACCAAAACTATAGGTGATTTCATGCACACTTAGAATATGACTTATCAACTGGAATTCGATGCCAGGCATCGAGTTGCTCCAACAACATCATGTTTTCAAACACTTCAGTACTGAATGAAAAGGATAAATGAAAATATGACTTATCAACAGAGATTCGATGCCAGGCATCGAGTTGCTTGGAAAACTTGATCTTTTTAACTCATCACACAGTAGGTAATTATGGAGATGATGGAGAGAGACTCATACACAGAACTTTACTCAGTTCTTTCTCATAGCTATGAAAAACTCAGAAGTTTTACAGATGCTTTCTCACTCAGAGAAGCCCAACTATACTCAGTCATACAAAAATGAGTTCTTCTCACTTTCTCATTGTCTTCCTCATCCCGTCAATTGATACAAACTAACTTATATAGATTTTCGTATTCTCGCGATTTTAAAAAAACCTCTAGAACTAAAGTGAATTAACTTTACAAATATGATACACTTGTGAATTTGTCCCTCCACATAGGCATGGTGTTTTCTTCCTAAGATTTGACCTTCAAATATATGTCCAATTAGTGAGTGTTTCTCCAACAGCTCCCCCTCAATCACTAATTGACATTCCCTGTTTCTTCATATCATCTTCTTTTCTTTTACTCCTGCCATGCTTTTGAATCTGCTGGTCTTCACACCATCCAAGCTCTTTGTCATTATGTCTGCTAACTGATCTTTAGTAGAAATGTACTCCACTTCAATCTCCTTCTCCATTACCTTTTCTCTGAGAAAATGATAATGTATCTCTATGTGCTTTGTCCTTGCATGAAATACTGGATTTGCTGCAAGATAAAGTGAACTCATATTATCTCCATGTATTGTAGGTGTACCTTGATCAATGCCTAAGCTCTTGAACAATGTCTGCATCCATATGACTTCCTTAGCTGCTTCCACAAGTCCTTTGTACTCTGCTTCAGTTGATGATAATGCTACTGTATGTTGTTTCTTTGAACACCAACTTACAAGCTTATCACCAATATATATCATGTAACCATGAGTTGATCTTCTGTCATCTTGATTACCTGCCCAATCTGAATCAGTATAGGCTCTCAACTTCAAATCTGATGTAAAAGGATTATATAATCCTTCCTTTATAGTTCCTTTGATATATCTGAGAACTCTTTGACCTGCAATCCAATGTGGGTCCTTTGGACAATGCATGAATTGTGACAAAACTCCCACTGCATAACTAAGATCAGGTCTTGTTAGTGTAGCATAAATCAAACTACCCACAAGAGATTGATACTTCCTCATATCTTTGTATTCTGCACCATCATATTTACTGAGCTTGTGATTAACTTCAAGTGGAGTTGAAGCTTCTCTGCAATTTTCCATATCAAACTTCTTCAATAAATTCAGAAGATACCTTTCTTGTGATACATATATGCCATGATCTGTATAAGTAACTTCCATTCCAAGAAAGTATGACAACTTTCCTAGGTCACTGATCTTAAACTCTTTCTCAAGTAATCTCTTTACCTCCTTGATTCCTTCATCTGAAGTACCTGTGATTATAATGTCATCTACATAAATACAAATGTAGATTGTACCTTCCTCTGTTCTTCTGATAAGTAGACTTGGGTCTGGTTTTGAACTTTGATATCCAAGATCATTGAGATACTTCACCAGACTATAGTTCCAAGCTCTTGGAGCTTGCTTCAATCCATACAATGCTCTTCTCAACCTACAAACAAAATTTGGATACCTGGAATCTATAAATCCTTGAGGTTGTTCCATGTATACCTCATCTGATGTGTATCCATTCAAGAATGCATTCTTTATATCCAATTGACTTAGGGTCCAGCCTTTTGAAGCTGCAATAGCAATGATTGTCCTTATAGTTGACATCTTAGCTACAGGACTGAATGTCTCATCATAATCTATGCCATAGGTCTGGGCATAGCCTTTCACCACCAATCTAGCTTTGTATCTGGCTATACTTCCATCTGCAAGCTTCTTCACTTTATAAACCCATTTATTTCCAATAACTTTCTTACCATTTGGTTTAGGAACAAGTTCCCATGTCTTGTTCTCCTCCAGTGCATTGAATTCTTCCTTCATTGCTTCTTCCCATTGCTTCTTACCTTTAGCTTCATCATAGTTCTGAGGTTCTTCATCATCTTTGACCATATATGCATAGTTCTTCTGAGTTATGTAAGAAGTGTCATAAGAATACCTTTCTGGTTGTCTTCTAGTCCTGCTTGACCTTCTTGGTTCACATTCTTCATATGTGTCTGGATACACCTCTTCATCAAATATAGGAGCTTCTTCATTTCTTCTTGTTAATCCACTTGTGGATGTACTTGCTTGCATATAGTCTTCATCTCTATTTACCTGCACAATTGATTTTCCTTTCTCACATCTTCTTACCTCTTCTTCAAATTCTTCAACTATACTACTTTGATCTGCTGTAGCTCAGTGATGAGTAGCACCTCCTTTAATGTCAATCTGGGAAGACGTGAGGATGGTATGAAGACCTCGAGCAAGTGGCGGCACAAGTGCGTGAGTGAGAAGCACACAAGCATGCACACACATACACACACACGCGCACACACGGCAAGACAAAGAGAGAGAATCAATGGAGTTCTTTAGATTACTTTCAAAAGCTCTTACAAGTTTATTTCAATTACAATCTACCCCCAAAAATGAGCTCTCTAGCTCCTTTTATAGTTTTTGACTAGCTTTGGCCCTGTTCAGACCTAGTGTCCGGCCTAGTTAAAAATTAGGTTCCAGGGCTTATTTGGGGGTTCAAACGATATCCAAAAATTACGAAAATTGGCAGGTAGATACTCCTAATGCTCCTCAAGCTCAAGGACTCCTTGGCTTGCACAAAATGGAGCTACAAAAAGATGAAATGATATTTACAATGGTGCTTAGTGATGAGAATCACTTTTAATGGGTGTAGAGGTTTTGAAAGATTAAGGTTGCCTTAGTGCTAAATCTGCGTGAATGTTCATAAGTGCTTCTTTCTGAAGAAAATTGTTGGCCTACTTGCCAGATCTTCGTTGACTCCCTTGTCTGCTTGTGCCTTCTCTCCCTTGTCCACTGCTAACACCCCCCCCTCTCTCGCGTCTGTCGTCCCTGACAGACCCTTGTTGAGAGGGTTTTTGGATGTAGAACTCGACGACGTCCTGCGCTAAATGATGTTCAGCAATTCGCAACCCTTTAGCCAAATCTGTCAGAAGAGCATCCCAGTCTACCGGCCCAGGAACCTCTGGATATGGCATACGTAGCTTTTCGGAGTGGAGAGCTTGTTCCACTGCAAACAACTGCAAGAGATGGGATGGTCTGGGAATGAATATCTCTGAGTGATATTCCCAGAATCCCGTGACAAACATCTCTTCGAACGTTTGTTTGAAGCAGGCCGGTAGATATTTGATGCGAGCGTGCCATGCATACACCACATTGATCGATGGAGTTGTGCTCATGTCGTATACAAGGTCCTGGTTCCCTTCATTAAATCCTAGTGCTGAGAGATGCGGTTCCTTGACATTTTTGAAGGTCCTGAAGATGACCAGCATAAGTTCGAAAATTTTCAGGCACATCTGAGTCATGATATCAGGAACATTCTTGAAACGGACCCCCCAATGTCGGATCGTTGAAATCATATAGCCAATTGTAGGTGCGCCTTTAGGGGGTGCGAAGTACACGTAATTTAGCCACTTCTCACATCCTTTAATCGTCAGCACTGTATGTGTGTACTCCGGCCAGGATCTCCTTCGAAACACAGGGCAATAACATGGATTATATTTGATGTACAATGGCATGTTGTTCCATGTTCTTACCATTTTCGGGTAGGTTTCGAGCAGCCGAATTCTCCACGTTGGTTGGCGGATATGTCCTTGCTTGGCACTCTCTGGGATGTCATCGGGTGCAAATTGGGTGGCAGAGGGGGTTCCCTTGAGGTGTGGCGCTTGATCTCCGCATTATAATCCGCCATTAGCACGCAAAAAGGTACATACAGATCATCCGATGGCCCGATCCACCTATGGTGTGAAAGATTCTGAAAGTAATCAGATTTTATTACCACCTCTTCCAGTTTTGACATCAATGCGATTTGGACTGCCACCCTGTCATCATGCGTCGTGGCTACTTTCTCTAACTTTTGCATCCATTCCGGTGCCTCAATCTCAATTGTGTCCATTCCTTGTTCTGTGCGCTTACCGCCGGGTGTTGGCATTGGTACATAGGGATCCTCGAATGTTTCTTCTACTTCAATTGGCACCAGATCGTCAGGCTCGGGGTCTACCAGAGGGGAGGGCTGACGCTCATATTGCATAACCTTGCTGCGTAATTCCTCAAGTTCGGCCCGGAGTTTAGTGACTTCTTCAGCTGTTTCTTCTGCGGTTATGCTCGGGCTGGGTTCTGTCTGTCGGGTGGCCAACTGTCTTCGTAACTCGTCTCTCTCTTTTTCTAAAGCGGCATGGGCCTCCATGAGATCGGCATGAGTTTCTAACACCACCTGCATATTCTCCGAGGGAATTGCCTTGAATCGTTCTGGGTCAATCTCCTGTGGGGAGCCCTCCATGGCCGCCTCCAGGTTTTCTTCGTTCTGTTTCTGTAATCTTTTATTCTCCTCTAGCGCTGTAGACATATGCTTGCGGAGGAGGCCCAAGTTCCGTCGAAGCTTCAGGTTTTCCATGATCTGAGAGTGTAGCAGCTCGTCCATGTGTCGTCGTTCGTCGTCATCTGCTTGGGGTGGGTTGGCTTCTAATTGTGCGTATTGCTCGTGTAATGTCGCGTGCTGCTGTTCTAGTCGCTGCTTCTGCTCTTCAAGATCCCTACATCTTGCTTGGAGATCCTCGTGGCTTCGGAAGAGCCTTGTATGTTGGTTGTCCAAGTGTTGGTAATGTTGCTGAAGTTGGGCCATGCATTGATGCATATTATTAAATAAGTTATCGAGAGGAATAGTGTTGAATGCAGAGGGGTAGGGAAAGGGAAAGGGGATTGTGAATGCAGTACTGGGGACGGGTGAGGGGGGAGGTGGGGGAATGGGAGATTGTGGGTAAATGGGGGATGGGAGAGGTGCAGAGGTGGGTGACACCTCCATAAAAGTGGGGTTCGTGGTGGGAGTGACTGTGAACATGGGGATTGTGGTAGCGGTGAGGGTTGTGAATGTGTATAGAGGTGTGTGTAATTGTGAACTTCTAGGAAGTGTGCTCGGGGTAGTGAGGTGCACCGTGGCTGTAGTTAGACTTATGTTTTCAGTGGAAGTAGAGTGTGTGGGTTGGCTGATGGTTTGTACGTGGGTGTGTGTAGTAGTTTCAGAGGTGGTGACAGTGGAGGTCACAGGGGTAGAGGGAGGTGAGTGAGGGGGATGTGGGGGAGAAGGTGGCAAGGGAGGTGATGGGGGTGCACTCGATGTGTGGGCTTCCTCGGTGTCGTGAACTGTGTGTGCTGTGCCAGTGGTTGTGGGGGTGCCTTGTGGTCCTGAACCTAATACATTCATTCGTTTTCCTGTTCGTGGGGGGCATCTTCCATATCTTCTCTCTGTTCTTCGTGATTGCGCTAGTGCGGTGTGCACTGTTTCCGGTACTCCCAAAGCATCTGATATCATTTCCAAGGTGGCACGGTATTGCTCGTCCACACCTTCCTCCTCCAGAATCTGATTCATGAGAGCTTTACCTGCAGCTAATGAGAGCCTGTGTTGCTCTTGAACTCGGTTCATTGTATCGTAAAGCTTCTTCAACGCGCTAGTGTAGGCGGGGGCACCTTCCAGTACTTGTAGGGCTTCTTGATCATACTCCTGTTCTTCTGCTTCTGATTGTCCACCCTGTGTCTCCTCATGAGCTGCTTCTTCATCGTCCACATTGACTACGTCCGGTTGGCTGGGCGGTGCTTGGTCTGGGGCAGTTTGCTGTCCACCGGCTTGCTCTTCTTCAACTTCTGCATTTACAGCATCTATGATTCTTGCAACCTCTTCGTCCGTTAGATCCTCCAGAGTGAATCCATGCGGGAATTCCAGATCAATCGGTACTGGTGGAAACACAAGATTAGGGCCATCTGTGCTGTGCCTGGGTAACCTGATAGTAAATGGTTGCACTCGTCGTGGAAGTCTTAGGGTTGTCTCAGGCGTCAGGGTTGCACCGCGAGCTTGTGCACAAGGCATCTGGACGGCTCCTCTCATCTTCTTTGAGGGAGGCCCTACGGCTGACAATCTTCGTTGAAATTCCTGTGCTCTGGACCAGATCAGAGCCCTCTGCACCGGTACATCATATGCGAGACATCTGTATACAATTCTTGTGAGTGCACAGCAACCATACAATACAGATTTTTGCTTTTTATACCATCTCTGATGGGCCATATGAATCTGGTCGATAATCCAGTGGGGCATATTGATGGTCAACTCAAAAGCATCCGCCAAGTAGAGGCTAAACCAGATCTTTTTGGGAGGCATCGTGAACCTCTCCTGCGCGGGGAAGGCGAAATGTTGCATGAACATACGTAAGTGGATGGCGATCGTGGGTGTCATTGCAACCATGTCTTTCAGCTTTGTCAGATTCCTGTTCTTCATGTTGTCTGGAACCATTGTCTCTTTCTCTGTTGGAATGTGCATACCAGTCATGTCGAGCGCTTCTCTTACCAGGTTGATAGTCAAGCGGAAACGCTTCAGCTCGTTGCCCCTTGTGAGTGATGGGAGCACAAAGGAGCTGTATCCTTTCTTGTCTTTGCTGGGGGTGAGGGTACTAATTAGATATGAGCATCTTAGGAAATCTGGCTTTGGTAGTTGGAACTTGAAGTAGTCATAAAGCCCAGCCTTCTTCCATATCGGCTTCAGTCCTTCGTTGTTCTGCAGCTTTTCAAACTCCCTAGTAAAGAAGTGGTATCTGCCCCAACGTCCATTGAATTCTACCTCGGATTCCCACATATATGTGCCTTCACCCAGAGGTCCAGCAACATCACTGAACCAATGTGAGGTTTTGCCCACCGGCATGGTATGACCGTGTGGAGGATTCTGGATTGGTATGGCATGTAATGCCCGTAATGCCGCTGGTCTTTCCTTTAATTCCTCCTCGACTGGAAGGCTTTCGATGTCCACCACTTGGGGGCTGTGCCTGCCTGGGAGCTAGTTCCTACTGTATCTGCCAT
This sequence comes from Ceratopteris richardii, assembly GCA_020310875.1. NCBI lineage: Eukaryota > Viridiplantae > Streptophyta > Polypodiopsida > Polypodiales > Pteridaceae > Ceratopteris > Ceratopteris richardii. The sequence goes on along the minus strand of CM035430.1, from coordinate 120,528,629 downwards.
TTTACTTCTTGCTGTCTGTCTCTATGAGAATATACAAACAGGTGTTAATATTGTACAGGACAAGGGAGGACCGTTGTTGTTCCCATCACAATATTAACATGAGGGTCGGGAGCGAATAATGGGTTAGTAACTGTTCGGTGCACGTGTGTGTAGTTAATGCTTGGGTAGTCCTAGGAGACTAATGAAGTTAGTAAATGGGGATGAATTTACAAAGTGGGGTCGGGGGGTTTATTACAGGTCTTAGGCTGCCAAATGCAGTGGATGGGCTTTGCTTTCGGTTTCGTAGAGACTCTAGAGAGCTTTCTCGGTGTCGCAGTTTGAAAATGGGGCCTTTTAGGGACCCATTTACAAGTGATTACATGCGCGCTCTTGGGTCTTGGTGTGTTCTTGAATGTTGAGAACGAGTGAATATAGGCAGTATGCATAGCTGCGTTATGCTGTTTAGGTTGTGGCCTCGGCGTAGCTACTTGTGCCCTCAAGCAAGCCTTAGGCACCCAAATTTGTCTTGATTGTGGGCTAGCCTTCATTGACTTCTTGGGCACCCAAATAGATTTCACGTTAGCAGGAGAATTTCTGCAAGACTTCTTATTAATGTCGTGTTGTTGGTTATTAATAAGAAACTTCGCCCGTGTAGTTGACGGTGGTGCAACCGGTTGTTCGCCTTTCCGCACCCACACATGGTTTATTTTCTGGGACATTCTGCTGCGCAGGTACTTTTGATCTCGGACATAGGTAGCACTCTGCTTCTTCTGCCTTTGATCCACCTTGGGTTGCTGCCTCCTTCTGGCCTTTGGAAAAGAAGGGAGTTCCGTTGCATTCCTGACTCCTTTTTTGCGAATATCATTCCTCTGCAACACATAGTTTTGGACAAGAACAGCATGGTCATCTTCATGTGTACCCCTGGAAGGACCAGGAGTCTGTGCCTTTCCTAGTTCCTTGAGTGCTCCATTGTCTAATTCTATTGTAACACGACTATGATTGACCCAAACCTGGAGAAGTCCACTTCTTAGGTTTAAATTAATTGCTTGGTCATAGATCCAATCTTGACCCAAGACTAGAGGTTCAGTGAGATCCTCATCTTGACACACTAGTACTTTAATTGTCATAGCCTCATCATGAATGTAGAGAGGAAGTTCCACCTCGCCCATGCAAGGGGTTTCCACGCCTCCCAATCCTATGAGATATGCTTCCACAGGGTTGACAGTTAACTGCAACTCTTGACAGTAAGACATTCTAACAGCGCTAGTGGCTGCACCTGAGTCAATCAAGGCTCTTACGGTCCTTGCACTCTTTCCTTGTCCTATGTCTAGGGTTATGAAAGGACGTCTATCAATTATCCTATGCGAGCTTGTTCCTGCAGCTTCACACATGGCCATAGGATATCCGTGATCTACATAGTCTTTCGCTCTAGGCTGATCTCTACCTTGCCTTCGTAACTTCATCCTTCTGATGCGTTCTAAAGCTTCTGCTTGAGCTTCTTCTCGAACTCGCTTTTCTTCCTCTTTGCGTTTCTTAGCAGTGTTGAGTCGGCTGAGCATTTCCTCCGTGAGGGGTTCCTGATACAACTTGACTCTGCAACCGCTAATATAGTTTGGGAGAACATCACCCTCTAATGTGGCCAATTGTACTACTCCACTCGTGGAGATCCTATTGATGATCATTGGTCCGTAGCCTCTCTTTTCTAGCTTCCTCGCGTGTTGTTTTAGTGTATAGACTAAAACTAGATCTCCTGCTTTCAAGCCTTTATCCTTCACATGGGCATCGAAATATGCCTTCTGTCTCTTCTTGGCTGCATATATTCCTGCAGCGGCTCTCAGCCTTGTTTCTCCCAATCGTTCAAGGTCAAAGATCCTAGAGGAGAGCTCGTGACCTGTCCATTCGTGTTCTTGTGCTACTTTCAATGTAGGTATTAAGAAGTCCAAGGGTAGCACAGCGTTTTGGCCAAATACCATCTGAAAGGGAGTGGCTTGGAGTACCGTTTTGTAGGCCACTCGGTATGCCCAAACAGCATGGTGTAGCTGTTTGTCCCAATCAGAGCGTTTAGTGTTCACTAATTTTGTCAGAACATTGCATAAGATCTTATTAGTGCTCTCAGCTTGTCCATTAGCTTGAGGGTGATAAGGGGCAGACTTCTTGTGTATTACCAAGAATTCTTGGAGTAGATTTTCAATCACTTCATTCAAGAAATGAGTGCCTCTATCACTTACAAGCTCTATAGGTAGCCCATATCTTGTGAACACATTCTCAAACAAGAATTTGGCAGTTGTTTGAGCATCGTTCTTTGTCGTAGCCTTTACCTCCACCCACTTGGTGAGATAATCTGTCGCAACAATGATGTATTCCGCATGAGAACCCTTAGCTGGGGGATTAATAGGACCTACGAAGTCTATTCCCCACTTAGAGAATGCACGTCCACCCATCATAGGTTTTAGTGGCATCTCATCTTTGCGTATAGGATACTGAGTCCTCTGACAAACATCACACCGTTTCACATAGGTATGTGCATCCATGTGAAGGGTAGGCCACCAGAAGCCCGCAAATAGTATGGCCTTGATCACCCGATCTGGTCCAAAATGTCCTCCTGCTACACCTTGGTGAGCGGTTTCTAAGATCTTCAGATATTCACTTTCATGGACACATAACCTCAGGTAACCATCTTTACCACGCTTATATAGATTATCACCTATGAGTGAGTAATCCTGGGCTTCTTGTTCTAAACTCCTTTTCCTAGCCAGCGTCATGTCTGGGGGGAATGTGTTTGTCCTCAGGAAGGATACTAGTGGTTCACTCCAATCTGGCACAATGGATACTTGATACAGAGTGGCGTGTTCCACTGGTGGTTTAGTGCAACAGCTTGGGCATTCCTTGCACAACTTTTGGACATCCGCTTCCATAGTTGGCCAATGTACTCCGAGTCTCTTTAGGGTCTGTAAAGTTCGTTGCTTTGAATGGTGTTGCTCTAGTGCACCTACATGTGCTAATTGCAACCATTTAGCGTACTCGTCCTCTTCTACGCAACAAGCCAAGATCCCTTGATCTGTGTGCTTGTACATGCTTCCTGCCATTATGTGGTACTTTTGGGCTCTTACAACCTCTCTATTCCGTGTGTTTACCACTGGATGGTTAGGCCCGTACGTCAATACTGGGACCAATGGCTTAGCCCACTGCGGCACCACTTCCAAATTAAACAAGTAAGCATCAGGAAGGTCATCTGATACTCCTTGTGGGGCTTCTCCCGAGGTGAGCCTAGAGAGATGATCTGCTCTTAAATGAGTCCTCCCTTTTCTCACCACAACCTCAAAATCATATTCCATTAGCAAGAGAAACCATCTTACTAATCTTCCTGTATTGCATGGCTTGTTTACGAGATATAACAATGCCTGATGATCAGTAAAAAATTTAAACTTATTTGCAAGCAAATAGTGTCTAAATTTCTTAACTCCATATACCATGCCTAAACCTTCTCTCTCCGTAGTGGTGTAATTTCGTTCAGCCGCATTCAACTGTCTACTAGCATAGGCAATTGGAAGATCCATATTACCTTCACCAGTAGGTTGTGCAAGTACACATCCAATAGCATAATTGGATGCATCAACGTGAACATGGAATGGCTTATTCCAATCTGGTGTGGTCAAGATTGGTGCTGAACATAATCTTCGTTTAAGCTCCTGGAAGGAATTCTCACATTCATCCGTCCACTCAAAGTTAGTCAGAAGTCCGTACATGGGCTTTGCAACGACAGCATACATGTGTATAAATCGTCGGTAATAGCCACAATGCCCCATGAAAGCTTGTACTTCCTTGACATTCTTTGGCCTAGGTAGCTCTGCTATGGCTCTCACTTTTTCTTCGTCGGTAGATATGCCATTCTTTGACACTATGTGTCCTAGAATCTTGCCTTGCCTGACCATAAAAATGCACTTTTCTGGGTTCAGGCAGACTTGATATTCTCTACATTTGTCAAAGATTTGTCTGAGTTCAGGGATATGGGTTTGTCTAATGTTGGAATGAGCACAAAGATCATCAACATAGACTTCTAAACTCTTCCTCAGGAACTCCTTAAACACATGGCACATCAGCCTCTGGAAGGTAGCTGGTGCATTGGTAAGCCCAAATGGCATTACTCTAAAAGCAAAAATGCCCCATTCTGTGGCAAAGGCTGTCTTATGCTGATCCTCTGGAGCTATGGCTACTTGATTGTAACCCGAAAATCCATCAAGGAAGCTGTACACTTCCTTGCCTTCCACTCTTTCTAAGAGATGTTCTGTGATGGGAAGCGGATAGTTATCTCGAATCGTGGCGGCATTAACCTTTTTCAAGTTAATACACACGCGCAGCTTGCCATTTTTCTTGGGTACCACTACGATGGGGGATACCCATTCAGTGTGCTCAATTTCATAGATAAATCCAGCTTCGACCAGTCTATCTATCTCTTCCTTGATCTTAGCAGCGTAATTATCATTATATGTATAAGGCTTTTGCTTAGAGGGTTTGGCATCTGAGGTCATGGGAATAGTGTGTGAGCATATTTCAGGATCGACACCTTTCAAATCCTTGTAACTCCAAGCGAATACATCTCTGTATTCTCTTAGCAAGGCAATCAATTCGTACTCTTCTTCTTCTGTTAGGTCATGACCTATGTACGTACATCTCTCCTCTCCTTCTTCTAGGGCCACCATGATTTTCTTGGTAGTTTCTTTGTTATCATAGGCCTCTCCTGATTGTGCCTCTCGTTTCGGCATTCTTATCATGACTCTCCTATCATCTATCTCATACTTCTTAAAATTTTCTGGGACCTCAAACAAAGATTCTTCCTCTTCTGGTGAGACTTCTCTCTTTTTTCGTTTCTTTCCTTCTTCCTTTGGGTTCACATGTGTTGCTAATCTTACATCATTTGTAAGCTCTCCATGCCTCTGGGGTTGAAATTCTACTTCATGGAAATAATCTTCATCTGATGCAAATGGTGGGTCCATAATGATAGACTCGAGATCGGAGTCACTTGCATCCTCATATGCATCAAGGATAGGCTCGCATTCTTCTAGAACTGCCTCTCCCCTGATTGGCTCTATGGAGAAGACTGAAATGTCATAGCCATCCTCATCACAGTGAGGTGTCCATTGTTCTTCATTGATGGCTACGTCCATTGTTGCTAAAATTTCTGCCCAGCCATGGGGTTCAAATTCCTCGTCTGGAAAAACTACAGGTGCATAGGCTGGGTCTTGAATGGGTCTATGGGTTTCGTTTGCACCTATTTCTCTGGCCTTTTCTCTCTTCTCTTCCTCTACTGCTACTTTGCACATCCATAAGTGGGTGTCTTCATGCATCCATGAGGATCCTGACCCTATGGAATGCACGGATTCTGTATCATCTTTGGCTCTATGGATGGGATTCCACTGGATAGGAGGTACATCTCTATGAGAGTAATCTTTGAGATTCACTTTGGTCGTAACACCTAAGTGCTGTAGGTACAAAGAATTGGTTCCCCAATCCTATACCACTTGCAACTGTCGCATAAATGGTCTTCCCAAAATCATCTCATAGGCATGATTTTTGCTGAAGTCACATATGGCAAATGTATGCTCAAACTCGACACCACAAGTGGTGAGAGTTATTCCTTCTAGCAATCCTAGGGATCTCTCTATGTGACCATCGGCCATTTGCAATTTCATCCTCGTTGGCATGAGTGCCGGTTTGCCCCAACGCTTCCAAAGGGAAGTAGTGGCAATTGCAACTCCTGCACCTGAGTCCAAAATTGCCTTGGTGGTGTACTCCTGATAGGTGATGGGAAGATAGGTGTTCCCTTCTTCACCTTCACACATATCTCCTATCTTGTCCAAGGGAATTTCTGGCACTGTCCTCTGGGATCCTATTCGGGAACGTGGTTCTGCAACTTCAGTCACTTGACTGGCTACACCTTTCCGCGCTTTTGGTCTATTCTTAGGCAGTTCTTCCAAAGTGAGATCGCGCTGCGCCTTGGTGTTCTTTACTACCTCCGTGTTCCTTGATATGACTGAGTAGTCGTTCCTTACCATGACTGTGGGTGCTCTCGTACACGTGGACTTTGCTTCCCATGGGCCTGTGAAGTGGGGTAGCTCTTGTATGGAATTAGACTCAAAGTCCAATCTCTCGTGAGACTGAGTACTCTCATGTTCCCCGTAAATAGATGGGATGTCTTGTGGGAATTGGTCGTGTGCATCGTCCACAAGTTCAAAAGGAGGGGCAACTTCACTTTCGTTATCCCATTTGTCTTCTTGAATCTCTCGTAGGAAGTCTGGTGCAAATCGATTCATAGAAGAAGAAGTGTCTGGCTCCGTAGAATTAGGCACATAAGCAACCTGGGAAGGAGGGCTTATTCTATCATTGGCTCTCTCCTTGTTCTCATAGATGGCTGGAGCACAAGCTTCCTGGGGAGGATTACTTATTCTATTACTCTTCCGAGCAGGCTCATACGCTCCCTGAGAAGGAATGTAGGCAACCTGTGGAGGTACGTAAGCTTTCGAGGGGGGTTCATCTGCCTTTTGGGGGGGAAGATAAGCTTCTTGAGGAGGCACATGGGCTTCCTGAAGAGGCTGGCTTATCCGTTCTCTTGCACTGTCCTTTCTTTGAGGGACAGGTTCCTTTTTTGATTGTGCAATTAGCCTCTCTATTCTTTCCAGCAGTCCTTCAAAATGTAACTGCGTCTTAGCTGAACTAGAAATGTTAAAGAGGCGGCTAGCTTCGAACATGGCTTGAGCCAATTCCACCATCTTAGCACAAATTTTTTTTCGTTCAAGCTCTAGCTCGGCTCTAGGGTAGCATTTTTCATGATCGGTTATGGTTGGCCCTTCTTGGATTCTGGCCTGATATGCTTTCAGCATCATATTTAGGTCTTCAGGAGTGGGGTCAGCTAGGACTGATCCTACTCTAGGGGGTGGTGGGATTTGATGAGGCGGTGGGGGAGGTGGTGGGTCGGATGGAGATGGGAGTGGTGGAGGCGGGGTCATGTGAGAGGGAGTTTGAGTTGTGAGTTCGGTTATTCTGGCTCTTGTTTCCCTTACGCTTTCCTCGAGTTCACTCATCTTTTTAGCCCATTGTCTTTTCATTCTTTCTCGACTATCTTTCCACGCTCTAGTCCTTTTCTTTGTCACGCTCTCGGTTTCACTAGCCTCTGGGCCCTTTTCCTGGCTCGCCTCTTGGTTTTGCTGCAATGCCTGAGCTCTAGTGACTACCTGTACTGGTGCAGTGGAAGTGACACTTCCTGAGGAGTCTACCACTAACCCAACAACGTTGATAGGGGTGATTTTTGGCATGTTATTGGGGTTCTTTGGGCAATCTCGTAAAAGATGCTCTTTTCCACAATCTTGGCAAAAGCCTTGGATCGTCACGGACTGAGTTTGTGTAGGTGGAGGTAAGGGACAATCACGAATGAAGTGATCTCCCTGACATCGGTAGCATGGTCCTCTAGGAAATGGTGGTCGTACCTGTCTAGGTTGAGGCCTAGGGTTGGGGTTTGCATACATGACGTTCGTGTAATCTGACTCCCAACTAGGTTCACTCGGTTCTTCACTATAGTAGGACTCACCATGTTCTGGAGACTGCATGTAGTAAGCCTGGGAACTATCGACATGTGTAGAATCAAAGCTATGGTCACTGAGGTCATTTTCAGAAAGCAAGGATGTTACCGGGACTAAGGCTCTATTCATGTTCTCTTCTGCAGCAGTATACTTTACCGGGATCACATTGGCTGGAGCTGGGCGTTGTTGTGCTAGCACTGGCTGAGGCCTTTGCTGATTTTGATAGGGTTGCTGATAAGGTTGCTGTGGCCTACCATAGGGCTGTGGAGGGTACGGGTTCTGGTATCTTCCTTGCTGCGGGTATGGCTGAGGGTAGGGTTGCCTAACTGCCTGCTTGTTGTATGGGCAATCTTGTGCGGTGTGATTGGTGTATCTCCGTTCTATGGTGCAGTATTGGCTACTAGGATTTACTTGGGGCTGAGACATAATGGGGCAGACATTCGCCATGTGGTCACCACCACAGGTGTAGCACCTTTTCACAGGGGCAAATCTTGGGATTTGTTTACTAGTTACCCCTAATTTCTGGGCTACTTTCTCTGCGAGTTCCTCAATTGATGTGGATTGCGTGGAAGATTGACTAGATGCACTATCTGAATCTTTGTAGATTTTGGAAAGCTCTAGTTCTTCCCCTAGGTTATCTTCAATGTCAATGCACATGCGTACACACTCTTCTATAGTCCTAGGATCTTTCAGATACACATAGGATCTCAATTTCGTACTCAGCAATCCATCAAGGAATAAGGCTACTTGTTTGGCAGATGTGGGTAGCTCTGAAACAGGACATCTTTCGAGGTATTGCCTAAATCTTCTTCCTGCCAGTCTTACAGTCTCTTGGGGAGTCTGTTTAAAGCTGTGAATCAATGAGGAGGTATTGTGTCTTATGCCGCTCTTAGAGAACTCTACAATGAAAGCCTCTAGGAGTTGGTCTATGCTCCTGAACTGTCGCTCATCCAATGGCTGAAACCATGTAAGTGCTGTGTTGCTAAGGGTTAGACCGAAGGCATTGTACTGCGTGAATAGATCCTCAACTTGTTCAGCTCTCAAGACTTGCTTGAACTCCGCCACATGATCATAGGGATCTCCTGTGCCATCAAAGTAATTCTTCATGGACTTAACTAGCTGGGTTGGTCTCAACGTTCTTGTATGCTCTCTAGGTCTCGGCAGAGGAAATCCATCCACATTTCTTTGGTTCCTGTGAGCTCTAAGCATCTCAGGTTCTACCCTATGCGTCTCCATTCTCGTTCTTTCTCTGCCCACTGGGTTGGCAAAACTTACTTCTGGTCTATCTCTACTTCTGTCTCTTTGCATACCATGAGCTTGGGAAGTTCCAGCCCCAGGGTGACCATAGGATACATTTGATCTTGGTTGGGGGAAAATAAATTCACCCTTCCAAGTGTAAGCATGCCTATCATTTTCCGTAACCGCAAAGATCCGTTCTGAAGTGATCTAAGTAGGTCACTCTACCTGGGCTATCCGGATCCTTAAACTCATAGATCATGATGTTTCCTATATCAGTTGGCTGATTAGATTTATACCTCCAAAAGGCTTCGTCGGTTTCTCGATTGAGGAGCAACTCTATGCTCTTGTTGTCTTGGGGTACCCACTCAGGTGTGATAATCCTAGTGAGAACTGATTTACCTCGAGGGGTTCTAGGTTCCGCACCCATGTTCCCTTGTTCCAAGTCACCTAAGTCCGCTTCTGAGATTACATTCCCAAATTCATCTGTCCTATCCGGTTGACTAGTGACTATATATATAGTTCCTTCTTTGTCCAGGTATGCACCATTTTCAAACTTGACAGTTGGGTGTTCTAGTCCAATGGATTGATCAGGATTCTTAATCTGTATCACAGATCTTCCTAAGCCATCCTCATAGATGCTGGCACCTAATCGGTTGGTCCTAAGGTACTCCAACTGTGTTTTGTAAGGGCCTTCCACCCTGTACAAGTAAGGCACTCCTGAACTTCCCGTAGGTCTGTCCATGCCTTGAGACATCTCTGACTCACTGGTCTCAGAGCTAGGGTAGTACGAGTGGTGGCTCAACTGCTGGGCCCAGGACCTAGCAGTGTGGTTAACACTAGCCTCTGAAGACCTAAGGCTTTGTCTCTCCCTTACTAGATGTCGTCCCGATCTAAGGTTCATATGCCTATTTCAGTAGCCCAATTTTTCCCAGAGTACAACCTTGTTGCTGATCAATTGGTTTCAGTCACTTGATTCCTTTTTAGTGTGTTATCGTGTTTATGACCTTGTCTGAAGTTGCGTCGACAGGTATACTTGAGTGTATTTCCGCACTGTAAATTGATCGTTCCAGGTTAGGTTCTTTACCTTAAGGTTATCGACAGTACAGAGATTATGTTTTTATCTTGAACTTGAGTTTTTAGGTAGTCTTCAACTTGATAACTGCCTACCGTCGCCCTGGCTGACTCCTATCACTAGTCGTTCTTAGCCTAAGCTAGAAATTGACAAAGGGAGTTGAGAATTTCCAACCTTTTGTTTCCTGCTTGGTTGCCTTTGGATGCCCAGGAAGTGTGTTCCCAAGCTTGCACTTACACTTGCTCAAAACGCCTTGCGATGCTCTCAATAGATCTGTAAGAGTTCCAAAGTTAGCTCAAGACTTAAACTCCAAAGACAGAACCAATGATTTTCATTCAGGTAGCACAACACCAATTTTCACTATGATTTTTTTTTGGAAAATAATTCTAGAGATCCCTGACTTTGATCCCCCTGGGTATGGTCAACTTCAAAATACTCTATCTGAAAATCAACGTATTATCTTCATAAAAAACAGTTGAGGACTTGTACTACATGCCACGAGCTTTCCAACAAGCCCTAGAGCTCAAAAAATTGATTTCGTATGAAAAAGTTATGACTGTTCAGGGTTTAGGGGGTTAAAACAAGATTCACTCTGGCCGACAGATCCTAGGATTTTCTCCAAATCACAAGTGTAGGAACCTCCCAAAATGCTAATAGATTGACTATTTTGCCCCAAAATTATCCCAAAAATCAAACCCTAATTTTTGGCCGAAAAGCCTGTCAATCGCGATCGACAGGTCTGTCAATCGCGATTGACAGAGGTGTCCGTCGGGGCTGTCAATCGCGATCGACGGTGTCAATCGCGATCGACAGAGTCGATCGTGGCTGTCAATCGCGATCGACAGTATCAATCGCGATCGACACGTTTTCCGGGTTTTTCGCCGAAATTTCAGTCAATCAAGGGCCTATCAGTCGTGATGGACACGTGGCTACGCGTAAAAGTCAATCAATCGTGGAATTTCAGTCAATCGCGATCGACGGTGTCAATCGCGATCGACAGGGCTGTCGGTCGTGATTGATAGAAAACCTCGGGATTTTTCTACTGTTTTTAATGTTTTAGGATGTGCTCCTTGTGCTTGTGCTAATGGTGCACTCACTTTTGTGAAAAGCCAAAAATTTCTGTCAGTCGCGATCGACAGAAGCCTGCGATCGCGAGATAGTTTCTTCGAATTTCGTACCTGCGCGCAGCGTGCTGGGGATGATGATGATGATGGCAGTACCTGCAAGAATCACAACAACATGCAAAAACAGTGCAAGCAATATTGCTCTCTCGCTCTCTCTCACAAGTGGAATGGAGGAAATGAGGTGGAGATGGTGATATGATCAAAACTGAAAATTTTCGCGATGATGGAGATGGAGGTGGGAGATGGTGGTGATGATGATGGTGATGAAGATGGTGAAGAAAGTAAAAGAAATTCGATGAGAGTGAAGAAAATACCTACAACTCCAACGCGTCAACTCTACGTCTTACCATCACACGCTCGTCCTCAAAGCTCGATCCCCGGCAGCGGCGCCAAAATTTGGTGTAGCTCAGTGATGAGTAGCACCTCCTTTAATGTCAATCCGGGAAGACGTGAGGATGGTATGAAGACCTCGAGCAAGTGGCGGCACAAGTGCGTGAGTGAGAAGCACACAAGCATGCACACACATACACACACACGCGCACACACGGCAAGACAAAGAGAGAGAATCAATGGAGTTCTTTAGATTACTTTCAAAAGCTCTTACAAGTTTATTTCAATTACAATCTACCCCCAAAAATGAGCTCTCTAGCTCCTTTTATAGTTTTTGACTAGCTTTGGCCCTGTTCAGACCTAGTGTCCGGCCTAGTTAAAAATTAGGTTCCAGGGCTTATTTGGGGGTTCAAACGATATCCAAAAATTACGAAAATTGGCAGGTAGATACTCCTAATGCTCCTCAAGCTCAAGGACTCCTTGGCTTGCACAAAATGGAGCTACAAAAAGATGAAATGATATTTACAATGGTGCTTAGTGATGAGAATCACTTTTAATGGGTGTAGAGGTTTTGAAAGATTAAGGTTGCCTTAGTGCTAAATCTGCGTGAATGTTCATAAGTGCTTCTTTCTGAAGAAAATTGTTGGCCTACTTGCCAGATCTTCGTTGACTCCCTTGTCTGCTTGTGCCTTCTCTCCCTTGTCCACTGCTAACATCTGCATACCAACTTTTCTGTTCATCAAATGTAACATCTCTTGAAACAAGAAATTGTTTGGTTAAAGGATTCCACAACCTGTAACCCATCTGCTTTTCATCATAACCAATGAACACATATTTTTCTGCCTTTGGTTCAAGTTTATGCCTAAGTTGTGATGGCACATAAGCATATGCAATTGATCCAAACACTCTACAATGATCTAGTGTTGGTTTCTTACCCCACCAAGCTTCATATGGAGTCATTCCATTCAGAGCTGCACATGGTAATCTATTCACAAGATATGTGGCTGTATTCACAGCCTCAGCCCAAAGATAATTTGGACAGTTCTTCTCCTTTAGCATAGCTCTAGCAAACTCAACCAAAGTCCTGTTCCTTCTTTCCGCTACACCATTTTGTTGTGGTGTATACCTGCAAGTTATTTCTCTCTTAATACCTGCATTCCAAAGATAATAATTGAACTCTTGGGAGAAATATTCTCCCCCTCCATCAGACCTCAGTCTCTTAAGCTTTTGACCTGTGACTCTCTCTGCATATGCATGAAAATGCTTGAAAGCTCCAAACACTTCTGATCTTTCCTTCAAAACATATAATGTTATCCATCTTGTAGCATCATCAATGAAAAGAACATAATACCTTGAGCCACTGATAGATCCTTCTTTTGTTGGTCCCCATACATCTGTATGAATGAGCTCAAGTACTCCATCATGTTTGAATCCTTTCTTTTAAAATGGTAACCTGTGTGCTTTACCCATTTGACATGCTTCACATTTATAAACCATATGTTGACTTTGCACATTTGGTAATCCTAGTACAGACTGATTAGCAACCATAGCTTTAATTCCTCTTTCATTAAAGTGACCTAATCTCTTATGCCAGAGATCAAGTTCTGTAATCACTCCTTCACCATGTGTGAGCAAAGCTTGACCAATGTTCCCTTGCACTCTTAAAGTAAAGATTCTACCTTCTTTCTTACCAGAGACAATCTGATTATACCCATTCTCTGGATCTTCAACAAATACTCCTTCATTTGTAAACCTGACTTGAAAACCTTTTTCAACTATCTGTCCCACACTAATCAAGTTTTTAGGTATTGTGGGAACATACAAAACATTGGTTAGCAAATCTGCTCCACTCTTGCATTTCACCTTTCCAATTGAATGTACACTATGTCTGGTATTATCACCTGTTTGAACTGTGTGACTAGAAATGCCTTTTTCCAATTCTGACATCAATTCTATGTTTCCTGACAAATGATTAGAACATCCAGAGTCAATGGAAAATACCTTTAGATCTTCTTTATCTGATGTGTTGATTGAGTTCATCATCAATGATGTATGACTTTCATTCTGTGTGTCATTTGCATAGTTGTAGTAGGTGGTGTTGTAGGATTGATTCTGTCCCCAACTTCTTCCTCCACCTCTACCATAGCCTCCTCTTTGACTTTGTCTACCTCTTTGGAAATTACTTTGATATCTTCCACCTCGGCCTCTACTATTGTTGTTTTGATTCTGATTTGATCCTTGTTGATTGTGCCAACAGTCATGAGCCAAATGATTACTCAATCCACAGATCCAACAAGCGTTCTTGTTGTTATTCTGATTACCTCTTCCTCTTCCAAAGCCTCTTGCTCTTCCTCTACCAGTGCCTTTACCTCTTGCATAATAAACCTGAGAACTAGACTCCTCTTCGTCCTTTGCTTTACCTTTATCTCCTTTCTTCTTATTCTTCATGTACATTGCAGAACTTTGTCCTTTATCTCCATCTTCCTTCAAGTCTTGCTCATATGTGAGCATCAAACCAAGCAACTGGTTCAAATCTGGAACATAATGATTTAATGAAAGTTCTGTTGATAAAACAAAAGGTTTCCACCTTTCATCTCCTCTCAAAGCTGCAAGTAGCTGAGCAATCAATCTGTGATCTTCAACATCTTCATCTATGGATCCAAGACTATCTGCAAGATCCTTCATCTTAGTGACATAATCACTAATGGTTTGACTTGGCTTCTTCTTGAATGTTGTAAACTCTGACCATAGACTTGCTTTCCGTGCTTTAGTAGTACTTTGGAAATGATACTCCAATGCATTCCATATATCTTCAGATGATTCCAATCCTCTGATGTGTGGTAGCAAATGATCAGAGATTGTATTGTAAATGTATGCCTTTGCACTTGCATCCTTCTTTTGCCAATGCTTTAAAGCATCAAGTTCTTCTTTCTTTGGTCGGCTTTCATCTTCAAATACTGGCTTCTCTTCTTCACCTGTAACATATATCATGAGATCCTTACTCATCAGTAAGGCTTCCATTCTCATTACCCATGCGGGGTAATTATCTATGTCCAGTTTGTCAATGGAAATATGATCTGCCATAGTTCTTTCCTTTTGTTGCAACCTGTGAGCTTAAAGGATAAAGGATAATACCTTTTGAAGTTCTTTGTGTATGAGGATACTTTTGAAGTAACCTTTTGATGCCTTGTGTCTTCAAATGCTTCACCTTTCAAACTTTAATGGAAAACTTTACAAAACTTCTCGTACCTTTGTCGTCTTCTGCTCTCGAGAATCTTTCTGCTCTGATACCACTTGTTGATGTATGACCACAAGAAATGAATTAATGTGACACTAAACACCTCTATGGTCACCATTAACTCATTGCCACTCCAAACTTTGAGAAATGATAGCCTAAAGTGAGAACTTTGCTTCTACAGAAATTCGTAGTCACCGAAATGACATACCTTTAGTATTTTGCTAATTTCTCCTAGCTCAAGTATTATTTCTCCATGAACCTTTATAGGCTGACACTAGAAGAGTAGAGCTTTCCAACAAGCTATCATATGCATCAAACGGATCTCTAGAACTCAAGTTATGGCTCTCACAAGATGACCCTGTATGACCTTCCAAAACTGGAAATCTTTCTTGTTATAGTAAGAGCGCCTGTTTAAAATTAGAATTCGATGCCTAGCATCGACTTGCAACAAGAATTCGATGCCGGGCATCGACTTGGGATGTTTTTGGCCACTTTTCAGCAGGGATTCGATGCCGGGCATCGACTTCCCGCATAAAACCTTGATCTTTTGGACACCAAAACTATAGGTGATTTCATGCACACTTAGAATATGACTTATCAACTGGAATTCGATGCCAGGCATCGAGTTGCTCCAACAACATCATGTTTTCAAACACTTCAGTACTGAATGAAAAGGATAAATGAAAATATGACTTATCAACAGAGATTCGATACCAGGCATCGAGTTGCTTGGAAAACTTGATCTTTTTAACTCATCACACAGTAGGTAATTATGGAGATGATGGAGAGAGACTCATACACAGAACTTTACTCAGTTCTTTCTCATAGCTATGAAAAACTCAGAAGTTTTACAGATGCTTTCTCACTCAGAGAAGCCCGACTATACTCAGTCATACAAAAATGAGTTCTTCTCACTTTCTCATTGTCTTCCTCATCGCGTCAATTGATACAAACTAACTTATATAGATTTTCGTATTCTCGCGATTTTAAAAAAACTTCTAGAACTAAAGTGAACTAACTTTACAAATATGATACACTTGTGAATTTGTCCCTTCACATAGGCATGGTTTTTTCTTCCGAAGATTTGACCTTCAAATATATGTCCAATTAGTGAGTGTTTCTCCAACAAGATAAAGGATCATTTACCCTCTACATCTCAGGTAAATACTTTAGATGAGGCTCTCAATCAAGCAATCCATTGTGAGAATCCATTGTTCAGAGAAAACCAAGTCCAAGAGCTAGAAGTGTTGAATAATCAAGACACTATTCTTCAAGAATCCTAATCAAGAATCTTTGAAGCCGAAGAAGTCATTACAAATGATTTAGAGTTTACACATTATGAAGATATCAAGAAGGCAAAGGACAAGAAGAAGTTCATGTTAAATCAAGGAGGTACACTTGCTTGAGCCTCTCCATCAAAGATCTTGGAATTACTGCAATATACCACTAGAAGTTTGGAATTAGGAATTACACAATCAACATCTCATATCAAAGGAATCATCATCAGAGTCAAAGGATGAATATATCCCATCATGAGAATCATGCAATTGATTTTGCACCTAGATATAATATTAACCCTTTCCAGTTTCATCATGGATATCCATCATTGTTGTGCTCCTGTACCACATATCAAGAGCTCTACAAAAACCACGAGTTATGAAGATTCAAGTTCCATAAGATCTCATAGTCACAAGACCGCTCCTTGTGGAACTCGTTGCTTGAGGGGAAAGTAATGTCATGGACAAAGAAAACCATCTTGAACCTCAGATTCCATGTGGATTTCCATATCTCACGATTTGTTCAGAATTTGGAGAAACTAATGCTTCCATTGTGTCTAGAACGTACAAAATCCTGATATTGACTCTCTATTTTCTTGATTCTGATATCCATAGACCATGTTTTGAATTATAAAGATCATCAAGGACATCATCAATTTGTAACCTCCCTAGAGACACCCTTGGAAACCTATATAAGGAGGTGTTGGCCACATATATACTCAGTCTTTTGGATGCTAGTCTTGGGAGCTCAAGGAGTCACAATCTCCAAGTAAGTACTTTTCAAGTTCCAGTTTGAGTTGTATTCTTCTTCTGTGTTATAGTCTTTTCTAGTATATTATCTTGGATATCATGTTGTTGAAGTAGTTCGATGACGATGCACCACACTGCACTCTTCTTCTCGAGAGCTCCACAACGATATGCTTGGAGTAGAAAACTGAGCTCCTGACGCCGCACGCAGTACTCCGCACAAAGGCTGTAGAATACGCAGAAAACACAGTACACAGGGAGCACGAAGACAGACTTCTTAGGTCTTACAAATGCGGTCGAACATACAGTCTGTGACTGACCAGGCCACTATATGTTTTATTAAAGAACACATACAAAGAAGTGTCCAGTGGCCATTTGGCCTTTCACATGGACACTAACGGTAACAATCTCCCACTAAAGGCCAATATGGCCAGAGTAACTATGGGAGAAAAAAGAAAGAATGATAAAGAATACCTGAGTGTAAGTATACAAACTATACCTCCCACCTGATGGGCATGTTACACAGTATACAAGTGACTGCGTAAGATCAAGAATCAAGTACCCCCATCAAGTGACAACAGTGTCGAAAGCTATCCTATGGTAGAGCTTTAGTCAAAGCATCTGCAGCATTATCTCGAGTGTGAACCTTCTCAAGAATAATGCTCTCAGTGGCTAAGCAATCTCTAATGAAGTGATACCTCACCTCAATGTGCTTGGTCTTTGCATGATAGACCGGATTCTTAGCCAAAGCAATGGCACTCTGACTATCACTGAGCAAGTGAGGTACATGCTGAGGCAAACCCATATCACAAGCAAGACGAGAAAGCCACAATGCTTCCTTACATGCCTCACTTGCTACAACATACTCTGCTTCTGTGGTGGAAACAGCTGTACATTCTTGAAGACGAGATCTCCAAGAGATAGCACCTCCAGCAAAATGAAAAATGTACCCTGATGTAGACTTACGATTGTCTACACAACCAGCATAGTCAGAATCTGTGTAACCAATAATGGATGCTTTCCCTCTACCTAAGCATAGACACTTGTTCTTAGTGCCACTCAGATATCTCAAAATCATTTTGACCGCTTCCCAATGTTTCTTGCCAGGATTAGACATATATCTGCTCACAACTCCCACTGCAAATGCAATGTCTGGTCTCGTAGCTACCATAGCATACATGAGACTACCAACAGCAGACTGATAGGGAATTTTGGTCATGAATTCCTTTTCCTCATCTGATTTGGGGCAGTCATCCTTACTCAATTTCACATATGTGGGTAAAGGTGTACTCAATGCCTTTCCATCCTGCATATTGAATCGGTGAAGTACTTTGGATATGTACTCACTTTGAGACAAGTATATGCATCTTTTACTCTTATCACGAGTAATGCGCATGCCAAGAATATGTTTGGCATCCCCCAAATCCTTCATATCAAATGTCTGACTCAACTTCTTTTTGAGAATTGACAAATCATAAGAGGACTTCCCAGCAATCAACATATCATCGACGTAAAGTATCAAGCATATCAAGCTGCCATCAGAACATCTCTTTGTGTAGAGACAATGATCCTCATTGCTCCGAGAATAGCCTTGGGACTTCATAAAAGCATCAAACTTTTGGTACCATTGTCTAGGAGACTGTTTAAGTCGATACAAGCTCTTCTTGAGCTTACAAACTAGACTTTCCTTACCAGGAACTACATAACCCTCTGGTTGTTCCATATAGATCTCATCTGTAAGATCTCCATGCAAGAAAGCTGTTTTCACATCCATTTGGACTAGCTCTAAGTCCTCCATTGCAACAAAACCAAGCAACATGCACAAAGTAGTCATCTTGACCACTGGAGAGAAGATTTCCTCAAAATCAACACCATGTTGTTGCTTAAAACCCTTTGCAACAAGTCATGCTTTATATTTTGGAGAAGCACTATCTGATGTGAATTTCAGCTTATATACCCATTTACATGGTAAAGCTTTCCTGCCCTTTGCCAAAGGTACTAAGTCCCAAGTACCATTCTTGTGAATAGAATCCAACTCACTCTTCATGGCACGCTCCCACTTGACATGATCCTCTGTCTGCATAGCCTCTTTGTAGCAAGAGGGCTCACCGGCATCTGTTAGCATAACAAAATCTAAACCTGGAACATATCTATCAGGTGGATATGAGACACGTGCAGAACGTCTCAATGGTTGCTGAACAAGAACATGTGCAGACTGATCTGAATGGACATTCTCTTGAACATCCCTATGTGCAGCATTTTTATGCATGCTAACCGGAGGACTAGTATCCTCAAACACCACTCTTCTCACTTCAACCTCCTTAATCGGCTGTTTATGCATCTTAGACTCATTAAAAATGACATCACTACTTCTAATCACTAACCGTGTTTCAGGATCCCATAAGCGATATCCAAATTGTCCTTCTCGACCATATCCAAGAAAAATGCATTTCTTTGACTTATGGTCCAACTTCTATCTAAGATTCTTGGGTATATGAACATATGCTTCACACCCAAAAACTCGAAGATGATCATAATATGGTGGTTTCCCTGTCCATAACTCTTGTGCCACTTTCAGACCTTTGTCAGTACTAGGTGAAAAGTTAATCACATGAACTGCAGTCAATACTGCTTCTGCCCAAAAACCTTGTGAGAGGTTTGCATGATGCAACATAGAGACTACTCTATCTTGAATAGTTCTATTCATCCTCTCAGCTACACCATTCTGTACTGGGGTATAAGGAGCTATAAACTCTCTACGAATCCCTCTACACTGACAGAAAAGGCTGAATTCATGTGAGGTATACTCACCCCCATTATCTGAACG
This sequence comes from Ceratopteris richardii, assembly GCA_020310875.1. Taxonomy (NCBI): domain Eukaryota; kingdom Viridiplantae; phylum Streptophyta; class Polypodiopsida; order Polypodiales; family Pteridaceae; genus Ceratopteris; species Ceratopteris richardii. The sequence continues at coordinate 120,509,222 of CM035430.1, read as the reverse complement.
TAAAGCCTTAAGCTTAGTTCCTTTTTCAGTCTCAACTGAAGCAAGCCATTTTCTGAAAGTAGGGAATACATCATCCTCCGATTTGATAGGATATACCCAGACTTTTCTAGTAGCATCATCTATGAAAGTGACAAAGTAAAGAGAACCACCTAAGGACCTAGTGGGCATAGGACCACACACATCTATATGAACAAGATCTAAAGGCTGAATTGAAGAGTCAATGTGCGTTTTATGCACATTTCTGGTTTGCTTTCCATATTGACAATGCTCACAAAATGAAAAATCAGAGAAAGATAACACAGGTAAGTAGCCAGAACGAGAAAGATTTTCCATTCCACTACGAGATATATGGCCCAAACGACCATGCCAAATACAAGCCATAGGCTGTTCAGTAACAGCTAACAAGTGTTCTTTCTGTGATACAAATAAAGGGTAAAGTGAGCCAACTTTCCTTCCTTTTGCAATAACCATATTTCCCTTTGATATACGAAAGGACTGAGCATAGAAGACCACCTTGTAACCAAGGTCATCAAGTTGACCAACTGACATCAAACTGCGTGATAACTGAGGTACATGGCATACATTATGCATAGTAAATTTTGAACCATCAATGAACTGCACAACCACATCTCCAATCCCCACAACATCACACTGGTAAGAGTCACCAAGTCTCACGGTACCAAGAGACTTTGCTGCATAATTAGAGAACCATTCTCTATGTGGTGTCACATGGAAAGAAGCACCAGAATCTAGCAGCCAGGTGTGGGAAAGAGAATCAGCCATAAGTGCCTCAGATGGCACAATACTATCAAGTGTCAACACATCAGCATCATCAGAAATAGCATTAATTTCTTCAATCTTCACAGTCGAAGTAGATGGTGCAGGTAACTGTTTAACATGCCCATCAACATTCTGTCCTTTACCTTTAGCATTCTTTAATGCATAACAGTCTTTCTTCATGTGTCCTTTCTTATGACAATAATGGCATTCAATATCCCTCTTCCTTGATTTACTTCTGCTCTTATTCCGTTGACCATTCTTTTCCTTGTTCTTGCTCCTGCCACATTGTTGATTCTTTCCTTGGTAAGAATCACGAACATTATATGCATCTCCACTATGAGTGCCAACCATAGATTTTCTATGAATCTCCTCACTCAAGAGTGCTCCACATATGTCATCATAGACGAGTTTACCACCAGGTGCACTATTGCTAATAGCTGTGCAAAATGTATCCCATGATGATGGCAGGGTGCATAACAGCAATACTGCTTTCATTTCATTGTCCATATCCATTTTCTGAGCCTGTAACTGGGAGAATATGGCATCTGTAGCTCAAGCGTAAGCACCACCTCCTTTACTTGTCAATCCGCGGAGACGTGAGGACCGGTATGAAGACCACGAGCAAGTGAAGGCACAAGTGCGTGAGTGAAAGCACACAAACATGCACACACATACACACACACGCGCACAAAGTAAGATCAAAGAGAGGAACAATGGAAAGCTTAGATTGCAAAAGAGTTCTCTTACAAAAGTTCTATTCTCTAACAAGCTAACCCCAAAAATGAGCTCTCTAGCTCTTTTTATAGCTTTTTGACTAGTTTTGGCCCTGTCCAGACCTAGTGTCCGGCCTAGTTAAAAATTAGGTTCCAGGGCTTATTTGAGGGCTCAAACGAAGTCTAAAAATTATGAAAATTGGTACGATGGTACTTCTAATACTCCTCAAGCTTGAGGACTCCTCGGCCTGAACAAAATGGAGTTACTAAAAATAGATAATGGTATTTACAATGGTTTTTAGTGATGAAAATCACTATTTTTGTAGGGGATTCTTCTGAAAATTTGACATACACTTCTTGGAGCTCCCTACTTGCTCCCTTTCCTTGTGTGTCCACCTTTTGATGTGCTTCCATGCTTTGTCCTTGACTTTGAGCTTCAACACTCCCCCCCCTCTCGAGTCTATCGTCCCTGACAGACCCTTGTTGGAAGGGCTGTTCCATGTAGTGCTTTGAGAGGTGGTGTCCATCCGTTGTATGAGCTGGTTCCTCGGATTCCAGCAAGAATGTGCCGTTGTGAGCTTTCAAAACTGCAAGTTTCTCAAAAGAGGTTGTCAAGAGTGAGTTGGAGCAACTACTGGCTTCAATTTGCTTCCGAGATATGGATGTTGTTCCCATAACGTCCGCTAGCTCTTCCAAAGATGATGTTGAGAGCAGTCATGTCAACTACTCATAACCCATAATGAATGATGGGTAAGTGTGTTCGTGCCTGGGTTGAAAAAAGTATGTGCCTTGTGCACGGCCTTGTAATGTAGCCCTACGCATGCTTACTTGGAAAATGCATTGGAAGAAGCATGGTGCAAAAATTGCGGGTCTTGAGCTAGGTGCTCAAGGGTATGCTAACGAAGAGGTTTCCTAAGCTATCATGGTTATGGTGTTTCCAGAGTAAAGATACTTACCATGGAGAAGTCGATCAATGTTCATCTCTTCATGTTGTACACTCAGCCTTTAGGATGGAACATTGTTGATGAATGTCCATGTTGATGGTCCCCTGATGAGATTTTTTGAGTGGCTAATCCTCTCTCCCCTTCTCAAAGCAACATTTGTCACTAACATTGTGCATTTCTGAGCTTGGGCTTATGCACGTTCACTTCCCTATATTGACACTCAGAGGAATATTGGACACGTGCCGGTTTCTAAGAGATTACCATGCTGATTGACATAGACCATTCACCAGTGCTACTGTTCCATACTGGTTCAAGAAATACTGAGAATTGAATTGCTTTATATTCCTTGGCAAGCAACATCGGGTAACTACCCCAAGCTGAGTTTCACATATTCTCTTTAGCTCGCCATATGCAGGAGTCTTCTCCTCCAGAACTACCTTTTGCAGATATCTCCTTGGATGCTCTGGTACATGAAGTAATTAAGCATCACTCAAGTTGCGGGCCTTTAAGCTCTTCATTCCTACCATGGTAAGAGAAAATCATAGTTGTAGATGCCATGTTCATGCCAAATGCTTGTCATCTACCAGATAAGGCAGCCATAATCTCACTGTTGGCCGAGACACACTTCTATCCAAATTGATAAATGCCTAGTAATCAACAGTTCCACCTTCAACTAAGCATGACTCATTCATGTTTCATAAGCCAAACCTGGGAACAAGCTCTCTCCCGCATTTCTTTCGCCTCTTTTTTTTTTTTTTTTTTTTTGAGGAACAGGATATCACAAAACAAGAACACAAAAGTTAGTATCAATAGCAATGTTCGACATATGTCACTGTGCTCTTGTGCATGGGATTCTCAAGTGTGTCTATGCACGGCCGTGTAATGTGGCCCTATATTAATGCATACTTTGGAAATGCATGACCTGAATGGTGCAAAAGACAGGGTTGTGCAAGGAGCACACGGTTGTTGCTCGTTCGAGGCTTTCGATGTTATTTGCGGAGGTTGATGCCGACCTTGGTGGAGGTATCCATTGAGTCTCGAACTGATGTAATCCTCCTTATTGGAGTCCATTTTAGAACAGTATTTGGCACTGTAGAGATCACTTCAGGCGCCTTTCTCTTCGGATGTGTTCTGAACTGTGGTATCCAGTGTGGTTGGCGCTTTGGTTCGATGGAGGCTGCTTGTACTTTTGGCTTCCAAACCCATATCCTTTTTGCACGTCTTCCTACTATTCTTGAAGAGCTGATTTGATCTTCTTTCGGTCTCTGTACGTGGTTCTTACCCTCTTCTCTTTTTGGCTTCTTGGTTGAGACCTTTCGCATGTGGGAGAACATAGGTTGTTGTGGATGTAAGAGCTTCTTAGGTACCCACATTTGTAATTGCCCTTGTTGAGCTGCAGCTAACTTCTTAGGCACCCAAACTTGTTGGATACCGTGTGATTGAGCTTGTCCGAGCTGCTTTCTTCGTCTTCTGACTTGGTTGGCTTGCCTGGATGGGATTTGTGGGGGCAAGGCTGGTGGTTGCTCTCCTTTGCGTACCCATATCTGCTTCATGCTCTGAACTGCTTTTTTATCGAATGGTGTCTTTCTATTTGATGTAGCAGTTGTCGTGAACGGTTGTGTCTGCTTGTGTGGTGGACTCACTACTATGGCTACTTTATTCTTTGGAGAAGAAGAAAGATCCACCCGCCTTCGAACCTGGTCTTCCACGATTGACTCCTTCTGCATCATAGAGTTTTTGACACATACAACATCTTCTTTCATATGATTAGTCTTGGAAGAACTAAGAGAGTGTGTGGTGCCATGATTTAGGAGCATGCAGTTCTCTAATTCTAATGTAATGCATTGTTCATGTACCCAAACTTGAAGAATTTGACTTCTTAGGTTTAAGTTAACTGCATGGTCATAGATCCAATCTTGACCCAAGACCAGTGGTTCTGTAAGGTTCTCATCTTGACATACTAGCGCATTGACTTTCATTGGAACATCTTGAAGGTAGATGGGAAGTTCCACCTCGCCCAAACAAGGGGTTTCCACACCTCCCAATCCTATGAGATAAGCTTCTATGGGATTGATGTTCAACTGCAAGTCTTGGCAGTAGGAAAGTCTAACTGCACTACTTGCTACACCTGAGTCAATCAATGCTTTCACCGTCCTTGCACCCTTCCCTTGTCCTATCTCTATGGTCACAAAGGGCCTTCGGTCAATGACCTGAGAAGTCGCTATGCCTGACTTTTGACACATATCCATGTGATATTTTGGGGCTTTTGAGTTGACATCTAGGCCTAATCGCCTTAACTTATTTCGCCTAATATGCTCTCTGGCCTCTACCTGTGCTTCTTCTCTCACTCTTAACTCTTCTTCTTTTCGCTTCTTAGCAGTGTTGAGTCTCATTAGCATATCCTCAGTAAGAGGTTCTTGATATAGCTTGACTCTACAGCCACTAATATAGTTTGGCAAGATATCTCCTTCTAGAGTGGCCAACTGAACTGCACCACTAGTGGAAATTCTATTAATGATCATGGGTCCGTATCCTCTTTTTTCCAACTTACGGGCATGTTGTTTTAGTGTGTATACCAACACTAGATCTCCCTCTTTCAATCCCTTATCCTTGATGTGTGCATCAAAGTATGCCTTTTGCCTCTTCTTTGCCGCGTAGATGCCTGCTGCCGCTCGTAGCCTCGTCTCACCCAAGCGTTCGAGATCAAAGATCCTAGAGGACAATTCATGCCCATTCCACTCATACTCTTGTGCTACTTTTAAGGCAGGGATTAAGAAATCTAATGGTAGCACAGCGTTCTGTCCGAAGACCATCTGAAATGGGGTGGCGTTGAGTACCGTTTTGTAGGCAACTCGATAAGCCCAAACAGCATGATGAAGTTGTTTGTCCCAATCAGAGCGTTTATTATTTACCAGTTTTGTCAATACGTTACAGAGGATCTTATTGGTACTCTCGGCTTGTCCGTTAGCTTGTGGGTGATAGGGGGCAGATTTCTTATGTATCACCAAGAATTCTTGGAGAAGATTTTCAATGACTTCATTCAAGAAGTGTGTGCCTCTATCGCTCACCAACTCTATTGGTAGTCCATATCTCGTGAACACATTCTCGAATAAGAACTTAGCCGTAGTCTGAGCATCATTCTTTGTTGTGGCTTTGACTTCTACCCACTTTGTAAGGTAATCTGTGGCTACAATGATGTACTCTGCATGGGAGTTTCTAGCTGGGGGGTTAATAGGACCTATGAAGTCTATGCCCCACTTCGAAAATGCACGTCCTCCCATCATTGGCCTCAAGGGCATCTCGTCTTTTCTAACTGGATATTGTGCACGTTGGCATGTGTCACATTTCTTCACATAGGTATGTGCATCCATATGAAGAGTGGGCCACCAAAGTCCTGAGAATAGAATGGCCTTGATTACTCGGTCAGGACCAAAATGTCCACCTGCAACACCGCTGTGTGCAGTTTCTAAGACTTTCAAATAATCTGATTCGTGAACGCACAGTCTTAAGTAACCATCTTTGCCTCTTCGGTATAGGTTGTCTCCTACTAGGGCATAGCCTTGAGCCTCTTGCTCCATGCTTCTTCTTCTTGCTAGACTAGCCTCTTTGGGTAATCTTCCCGATCTCATAAACTCTACCAATGGAGCACTCCAATCTGGAATTAATGACACTTGATAAAAGGTCGCATGCTCCACTGGGGGTCTCTCTTTGCACCTTGGACAATTCTTAATCCACTCATGTATTTCTTTGTCCATGCTAGGCCAATACACTCCTAAACGCTTTAGATTCTGCAATGTTCGTTGTTTAGAATAGTGATTTCCTAGCATTCCTTCATGGGCTTGTTGCAACCAACTACTATGTTCATCATCCTCCACACAACAAGCTAATACACCCTCAGTATCTTGTTTGTACATGCTTCCTGCTAATATGTGATATTTTTGTGGTTTTACAATTTCTTCTTGTGATGTTTTCACATTCTTATTTGCAGGGCCAAAGGTTAGGACTGGTACCAACTTATTTGCCCATTTAGGAACAACTTCTAAATTGAACAGATAAGCATCGGGTAATTCGTCAGACACTCCTTGCGGTGACTCTCCTGAAGTGATGCGAGAAAGGTGATCTGCCCGAAGGTGGGTTCTACCTTTCCTGACAACAACTTCAAAGTCATATTCCATTAGTAAGAGGAACCATCTTACTAAGCGTCCAGTATTGCAAGGTTTATTGACCAAATATAACAAAGCTTGATGATCAGTGAAAAACTTGAACTTGTTGGCCAATAAATAGTGTCTAAACTTCTTCACAGCATATACTATGCCTAAGCCCTCTCGCTCAATTGTGGTATAGTTCCGTTCAGCTGCAGTGAGCTGTCTACTAGCATATGCTATGGGCAAATCTAAGTTTCCTTCACTTGTGGGTTGTGCTAGCACACATCCTATGGCATGATTGGATGCATCCACATGGACATGGAATGGTTTATTCCAATCAGGAGTGGTGAGTATTGGTGCCGTGCACAAACGTTTCTTCAGTTCGTTGAAAGAATTCTCGCATTCGTCGTTCCACTCAAAATTAGACAACAAGGCATAAAGGGGTCTAGCTATGATCGCGTACATGTGGATAAACCTACGGTAGTATCCACAATGGCCCATAAAGGCTTGTACCTCTTTAATATTCCTTGGCCTTGGTAGCTCCGCTATGGCTCATACCTTATCTTCATCTGTTGAGATTCCATTCTTAGAAACAATATGACCTAAGATTTTACCTTGACGCACCATAAACACACACTTTTCTGGGTTCAGACACACTCGATATTCTCTACACTTGTTGAAGATTTGTCTGAGCTCAGGGATGTGAAACCTTCTTTCTTGGGAATGAGCACATAAATCATCCACATACACTTCTAAGCTCTTTCGCAAGAACTCTTTGAAGACATGACACATGAGCCTTTGGAATGTTGCAGGTGCATTGGTGAGCCCAAATGGCATCACACGAAATGCAAAGATTCCCCACTCTGTAGCAAAAGCTGTTTTGTGTTGATCTTCTGGGGCAATGGCTACTTGATTGTAACCTGAAAATCCATCCAGGAAGCTATAAACTTCCTTGCTTGCAACACGCTCCAAAAGGTGTTCTGTGATTGGAAGTGGATAACTATCTCTAATCGTAGCGGCATTAACTTTTTTAAGGTTAATACACACTCGCAACTTCCCATTCTTCTTGGGTACCACAACAATGGGGGACACCCATTCGGTATGCTCAATCTCATAGATGAATCCAGCTTCAATCAACCTATCAATTTCTTCTTTTATTTTGCCTGCATAGGTATCATTATATGTGTAGGGCTTCTGTTTGGTGGGCTTAGCATCAGCAGTCATGGGGATAGTATGAGAGCAAATTCTTGGATCTACCCCTTTCAAGTCTCTATAGTGCCATGCAAACACGTCCCTATATTCCCTTAATAGAGCTATGAGCTCCATTTCTTCTCTTGCACTTAGATCATCTCCTATATATGTGCATCTCTCTTCGTTCTCTTCAATGGTCACTACAATCTTCTTGGTCTTTTCTTTATTATCATATGATTCTCCTATGATGGCCTCTCTCTTAGGCATTCGTACCAAAATTTTGCGGTCGTCAACTTCATATTTCTTGAAGTTTTCTGGTACTTCAAACAATGATTCCTCCTCTTCTTGTTTCACTGCTTTTCTTTTCTTTTTCTTTTGACTACTCTCACTTCCATCCTTTGAGTTTACTGTTTTAATACTTGTGAGAGGTTCTTCTTCTTTCTGGGTGAACACTCCTATATCTTCTAGATAGTGCTGCTCTGAGTTAAAGCAACTATCCATCACAATAGACTCCAGATCATCGTCATTCTCTTCTTCTTCTATGACATCACTAGGGTCACATTCTTCTAGCAAGGGTTGACACATGAACACTGAGATATCATAACCCTCCTCATCACAATGAGGTGTCCATTGTTCTTCATTGACGGCAATGTCCATGGTGGCTAAGATTTCTGGCCAGCCATGAGGCTCAAATTCCTCATCTGGAAAGATCATTGGTGTGTAGGCTGGGTCTCTAACTGGTCTATCTCCTAGCGAAGTTCCTTCTTCTCTTGCCTTTAAACGTTTTTCCTCTTCCTTTGCGACCTTGCACATCCACAAATGAGTATCTTCATGCAGCCATGATGGATCAGGTGAACTTTCAGAATGCACAGAGATGGAATCTTCTTTCACTTTGTGGATAGAATTCCACTGTAGGGGTGGTACATCTCTGAAGGTGTAATCCTTCAAATTGACCTTGGTGGTGACCCCTAAGTGCTGTAAGTACAAGGAGTTAGTTCCCCAATCCTGTACTATTTGCAATTGTCGTAGGAAGGGTCTTCCTAGGATCATCTCATAGACATTATTGTTCTCAAAGTCACATATAGCAAATGTGTGCTCAAACTCTACACCACAAGTGGTTAGAGTGATCCCCTCTAGCAATCCTAGAGGTCTTTCAAAATGACCATCAGCCATTTGAAGCTTCATTCTAGTTGGTCTTAATGTGGGCTTGCCCCATTGCTTCCACAAGGAGGTGGTCGCAATAGCAACACCAACACCTGAATCTATGATTGCTTTGGTTGTGTAACCTTGGTAGGTAATTGGAAGATAAGTATTACCTTCTTCACCCTCACACATGTCCCCTATTTTGTCTAGAGGTATCTCTGGTACCCTTTGCTTGGAGCCTGCTTTTGGCATGTTGGAATCAAGTTCTGGAACTTGATCCTTCACATGATTCCAAAGCTCAGGTTTTGCTTTGAGCAGCTCTTCTACAGTGAGATGACACTGAACCTTAGTGTTCTTCACGACATCCGTGTTTCTTGGAACCACTGAGTCTTCGTTTCTTACTAGTATTGTGGGAGCTCTAATCTGGAGAGATTCAGATTCCCATGGGCCTGGAAATTGAGGCAGTTCTTCTAAGGTATTAGATTCAAAATCTAACCTTTCGTCTTCTTGTTGTTCTACTTCATCTTCGTAAATAGATGGAATGTCTTGGGGAAATTGGTCATGAAGATCATCAATCTCAGGAATAGGAGGGGAATTACCCTTCTCCTTGGCCCATTTCTCTTCTTGTATTTCCCGCAAGAATTCTTGAGAGTACTGTTGAATTGAAGGAGGTATTCCTGGATCCGTGGAATTAGGAACATAAGCTCCCATTGGTGGTGAGCTTCCTCTTTCAATAACTGGTTGAGCCTGTGGAGGTAAAGAAACTTGTGGTTTGTTTACCAACTGCTCTAATCGTTCTAGTAAGCCCTGGTAATGCAAATCCCCTTTGACAGAGTTTGTCTGATTGAACTTTTGACTAGTCTCAAGTATAGCTTGAGCTTGTTCTACCATTTTCATGCACATTTTCATTCGTTCAATCTCTAAATCCGCTCTAGGGTAACTCTTGTCTAGATTTGCAGCTGTAGGCCCTTCTTGAAGTCGAGCCTCGTAGGCTTTGAACATCATGTCCAAGCCTTCTGGGGTTGGATCTGCAAGAACAGACCCTAGTTGTGGTCTATTTACAATGGGTGGTGGGGTGGGATGAGGTGGAGTGGATGGAGTTTCGGCATGCGAGGGGCTTTGAGATGCAATGTCTTCTATTTTTGTTTTCGCTTCTTTTAAGCTTTCTTCTAGTTCCGATAACTTTTTATTCCACTTGCAAGTGGCCTTCTCTCTGGTATCCTTCCATGTTCTTGTTTTCCTCTTACTAGGCTCTCCCGATTCACTCGACTCTGATTGTTCTACTGGTTTATCCTGTTTTAAGGCTTGTGCTCTAGTGACAGCTTGTATAGGAGCCACATTGCTACTACTTGAACTTGAATCTGCCACTAAGCCTACCACATTAATGGGTGTAATCTTGGGTGCACTGGAGGGGTTTCTTGGACAATCTCTGGGGAGATGGTCTTTGCCGCAATCAGGACAAAAAGCCTGTATTGTGATAGCCTGTCCTTGACTAGGAGATGGTGGGTGGGGACAGTCACGAATGAAATGGTCAACTTGACATCTGAAACAAGATCCTCTAGGGGCTTGTGGTCTCATTTGTCTCAACTGGGGCCTAGGGTTAGGATTTGTGTACATGACATTGGAGTATTCTGGCTCCCAATTTTGCTCCATAGGTGGTACCTCATATTGATACGAGTAAATCTCAATATGTTCAGGTGACTCTGTGTAATAAGCATGTGGACTACCTTCATGGGAGTAGTCTGAACTATGAGCATGAGAATCATTATCTGGTATCCATGGGGTTAGGGGCACCAATGCTCTATTTGGATTTTCCTCTCCCACAGCATATTTGACTGGAATCACGTTGGCTGGAGCTGGTGGTTGGTTTCCCAAGACAGGTTGTGGCCTATATGGTACCTGATATTGCTGTTGTGGTCTATAATATGGCTGTTGGTATTCGTTCTGATACCTACCTTGTGGGTAAGGTTGCTGATAATTCTGTCTAACAGCCTGCCTATTGTAGGGACAATCTTGAGCCGTGTGGTTTGTGTATTTTCTCTCAATAGTGCAATATGGAGCATTCCTGTCTCTAATGTTTTGGTTTTGCATTGGGCATACATTAGCCATGTGGTCGCCCCCACAAGTATAACATCGATTCACTGGAGTGGCTCTCTGTGTTTGTTTATTTTGGACTCCCAGCTTCTTGGAAACTTGCTCAGCTATCTCTTCTATTTCTGTGGAGATCTTTGAAGTATGACTAGTAGAACTATCCGAATCTTTGTAGAGTTTGGACAATCCTAACTCCTCACCCAAGTTATCTTCTATGTCGATGCACGTCCGCACGCACTCTTCTATGGATCTAGGCTCTTTCAAGTACACATATGATCTTAATTTTGTGCTCAGTAAGCCATCTAAGAACAAAGCCACTTGTTTGGCTGGTGTGGGTAACTCGGGAGCAGGGCATCTTTCTAGGTACTGTCTGAACCTTCTACCTGCTAGTCGCACTGTTTCTTGGGGTGTCTGCTTGAAAATGTGGATCAAGGATGATGTGTTATGCCTGATACCACTCTTGGAAAATTCTATAATGAATTCGTCTAACAGTTGACCTATATTGCGATAGTTGCGACTACTCAATGGTTGAAACCAAGCCAAGGCAGTGCCCTTAAGAGTCAAACCAAATGCCTCGTATTGGGTGAATAAATCATCAACCTGTTCAGCTCTTAACACTTGTTTGAACTTGGCCACATGATCATAAGGATCTCCTGACCCGTCAAAATAATTCTTCATTGCCTTGATCACTTGAGTGGGTCTAAGGGTTCTTGGGTGCTCTCGGGGTCTAGGCAATGGAAAATCATGTTCATCTCTTTTTTGCCTATGTGCTTGATGTCTCTCTCTTTCAGGTCTTTCATTTTCAAATCCTGATCTATTCCTGCCCACGGTGTGTGCAAAACTTACCTCAGGTCTCTCTCTAGTTCTTTCTCTCTGGGCTTCATGAGCGTGGGATGATCCTACTCCTTGGAGGCCATGGGAAACATTGGATCTTGGTGGGGGGAAAATCAATTCATTCTTCCAAGTATATGCATGTCTATCATGTTCTGTTACCAAGAAAATTTTCTCTGATGTGTTATCCAGGTAGACAACTTTGCCTGGTATCTCAGGATCTTTGAATTCATAGATGATAACTATGCCCAATTGGCTAGGTTGATCTGGCTTGAACCTCCAAAAGGCTTCCTCTATTTCTCTATTCAAAAATAGTTCTATGCTTTTGTTGTCTTGAGGGATCCAGTCCGGAGTGATCACTCGGGTCAAAACTGACTTACCTCTAGGAGTCTGGGGTCCTTGTCCTACGTTTCCTTGTTCTAGGTCTCCTATTTCATTCTCAGGAATGACATTTCCAAACTCATCAGTCCTATCTGGTAGGTTGGTGACCACATACATGGTTCCTTCCTTATCAATGTATGAACCCTCTTCGAACTTGACCACCGGGTGCTCAAGTCCAAAGGATTGATCTGGATTTTTGAGTTGGACCACTGATCGCCTCAGACCATCCTCATAGATACGAGCACCTAATTGGTTGGTCCGAATATATTCCAACTGTATCTTATAGGGACCTTCTGGTGTTTGTAGATGGGCAGTCCCTGAGCCACCTGCAGGTTTTCCCATACTAAAAGACATTTCTGAATCACTTGTGTCTGAACTTAGTAAAAGATGACCACTTAGTTGTTGTGCCCAAGACTTGGATGTATGGTTGACACTAGCCTCAGAAGATCTAATGCTTTGTTTATCCTTGCCTAAGTGTCTACCAGATCTCAGGTTCATAAGCTTTAGTCAAGAGTCCAAATTTTCCCCTTGGTATGGTTCAAAATTCTTTGGAGTCCCCTTGGTTCCCTAGTCCCACTTGAGGGTCAACTTCAAATTATCCTTTGGATGAAAAAGTTATGCCAATTCAGGCTCCTGGGGGTCAAAACAGGCAATCAGGACCTTTGGAGAAAATCGCGATTTTGTACCTTGAGAATCGTGTTCACAAAATCGTGTTTTCACAAAATAGTGTTTTGAAAATCGCGATTTTGATCACAAAATCATGTTTCTGAAAATCGCGATTTTGATCACAAAATCGTGTTTCTGAAAATCGCGATGTTGATCACAAAATCGTGTTTCTGAAAATCGCGTTTTTTGACATGAAAATCGCGATTTTGAGCACAGAATCGTGTTTTTGAAAATCGCGATTTTGACTCAGAGAATCGTGATTCACAAAATCGTGTTTTTTGCTGAAAATCGTGATTTGTGAGAATCGCGATTTTGAGCCCGCTGAAAATCGTATTTTCTCAGAATCGTGTTTTTGGCATGAAAATCGCGATGTTGAGCACAAAATCGTGTTTTTTTGACATGAAAATCGCGATTTTGAGCACAGAATCGTGTTTTTTGAAAATCGCGATTTTGACTCAGAGAATCGTGATTCACAAAATCGTGTTTTTTGCTAAAAATCGTGATTTGTGAGAATCGCGATTTTGAGCCCACTGAAAATCGTATTTTCTCAGAATCGTGTTTTTGGCATGAAAATCGCGATGTTGAGCACAAAATCGTGTTTTTTTGACATGAAAATCGCGATTCTGAGCACAGAATCGTGTTTTTTGAAAATCGCGATTTTGACTCAGAGAATCGTGATTCACAAAATCGTGTTTTTTGCTGAAAATCGTGATTTGTGAGAATCGCGATTTTGAGCCCGCTGAAAATCGTATTTTCTCAGAATCGTGTTTTTGGCATGAAAATCGCGATGTTGAGCACAAAATCGTGTTTTTTTTACATGAAAATCGCGATTTTGAGCACAGAATCATGTTTTTTGAAAATCGCGATTTTGACTCAGAGAATCGTGATTCACAAAATCGTGTTTTTTGCTGAAAATCGTGATTTGTGAGAATCGCGATTTTGAGTAGGGAATCGTGTTTTCTCAAAATCGTGTTTTTTTTTACTGAAAATCGTGATTTGTGAGAATCGCGATTTTGAGCACAATCACAGAATCGTGATTCTGAGAATGACCACAGAATCGTGATTTTTTCAGCCAACTTTTAGGCGGGAAAACAAAAAATCGTGATTTTTCAAAAAAATTTTGAATTTTCACAGAATCGCGATTTTCATCACAGAATCGTGTTTTTTGGCGGGAATTTCAAATTTCTGAGCGCCGGCTATGGCGAGCTCCGTATGAGCAGAAAATCATGAAAAAAACACAGCACTTGCTCTCCCTTGCTTCTCCTAACTCCTTCCCACACAATAATGCATGAAAAATGGTATGAAGATGGTGAAAATGCACTAAAAAACAAGAATTTTCTATGAAGAAGAAGATGGAAGAAGGTGGAGATGATGATGATGATGAAGATGAAGAGGAAAAAACAGAAAATGAACTGAAATGACAGTTTTTTACCTTCCAACGTCGCAAATCTACGATCTTACCATCACAACGCTCGTCCTCGAAGCTCTCTCCCTAGCAACGGCGCCAAAATTTGGTGTAGCTCAAGCGTAAGCACCACCTCCTTTACTTGTCAATCCGCGGAGACGTGAGGACCGGTATGAAGACCACGAGCAAGTGAAGGCACAAGTGCGTGAGTGAAAGCACACAAACATGCACACACATACACACACACGCGCACAAAGTAAGATCAAAGAGAGGAACAATGGAAAGCTTAGATTGCAAAAGAGTTCTCTTACAAAAGTTCTGTTCTCTAACAAGCTAACCCCAAAAATGAGCTCTCTAGCTCTTTTTATAGCTTTTTGACTAGTTTTGGCCCTGTCCAGACCTAGTGTCCGGCCTAGTTAAAAATTAGGTTCCAGGGCTTATTTGAGGGCTCAAACGAAGTCTAAAAATTATGAAAATTGGTACGATGGTACTTCTAATACTCCTCAAGCTTGAGGACTCCTCGGCCTGAACAAAATGGAGTTACTAAAAATAGATAATGGTATTTACAATGGTTTTTAGTGATGAAAATCACTATTTTTGTAGGGGATTCTTCTGAAAATTTGACATACACTTCTTGGAGCTCCCTACTTGCTCCCTTTCCTTGTGTGTCCACCTTTTGATGTGCTTCCATGCTTTGTCCTTGACTTTGAGCTTCAACAGCATCAAACTCATTTAGATGAGCAGCAACACTATCTGTGTCCTTCATACGAAGGTCGTATAATTTTCTCATCAGATATACTTTATTTGATGCCGTCTCTTTTTCATATGTATTGCATAACTTCTTCCAAAGCTCCTCTGCACTTTCACAGTCTAATACTGTAAAGTAAACATTATCTGCCAGGTGCAAGCGAATGGTAGACCTGGCCATTTCATCTAACTCATCCCAATCATCTTCATCCATGTCAGCAGGCTTCTTTGAAATCCCATTTACTGGCTTCCATTGCCTTCTTTGAATCAGCACATCTTTAATCTGATTCTTCCATAGAGCAAAGTTTGTGCCATCAAATTTTCGGATCTCAAAATGGTCTTTGCCCTGCAAGTTATAGCTCCTCCTCGGAACGCTAGCACTAGACCCTGATCCACCGGATGTGCCTGAGACCTCTGATGCCATGATCGTAGAGAACTGAATAGAATGATAATGGAGCTAGAAGAGTCCAAACACCAACAAATAAGTGTATCAAGGAGTAAATCGACCACTATATAGTTGACTAAACCAAAAATCTGGAAAAAATTTGCCAGAGTATCCTCTGCAAAATTAGCATATGACCAGTGTCAAAGTATCATAAAACTGCAAGTACTGACATGTCTACCTGCATAGTGAATCACTAACTCCACTGCATATAATCAGTTACCCAATAGAAGCCAACTAGGCTTATCGAGCACCTATGAACAACTATCATACATCTCCTATGGCGAGGCTGGGTAAGTCTTCCACCTGCATCACCGAAGAGACCCCGACATCTGAGTGTCTCCCAGTTAAGAAAACCTCACCACGACCCTCTTTATCAAACGTAAAAGGCTTTATGCAAAGAACGTAACCGCTATATCAACCACATGGACGTACATAAGCGGTATCCACAAAAGCGTACATGGTGTGTATGTGCTCAATATATGCAGTAAAATGACACTAAAAGGCTGAATACACAGCCCAAAAACTAGCCAATAACACTTGCAAGTGTCTGTCAACTCTGATGTTTTAGGCTTTAAAAACCTGCATAAATTTGCAGCGACTGCTCCCACCAAAACTGAAAACTCCTCGAGAAACCTGTAGTTTTACGAGTGTGGCTGAAAATATAGCCCCAAAGGTTGATATTTATTGTCTGAGAAGTACAAGGAACACTCTTCTTGATGTTCTTGGACCTGTGTGAAGAGAACTACGTGCGAAAGTACTCCGAAATGGCTCCAAAAACACCCCAAAATTGCTTCAGAAATAGGCTTTAAAAGCAAAAAATGAAGCTTTGAGGGACCAAAACTTGTTCAAGGTAATGTCAACCTTAGTCTTTCCCCTTCTTCAAACACCACAAGAGTGTAGCTTAGTGGCAAGAGATTGCCATGGTTAAGCGAGCTCTGGGGGAAACAGTACTGGGATGGGTGACCTCCCGGGAAGTACCGGGAACCTCTATATTCCTTGATCGTTGAGGTCCTCCCTCGCGCGCAGCCAACGGTGATTTCCGTGACTCGGATGACAAGGTATGCCAAGGTCTATGCCTTGGTCGCCGCCTTAGTCGTAAGCCTTGGAGAAATCCTGGGGGGGGGGGGGGGGGGTCGCTTCGCTCGCATAAAAGGAACAAAGCTTTTTGCCTCGAACTACTCTGATACCAGTGAAGTAGTTCAATGACGATGCACCACACTGCACTCTTCTTCTCGAGAGCTCCACGACAATATGCTCGAAGTAGAAAACCGAGCTCCTGACGCCGCACGCAGTACTCCGCACAGAGGCTGTAGAATACGCAGAAAACACAGTACACAGGGAGCACGAAGACAGACTTCTTAGGTCTTACAAATGCGGTCAAACTTACAGTCTGTGACTGACCAAGCCACTATATGTTTTATTAAAGAACATATACAAAGAAGTGTCCGGTGGCCATTTGGCCATTCACATGGACACTAACGGTAACAGTTGTGTGACATGTCATGTTGTAATATCATACTATGAGATCCTTTCTAGTCACTCCTTGTATCTAGTTCATCTCCTTGAAGAGAGTTCTTGTAATCCAGATATCTTGCTTCATACCTATGATCTCAGTTTGTGGGGCCCTAGGTATCTTTTCTAGTCATGTTATCCATAGCTATCAATGCCAAGGTGTGGGACGTCTTGTATCAATTATATATTCTTTTATTATTTCCATATGTGAGTGATCTTGTAATCAAAAGTGTAATTCTCAAAATCTTGTTGAGTATATTGAGAGGGCACAATCTAGTGCTCTCCTGATGGAACAAGCTTTTCGGTTTTCTCCTTGCATCACTAATAGTTCACTTGTGTAGATTATTCTTAATAGGCATCTATATTATTATCACAATTTTACTTATACTCTTTGGTTGATGATGAAACTCAATTCAAAAGCTTCGAAAAGGTCATTTACGTGTGTTGTAGATCAAGCTTACTTAGTTAGCCAAGAAGGGTAGAAGTAAATGAAGCTCGTCTACTAGTAAGCAAAAATCTTCTAATACTGCATAGTAAAGGAAGGAAGACAAAGATGAAAAAAGACAAAAAAGTAAAAATAGTTTTGCAAATACTACAAGGAAGATTATCATGTTATTAAGATTTTTCATAAAATTTATTATAAAAGAGGCAAAGAAGAATGAGGTTGGAATGGTTGTTGTAGAGGCCTCTACATCTAAACCAGTGTCTACTAACCTTGTTATAAATGAAGAATGGATGTTTACTACTCATTATAGCTATGATCCATATTCTCATGCATATTGTATGTTTGTAGTAGACTCAAATATTTGGTACTTTTGATAATGGAGCAACCAAACATATTACCTTGCACGTATATTCTTCACTTCACTTGAGCCTGATCCTACAGGGAATATTGTTATATGTGCTAACAACTCTTATCCTATCATGGGAGTTGGAAGGATCACTCTCACTACTAATATTGGTAATTCTTTGCATGGACAAATGCCTTATACATGCTAGGGATCAAGAAAAGTTTGTTATCAATTTTTGCATTAGCCAAAATTGGTTTGGTTATTACATTTGGTGATGTCAAGTGTAAAGTTCATGATCTCTCAAATAGTGATATTATCATTGCTTTTAGCATTTTATGTCCTAGGATGTATGAGATCATGGATTATGAAAAATCTAAGGATGATTCAGTATGTGTAGTTCATGATTCTTAAGCTATTTTAAATGCAAAACTTTGGAATGCACCCTTTTTTCATTTGAATTTCACTAGTTTGCTTCCTCTACAAAAATTTGAAGAGGGGTTCTCCTTGCCAAAACTTGAGGCACATTTTGAGCATGTCTATGAGGGCTATATTTTGGGTAAACTATAGCATTCTTCCTTCCTCAAAGATGGTTCAGTTAGAGTTCCACATGAATTGCAGCTTGTTCATAGTTATGTTAGTGGCACTAAGCAAACATCTTCATTTTGGAATTACCTCTAGTTCATGACTTTCATTGATGGATTTTCAAGAATCCATGATTTTATCCATTGAAAGAAAAATCCAAAGTGTTTATGTGATTTAAACAATTCCTCGTTAAGACTAAAAAATTGTGAGCACATAAAATGGGCACTCTTCATTCTGATTGAGGGAGGGAGTATATGTATTCTGAGTTTAATACATTTCTAGTTGAGCATGGGATAAAACATCAATGTACATTGTAGTATACACCTCAAAAAATTGGATTTTGCTAAGAAGAAGAACAATTCTCTCATGGAAATGGCAAGGTATTTGATTGAGGGAGGGAGTATATGTATTCTAAGTTTAATACATTTCTGGTTGAGCATGGGATAAACATCAATGTACATTGTAGTATACACCTCAAAAAAATGGATTTGCTAAGAAGAAGAAAAATTCTCTCATGGAAGTTGTTATTGTAGAGAGAACTGGTGGATGCAATCTGAAGATGAGTTGGTGCTGCTACAACCAGCTTCACACTAGCTAGCTGAGACTTTAGAGTTGGTTAGTAGACCCTTTGAGCTTCCTAAATCCGCAAAAAAATCACCCAACTATTTTGGAACAAGTATCTCAAAAGTTTGAATCAAGGGAGACTAGTTGCGAAATGACTAGCTCCCAAACTTGCTATTTTTGTACAACACCTACTGGAAAAAATGAATAGTGCTCTCAACCTGGTAGGAATTAGAAAAATTCCTTTTGGAAATAGAAAATAGACTTAGATAGCTTGCTAATACACTTCAATTGATCAACTAAGCACTGAGAACAAGATGTAGCTTTCTTTACAAGTTAAAACACTTCAATTGATCAATTGAGCACTAAGAACAAGATTTAGCAAAATCTGGAACATTCCCGCCATTTTTGGGGCTCTGCAAAGATTGACCAGTGGGCAGAAAAACACAGATTTCTCACAAATCATAAATCCAATGACCATGAAAATTTGTAAAATAAACTAGACTTAGAGAACAATCCAATGCACTTTAAATTTTTGAAAAAAGATTACGTATAGCCCGAGATATGAGCTTCTGAAGTTAGTGTTCTGAGTGAGTATAACAGAGAACAAAACAAAGAAGAAGTAAATGATGAATGTATAGATTCACATATAATTACAACCACATTGGCAATGAATACTTGCACAATGGGAGTAGAATGATAGAGCTATGGAGTGAGCTCTTCAATCTCCACAAATGAACATGAAGTGGGCACGAATCTACTTTGGCGACTTCCTTATGGTGCTTTTTATAGCTACTTTTGGATGTAGTTTTGAATTGGAATTCAAGTGACTTCACCTAAAAGTGATGCTAAGAATTAGGAGATATTCTCTCAGCTGATGGATTTGTGGTTTTAGGTAGTTGGAGCCACGAAGTTCCTTTTTACATCATGGATGACTTAAGCCATTCTTTCTTTCACAATTACAAGAGATAAAATATACTCTTTTACAAGAGGTGTTCATATGTCTACACATATGACTACAAATGAACATAAATCAATTCATATCAAGCATGTAGGCTTGGGTGAAATGCATCAAATTATGTGTGCAACATATGTATACAGGTGTGTCACCAAATCATTGAAATTTATCACTCGATGTGAGGATTTGCATGGTCAAAAGTCATATGTTTCTCATCTGCTTGTTTTTGGTTGCCTTACAACATAGAATATCAAATATAAGTCTATGAAATGTACTTTTGTTGGGTATAGTTCTAAAGGCAAGGGCTATGGTCTAGATCCTAGTGAGGCAATTTTTTAGCCTTTAAAGGTTTCAAATGACGATGTAGATCGTTCCCTTTCCAAGGTAGACTTACATGATGCACTTACTGATGAGAGAGTTGACATAAAATAGGAAAAAATATGCCTAAATGATTGGTGAAAACTTTATGAGATATCAAATTAGATGGACCTTTTTCATATCATACTAGTTCATGCTCTCATAATGCTTGTTTTTCATCATATTTCTATGCAATGGTTGTCTATAGTCTTTGTGATGAGAATGGGCTTATTTCTTTTTATGAAGCACAGAATTGAGAAAATTGGATGGATACTATGAAATCAAGATATGATTCTATTATGAAGAATGGTGTTGAAATATTTAGGTAGTGATGTGTGTGAACACATTAGGACCGTCGGGGCACTTTTTTCCATCTTTAGGAGGTTTTTTTCCCCTGGCTTGTATATATGCCTATTGCCCTAATGGGTCACTTATCTTTGTACATTCTAGTGGTAATACATTTAGTATTGTGTTGTGCTCCAAGCTTCTCCTTCTTCCTTGTTGGAGACCTCTTAATCTCCAAAGGTTTGATCTATACTGACTTAAGAACACTTCTATGTCAGTTATAAACCAAACTTTACACAAATATTGTTCTTCTTTACCAAAACTTTCATCAACACTTCTCTGAGTGAAGAAATGTCTACTTCAGAAAGTCTGCTTCAGAAATCAACTTCATTACCTGCACAATACTTCAAATTTCTTCAAGCAAATGATGCACAAGTATTCGCAATACCTTTGTGCAATCATACTAATCATAAGTTCTCAAAACTAATCACTAAAAATTTAATTTGATCCTTAAGATCAAAGATATGTCATAACTGTCTTCCAGAGGTAGCGCCTTCAACATGGTCAACTTCTTAAGTTGATTTCTCCCAATACAAAACCCGTTTTGCTAAATGCTTTTAGCCATAGCTTCCTTATCTCCTAACTTAGATTTTAAGTGCTCACTCATCAAAAACTTTACAGTATACACTGAGATCTAAGCAAAACACTGAGACGGAAAAGTGCGCTACTCTCAGACTTCAGTTTTCACATTCTACATACAAATGTTCCTATTGATCATTCTCACAGCAGAAGAGGAATTAGATCATGAAACTCTAGACATAGCTTCATTAGCTTCTCAATTAGATGTGTACAAAAGGAATTTTGATCCACATGATCAGACAGAGAGCACTCAGAGAGAAACCTGTCGCTATTTTCTGGGAAAAAACTCTCTACACATCTCTAAGACATTTGTCATCTACAAATGACTCTCTCATACATTTCTCATCATCATTAACTTATATATACATGATTTTAGACTCATCCCGCGTCTATGACATTGCTCCTTATCATCCTAAGGATTTAGCTATACTCAATTTACAAGGATTTCCACTTATATGTACATATGTGTACAAGACATCATTCTGAAATCTCCTTCACTTTCTCAAGTATCTTCTTTCACTTCATTCTGACCATAAGCTTTCTTCAAGATCTGTATAATCACCAATTTGTGATTGGCTTGTTCCAACAGCTCCCCCTCAATCACTAATTGTGATTACTCCATTCTTCTTCACTCCTGCCATCTCCTTGAATCTTTGTAGCTTAGGTCCATCCAAGCTCTTTGTCATCATATCTGCCACTTGTTCGTTTGTTGGAGTATACATCACTTCAATCTCTTTATCAAGTACCTTTTCCCTCAAGAAATGATACTGAATCTCTATGTGCTTAGTCCTGGCATGAAAAACAGGGTTAGCTACCAAATACAAAGAACTCATATTATCTCCAAAAATAATTGGAGTACTATGATCAGTTTCAAAACTCTTCATCAAGGTCTTCAACCATATCACTTCTTTTGCAGCTTCTACCATCCCTTTATACTCAGCTTCTGTGGATGATAAAGCAACTGTATGTTGCTTCTTTGAACACCAAGAAACTAGTTTATCTCCAACATAACAAAGATACCCATGAGTAGACTTTCTATCATCTGAGTCACCTGCCCAAACTGCATCACTAAACACTTTGATTCTTGTGTTAGAAGTGAAACCATAGTACAAACCTTCACTTAGGGTTCCTTTGATATATCTGAGTACCCTTTGGGCTGCAATCCAATGAGTCTTCTTTGGACAATGCATAAATTGTGACAACACACCTACTGCATATGATAAATCTGGTCTTGTCAAGGTAGCATAAATTAAACTACCTACCAAACTCTGATATTTCTTCATATCATTGAATTCTTCACCTCCATACCTGCTCAATTTATGATTTACCTCCAATGGTGTAGTTGAAGTCTTGCAATCTTCCATGTTAAACTTGACTAGAAGATTCTTCAAAAACCTCTCTTGTGAAACATATACTCCATGTTGAGTATACACAATCTGCATTCCTAAAAAATAAGATAAATTTCCCAAATCACTTATCTTAAACTCCTTCTCTATTTGCCTTTTGAGTTCATTGATTCCTTGAGCATCTGTTCCTGTGACAATAATATCATCAACATAAATGCACATGTAAATGTATCCATTTTCACTTGCCTTCACTAGCAAGCTACTATCTGCCTTTGATGCTTGAAATCTACATTCATTCAAGAACTTGACAAGCTTGTAATTCCAAGCTCTTGGGGCCTGCTTCAACCCATACAAAGCTCTCTTGAGCTTACACACATAATCTGATCCAATTGAATTCATAAAACCTTCTAGTTGCTCCATGTATACTTCATCTGCAATATATCCATTTAGAAATGCATTTTTCACATCTAATTGTGACAACTTCCATCCTTTACAAGCAGCAATAGCAATCAATGTTCTAATTGTAGACATCTTAGCAACAGGACTAAAGGTTTCATCATAATCTACCCCATAAGTTTGGGCATAACCTTTGACCACAAGTCTAGCCTTGTATCTAGACACCTTACCATCTGCAAACCTTTTTGTTTTATATACCCACTTACATCCAATGACTTTCTGATTCTTTGGTCTTGGTACTAATTCCCAAGTTTCATTTTCAAGTAGAGCATCATACTCTTCCTGCATTGCCTTCTCCCAATTTTGTTTACCTTTGGCTTCTTCATAAGTGATTGGATCTTCTTCTGTCTTCACAATATAAGCATAATCTTTTGTTGTTAGAAAAGATGTATCATAACTATACCTTATAGGCTCTTTCCTTTCCCTTGTAGATCTTCTAATTTCTGCACTTCTCGAAGTTTCAGCCTCATTTGATTCTGGATCAAATCTTGGCCCTTCTTCTACATGCTCCTGCAATCTACTCCAAGAGTCAACATCATCAATACTTTCTTCATACACTTTTACTTTTGCCTTTCCTTTCCTTTGTATTTCTTCAACACCTGCATAATCATTTGTTGATCCTGTATACCATGTATTTTGCTCATCAAATGTCACATCTTTGGTAACAAGAAATTGCTTTGTGGATGGGCTCCACAACCTGTACCCCATTTGTCTATCATCATATCCAATAAACACATACTTCTCTGCTTTTGGTTCTAGCTTATGTCTTAATTGTGAAGGAACATAAGCATATGCAACACATCCAAATACCTTACAATGATCAAGAGTAGGTTTCTTACCCCACCATGCTTCATAAGGGGTTCCTCCATCCAAAGCTTTACAAGGTAACCTATTCACAAGATATGTTGCAGTATTAATGGCTTCTGCCCACAAGTAATTTGGACAATTCTTTTCCTTCATCATGGCTCTTGCAAATTCTACAAGAGTCCTATTTCTCCTTTCTGCTACTCCATTCTGTTGAGGAGAGTACCTGCAAGTTACTTCTCTTTTTATACCTGCATTCCACAAATAATCATCAAACTCTTTAGAGAAATACTCTCCCCCTCCATCTGACCTTAACCTCTTAAGCTTTTGCCCTGTGATCCTTTCTGCATAGGCATGAAAATGTTTGAATGTCTTAAAGATGATTTATCTTTGATTACATATAAAGTAATCCATCTGGTTGCATCATCAACAAACAACACATAATATCTGGATCCATTTATGCTATAGTCCCTTGAGGGACCCCATACATCTGTATGAACCAATTCAAGCATATTTGAATGCTTGTACCCTGATTTGTTGTAAGAACCTTTATGTGCTTTACCTAATTGACAAGCTTCACACTTGTACACCATATGTTGCCCTTCAACATTCGGCAATCCAAGCACCACCTGATTCTTTGACATTACCTTTATAGCTCTCTCATTGAAATGACCTAGCCTTTTATGCCATAGGTCTAATTCAGACACCTTTTGACTTCCATAAGTAAATAATGCATGTCCCACATTACCTTGGACTTTGAGAGTGAACAATCTTCCTTCTTTTTTTCTTGCAATTATGTTTCTATATCCCTGATTTGGATCTTGCACATAAACACCATCATTTGTGAATCTCACCTCATATCCTTTCTCCACAATTTGCCCTACACTTATCAAATTTTTAGGAATAGTAGGAACATAAAGTACCTTGCTCAAAAGTGTACTTCCACTCTTTGTCTTCACTGATCCAATGCTCTCCACTTTATGTTTGGTATTGTCACCTGTTTGAACTGTATGTCCATTCACCTTTGCTTCCATATCAGTCATCAAGGATAGATTCCCACTCAGATGGTTACTACATCCTAAGTCAATATAAAACACTCTTTGATCTTCTCCCACTGATTCATGAGTTGCATTCAAGATAAGAGTCATATCATCCTTCTGATCTGATGCATAATTATAATAATTGTTGTTGTAGGACTGAGATTGGAAGTTTCTTCCACCTCCTCTACCATATGATGTCCTACCACCTCTTCCTCTGAAGTTGCCTCTTTGGTTTCTGCCTCCTCTACCTCTTTGATTAAAATTCTGATTATTACTTCCACCATTTTGATTGTTATACCAACAATCATTTGCCAAATGATTTGTTCTGCCACAAATCCAACAAGCTTTAGCATTATCTTTGTTCTTACCTCCTCTTCCTTTACCTTTGAAATTCATCTTCCCTTTTGTGAAGTTAGCTTGACTTGAAGTCCCTTCATCATCAGTTGATTGCTTTCCCTTGCCATTCTTTTTCTTGTCCTTGGAGTACATAGCTTGACTTGCACTTCTATCATTGTCTCCTTTAATGTCCTGCTCAAAAGCTAGCATGTGTCCTAGCAATTGATTAAGATCAGGAGTAAAGTGATCAAGTGACAACTCTATGGACAATATGAAAGGCTTCCACTTCTCATCTCCTCTCAGACCTATAAGTATTTGTCTTACCAACTTTTCCTCTTCAATGTCTTCATCCACTGCTCCCAAGCTATCTGCAATATCCTTCATCCTTGCCACATAATCAGAAATTGATTGTGAGCTCTTCTTCTTGAAGGTTGTGAACTCAGCCCATAGTGAGGACTTCCTTGACTTAGTTGTATTTTGGAAATGCTCTTCCAAGGCATTCCAAACATCTGTTGCACTTTCCAATCCTCTAATGTGAGGTAGAAGATAATCATTTACAGCCATGTAAATAATACTCCTTGCTTGAGCATCCTTTCTCATCCAAGTCTTCAAATTTGCAAGCTCTTCCCTAGTTGGAATACTAGGATCTGCAAATTCAGGCTTTTCTTCATCTCCTGTAATGAATGCCATCAAATCTTTACTCATGAGGTGTGCCTCCATCCTCATGGACCAAGCTGGATAGTTCTCCCTATCTAGCTTATCAATCTGCAAGCTTTCTCCCATCCTTGACCTTCTGTATCTGTAATTACTATGGTTTATGAGGATAAAGTGTACCTTTGATATGAGCCTTGTCCTTCTTGATTCTTTTCGAACTCGTGCTTTGAACTTCTGCAGGTTATCTTCAATAATTTGTCCTTGTCCTCCTTTGATTTGGAAGAACTCCAATATCTGCACCAATCGGAACTTCAATTGTCTTTTCTTCTCTTGTATTACACCTTCAGCTCTGATACCACTGTTGGAGACCTCTTAATCTCCAAAGGTTTGATCTATACTGACTTAAGAACACTTCTATGTCAGTTATAAACCAAACTTTACACAAATATTGTTCTTCTTTACCAAAACTTTCATCAACACTTCTCTGAGTGAAGAAATGTCTACTTCAGAAAGTCTGCTTCAGAAATCAACTTCATTACCTGCACAATACTTCAAATTTCTTCAAGCAAATGATGCACAAGTATTCGCAATACCTTTGCGCAATCATACTAATCATAAGTTCTCAAAACTAATCACTAAAAATTTAATTTGATCCTTAAGATCAAAGATATGTCATAACTGTCTTCCAGAGGTAGCGCCTTCGACATGGTCAACTTCTTAAGTTGATTTCTCCCAATACAAAACCCGTTTTGCTAAATGCTTTTAGCCATAGCTTCCTTATCTCCTAACTTAGATTTTAAGTGCTCACTCATCAAAAACTTTACAGTATACACTGAGATCTAAGCAAAACACTGAGACGGAAAAGTGCGCTACTCTCAGACTTCAGTTTTCACATTCTACATACAAATGTTCCTATTGATCATTCTCACAGCAGAAGAGGAATTAGATCATGAAACTCTAGACATAGCTTCATTAGCTTCTCAATTAGATGTGTACAAAAGGAATTCTGATCCACATGATCAGACAGAGAGCACTCAGAGAAAAACCCGTCGCTATTTTCTGGGAAAAAACTCTCTACACATCTCTAAGACATTTGTCATCTACAAATGACTCTCTCATACATTTCTCATCATCATTAACTTATATATACATGATTTTAGACTCATCCCGCGTCTATGACATTGCTCCTTATCATCCTAAGGATTTAGCTATACTCAATTTACAAGGATTTCCACTTATATGTACATATGTGTACAAGACATCATTCTGAAATCTCCTTCACTTTCTCAAGTATCTTCTTTCACTTCATTCTGACCATAAGCTTTCTTCAAGGTCTGTATAATCACCAATTTGTGATTGGCTTGTTCCAACATTCCTTGTGTTGTTCGCGTGATTCCACAGATGTCTAACTCAAACAGTTGGTATCAAAGTAGGTCGCCTCTTCATCAAGGGCACCCTTGACACCCCTCCGGTCACAGTCTCAGAACCACATGAAATTTGGTGAGCATACTCAGGGTAATTAGGAGATCAAAACAGCTTTGCTATGTCATGCCAAAATCGTGATATGAGCTCATTTCGGCCTCTGAATGCACTATTGTAATGCTTGTACATGCTGTTTCATCTTTTTGTGCCAAAGATATCTACAGGTTTCGGTTCACCAGTATACACATCTCAAAGACTGCTACAGATTTAGTAGAACTTGTCAGGGTAATTATGTTCAACTTTTTTAGATACAGTCATTTTTCTGCATCAGGGTATTTTAGTCAGTGTCCATGGCTAAAAGCAGTGATGTATTTTGTATGTTGGTTGTGGAGGATAAGTTGGATGGTATGAATTACCCATTGTGGGCTTATATGATGCATCATGTATTGGTCGCAAAAGGATTGTGGAATATCATGCAAGGTGTTGAAAAAAATCCTATTACACCTACAAATATAGGTACTAAAGCTGATGTAGATGGCATCCAAGATGGTGATATTCTACAGATTCCTATTCGTGTTGCAGTTCTTGTTGCACCTACTATAGAGAAAATTTGTTTAGATGGAAGAGATGCTCAAGCACATGCATTGATAGCCTTGTCTTTCAAACGTGTCGTTATTCCTCACATTCACCCTTGCAAAACAGCTAAGGATGCTTGGGATACACTTACCACATTGTACCAGGCTAGGAATGAGGCTCGTGTTGCTTACCTTTGAAAACAATTGGAGAGTGAGCATATGAATGAAGGTGATTCTATGGATAGTTTTCTGACAAAGATCAAGGATCTAGAGGAACAGTTGATTTCTGCTGATGAAGTCCTTCGTGACAGTTCACTTGTGTAGACTGTTCTAAATGGTCTTCCTGACTCATATTAGGGTTTTGCTTCTACTCTTCGTTTGATGATGAAAGGCAATCCAAATGCCTTAACATTTGAAGATTTAGTTTATGTTATGTTGCAGGAAGATCAGTCTAGGCAGAACAGGTCTATTATGCATGTTGCAGATCAAGCTTTTATGACTAGTTAGAAGGGCAAAGGTAAATGGTGCTCATCTACTAGTAAGCAGAAATCTGCAAATGCTACACATTCAAAGAAGGAAGACAAAGATGAGAAGAAATCAAAAAAGGAGAAATTGGTTTGCAAATGATGTAAAGGAAATGATCATGTCATTAAGAGTTTTCCAAAACTGGCTGCTAAAGGGGCAAAGAAAAAGGGGGCCGGAATGGTTGTTGTAGAGGCCTCTACACTGAAAATAGAGTCTGCTAATCTTGTGTAGAATGAAGAATGGGCATTTACTATTGTTTGTAGTTTTGACCCATCTTCTCATGAGCAGTGTATGTTTATAGTAGACTCAGATGTTTGGTACTTTGATAGTGGGGCAACCAAACATGTTACCTCACAGCACAATTTCTTCACTTCACTTGAGCCTGCCCCTACAGGGAATACTATCACATGCGCCAACAACTCCTCTTATCCTATCATGGGAGCTGGTAAGAATCATTCTGACTAGTGCTGATGGTAGTTCTTTTACATTGTCGGATGCTTTATTTGTGTCAGGGATCAAGAAAAATATGTTCTCAGTTTTTGGACTAGCCAAGATTGGCTTGGTTGTGAAATTTATTGATGACAGATGTACAGTTCATGATCTATCAAATGGCGATGTGATTATTGCTTCTGGCATTTCATGTCGTGGCTGTATAAGCTCATAAACTATGAAAAATTTGTGAATGATTTAGCATGTGCAATACATGATTCTCAGGCTATGTCAGATGCAAAGCTTTGGCATGCACGCTTTGGTCATCTGAATTTTGCTAGTTTGTTATGCCGAGAGAAATCTGAAATGGTGTCCTCTCTGGAAAAACTTAAGGCACACGATAAACATGTTTGCGAAGGATATGCAAAATGTAGCATTCTTTGTTCCCAAAAGACCGTTTAGTTTGTGCTACTCAAAAATTGTAGCTTGTTCACAATGATGTTTGTGGTCCTATGCAGACATCCTCTTCTAGAAACTATCTTTACTTTGTGACTTTCATCGGTGATTTTTCTAGGCATGAATGGGTATATCCATTGAAAGCAAAGTCTGAAGTGTTTATGTGCTTCAAATAGTTGTTGGTTTTGGCTGAAAATTTGTTAGCATGTAAAATGGGCACCCTTTGTTCTCAAATGCTCGTGAGTGCTCCAATCTTAAAAGCTCTGGACTGGCAATTGTCCTTTCATGTTTTCGTGGACTCCTCAGATCGCGCGATCGGCAGCGTTCTCATGTAGAAGGAAGATCCAAAGCGGTTTCGACCGATGTACTATGCTAGTAGAAGACTCACATCCGTTGAGTGGAACTATTCGACCATGGAGAGTGAGTGTCTGGGTCTCATTTATTTTATTAAGAAGTTTCGTCACTATCTCTTGGGCCGATCATTCACATTTCATGTACCACAGTGCTTTGCTTTACCTCGTGAAACAGCAAAATTTAGTTCGACGTCTCGCTCAATGGGTGTTGCTATTACAGGAATTTGAATATAATGTGGTCCATCGCCCTGGAGTCAGTCATGCGATTGCAGATTTTCTATCTAGAATAGATCATGGTGAACCTCCGAATGCCATCGATGATTCTCTTTCGGATGCTGACGTTTTTATAGTAGCCGAACCGGAAGATGTTCTGCAGACTACTCCAACCTGGTACGAAGAAATGGTGAGCTTTCTTACAAATGGTGTCACGCCATCTCATTTATGGTCGGCAGCCCGGAAGAAACTTGGGTTACACAGCCAACGTTTTTCCATGATCATGGAGCACATGAAGTTTTTCCTGACGGGAGTTTGGCTTCCTTGTGTACCCCCCCACGAAGTACAGGCTGTTATTCCGGAAGCACATGCAGGTGATGCCTGTGGTCATTTTGCTCATCTTATTATGGTGCGAAAAACTCAACAGTCTGGACTTTGGTGGCCCACTATGTATGCTGACGTGCAAGCGGCGGTTCGGAATTGTGATCCTTGTAAACGAACCGGTGAACATAGGGATGCTCATCACTTTCTTCTCTAGCCCATTTTGTCATCTGAACCTTTTCAAAAGTGGGGACTAGATTTCATTAGACCAATTAAACCCCCAGCGGTGAATACAGGTGCCCTTTATATACTTAGTTGTATGGACCACTGCACCCGATGGGCAGAAGCGTGGGCAACTAAACAAGCCACTACAGCCGTTGTGGCTACGAAGCTCCAAAATGACATATTTCCTCGGTATGGTCTTCCGTTGGAATTAGTTTTGGATCGAGGCACGCATTTTCTGAATCAATTGATTGTGGAGCTCACAAAGGGATTTTGTATTAAACATTGGTTTAGCTCTCCGTATTATCCTCGAGCTAATGGTTTAGCCGAAAGCACGAACAAGGTGCTGCTACAGATGCTCCAGAAAATGCTCTTGGATTATACTGATCAATGGGAGATTATTCTTCCCACGGTGCTCTAGGCCTGTCGCACCTCTTACAAAGTTTTTGTGGGAAGCACACCTTTTAAGTTGTTATACAGGCAAGAGGCTATTCTTCCTTTTGAACTTGCGGTCCCAAGTTTTTGGATTGCAGTACAGAAGCGTTTAATTTCGGATGAATCTTTTGCGTATCGCATGGATCAGCTACGCGAGTTGGATGAAGTTCGCTATTAGAGTTTTCTCTTGCTTCAGGAAGTACAACAGCGGCAGAAGCGTTGGCATGACCGGAATTTGTGGACTTGGATTTTTCGCCTCGAAGATTTGGTTTTGTATTTTCATTTGAAGATGAAACGAAAGATGGGCAAGTTGAAATTATGGTGGACTGGTCCGTTTGGGATTCATGAAATATGAAAACCGGGTACATTTTTTGGCTTGCTACACTCACAGGAGAAATTCTGCCGACGGTCGTCATTGGGTCTAAACTCCGGCCCCATCAATGCTCCCGATGAAAAAAAAAAGGTATTTAAACATAAATTCGCGTGATCAAGATCTCATGCAGGATGCACAATAACTATTTTTCATGCAAATTTAGAACCATTATAAGGGCGGTGTTGGGTTGTAGGGTATGCACAAATCCTCATTTGTGCATAAGAACCCTCCCTAGACCATGAGAAATAACCTTTTTTGTATATATTTGAGTGTCACATGTGAACACTCTCCAGAAATCACTTTTTGATATTTCCTTATACCATAGTGTAGGTGACCTTGGGTATTTTTCCTTTGTTGCTCTCTTAAAGCAAATCCCACGTAGAAATCGTAGAAATCCCCACACATGCTTTTATGAAGATTTGTTTGTTAGGAAAGAATATCCTAGAAGATTGGCAGTTAGAGAGAGAATCACTTTTTTGACTTTTCAAAGAGGCACATGGGGAATAGAGCTTAGCCTATAAATATAAGCTCATTTTTGTAAAGAGGGGAGCTTTTGGTCGACGTGCTCTCATGTAATATCTCTTATCAATGGAAGATGCTCTCATTTACTCCAAGACTTGTTACATTTACGTGTATTGTTGTCTTTGTGAGTGTGTGAGAGTGGTGTGTGTGTGCCTATGCATGTCTCTCCTTTGTGTGAGTAGAGTAGTTGCATTCTCTTGTATTTTCCTCATGGACTAGGATCCTTGACTCCCTATTCTCCTTGTTTTCAAGCATGCGGCAAAGCATGGGGCTGTTGCCAATGGCTTGAACATGTGGGAGGTAGGGGTGGATGAGAGGAGAGTCACTCTTGAGCTTTCCTTCTTGCTTCCATGCAAGGTGGTGAGGGTTCTTGGTCATTCCTTGCTACAACCTCAACACTTTTTGGTGCCGTTGTCGGGGATGGTCGGCCTTTCATCACTTGGGGAGCTCAAGAACATGTGGTAAAGTATTGTGTTGCAATCTTTTTTGCTCAATTACATAGGATTTGAGTTTGTGCGTGGTGCTTTCACCCTTCCTTTGGGCCAATTGCTCCCCATTTTCTTTTTTTTGTTAGTGTAGTTTTAGTTCATTTTTGTTTGATGCACAAAAACAACCCCCTACCCCCCTTCTCTCTCTCACTCTCTCACCAACATACACACTCCCATACATTCAATTTGGCATCACTCTCACCTCTGCCACCTCTTTTTCAGTGATGGCTTTGAATGAAGAGAGGGGGGCACACACTCTCTTGGCCTCTTCTCTCTTTCCCTCTGAATATTTTCACTTCTCGTAAATAGTCACAAGGAATCTTCGAATTCCCAAAAAACATACAAACTACAAGTAACTGTGTGGTTGGAAGTTAGTTATGGGCCATTGCAATTCACTCCCTCAATAACAAAATAGGAGCACACATGTGTCTGGGACAAACACTATTTCTCTCTGCTCATTGCTTTGTCCTTATGAATTCAATGAGATAGTGAAAGTTTGGTAGAACACTAACTCGCATGCATGTAGCATTAACTCCCAAATTTTCATGTGTGAGGTAAATGGGGGGCAAACTTCGGTTTCCTTCCTTTTGGTTTGAGTCACGAGTTCAGGGCTATGGCGGGGTGAAGCTTTCTACGTGCTACTCCGCTTGCTCATCTCAGAACTTGGGGTTCTGGCTCCTGCTTAAGTCTGATTTCATCATGGCACCTCTAAGGATTTCTCTTTCCGTCTTTTTTCACGAACGCAGGGCTCCAGCTGGTTTGAGCTCCTCAGAGATACTGCGTCTGCTCTCATTTTGGCGCATAAATGCAAGCCCTCGGGTGCTCCCCTTATTAGGTGTGTATTTTGGTTGCCATAGTGTCTGCTATACGACCAGGTCGTCTAGAACCCCGTTTGGTACAGCTTCTGTGGTTGTCTCGGTATACCTTTGCCTTTTGGTTTCTCTGTTGGAAGATGTCCTTGGGCAGGGAGGAAGGATTCTCTGGCTTCCAGCTTGCTTGCAACTTCTTTTTCTACTGACATATTCTCCCTCATCTGAATGATGGTTGGGATCGAGCTTTATTCGTGCTCCATCTTCTTGGTTTTGTTGCACAACCGAAGGCATATGCAGATATTGAGCATGTCCAAATGATGCCATTTCGGCTACTGCGTGTCTTCTGCATGGACTTTTCGAGTCTTTGCATGGCAAGTTGCGAGCTCTGAATTATAGTCTGCTGGTGTGTGAGCTTCCTTTTCTTGGGTGACTAATGGAATCGGCCCACTCAATGGCTTCCCCTCTGTGGATCAAGCAAAGATGTTGCTCCTATCGCACTCACCTGTTGGTGTCATGCTTCTTGAAGTGAGCCATTGTGATCCCTTGTACTTGTTAGGAGTGTTTTGGTTAAGATTGGGGCGTCGAGGTTGGGTTTTTGCTCATTTTCTTTCATACGGTCTCACGACTTCAGGACAAACACAATGGTTGCTTCCCCTTCTTCTCCTTCCATCACTTCTTGGACACACAGATATGGGGCTAGGCTCGGTGCACAATTCCCAGCAGTCAGGTCGATTGTCACTTCTGATACGAGATTTTGATTGACCCCTGCGACCATGTCTTTAGTAGCTTAATGCATGTTCAAAAGAAAATCCATTCACTAGGACATGACGAACCTTACTTTTTTTTTGCATCTTGTGATGCTCCGTCTATGTCTATGGTTTTGGCTCAGTCGAGATTTGCCCTCACAGATTCTGTGCGCTATGGTTCATGCTTAAATCAGGTACCTGTTTGGGGGTTATTTCTCTACTTGTCGTGATGCAAATTTACTATGTTGCTTAACTATAGACTCTATTGTGCAATTATATACACTTGGCCTATGGCTTTCTCATTCTTGCCCGAATATTGGAAGGAATAGGAGTCTGACTCTTGTCTGTTCATTATCGACTTATGGTTTCTTGCCCTTTGCACTTAAAGATTAGGAGATTCAACACAAGGGACAACTCGGTTTTACGATGGCACTGCTAAAGATATGCTGACAAACAGTCTACTCCCGAGCCTGTGACACTTTGTTGAGTGTCCATGTTGATGGGGATTGATGCGATTAGTGTCACATCATTGTAGATCGACAACTGTTCTCAAGAAACGACTGCTTGGACAAAGAAGCAATTGATTCTCATCACTTTTGTCTTACAAACTCCCCACTAAAGGCCTTTTTAGCTCAGAAAGCTAGTCAAGGGTGAAATGTTAGGATGATGTGGTCCTGATGGATATGATTGATCTCCTAGCCTAATTGTCCGGATGCCTAGAAGAAATCATCCATTGACTCACTGTTGGTTACAAAGTTCTATTCTAAAGATCACTGGTATCAGGTAGGAGACTTCAAGGTGGACAAGATCCCTGATGGGTTTGATGAAAGTATGATACTCTCTTCGGAGCACCTGAAGGCCCAACTACTTAGAAGAGTCTATTAAAGATGGCCATTGAATTTTACTACATAGCTTGAGGAGCCTGCATCCTATGTGACAAGCATACCTGTGTAGATGTTTTATGCTTATAAAAGTTTGTAGGATTACTATTGGCATATATCTTTGATGTTCCTAGACTGAATGGGTGAATGTTTGACCTTGTTTTCACACTTGCTTCTATTTAAATTGGGGTGGTCCTCTCTGTGTACTTCATGACAATGACTTAAGTGTATGGGAGATTGAGTGCATAATGCTTATGCTTCAGGAAGTGTTGTGTGTTGTAAGCATGTATCTCACATGTTTGATAGGTGGAAATGCACTAATATTCTTCGAGTACTTGTGAATGCCACATAGGGCTTGTGTTCCCATCTCCTGTAATTACTCACAGGTTATGACCACGAATCTTGATATTGAAAAAAGCAATGCTTTACAATGTTTGTTTCAGGTGATCAGTTGAACCACATGATTTTTTGGGTATTGTTTAGTATTAATTGATTATGATAATGATAGATGTGCAAGGCTGGAGTTCATATCCTTGGTTTCTTGATGTTCGCCTGGCTATTCTTTCTAGTGTCTCACTGCAAAGCCTTTCTCCCAACTTGATGGTTTCATATGTACCCACTAAACAAACTAAGTTATACACTCCACATTTTGGTCCACCCTTTTCACAGGATGCACTATTCTAAAGGAGTTACATGTGAAATAGTGCCATGACAATTGACACTTATTGTTGAAGTTTTAGGATTGCAGGTCTTCTATTGGTATGCTGGTTAGGATGACTATACCATGAATCTTGCAAACTAGAGAGGTTTTTTTTTTTTATGATTCTCATATCTGAGCTAAATTCAATTGTTGTTTTGAATAGGGCCAGAACTACTGATACTCCCAAACTGTCTTACTGTGACAAGCTTGGGAGATTCATGTGACTACCCTACAAGGGGAGTAGGTCCAAGACTCTCCATTTGGGGTTGGCCTTTTACTCTTGTTTATGAGGCTGAACTTTTACTCTGGTTCACACCTGATATTAGTAATGTCTCTATCATTCTGCCTCTAGGAGGATAAGCAGAGATCTAGAGTTATGCAAGTTTGAATTCTTATTGATGCCTTAGTACACAAGTGTTTTGATGAAGGTTGGTATGAGTGCCCCTCTAACTAAATCTTTTGACTAAATCTTTTGATGCTCATGGGGTGTTGTAGGGATTTAGACCTATTCTGTAGTGATTACTCCCATGATTGGGTCTTCACAATTAGGGCATCTTGAGAGTGGTTTCGTGTGACAGGGATCCCACCTATATTGGCTCACAGTTTAATTTAATGAAGTAAGGATCAAATGTTTACTGTATGCTTGGTTATCTGTCTCATGACATATGTTTTGCAGGTTTTGGCAACATGGTAAGCATGATGTTTGGAGTTATGTGACTGTCCCATGTAAGACTGATTGTTGATAATTCCTCAGTTTTGAAACACATTTTTGAGGCACTTTCATTGTATGTTTTACATTGCAACTAGTCACACCTACTGTTGCTTCATAATTTGGGGCTAGTTCACTGTGTCATCTCATGGGCTAGCAATGTTAGAACATGACGTAAGCTCATTTCTAGCAAAGTAAAAGTAATCCTTGACTATGCTTTTAAGGTGGTTTTGGACTGCATCCAAAGAAATCGTGTGGGTAAGGCACTCCATGACCAAGAAGAACTGGTGGATAATGCACTTTTGCATCACTCTGATATCACAATGAGCTGATCTCATGATTGATTGATCAAGAGGTTTATGTCCATAACGTCACAAATAAATAAGGCTTCTTTAGTTGCTCGGATGAAGCTTGAATCTTTGAGTGCTACAGGCCAAAGAGTGTAATAACTGAGGCTTTTGCTACTACCATAATCTAGGATGTTTTAAAACTGACAGGATCAACGCCGCTGAGATTAATAGGTGGCATGAAGCAGGAAGTGAAACTACTAATTAAGTGTGAAAGTCACAGAGACCTAATATTTGTTTTTTGCTAGAGAAGTGATTCTTTGGTTTTACAAATTTATTGACAGACTCACGTAGAATTCCAGCATTGTGCTTTCATGGATCCTATGAGATGATTTGCAGGAATAGCTTTGGATAAAACTGTTTGCATTTCATAAATGCTTGAAGAATGATAAGAATGTTGGATCCTTTACATTCGTTTTATACAGTTCTTATGCTTGCATGACATTGTGCCTACTTACTTGTTAAGTGGTCACACCACTTAGGGCCCTCTGTTTGAAAACAAATTATTTAGAAACTCTCTTGAGGAAGGGAATTTGAGCCTAGTTGTTGAACTATTTCTTAAATCCAATTTTGAATGCATAACACTCAATTAGAAATCTTTCTTATATGAGCATATGGCAGGACCATAAAGTAATCATGAAACCACATTCATCTCATGCAATGCAATATAATATGTATCACACTCACTTGGGGGTAGCATATTTAGGAATGACAATATGACATCACAAAAGATATAAGGGACATATGGGTTCTTATGATGTTCCTTGCTCTTTAGTTATAACTTTTGAATTACAGGAACAATCAGATTTTTAGGACTTCTCTCGAGAAGAAAGTCTTGCAAAAGAGGATGCCCCGGAAGTGGAAACTAAATTTGAAGTGAATATTTATCACATTACTAGATGCATTCTATTTGCTCTTTTGTATGTCATTTCAGGTTTGGGAGCTTCTGGAGAAGGCATTTCCAACCTTACAAAAGACTGCATAGTGGGAGGAATGTTGGGCTGACTGCCCCCAAAGGGGATTGTGTCGCTCAGCTTTGAAGATTGAAGATTTTTAGATTGAAGTAAAGATTGAAGACTTGCAACTTGAAGCCTTGCAGACTGGAGAATTGCAGGTTTTTGAAAACCTGAAGATTTCTACTTGGATCAAGTTCAGTTATGTATGATCCTATTCTCCTTAGCTTTGTCGAGGACGACAAAGTCTAGGGAGGGGAGAGTGTTGGGTTGTAGGGTATGAACACATCCTCATTTGTGCATAAGATCCCTCCCTAGACCATGAGAAATAACCCTTTTTGTATATATTTGAGTGTCACATGTGAACACTCTCCAAAAATCACTTTTTTGATATTTCCTTATACCATAGTGTAGGTGATCTTGGGTATTTTTCCTTTCTTGCTCTCTTAAAGCAAATCCCACGTAGAAATCGTAGAAATCCCCACACATGCTTTTATGAAGATTTGTTTGTTAGGAACGAATATCCTAGAAGATTGGCAGTTAGAGAGAGAATCACCTTTTTTACTTTTCAAAGAGGCACATGGGGAATAGAGCTTAGCCTATAAATATAAGCTCATTTTTGTAAAGAGGGGAGCTTTTGGTCGACGTGCTCTCATGTAATATCTCTTATCAATGGAAGATGCTCTCATTTACTCCAAGACATGTTACATTTACATGTATTGTTGTCTTTGTGAGTGTGTGAGAGTGGTGTGTGTGCCTATGCATGTCTCTCCTTTGTGTGAGTAGAGTAGTTGCATTCTCTTGTGTTTTCCTCATGGACTAGGATCCTTGACTCCCTATTCTCCTTGTTTTCAAGCATGTGGCAAAGCGTGGGGCTGTTGCCAATGGCTTGAACATGTGGGAGGTAGGTGTGGATGAGAGGAGAGTCACTCTTGAGCTTTCCTTCTTGCTTCCATGCAAGGTGGTGAGGGTTCTTGGTCATTCCTTGCTACAACCTCAACAGGTGACGGTGGCGACGTTTCAAATCAAGCTGCGTTTCTTATTTGAAGAGCTAGTAATCAGTGCAGATTCAGGAGTTATGATTCCTTGATCATCCATCATGACGAAGACTTGCAATTTATTACACAAGAAGGCGGGGAATAAAAGCCTGCGAACTCTGCCGAATTCGGCTTATTTGACGAGTTTGTGAGTAGAGCGAATACAGCGAGCAGAGCGAATACAGCGAGTGTCGTGCGCGAGAGCAACAAAACAGGTAAGTCGTAGTAAGATGGCAGCGACCTTCTCTGATTGCCACCTTCGGTGCATCCCAGAGAAGATCTCACGGGAGCAGAAGGAGTGGTCCGAATGTAGAGGACTCCTGCAGTATGCCATCGTAGATTGGCAAAATATAAAGCCTCATCCCCAGGCAACAGAGATAGCAATGGAGATCGTCCGACAGACAGAGGGAAACGACATTAACGTTCAAGACATCATTATCCAAATAGGACAGGAAGAAGTACATTTAACCGTGGATTTTGATCGCGGAGTGATTCCATGTGGCCAAGGAGGGTATCACGGCAAGCACAGAGGCTGTGGATGTTGTAGACATTTGTGCATTGCTCAGCAAACCTTGCTCGGGTGAATACCGCTTCGTGTAGATGTCGGACAACAACCCACTGAAGTGGGGTATGTTACTTATGACCATGGTGATCAATTTGCAAGCTAAGCATTATGGCATATCCCAGCAGCTCTTTGCGCTGGTGAAGGAAGCATCGAAGACCCAGGTAAACTGGGCGAAAATCATTTTTCGAAAATTAAAGAAAGAAGTTCGGAGATTATTCTGACGGACCGAACGGGCGCTTAACGCAATATTGGACTCCAAGGTGGGGGTGATTTTCACATTACTTGTTTTGATCCCGGAGTATTTACCTCGAGAATACACAGTATGCTCGAGTAAAGTGTTCTTACAACTTTTGAAGAAACGAGCGGCAAAGCGGTGGTCGGGAGGTAACACTTCTCAGGATCAGGTGGATACGGAGCTCGATGAAGAGGAGGAATCTAAAAGGCACCAGGTGGAAGAGAGGAGAGCCCGAGAAGAAGCCGAGAGGAAGGCCAAGGAAGAAGCCGAGAGGAAGGCCAGGGAAGAAGCACAGAGGAAGGTTAGGGAAGATGAAGCAGCCTACTATGGCCACTTCTTGTTGTGAGGCTGAGTATAGGGAAACTTTCACAACGACTATTAAGTGTGTGTGGCTCAGACACCTTATGGCTGATTTGGGTACCACCATTTTCATTCATCGTCAGAGTGCATTGAGAGTTGCGAGGAACCCTATGTTCCATGCCCGCACTAAGCACATTGAGGTGCATTATCATTATCTCAGGGGAGAGGTTCTCTACTAGAAAGATCAGCTTAGCAGATGTGCCCACGCAAGAGAACATTGTAGACCTTTTCACGAAGGCTCTGCCAAGCTTTCCACAAAGCTTTGGGCTTACTTCCTTTTGTGGATTTAGGTTATGATGTGTGTGAACACATTAGGACCATTGGGGTGCTTTTTTCCATCTTTAGGAGGTTTTTTCCTCCAGCTTGTATATACGCATATTGCCCTAATGGATCACTTATCTTTGTACATTCTAGCGGTAATACATTCAGTCTTGTGTGTTGTGCTCCAAGCTTCTCCTTCTTCCTTGTGTTGTTTGCATGCTTCCGCAGACGTCTGACTCCAACAAATGGTACTTATTATTTATGTGATTTTCCTCCAGGACAAAATCCATTGGCACTAAATGGTCGTACAAGCTAAAATGTAAGCCTGATGGAGCAATTGATAGGTATAAGGCTAGGTTTGTTGCTAAAGGTTATGCTCAAGAGAAGGGCATTAATTTTGATGAGATCTTTGCTCCTGCATGTCGAATGACCACCGTTCCAAGCGCTTGTGCATTCATAGCTCATCATGGTTGGAATTTAAGACTTCATTTTTTAATGGTGATTTATATGTAGAAGTGTATGTATTTCAGTCCCATGGTTTTATGCATCAAGGGCATGAAAATAAAGTGTGCATATATAAAAAGGGATTGTATAGATTGAATCAAGGACCACATGCTTGGCATGAAAAGATACATTCCTACCTGCTAGCACATAGATTTGATGATGGTCCAACTGAGAGCACCTTGTATGTTGAGCATGCACA
The DNA here is from genome assembly GCA_020310875.1 of Ceratopteris richardii. NCBI lineage: Eukaryota > Viridiplantae > Streptophyta > Polypodiopsida > Polypodiales > Pteridaceae > Ceratopteris > Ceratopteris richardii. The sequence continues at coordinate 120,468,776 of CM035430.1, read as the reverse complement.
TGATGTACTGTTGGCATCATATGGGAAGAAGCCAAGTATGGGCATGCATGCGGATCTAGCATTAAGGCAACCTATTAAAATTTTTCCAAACCTTACATCATTTTAAAAAGTGATTCTCATCACTAGAAACCCTTGTAAATACCATTTCATCTTTTTGTAGCTCCATTTTGTACAAGCCGAGGAGTCCTCAAGCTTGGGGAGCCTTAGAAGTAGTTGCCTGCCAATTTTCATATTTTTTAGATCTCGTTTGAGCCCTCAAATAAGCCCTGGAACCTAATTTTTAACTAGGCCGGACACTAGGTCTGGACAGGGCCAAAGCTAGTCAAAAACTATAAATAGAGCTAGAGAGCTCATTTTTAGGGGTAGCTTCTTGTAGTTTTGAGCTTGTATGAGAACTTGTTTGTAATAGAAGTAATTCCATTGTCTTACTCTCTTTGTTCTTGCCGTGTGTGCGCATGTGTGTGTATGTGTGTGCATGTTTGTGTGCTTCTCACTCACACATTTGTGCCTTCACTTGCTCGAGGTCTTCATACCATCCTCATGTCTTCCCGGATTGACATTAAAAGAGGTGCTACTCATCACTGAGCTACACCAAATTTTGGCGCCGTTGTCGGGGATTCGAGCTTTGAGGACGAGCGTGTGATGGTAAGACGTAGAGAGGACGCGTTGGAATGGTAAGTAGTAGGTAAATTTCTTGTTTTCTTCTCCATCTCCATCTCCATCTCCACCTCCTTCTCCACTACATATTCCCTCTTCCTTGTCATTCTCCTCATCTGCTTTGTGCGAATTTGAGAGAGATCGAGTGTGTGTTCTTGTTTTTGTGTGCTTTTGCATGTTTCTTGCAGGTTTCAGCTTCATCCTCATCTCCAGCAAGCTCAGCAAGTACGGATTTTCTCTGCACAGGCCCCGAGGCATCAAGCTCGAGCTATCGCGACACACTGAAAAGTTGACCCAATCACGATTCTGAGTGCACCACGACACTGCGCAGGCCGAGAGCTCCTAGGATCACTAGACATAACAGAAAAATTCACCATATCCCGACCTATCGCGACACCTCGAGGTATCGCGACACTCCCAAGTATCACGGCACCTCGACCTATCGCGACACCCCGACCTATCGCGACACCCCGACCTATCGCGACACTCCCAAGTATCGCGACACTCCCAAGTATCGCGACACTCCCAAGTATCGCGACACCTCGACCTATCGCGACACCTCCACCTATCGTGACACTCCCAAGTATCGCAACACCTCGACCTATCACGACACCTCGACCTATCGCGACACCTCCACCTATCGTGACACTCCCAAGTATCGCGACACCTCGACCTATCGCGACACCCCGACCTATCGCGACACCTCCACCTATCGCGACACCTCGACTCGACCTATCGCAATACATGGGCTTAACGCATGAATTTTTAGGGTGAATTAATTGAGTGTGTTGAGGTACTTTTAGGGCTTAATTTTGGACACATTGGGATGATATTAGAGTCTTAGAAGTGGGCAAAATACCTAGAAATCAGGGAGGAATTTCCTGAACCCTGAGAGCTTGTTTTGACCCCTAACTGCCTGAATGGTCATAACTTCACCATATGAACTCCGATTGATGAGATTTTGGTCTCGTTGGAAAGCTTTTTGAGAATCCTACATGGACCTCGACTGGTTTTTGTAAGAATCATACGTGGAGTTTTAGAACATGTATTTTTAAGTTGACCTTTAGTTGGGACTAGGTGGTCATAAGATTTTGGGGGTGCAGTGAGTTACTCCAAGGGGGGCCAGTAATTGTTGATGGGTGTCTTTCAATCCATTGTGGTAAAGGAGCTATATTAACTTGTGAACTTTTGCAGGAACGTTGTGTGCAAGCAAGGCAATTCAAAGCAAGCTAGCAAGGGTGAGTACCAAGCTTGGGAGAAGGTTTCCTGGGCTTGTGTAGCAGTCTGGTCAACAAGTGAATTAAGGTTAGAAGTTCTCTCAACCCTCCTTTGTCAATTCCTAGCTTAGGCTAAGTACGACTTAGGTGTGGTAATTAATTAGGGCAACGCTAGGCACACATCAAGTCCAAGAGAACTAATCAATTAAGTGCAAGCATCAAGTAGGACTTAAGTGCGAAAACCCTAAGGGACAAAAGTAAACTTGAATCGATCACTTATCAAGTGCGAAAATCACTTAAGTGTTCCTAACGACGAGATATCAGACAAGTTCATAAACATAATATTCAACTAAAAAGAACAAAGAGACTGGTGCAAAGTAACCTGCAACGAGAGTGGACTTGGGACCAAGGGGGTAGATAAACCAGTCATATGAACCTTAGGTCAAGCAGACACTGAGGCTGAGACCGACAAAGCCTCAGATCTTCTGAAGGTAGTGTCAATCACACTGCTAGGTCTTGGGCCCAACAGTTGAGTGATTACCCATACACTCCCAGATCAGAAACAAGTGATTCTGAGATGTCCTATAACATGGAGAGACCAGCAGGTAGTTCAGGGGTGGCATACCTAGAAAAGCCAGAAGGACCTTACAAGACTCAATTGGAATACATCAGGACTAATCGTCTAGGTGCTCGCATCTACGAAGGCGGCCTGAGAAGATCAGTGGTCCAGATTAAGAACCCTGATCAACCCCATGGACTAGAACACCCGGTAGTCAAATTCGAGAATGGAGCATACCTAGATAAAGAAGGGACTATTTATGTAGTCACCACTCTCCCAGATAGAACAGACGAGTTCGGGAATGTGATCGCAAAAACCGACATGAGTGATATAGAGCAAGGGAACTTAGAGAGAGAGCCGAGGAATCCTCGTGGTAAATCAGTCTTGACCAAGATTATGACTCCAGAGTGGATTCCCCAAGATAATAAAAGCATAGATTTGCTTTTAAACCGTGAAACCGATGAGGCCTTTTGGAGGTATAAGCCTACCCAGCCTCATGAAGTAGGTGCTCTCACAATCTATGAGTTTAAAGACCCTGATAGCCCAGGCAAGGTAACCTACCTAGACAATACATCAGAAAGAATCTTTGTGGTCACTGAGCACGGCAGACATGCCTACACATGGAAGGGTGAGTTTGTTTTTCCCCAATGTTGAGCCCTGGCAGGTTGAAACCAGCAAAGTCAAGGTCACAGTTATGCATAAGCAAGAATGAAGTGTTAAAATTCAAGGGTCAAAGTGCACAGGTAGTGCACCTTCAATTGTCCATATAAAGGGTAACTTTTGATTGTTCACAGACAAGAGGTATTGCAGAAGTATTTTTGCTAATTCCCTTAAGGTCAAAGGGTGTTCAAAGTAATCGGGAAGGTCCAGGTGAACCCCTCTTTGGGGCAAAAGTGACGAATTAAAAGGAAAAAAATAAAGGCATGTGAAGTGGCGCACATGTGGAAATATGGCCGCCCAATCAAATTTTTGTTTTGGTCTAAAGTCACTACAGGACAAAGTAGTGAGTCATTGGCCGCCTCCTAACAAGACAATCTTGGAGACATCAAAGGAAGGCCAAGAGTCTATTGCAGTTAGGAGCGTACGGGACCAACACACTTCAAAAAGGAAAGCAAAGGCTATTCTAGACATAGAGAGAAGCAGAGAGGAGTCTAAGAGGAAGCAAGAAAGAGAAGTGAAGAGTCACCAGTGTGCGACAACACAGAGAGGTGGAAGTGAAGAGTGCAAGAAGAGTGGCAAAGGAAGAGGGCTGGGAGTGCGAAGCTAGACCCCCAGGATCACAAGGTCTCCTGTTGTGAGCGGGCCGCGAAGGTCTTCATTCCTCAGCTTGGTGGAAGCTTAGTGCAAGGTGTGCACAAGGATAAGCGTGAGCAAGTGGAGGGCTGATACAGAAGAGGCCGGCCGCCAGAAGACTTTGAGATAATTGGTCTTTTGTAATTGAGCATTCTCTGTAGTTGTGTCCCGAAGTATTGACTTGGATTGTGTTTAGACATTATAATTATTTTACTGTAATCAAAACTCAAGATTTCAAGGCGTGCTTCTGCAAAAGTTTTCAAGGTTATTTCCTCTTTTATTCTCTTCTTTTCTCCCACAAACCCTCAAACTCCTTCTTGTCCAAGAAACCCCCAACAAATTTGGCACGCACGGTGGGACTTCCAAGGAGATTTGAGCATAGGAGAAGAGATATTGCAATTGGAAGAGCAATATCCCAGTGTCGACAATACCACTCCAGTTGACTAAAGAGGTACATACTTATATCAAGTGTCTCATATTAAGTGAACTATGAACAGTTCATGACCGCGACCCGGTCACAAACCTTGAGGGTCACGTGCAAGCAGACGAGAAGAAAGGCGGTCAGAAGATCATCGAGTCCACTTTCATCAACTTCATCAGTAAGAAGCATGGCAGGATAGGTAGACCTAGAAACCTTACTCTCCAGATTAAACATAAAATTTCCCTCTTTCAGAGGTTTAGCTCATGAGGATCCAGATGAGCACATTCGAAGATTTCTGGCATTATGCAAGACTAGAGGTTTAATGGGTAGGGAAGATGCCTTCTTGATACTCTTCCCTGCCACATTGGAAGGATTGGCAGACAAGTGGTTTAGCCAGTTTGCTGAAAACCACTTTACCTCTTGGGATTTGATGAAAGAGGCGTTTAAAAATCACTTCCAGCATGGCAACACTGCGGAGATCATCATAGAAGAGCTAGAAAACTTGAGATTGGGTCTAGGAGAAAAGTTCCCAGAGTTTGTGACCAGGGCCAAAGCACTAATGGCTAAACTACCAGATCCACCGCATGACTTCTTTGTCAAGAAGTGGTTAGCCAAACCCCTACCTGTGGGCACCCAATGCAAAATAAAAGAGTTAGTGTTACCTACCGCCTCTGTTGAGGAGTTCATCAATACGGCCACACGCTTGGAGCAGATAAGGCACCAGTATGGTGCAAATTCTTCCCAACCAACATATGGTACAGAACTGGAGGACCTAGTGATCCAGCTAAGAAGGGAGCTAGAGGGCTTGAAAAGGAATAAGCCCTACACAGAGGAGGAGACTGTTGTGGCGCAGTTGAGAAGGGAGATTGAAACACTCAAGCTCCAAAAGGAAGAGGAGGCCCAAGCAGAAGAATTAGCTCAGCTGAGACAGGAATTGCAAGAACTCAAAGGAGGCGGTATCAAGAGTGGACTCTGGTGCTCCATGTGCAGCAAGCAAGGGCATATAGTAAGTGAATGTCCTCTGCTAAACGTGACTTGTCAATTATGCAGGAAAATTGGCCATGAGGCCCATGAATGCCAATCCAGGGGAATGCCTGCAGCGACATACTGGACACAGGGAGGACCTCTGCCACCAGCAAATGTAATGGCAGCCGCAGCGAACCAAGGTAACAACTATAATCCTAGACCAAGGAATAATTTTGCAAACGGGCCTAGAAGGCCCATCATTTGTTTCAGATGTGGAGAATGCGGGCACTACCAATCTAGGTGCACTCTCCCAGAAAATGCCCCCCCTTGCAGGAACTGTCCAGAGGCCAGGATCACTATACAAACTGTTGTCCTAAAAATCAAGCTTCTACTTCCGGACCCCATCTCCAAATGATCTCTGTATACAAGGAGGAAACATTACCTCAGGTCAATGAGCCCTCACCAACTACCAGGGTGGTACAATTAGAAGAACTTGAATCTTTTACAGTGCAGACAAGAAGCAAGTGGAAGGCTCAAGTGGACATAAGTCAAGAATCAATGATTAGGGGATTCAACAAAGACAAGGTTGCAGCTGAAGACAAAGCAACCACAGGTGCAGACCCAAAACAAAAGGAAAACTTCGTAGGCACCAGTGATGTCATTGGGCATGCTTTCATCAGGGCTCAGGAAGAGTTGGATAAGTCAAGTGGAGCCCATTCTTTTAAAGAGTCGGAAGCTTCAAAATTACTCAAGTCTATGAAGAAGGAGGTTAGCATTTTTTATCTAATAAAGATGGATGGAAAATTCAAGTCAGAGTTATTGTAGATAATTGATGAGGCTTCTACTACAAGTTTAGTGGCCAAGACTACTGTTTTACATAAAGGGATAATTATAGGGGAAGCACCCCTTACAGATTATAAAAGTCATCGACTGATAGTATCTATTAAAGGTCATGAATTTCAGGGAGTTATTGTGGATGGTGGTTCTGGCATCAACTTGATGCCTAAACATACAATGGAAAAGATTGGACTCCACCCTTCCAGGCCTGCAAATTTCACCATTACCCTGGCAGATCAGAGCAAAGTAAGGCCTGTCGGAGTGATTCCAAAAGTCCCACTTGAAATACAAGGTAGTGTGTTCATACTGGATTTTGTTGTTTTAAGATTGCCCCGGGTTGAAGGAGGATTTCCCCTCTTAATTGGGAGACCATGGTTGAGACACGCAAGTGTCATCCATGATTGGGGCAAGGACACTATGTGGGTACAAAAGAAAGAGCAAGAGCTGACGCAGCTTCACTTGGAAGAAGGCCCGGATAATCAAGGAAACACTAGCATGATGCAAAAGGTCGGCATTTGCATGGAACCAGAACCAAAAGATCAACCCCACATAGATTTTGAGGAAGAAGAGGATATTCTAAAGTGGCTGCATGCAGGCAAATCTTCTTCTTGTTTTGGAATTTTTCTCAATAATTGTTGCACAACTGAAGATTATGATGAAGGTGACAAAAAAGTCCAGGTTGATGGGTTGGGAGAGCCTATCACGGACCACAGAAGGGGCAGAAAGACACCCCTCAACTACAACTCAGAGGAGGATATCAAATCTACGAATAAGGCAGATGCCAAGGCTAAAGGCAAGGTAACGGACTCTAGTGAAGAATACTCTTTTCCTATTCAAGAAATACCTGCAGGATGGATGTAGGAAAAAGAGGAACACATTGAAATTCAGGAGACACCTGCTTATGAAGCAATGCACAGAAGACTAGTGGAAGAAGACAAGGAAGGATATGAGCACAAAGAGAGTATGGTAGAGAGAAATCCTGTCAAAAAAATACATTTAGATACTCAAAACAATAACCGACCAGTTTTGGTGGCCACCTGGTTGTGGAACTACCAAGGGCTTCTGGAAAAGGTCAGAACATTCTTGAACCACTACACAGATGTTTTTGCATGGCATTATAAGGATCTAGAAGGAGTACCACCAAGTTATGGAGAACACAGAATTCCTTTGATAGAAGGAGCAAAGCCGGTGAGAGGGAAAAGTTATAGGTTGAATCCCAAGTATGCGGAAGCTGTCTATTCCGAAATTCAGAAAATGGAAGATGCAGGCATTATCATTCCTGTAGAACATTCGGAGTGGCTATCTCCCATGGTGATAGTGCCAAAGAAGAACACTAATAAGATCAGAATCTGTGTGGATTTTAGGGCGTTAAACAAAGTCACGATTCCAGACGGATTTCCAATGCCATTTGCTGAGCAGGTCATAGAAGAAGTAGCTGGTCATTCCCTTTATAGCTTCATGGATGGATTCAGTGGATACAATCAGATATCCATTCACCCTGGGGATCAGGAGAAGACAGCATTCATTACTCCTTGGGGAACTTATGTATATCTGAAGATGCCCTTTGGGTTAAGAAATGCTCCAGCTACCTTCAACCGAATAGTTAATCTCATTTTTGGACCATTGCTACTAGAGTCGTTAAGAATCTTCATGGATGACTTTTCATCTTTTTCAGGTACTCTTAAAGAAACTCCTTTGGACAGTTTAGAGAAGCATCTGCTTCAATTAAAACAAGTTTTTGAGAGGTGTAGAGAAACGAAGCTGAAACTGAATCCAAACAAATGCCACTTTTTGGTGATCGAAGGTACTTTGTTAGGGCATGTGGTATCTTCCAAAGGTATGGCACCTGATCCAGACAAAATCATGGCTATATTAAAATTACCTAGACCTAAATCTTCAAAGGAGATTCAAAGTTTTCTAGGCCATACAGGATACCACCGCAGATTTATTAAAATGTATGCAGATATAGCCAGACCTTTGGCTAGGCTCACAGGCAAGGAGGTTCCTTTTAAATGGGATCAAGAGGAGGAAAAAGCATATCAAACACTAAGGTCAAAGTTAGTGTTTGCTCCCATTTTGATCACACCTAAGTGGTCAAAAATATTTCATTTACATGTGGATGCGAGTGCATACGCAGTAGGGGCAGTTCTAACACAACCTAGTGAAGAATTTAAGATGGACAGACCGATTCAATATGCCAGCAGAATTTTGTCTAAGGCTGAAAGGAACTATAGCACTACAGAAAGAGAAGCCTTAGCCATGGTTTTTGCTGTCCAAAAATTTTGGCATTACTTATTGGGAGTGAAATTTGTTATTATAACTGATCACCAACCTCTAAAGTACTTACTCAACAAACCACAAGCCACTGGTAGAATATGGAGGTGGTTATTGTTATTTCAAGAGTTTGATTTCTCGGTAATTCATAAACCAGGTAGAGAGAATGTTATGGCGGATCACCTGTCCAGAATAAGTATGATGAATCAAACCAGTGGAATCAATGATGATTTTCCCGATGCTCATTTGTTTGCCGTACAAGCTCAAAGTTGGTATGATGATATTAAGCAGTTCATTAAGACTGGGCTGTATCCAGAAAAGGATAGTACTGTACAAAGGAAGAGACTGTTAATCAAGAGTAGACCATATATGTTGACAGGATGCGGGAAGAAACAAGTATGGACACACATGCAGATCTAGCACTGAGGCTACTCTTCAATTTTTTCAAAAACCCCAACATCATTCTAAAGTGATTCTCATCACTACAAACCCTTGTAAATATCATTTCACCTTTTTGTAGCTCCATTTTGTACAAGCCGAGGAGTCCTCAAGCTTGGGGAGCCTTAGATGTAGTTGCCTGCCAATTTTCATAATTTTTAGATCTCGTTTGGGCCCTCAAATAAGCCCCGGAACCTAATTTTTAACTAGGCCGGACACTAGGTCTGAACAGGGCCAAAGTCAGTCAAAAACTATAAATAGAGCTAGAGAGCTCATTTTTGGGGGGCTGGTAGTTTGAGCTTGTATGAGAACTTTCTTGCAATAGAAGTGATTCCATTGTCTTACTCTCTTTGTTCTTACTGTGTGTGCGCGTGTGTGTGTATGTGTGTGCATGCTTGTGTGCTTCTCACTCACGCACTTGTGCTTCCACTTGCTCGTGGTCTTCATACCATCCTCATGTCTTCCCGGATTGACATTAAAGGAGGTGCTACTCATCACTGAGCTACACCAAATTTTGGCGCCGTTGCCGGGGATCGAGCTTTGAGGACGAGCGTGTGATGGTAAGACGTAGAGAGGACGCGTTGGAATGGTAAGTAGTAGGTAAATTTCTGATTTTTCTCCATCTCCATCTTCATCTTCACCTCCTTCTCCATCTCCACCTCCACCTCCTTCCCCACTACATATCCCCTCTTCCCTTTCTTTCCCTCATTTGTTGTGTGCGAGTTTGAGAGAGAGCGATTGTGTGTGTTTGCATTTGTGTGTTTTTTGCATGTTTCTTGCAGGTACCAGCTCCATCACCATCTCCAGTAAGCTCAGCAGGTACAGAAACTGCCTACACAGTCCCCGAGGCGTTGAGCTCGAGCTATCGCGACACTCCGAAAAGCTCGACCTCTCACGATTCTGAGTGCACCACGGCATTGCGCAGGCCTAGAGCTCCTAGAAACCCTAGATAGAACAGGAAAGTTCGCCATATCTCGAGCTATCGCGACACCCCGCGAGGTATCGCGACACCCCAAGGTATCGCGACACTCCGAGCTATCGCGACACCCCAAGGTATCGCGACACTCCGAGCTATCGCGACACCCCAAGGTATCGCGACACTCCGAGCTATCGCGACACCCCAAGGTATCGCGACACTCCGAGCTATCGCGACACCCCAAGGTATCGCGACACTCCGAGCTATCGCGACACCCCAAGGTATCGTGACACTCCGAGCTATCGCGACACCCCAAGGTATCGCGACACTCCGAGCTATCGCGACACCCCAAGGTATCGCGACACTCCGAGCTATCGCGACACCCCAAGGTATCGCGACACTCCGAGCTATCGCGATACCCCGAGGTATCGCGACACTCCGAGCTATCGCGACACCCCGAGGTATCGCGACACTCCGAGCTATCGCGACACCCCGACCCGACCTATCGCGATACACGGCCATTAACGCATGAAAATTGAGAGATAATTTTTGAGTGGTTGAAGGGTAGTGAGCTTGGTGTTTGACATATTGGTAAAACTTAGAACCGTGGTAGGGGGCAAAAAGCATAGAAACCCGAGATAGGTGGGACTAAGTGATTCTCAGAGACAGGGGGTACAGTGAGCTACCCAAGGGGGTTAAAAATTATTGAAGCGGGTCTTTCAAATACTTGTGGCAATAAAGCTATACTAACTGGTGAGTTTTTGCAGGAACTTTGTGGGCACTCAAGGCAATCAAAGCAAGCTAGCAAGGGTGAGTACCGGGCCTGGGAGAAGGCTTCCTGGGCTTGCATAGCTGTCGGGTCAACCAGCTGATTGAGGTTGGAAGATCTTATAACCCTCCTTTGTCAATTCCTAGCCTAGGCTAAGTACGACTTAGGTGTGGTAATTAACTAGGGCAACGTTAGGCACGAAGTAAGTCCAAGAGAATTAATCAACCAAGTGCAAGAAAATAAATAGGTCTTAAGTGCGAAAACACTAAGGGACAAAAAGGTAAACGGGAATCGATCACTCATCAAGTGCGGAAATTCATTTAAGTACTCCTGACGACGCAATTTCAGACAAGACCATAAACATACTATTCAACTAAAAAGAACAAAGTAATTGGGGCAAAATCAACCTGCAACGAGAGTGTGCTTGGGTTCCAGGGGGTGAATAAATCAGGCATATGAACCTTAGATCAGGCAGACACTTAGGCCGAGACAGACAAAGCCTCAGATCTTCTGAAGCTAGTGTCAATCACACTGCCAGGTCTTGGGCCCAGCAGTTGAGTGATTACCCATACACTGCCAGATCAGAAACAAGTGATTCTGAGATGTCCTATCACATGGAGAGATCAGTAGGTAGTTCAGGGTTGGCATATCTAGAAAAGCCAGAGGGGCCTTATAAGACTCAGTTGGAATATATCAGGACGAATCGTCTAGGTGCTCGCATCTACGAAGACGGACTGAGAAGATCAGTGGTCCAGATTAAGAACCCCGACCAACCCCATGGAATAGACCACCCGGTAGTCAAGTTTGAGAATGGAGCATACCTAGATAAAGAGGGGACTATATATGTAGTCACCACTCTTCCCGATAGAACTGATGAGTTTGGAAATGTGATTGCGGAGGCCGACATAGGAGATATAGAGCAAGGGAACTTAGAGAGAGAGCCAAGAACTCCCCGCGGTAAGTCTGTCTTGACCAGAATCATGACTCCTGAGTGGATTCCACAAGATAATAAAAGCATAGATCTGCTTTTAAATCGGGAAACCGATGAGGCTTTTTGGAGATATAGAACTTCTCAACCTCAGGAGGGGAACACCCTCACAATTTACGAGTTTAAAGACCCTGATAGTCCAGGCCAAGTAACCTACCTAGACACTGCATCAGAGAGAATCTTCGTGGTCACTGAGCAGGGCAGACATGCCTACACTTGGAAGGGTGAATTTGTTTTTCCCCAACCAAGGTCTAATGTATCCTTTGGTCATCAAGGAACTGGGACCTCCCACGCTCATGGCGCTCAAAGAGATAGAGGTAGAGACAAACCTGAGGTAAGTTTTGCCAACTCCCTGGGAAGGGAAAGAACGGGAACAGAAAGGAATAGAGTAGAAACTGAGAGACATAGAACCCCATGGAATCACCGGGACATTGATGATTTTCCTTTGCCAAGGCCGAGAGAACACACTAGGACCCTACGACCAACCCAACTTGTGAAGTCCATGAAGAATTATTTCGATGGCACGGGAGACCCTTATGACCATGTGGCCGAATTTCGACAAGTGTTGAAAGCTGAACAAGTGGAGGACCTATTCACGCAATATAATGCTTTCGGTCTAACCCTTAGGAACACTGCCCTTACGTGGTTCCAACCACTGAATGAGAGGCATTTCAGAAACATAGACCAACTCTTAGAGGCATTTATTGTCGAGTTTTCTAAGAGTGGAATCAGGCATAACACCTCCTCACTAATTCATAGTTTCAAACAAACACCTCAAGAGACGGTCAGACTAGCTGGAAGAAGATTTAGACAGTACCTGGAGAGATGCCCTATGCCAGAGTTACCCACACCAGCCAAACAAGTGGCCTTGTTCCTAGATGGATTGTTGAGCACTAAGCTCAGGTCATATGTGTACCTGAAGGACCCTAGAACTATAGAGGAATGCGTGCGCATGTGCATAGACATTGAGGACAATCTAGGTGAAGAGTTAGAGCTATCAAAAATCTATAAGGATTCTGATAGCTCTAGTAAACAGATATCTGGTCAATCCACATCCATCGAGGAACTTGCAGAGAAGGTGGCCCAAAAACTAGGTGTCTCTAGTAAGCAAATTCCTAGATTTGCCCCAGTTAAGCGGTGTTACAATTGTGGCGGTGAACATATGGCAAGTGTGTGCCCCATTATGGCCCAACCTCAGGTGAATCCTAGTAGCCAGTACTGCACCATAGAGCGCAGGTATACCAATCACACGGCACAAGACTGCCCATATAACAAACAAACGGTTAGGCAAAATTATCCTCAGCCATATCCGCAACATGGTAGGTACCAGAATCAGTACCCATCACCACAATACAACAGACCACAACAAACTTATCAACCACCTTATCAAGGGCAGCAGAGACCTCAACCAGTCCTAGTGCAGCAACCCCCTGCTCCAACCAATGTGATCCCAGTAAAATATGCCTCTACTGAAGAAAATCCGAATAGAGCCATAGTTCCAGTCACCCCATTGCTATCAGACAGTGATCCAAGTGACCATAGTTTTGACTCCACATATATTGATAGCCCACAGGCTTACTACATGCAGTCACCTGAGCATAACGAGTCATACTACTATGAGGAACCAAGTGAAAATAGTGGGGAACCGGAGTATTCTAATGTCATGTACACAAACCCCAACTCTAGACCTCAACCTAGGCAGGTACGACCCCCATTTCCTAGAGGGCCATGCTTCAGATGTCAGGGAGATCACCTTATACGTGATTGTCCACTGCCTGCCCCTACACAGCCTCAGCCAGTAACCATTCAGGGCTTTTGTCAAGACTGCGGGAAAGAGCATCTCCTACGAGATTGCCCAAAAAACCCCAATAACATGCCTAAGATCACTCCTATCAATGTTGTGGGATTAGTTGTAGACTCCATAGGAAGCGTGACTTCCACTGCACCTGTGCAGGTGATCACAAGAGCCCAGGCACTTCAACAACACAAAGGTGCAGGTCCCGAACAGAGCCCCGAGGTGAGTGAAACAGAGAGTATAACCAAAAAGAGGACTAGAGCCTGGAAGGAGAGTCGTGAAAGAATGAAGAGACAATGGGCAAAAAAGATAAATGAACTTGAAGAAAGCGTGAGAGAAACCAAGGCAAAAATCACAGAAATCACATCTCAACCGCGCTCCCACACACTTCCTCCACAACCATCCCCATCACCCTCCATTTCTCCACCCTCTAACACACCCCTCGTAACCCACCCACCACCCCGAGTAGGATCAGTATTAGCTGACCCCACTCCTGAAGGCTTGGACATGATGTTTAAAGCCTACCAGGCTCGACTGCAAGAAGGGCCAACAGCTGCAAACCTAGACAGGAGTTACCCTAGAGCCGACTTAGAGATTGAACGGATGAAGATGTGCATGAAAATGGTAGAACAAGCTCAAGCTATACTTGAGACCAGCCAAAAGTTCAATCAGACGAACGCTGTCAAGCCGGAATTGCATTTCCAAGGCTTACTAGAAAGATTAGAGCAGTTGGTAAACAAATCACAAGTTTCTTTACCTCCACAGGCTCAACCAGTTGTTGAAAGAGGAAGCTCACCACAAATGGTAGCTTATGTTCCTAATTCCACGGATGCTGGAATACCTCCTTCAATACAACAGTACTCTCCAGAGTTCTTGCGGGAAATACAAGAAGAGAAATGGGCCAAGGAGAAGGGTGATTCCCCTCCGATTCCTGAGATTGATGATCTTCGTGATCAATTTCCCCAAGACATTCCCTCTATCTATGGGGATCAAGCAGAGCAACAAGAGGATGAGAGATTAGATTTTGAATCTAATTCTTTACAAGAGTTGCCTCATTTCACAGGCCCATGGGAATCTGAATCTCTCCAGATCAGAGCGCCCACGATATTGGTAAGAAATGAAGACTCAGTGATTCCCAGGAACACTGATGTAGTGAAACACACTAAGGTTCAATGTCACCTCACTGTAGAGGAGCTGCTCAAGGCAAAACCGGAGCTCTGGAATCATGTGAAGGATCAGGTTTCAGAACTTGAATCCAATATACCAAAAGTAGGCTCTAAGCAGAAAGTTCCTGAGATACCTCTCGACAAGATAGGAGACATGAGCGAAGGTGAAGAAGGTAACACTTATCTTCCGATCACCTATCAAGGTTACACAACCAAAGCAATCGTGGATTCGGGTGCCGGAGTTGCTATCGCGACCATCTCCCTATGGAAGCGATGGGGCAAACCCACCTTAAGACCAACGAGAATGAAACTTCAAATGGCAGATGGTCATTTTGAAAGACCTCTCGGATTGCTTGAAAGGATAACTCTAACCACTTGTGGTGTGGAGTTTGAACATACGTTTGCTATATGTGACTTTGAGAAGAATAATGTTTACGAGATGATCCTAGGAAGACCTTTCCTACGACAATTGCAAATAGTACAGGATTGGGGGACCAACTCCTTGTACTTACAGCACTTAGGGGTCACCACCAAGGTCAATCTGAAGGATCACACCTTTAGAGATGTACCACCCCTACAGTGGAATCCTATCCACAAAGCGAAAGAAGATTCTATCTCCGTGCATTCTCGAAGTTCACCTGAACCATCCTGGTTGCATGAAGATACTCACTTGTGGATGTGCAAGGTCGCGGAGGAAGAGGAAAAGCGCCGAAAAGCGAGAGAAGAAGGAGCTCCCCCAGGAGATAGACCAATAAAAGACCCAGCCTATACTCCGATGATATTTCCTGATGAGGAATTTGAGCCTCATGGTTGGGCAGAAATCTTAGCTACCATGGACATTGCAGTCAATGAGGAACAATGGACACCCCATTGCGATGAGGAGGGTTACGATATTTCAGTGTTCATGTGTCAGCCCTTGTTGGAAGAGTGTGATCCTAGTGAGTCCATGGAAGAAGAAGAGAGTGACGATGATCTAGAATCCATTGTGATGGATACTTACTTCGACTCAGAGGAACACTACTTAGAAGACATAGGAGTGTTAACCCAAAAAGAAGAAGAACCCCTTGCGAGTATTAAAACGATAAATTCAAAGAAAGGAAGTGAAGGAAGTCAAAAGAAAAAGAAAAGGAAAGTAGTGAGACAAGAAGAGGAAGAATCATTGTTTGAAGTACCAGAGAATTTCAAGAAATATGAAGTGGAAGACCGGAAAATTTTGGTACGAATGCCTAAGAGAGAGGCCATTATAGGAGAAGCATATGACAATAAAGAAAAGACCAAAAAAATTGTAGTGACCATTGAAGGGAACGAAGAGCGATGTACGTACATAGGAGACGACCTAAGTGCAGAAGAAGAAGCAGAACTTGTAGCTCTATTAAGGGAATATAGGGATGTGTTTGCATGGCATTATAGAGACTTGAAAGGAGTAGATCCAGAGATCTGCTCTCATACGATTCCGATGACCGCTGAAGCTAAGCCCACCAAACAAAAACCCTACACATATAATGACAATTATGCGGCCAAAATAAAGGAGGAAATTGACAGGCTGATTGAAGCCGGATTCATCTATGAGATTGAGCACACTGAATGGGTGTCCCCTATTGTAGTGGTGCCCAAGAAGAATGGGAAATTGCGAGTGTGCATTAACCTTAAAAAAGTTAATGCCGCTACGATCCGAGATAGTTATCCTCTTCCAATCACCGAACATCTTTTGGAGCGTGTTGCAGGCAAGGAAGTTTACAGCTTCCTTGATGGATTTTCAGGCTACAACCAAGTAGCCATTGCCCCCAAAGATCAGCACAAAACGGCCTTTGCCACAGAATGGGGAATCTTTGCATTTCGTGTGATGCCATTTGGGCTCACCAATGCACCTGCAACATTCCAAAGACTCATGTGTCATGTCTTCAAAGAGTTCTTGCGAAAGAGCTTAGAAGTATATGTGGATGATTTATGCGCTCATTCCCAAGAAAGGAGTTACCACATCCCTGAGCTTAGGCAAATCTTCAACAAGTGTAGAGATTATCGAGTGTGTCTGAATCCAGAGAAGTGTGTGTTTATGGTACGCCAAGGTAAGATCTTAGGTCACATTGTTTCGAAGAATGGAATATCAACAGACGAAGACAAGGTGAGAGCAATAGCAGAGTTGGCCAGACCAAGAAATGTGAAAGAGGTACAAGCCTTTATGGGCCATTGTGGATATTATCGTAGATTTATCCACATGTATGCCATCATAGCTAAACCTCTTTATGGGCTGTTAACGAATTTTGAATGGAATGAGGAATGCGAGACTTCCTTCAATGAGCTGAAGAGACGTTTGTGCACAGCACCAATATTGACTACTCCGGATTGGAGCAAACCCTTTCATGTCCATGTAGATGCCTCCAATCATGCAATAGGATGTGTGCTAGCACAACCCACAGGTGAAGGAAACCTAGATTTGCCGATAGCCTATGCTAGTAGGCAATTAAATGCAGCTGAACGAAATTACACCACAACGGAGAGAGAAGGCTTAGGCATGATATATGCTGTGAAGAAGTTTAGACACTACCTATTGGCCAACAAGTTCAAGTTTTTCACTGATCATCAAGCGTTACTATATTTGGTCAATAAACCTTGCAATACAGGCCGCTTAGTAAGATGGTTCCTCTTACTAATGGAATACGACTTTGAAGTGGTTGTCAGGAAAGGTAGAACCCATCTTAGGGCTGACCATCTTTCTCGCATCACTTCAGGAGAGCCACCGCAAGGAGTGTCTGATGAGTTGCCCGATGCTTATCTGTTCAATTTAGAAGTTGTACCTAAATGGGCAAATAAGTTGGTACCAGTCCTAACCTTCGGGCCTGCAAACAAAAATGTTAAGACAAGCAAAGAGGAAATTGTAAAATCGCTAAAGTATCAAATATTAGCCGGAAGCATGTACAAGCAAGATAACGAGGGCATATTAGCTTGTTGTGTCGAGGATGATGAACATGCTAGTTGGCTGCAACAAGCCCATGAGGGACCGCTAGGGAATCACTACTCTAAACAACGAACCTTGCAGAATCTAAAACGCTTAGGAGTGTATTGGCCTAGCATGGACAAAGAAGTACAAGAGTGGATCCAGAGCTGTCCAGAGTGCCAGGAGAGACCCCCAGTGGAGCATGCCACTCTTTATCACATGTCATTAATCCCAGATTGGTGTGCTCCACTGGTCGAGTTCATAAGATCGGGAACATTACCCAATCAGGCTAGTCTTGCAAGAAGACGAAGCATGGAGCAAGAGGCTCAAGACTATGCCTTAGTAGGGGATAACCTATACAGAAGAGGCAAGGATGGTTACCTAAGACTGTGCGTACATGAATCAGACTACCTGAAAGTCTTAGAAACGGCACACAGCGGTGTTGCAGGTGGACACTTTGGGCCTGACAGAGTAATTAAGACCATTCTATTTTCAGGACTGTGGTGGCCCACTCTTCATATGGATGCACATACCTATGTGAAGAGTTGCGACACATGCCAACGTGCCCAATATCCGACAAGAAAAGATGAAATGCCCTTGAGGCCAATGATGGGAGGACGTGCCTTTTCAAAGTGGGGTATAGACTTTGTAGGTCCCATCAACCCCCCAGCTAGGAACTCCCATGCAGAGTATATTATTGTAGCCACAGATTACCTTACAAAGTGGGTGGAAGTAAAAGCCACGACAAAGAATGATGCTCAAACGACGGCTAAATTCTTATTCGAAAATGTGTTCACTAGATATGGGTTACCAATAGAGTTGGTTAGTGATAGAGGTACGCACTTCTTGAATGAGGTCATTGAAAATCTCCTTCAAGAATTCATGGTGGTACATAAGAAGTCTGCACCCTATCACCCGCAAGCTAACGGACAAGCCGAGAGCACGAATAAGATCCTGTGTAACGTATTGACGAAACTGGTCAATAATAAACGCTCTGATTGGGACAAACAACTTCACCATGCTGTGTGGGCATACCGAGTTGCTTACAAAACGGTACTCAATGCCACCCCATTTCAGATGGTCTTCGGACAAAATGCGGTGCTACCCTTAGATTTCCTAATTCCAGCTTTAAGAGTAGCACAAGAGCATGAGTGGAATGGACACGAGTTGTCCTCGAGGATCTTTGATCTAGAGCGCTTAGGTGAGACGAGGCTACGAGCAGCAGCAGGTATCTATGCTGCAAAGAAACGGCAAAAGGCATACTTTGATGCCCATGTGAAGGATAAGGGCTTGAAAGCAGGAGATCTAGTGTTAGTCTACACATTGAAACAACACGCAAGAAAGCTAGAGAAGATAGGCTACGGACCTATGATCATTAATAGGATCTCCACGAGTGGAGCAGTACAACTAGCCACTTTAGAGGGGGATGTCCTCCCAAACTATATTAGCGGATGCAGAGTCAAGCTGTATCAGGAACCCCTCACGGAGGAGATGCTAAGCCGACTCAATATTGCTAAGCAACGTAAAGAGGAGGAAAAACGAATTCGAGAGGAAGCACAGGCAGAGGCCTTAGAACGTATCAAACGAATGAAGTTGAGAAGACAAGGAAGGGACCAGCCTATGGCTAACACTGAAGAGTCTCCAGACTATCACATGGCCATGTGTAAGGTTTCAGGTGGACGCACCCATAAGATAGTAGACCGACGACCTTTTCTGACCCTAGAAATAGGACAAAAGGAAAGCACAACAAGCGTGAGGGCTTTAATTGATTCAGGAGCAGCCACAAGTGCAGTTCGGCTTTCTTACTGCCAGCAGCTGCAGATGGAGGTAAAACCCATAGAAGCATATCTGATAGGATTAGGAGGTGTTGAAACCCCTTGTATGGGAGAGGTGGATCTTCCCCTCTACATACAAGAGGTCCGCATGCCAGTAAAAGTGCTAGTGTGTGAAGACGAGGATCTGACCGAACCGCTTATATTGGGCCAAGACTAGATCTATGATCACGCAGTCAACCTGAACCTAAGAAGTGGACTTCTTCAGGCTTGGGTAGGCCAAAGTCGTCTCACGATTGAATTAGAAAATCGAGCACTCAAACCAATAGAACAGGCAACAACTCCTGGTCCCTCCAGGAATCCATATGAAGATAACCACGATGTGCTTGTCCAAACTTCTATGGTGCAGAGGAATGTCAACCTTACTGAAGGTTCAGGAGCCAAGGAGTTCCTAATTGATCCACAGAAGATTCTAAACGAACGGACCGAACATCACTCTATACGAGGGAGACCGCTGATCAAGAGGAAGGAGCGCCAACCTGCGCATCATGGAGCATCTCATGGCGTGAAGCAGATCTGGATACGCAAGGATGGGAGATCTACAGCTCCAATTGCAGATTCTCAAGGAGACAAGAAACGAGCCTCACAATCAAGGATCAAAGCTAAGAAGCCCCCTAGGATCACCCCTAGGCACACCATCTCTATTTGGGTCCCTAAGCGGTCAATGAAGGCCATCCCTAATGCTAGACAGATATGGGTGCCCAAGGCTAGCTTACAAGCCCAAATTACTTCAACTATAGACACAAGGATGAAGCAGCTCTCACAAGCACTCTTGGCCAACAACTCAGGAAGTGACAAGATACCTACACCTCTCACTGTCCACACTCCCATCAACCCCAGGAATGTCTGGAAATGGGTACCCACAAGGTCCCAACCACATCACACACTCAGACCAAAGTCTTCACCTGTCCTTAGCTCTAAAAGCTACGACTCCTGTATCAAAGTGTGGAGAGTTAAACTGTGTACTAAACCCCCTGACCATCTTCTGTAAATCCGTCCACACTAACACAGAAGCATTTCGAGTCCATTGCATAACCAAAGTACGCATCTAGGATGACACTGACCTTTAATCACCACTCACACATATCATAAACACCTCACCACTAACTACTGACCTCCTGGATTGTCATGTTAGTATTGTGAAGGGAACACCATTACATCTTGTTTCCTATGCAACACTAATGTGCCTTTCGTCTTCCAGCAGATAAGCGACCTACTCTCATGGCAACCGCGGCAGGCACAAGCTCTCAGGCAGGATCTGGTGCCCCCATCAACTGGGATGACATGCCAGTGGAAGCTCCACCAACGGCTAGACCTGAAGAATTCTTGAATGTGCGAAGAATCCCTATTCCAGATCCACCCAGTGGACTAACCGAAAGAGTAAAAGGGCACTCCCATTGGTTCAATGAAATGCCAGGGGATTTGGGAGACGCGGACCACATCTGGGAGTCCAAGATGGAGTGTGGAGGGGTTTGGTGGACCTTCCAATTCTTTTCAAGAGAATTTGAGGCCTTACAAAATGCAGCTCCCCTTCAAGAGATCTGGCGAAAGGCAGGACTGCAAACTTACTTCAGTGCAGCTCTACCAAAACCTGACTTCCTCAGGTGTTACTACTTGATTGCTACGATGAAACCTACCGGGGATAAAGATCATTCAGGCACATTCTGGGTGCCCTCCTTATCTAATCTGGAGGAGATGAGGAAGTTTGAACTAAATGTAACATTAATCAGGGAAGCCCTTCAAATGTATGGCACTCATGTGCCTTCAGATCGCGACCCCCTGATACCAGAATCAATGAAAAGCAATAGAGTCAAGAAGCTCAAAGACATGTGCGCCCTCACCCCCAACATCGCCATACCCCTGCGGATGTGCCTCCAGCACTTCGCATTTCCAGCTCAAGACCGTTTCACTCAGCCTCACAAGAAGATATGGTACGGACTGTACTTAGCAGAGACCGGCAGCTTGCCCATTAAGATGCCAGTATGGATCTTAGATCAGGTATATGAGGCAGGCAAGCGGGGGGTGAGGAAGCCCACCCTACATGGTTGCTGTGCGTTGACTAGAATCATCTACAGATGTCTGGCGTATGATGTGCCAGTTGCTCGAGCCCTAAAGTATGCACATCTGGAGTTGTTTAAAGGGCGAAAGTCAGGGAGTCAGCCTGCAAAAAGAATGCGTGGATCCCTTTCACAAGTCCTGATCCCTCCAGCAACCACTACCAAAGTCTCCACTAGAGAGGAAGCCCCGGTGGCACCAATCACAATTCATCTCCAGGAGTCTCAACCAAGAGAGGTGGTACAGCCCACCCCCTCTGCCCCTCCGCTACCTACCGATGCAGAATTTGCAGCAATGGCCACTTTTACCGAAGATCCAAATTTTGATTTTGAAACATTTCTGCAGACGGCTCATCTATCAGACAGTGAAGATTGCCCTGACAATGTCGATCCGGGGACATCTACCCAAAGAGAACATGCACGAGGCGAGACAAGCAGCGTACAGGAGCTAGGAGTGACGCAACCCCCTCAAAGACTAAACACACAAACTCAGGAGCAGGCACCAAGGAATAACCCAGAAGAGAGTGAAGACGAAGCCCCTGCATATACGGCACAGCTCCAACGATTATACCAAACAATCAAGCAGGTACAAAGACGCCATAAAATGTCAGAAAAAGCAAATAGGGCCCTAGTAAACCAGATGTTACAGTCAGAGCATATCGACCCCCAGTTTGTAGAATCACTGAATCTATTGGCGGACACCTGTGGCATCAGTGAAGCATTGAGAACCATGGTCTGTCAAGAGAACCCTGCTTATGATCAAAGAAGAATTGATACACGGCCGCGACAAGGAAAGATGATTCAGATGGAAGTATCTACCGCGTTAGCTACGTCCACATCAGAAGATGTGCACATGATTAGCCCTAGGCACAATGATGAACCGGAGGAAATTACGCATGCCCCATCTCCCCCATCATCTCCTATCCCACCCTCAGAGCCTCTCTCCACGTGTCTTTCCACACAAACATTCTCCTCCTATAGTGAGACAATTGTACACACCCCCGTTTCCACTCTCCTCCCTTCACCCTCATCCATTTCTGTCACTCGGGCTTTTGAACCTCAATTAGGTCACCCTTTCTTCCCCCATGCCTTTGGACAACCATCTGTCACTAGTCAGACTCTTCCCTTCCCTTTACCCTCCACCCCTCCATTTCCTCCCCCCCAAACTCTACCTACCCCGTCCCTTGTAACTGCCTCGAGCACCACACTAACCACCCAACCCTCCTTCTGGACCTACCTTGTAAACATTCTTCAACAGGTCGAGGAACATAAGAAAAAATCTCATCCCCAAATTCACTCCCCCACATTCACGGCCACCACTATCACACCACCCACCGTCCCGGTGTTCACATTTCACGAATCACACTCACTCATGTCCGATCCCATGGACATCTCACCATCCGCTGGATCACCCACCACCACTGTCCTCACAACACCATCACAGGTTATTACACTCACAGCACCACTTCCACACACGGTAGGCACAACATCCACTTTTCCCATTCCCACTTCCCAACCCCCTGCATCTTCCACCTCATTTAGTCTTGCACTCGACACGATGCTTGAAGCTGCCACTCAGCTTAAGCAAGAATATACATTATTGGAAGAAAATAACAAAGGGCTTTGCACCCTCTCAGCAACACTCCAAGAGCGTGTCACTGCTTTGGAGTTCATTCATACGGAGTCACAACGCAAGATCTCTGCCCTCGAACAGGCAAATGCGCAACTCAAAGCGGAGCATATGGAAGAGAGCAAAGCCATGGAGGAACAGCTGCGCGATCAAATGGGCCGCAATGCACGGCTTCAACGAAACATGGCTTTGCTACGACGACATCTGGCGGCAGCGCAAGAAGAGAATAGACGGCTTCAACAACAAAACCAAGAGAACCTCGAGGCTGCCATGGAGAACACCCCGGGGGCTCCCATAGACCCGGTCAAATTTCAAGCGGTCCCCTCAGAAAGCATACAACAAATATTGGAAACGTATGCCAATCTATTAGAAGCACATGATCAGCTTGCCGACCAGCTAAAGGACGTACAGAGACCCCAAGAGTCTACACCACACCGACAAGAACATAAAGGAATGACAGACGCTGCTACTTCAACCGAACCTGAACATTCAACGCCCAATGACGTGCTGGAGTTACAGCAGCAGATTGCAGAATTAAAGCTGAAGTTGATGCAGTACGAACGACCCCCTTCCCCCCCAGAGCAACCGTCAGAAGAAGAAGCAGTTACCATCCCAGTGGAGGAAGCATTCGACGACAACTACGAGCCTCAACCACTTCCAGGTGGACGCGTAACAGAAGAAGGTCAAGATACCTATGAGGAACCCCCATCGGCATGGATGAAACAAGTAGAGGAAATGGGGAAAACTCATCAGGAGCGGATATCCACTCAGATGCTGGCAATGAAGGCCGTTGAGGACACCATCCTTCACTCAGAATACTTCAGGCACCTCGCCCCTAGACGCCTGATCACTAGCTCAGAACTGCAATACAAGCCCTATTTTGTATTGTTGGCTGACTACAATGCAGAAATCAAACGAGTCACCAACAAGTGCCCAACATTTGCCACACAGTTCGAACCAGAAGACATACCAGAAGCGGCACGAAAGGGGGCCATATTCCAACCAACGTGGAGGCAAAAGTTACTCGAAACTTATCCAGAAATGCTTCGAACATGGGATCATGCCCCCATGCATTTGAAGTACAATCCGTGTTTTGGACCAGTGCAAAGACGCAGATCATGGAAAGCTTTTGCCATCAAGGTTCAGAATAACGCAAACTGTAAAGAATGGCTCAATTACCCCGCTATCGCCCCCCCAACTGGTACTCCTACAGTGTCATACATGATTGCAACCATCAGACATTGGATACCACGCCTCCACCCGATGCCAGATGTCGCTGCCCAGATGATGCTCAAGATCCTCGACATGATGCAGGTCGTACTCAAAACTTTTCGCAATGTATGCCATATTCAACCTCCTATTCCAGGGTTTATCAATGGTAACTACGACCTGCTATATGATATGAGCACAACCCCGAGCATACGAGTGGCTTACGCATGGCATGCACGCATAAGATACCTCCCTGCCTGCTACAAGCAAACGTTTGACGACATGTTCACCACGGGGTTTTGGGAAGCACATTCAGAGGTATTTGCGCCACGGCCTACGCATCTACTCCATCTCTTTGCATGTGAGCAAACGATGCACTCCGAGCTTTACACGATGCCACAACCTGACATGCCTGGTACAGTGGATTGGGAGACCTTGCAACGAGATCTAATCAAAGGTTTAAAAATCAAAGAACACGAAGTGGCAACCGACCTCCTGCAAAAATACATTGATCAAACAGCGGAAAAAAGGTCTGTCAGAGGCGACAGACCCTAGGGGGGGGAGAGTGTTGACAGGATGCGGGAAGAAACAAGTATGGACACACATGCAGATCTAGCACTGAGGCTACTCTTCAATTTTTTCAAAAACCCCAACATCATTCTAAAGTGATTCTCATCACTACAAACCCTTGTAAATATCATTTCACCTTTTTGTAGCTCCATTTTGTACAAGCCGAGGAGTCCTCGAGCTTGGGGAGCCTTAGATGTAGTTGCCTGCCAATTTTCATAATTTTTAGATCTCGTTTGGGCCCTCAAATAAGCCCCGGAACCTAATTTTTAACTAGGCCGGACACTAGGTCTGAACAGGGCCAAAGTCAGTCAAAAACTATAAATAGAGCTAGAGAGCTCATTTTTGGGGGGCTGGTAGTTTGAGCTTGTATGAGAACTTTCTTGCAATAGAAGTGATTCCATTGTCTTACTCTCTTTGTTCTTACTGTGTGTGCGCGTGTGTGTATGTGTGTGCATGCTTGTGTGCTTCTCACTCACGCACTTGTGCTTCCACTTGCTCGTGGTCTTCATACCATCCTCATGTCTTCCCGGATTGACATTAAAGGAGGTGCTACTCATCACTGAGCTACAATATACCTTCATTAAAGATAAATTATATAGACAGGGCAAGGACGACAGGCTTAGGAAATGCTTGGAAGAAAATGAAGTGAGGGAAGTACTGCACTCTGCACATGAAGGAACGGGTGGTGGGCACCTTCCAGGGCATATCATGAGCCAGAGAATACTGGATGCTGGTCTATGGTGGCCTACACTATTCAAGGACGCAGATGAATGGAGAAAAACATGTGATGTGTGCTAGCGGTGTGGCCCTAAGCCCACCAAGCAGAGGCATAATCCGTTGATTGTTTCCACTTCTTGGCAACCATTTGAGAAGTGGGGATTAGACTTTGTCGGGCCTATATACCCCATGGCGGTTCCTAAAAGAGAAAAGTACTTACTGATAGCCACCGACTACGCGACCAAATGGGCTGAAGCTATTGCATCCACGGATTGCACTGCACAAACTGTGGCTGATTTCTTATACAGTAACATCATTTGCAGGTTTGGATGTCCACTTGAAATATGTACCGATCAGGGTACTCATTTTGTCAACAAAGTACTGCAGGAAATTTCCAACAGGTATCGAATTTTACATAGGACTTCTTGTGCATACTACCCACGAGCTAATGGTCAAGCCGAATCAACCAACAAAGTATTGATTTCAATGCTAAGAAAGGAATGTATGTTACAGCCTACTTCTTGGGGACAGGCTTATCTTGGTACATTATGGGCATACCGATTGGCCTATAAAGAGACGGGGTATTCTCCCTTTCAACTAGTTTATGGCCTCGTTCCCATTGAACCATTTGAGTTCACCAAAGGCTCTATCCGAACGGAAGGAGTTGAGAAAAATGGGATAGAAGTTCCAGCCCGACTAACTGCTTTGCATAAACTGGAAGAATCAAGGATTTTAGCCTCCAAACAGTTAGAGAAGATTCAGATACAAAGAAAGGAGACTCATGACAAAAATTTATGGCACAACAACTTGAAGCCTGGTGATTTAGCTCTACTACACAGACCACAGATTTCTACTCAAACCAAAGGAAAATGGATCCCTCACTCGGAAGGACCTTTTCGCATTTTGAAGATGCTGCAGTGGGGTGCTGTGCAGTTAGAAACACTCGATGGCGACACCCTGCCATTAGTAAATATTTCCAGACTCAAAGCTTATCATAAAATGTCATAACAATCGCACTTTCATAAATTTTGTTCCTAATAGTTTTGGTTTTTTTTAATAAAATAGCATAATTATAAATGCTAACGCATTTTGGGCAACATTTTTCTTTTTTTTCATTAAGCACTCAATTCAATTAAAAATCACTAAATGGAAATTAGGCGTCAATTTTTTTTCATGGCTCTTATTCTACTCAACATCTTTAAATGAGAACCCTTTCTTTGTTTATCTATTGGATGAATGAGATTGAAGTTTGCTTCTCCTCTCTTTTGAGCACTCTTTTAAGCTGAACCAACCCTTTTCTATGATGTAATCTCACATTCCTCCTTGCTATATAATGAGACCCCTCATTCATTCTTGCTGACCTCAGCTTCAGCAACACGACCCCTCAATATCCTCATCGATATCCACTACAACAATATCATCATCAATGCTCACGCCGAGTTTTAGCCCAAAGGAACTCTGTTGCCGACATGCAGAGTAGATTTCTTCTTCATACCGCAACCCCACCCTTCTTCTCTCCCTCCCCCTCCATCTCTTGCCGCTAGCCCCCTCTCCCTCCCCCTCCGTGTACCCCCGCCAGCACCCTTTCCCTCCCCCTCCATCTCCCCCAGCACACACTCCCTCCCCCTCCATCTACCCCTGACAGCACCCTTTCCCTCCCCCTCCATCTCCCTCCGCACACACTCCCTCCCCCTCCATCTCCCCCCGCGCAACCCCCCCTCCACCCCCCACCGCCAACAACCAAATCCTCACCCTCCATCTACCCCCGGCAGCGCCCTCTACCTCCCCCTCCATCTCCCCCCGCCAACCCCCTCCCCCTCCCCCTCCATCTCCCCCCGCACACACCCCCTCCACCCTCTCCCTCCCCCTCCATCTCCCCCCGCACACACTCCCTCCACCCCCCTCCGCCAACAGCTCCCTCTCCCTCCCCCTCCATCTCCCCCCGCCCACCCCCTCCACCCTCTACCTCCCCTCCATCTCCCCCCGCACACACCCCCTCCACCCTCTCCCTCCCCCTCCGTCTACCCCCGCCAGCACCCTTTCCCTCCCCCTCCATCTCCCCCCGCCCACCCCCTCCACCCTCTACCTCCCCCTCCATCTCCCCCCGCACACACCCCCTCCACCCTCTACCTCCCCCTCCACCCTCTACCTCCCCCTCCATCTCCCCCCGCACACACCCCCTCCACCCTCTCCCTCCCCCTCCATCTCCCCCCGCGCAACCCCCCCTCCACTCCCCCCCCCGCCGACAGCCATCTTCCTCACCCTCCGTCTACCCCCGGCAGCGCCCTCTCCCTCCCTCTCCACCTCCCCCCGCCAACCCCCTCTACCTCCCCCTCCATCTCCCCCGCACACATCCCCTCCACCCTCTCCCTCCCCCTCCATCTCCCCCCGCGCAACCCCCCCTCCACCCCCCCCCCCCCGCCGACAGCCATCTTCCTCACCCTCCGTCTACCCCCGGCAGCGCCCTCTCCCTCCCCCTCCATCTCCCCCCGCCAACCCCCTCCCCCTCCATCTCCCCCCGCACACACCCCCTCCACCCTCTACCTCCCCCTCCATCTCCCCCCGCTCACACCCCCTCCACCCTCTACCTCCCCCTCCATCTCCCTCCGACACCCCCTCCACCCTCTCCCTCCCCCTCCATCTCTCCCCGCACACACCCCCTCCAACCTCTACCTCCCCCTCCATCTCCCCCCGCACACACCCCCTCCACCCTCTACCTCCCCATCCATCTCACCCCGCACACACCCCCTCCACCCTCTCCCTCCCCCTCCATCTCCCCCCGCACACACTCCCTCCACCCCCCTCCGCCAACAGCTCCCTCTCCCTCCCCCTCCATCTCCCCCCGCACACACCCCCTCCACCCTCTACCTCCCCCTCCATCTCCCCCTGCACACACCCCCTCCACCCTCTCCCTCCCCCTCCATCTCCCCCCGCGCAACCCTCCCTCCACCCCCCCCCCCACCGACAGCCATCTTCCTCACCCTCCGTCTACCACCGGTAGTGCCCTCTCCCTCCCCCTCCATCTCCCCCCGCCAACCCCCTCCTCCTCCCCCTCCATCTCCCCCCGCACACACCCCCTCCACCCTCTACCTCCCCCTCCATCTCCCCCCGCACACACCCCCTCCACCCTCTACCTCCCCCTCCATCTCCCCCCGCACACACCCCCTCCACCCTCTCCCTCCCCCTCCATCTCCCCCCGCACACACCCCCTCCAACCTCTACCTCCCCCTCCATCTCCCCCGGCACACACCCCCTCCACCCTCTACCTCCCCCTCCATCTCACCCCGCACACACCCCCTCCACCCTCTCCCTCCCCCTCCATCTCCCCCCGCACACACTCCCTCCACCCCCCTCTGCCAACAGCTCCCTCTCCCTCCCCCTCCATCTCCCCCCGCCCACCCCCCGATAATCTAAGCGAGGAGTTAGAGCTATCAAAAATCTATAAGGATTCGGATAGCTCTAGTAGCCTCACATCTGGTCAATCCACATCCATTGAGGAACTTGCAGAGAAGGTAGCTCAAAAATTAGGTGTCTCTAGCAAACAAATTCCAAGATTTTCCCCATTCAAGAGGTGCTATATGTGTGGAGGTGACCATATGGCAAGTGTTTGTCCTATTATGGCCCAACCCCAAGTGAATCCTAGTAGCCAGTACTGCACCATAGAGCGAAGGTACACCAACCACACCGCACAAGACTGCCCTTATAACAAACAAACTGTCAGGCAAAATTACCCTCAGCCATATCCACAACAGGGTAGATACCAGAATCAGTACCCACCACAACAATACGGTAGACCACAACAATCTTATCAGCCACCTTATCAAGGGCAACAGAGACCTCAACCAGTCCTAGCACAGCAACCCCGTGCTCCAACCAATGTGATCCCAATGAAATATGCATCTGCTGAAGAAAATCTGAATAGAGCCATAGTCTCAGTCACACTTGCTATCAGACAGTGATCCAAGTGATCATAGTTTCGACTCCACACATATTGATAGCCCACATGCTTACTACATGCAGTCACCCGAGCATAATGAGTCATACTATTATGAAGACCCAAGTGAAAATAGTGGGGAGCCTGACTATGCTAATGTCATGTACACAAACCCCAACTCTAGACCTCAACCTAGGCAGGTACGGCCCCCATTTCCTAGAGGACCATGCTTTAGATGTCAGGGAGATCACCTTATATGTGATTGCCCATTGCCTGCCCCTACACAACCCCAACCAGTGACAATTCAGGGCTTCTGTCAAGATTGCGGAAAAGAGCATCTCTTACAAGATTGTCCGAAGAATCCCAATAACCTGCCAAAAATCACTCCTATCAATTGCATTGGACTAGTAGTAGACTCTACAGGAAGTGTAACTTCCACTGCCCCAGTGCATGTGGTCACTAGAGCTCAAGCCTTGCAGCAAACTCAAGGAGTAGGCTTGGGAAAGAATTTTGAGGTTAGTGAGACAGAGAGTATAACTAAGAAAAGGAAAAGAGCTTGGAGAGATAGCCGGGAAAGAATGAAAAGACAATGGTCACAGAAAATGAGAGAACTTGAAGAAAGCTTGAGAGAAACCAAAGCAAAGATAAGTGAACTCGCATCTCAAAACCACTCTCACACCACCCCTCCACCACTGTTTCCATCTCCCTCCAACCCATCACCTTCCATTCCCCAACATTCTAATCCACCACACGTAACCCACCCACCACCCAGAGTAGGATCAGTCCTAGCGGATCCCACTCCTGAGGATCTAGACATGATGCTTAAAAAGCATATCAAGCCAGAATCCAGGAAGGGCCAAACGTGACAGATCATGACAAATGCTACCCTAGAGCCGATCTAGAATTAGAGAGAACAAAGATTTGTGCTAAGATGGTCGAATTGGTGCAAGCCATGTTTGAAGCCAGTCGCTTGTTCAATGGCTCTAGCTCCACTAGAACACCATTGCATTTTGACGGTCTATTAGATAGATTGGAAAGGCTACTTGCAAAGTCTGGGAAAGGAGCATCCTCCCAGCTTGAGGGGAGTGCAAGAGATAGAATAAGCTTTCCTCCCCAGGAAGCTTTTGTGCCTAACTCCACTGAACCAGACACTTCTTCTTCTATGAATAGGTATTCACCAGAGTTCATGAGAGAGATTCAAGAAGAGAAGTGGGCAAAGGAAAGTGAAGTCCTTCCTCCCATTGAACTTGTGGATGACGCACATGATCAATTCCCACAGGACATCCCTACTATCTATGAAGAACAGGAAAGTGCCCACCCTCATGAGAGGTTAGACTTTGAGTCTAATTCCTTGCAAGAGTTACCACATTTCACAGGCCCATGGGAAACTAAGTCAACATGCATGAGAGCACCCACGGTCATGATAAGAAATGAAGATTCGATCATACCTAGGAATAGTGAGGTAGTAAAAAACACTAAAGTGCAGTGCAATCTCACTTTAGAAGAGCTACTCAAAGTTAAGCCAGAAGTGTGGAAACACGTAGCCAAAGAAGTGCCAAACTTAACCAAATCTCGTTCCCAGGTAGGATCCCATAGAACAGTACCAGAAATACCCTTGGATAAGATAGGAGACATGAGTGAAGGAGAGGAAGGAAATACGTATCTACCAGTTACCCATCAGGAATACACAACCAAAGCAATTTTGGACTCAAGTGCAGGAGTTGCAATTGCTACCACTTCCCTATGGAAGCGTTGGGGCAAGCCAGCACTCAGGCCGACGAGAATGAAATTGCAAATGGCTGATGGTCATATTGAAAGGCCCTTAGGATTGCTAGAAGGAATAACTCTCACTACATGTGGTGTTGAGTTTGAGCATACTTTTGCTATATGCGACTTTAGCAAAAACCAAGCCTACGAGATGATTTTGGGAAGGCCATTTATGCGGCAATTGCAAGTGGTACAGGATTGGGGAACCAATTCCTTGTATTTGCAACATCTAGGTGCTACAACCAAAGTCAATCTCAAGGATTACTGTTGACCTAAGCTTCGACTTAGGGACTTGCAGAGAAAGAGACTATACCTCAATCCCCTCACAAGTGCATATAGTGGGGATACACGCTTTTAATTTATCAATCCAAAGAGTATACAAACCTAGCCGAGTGTATGAAGACATGCAATCACATAATGTTCAATGCACATAAGGTACTCAAGAATGAAAATGAGGTAATTACTTATCCTAACAAGCTTCAACTGTAGGTCAAGATGAAACGATACTTGGTGCAGCAGCCGTCAGTATTTTGGACTTTTCTCCTAGCTCTGAGCTCCAAACATAGCGAATAGCATATGCGTTTCGAAGCTCTCGAGAAGACGCATCCAATGGCAGTGGTTTCACTCAATTCCGACGCTCCTACTTCAAGTTATGACAGAAATACTGAATCGCGAAAATACTTTCTTACTCTTCAGCACTTCCTACACCTCGCACACACCTTTCCTACAGCAAAGAAACACTCTCAAGGATAGACAACACTCACAAGCACTCTTTCCAAGCACTACACATGCATACAAGCTCACGAAGAAGAAGATGAAGAGGGAAGAAGACACAAATTCGAATTTCTGTGCTCTCTCTTCTCACAATGGCAAAAAGTCTTTTACAAAGAGTCACATTTGACTTATATACTAGTGCCCTAAAAATGGTCCTTTCACACAAGTGACCGGCACTTTATTCACTAAAAGCTAATTTCCTACTATTTTACATGGGTAAGCTTCTATTCTTCTGTGGGAATGCATCTAGAGGACTCCTCTAGTGCCTTTACAAAGGGAAATATATTACAAAAATGAATATGTTACAAAAATATGTGGTCCAAATCGGAAAAATTTTGGGGCCCGTCTTTTTCTCTGCTTTGTGCGCTCTTTAGCTCTGCAACACTCTCCCCCTCTTCGCCTCTGTCGTCCCTTGACAGACTTTGCTTCACGCACGCGCCCTGTGGTCAGTATTGTCTGATTCTTGATCTTGCATTACGTTTTAGAGGCGCTCTGGTTTGTCCTGGTTGCACGCATTGGACCTGGTTGATTTGGTTAGCCACGCACGCCATCAGTGCACATATGCGGATGTAGCTCGTAAGCCTTGATCTGAACCCTCTGCAACTCAAGAGATTGAAGCATCCACATAGGTGATACATGTTGGCCCTGATTCCTTCTTCCAGCTGCATGCTTTTCCTTGGTGTGTGCGCCCCTGCGGGGCTTCCTGCAGAGATGTATCTTCAAATTTGCCTTTTAGTGAAGCTATTTCTTGTGTTGTTTCCTTTTTTTCCTCTTTTTACTCGTCTCGCCCTCGACACTGCCCCCCTCTTGGACTCTGTCGTCCCCGACAGGCTTTTTGTGGCGACGAGTATAGGTTTGAATGACCTGTTGCTCTCTTTGATTTAGCAGATTAGCATTACATAGCATGAACTCCTTCCATTGTCGAGACTTTACTCCATCCTCTGGTGCCTGTCTATGGTCAGCAAAGAAACTTATTTCGTAGGCCACCAGTCGTGCATTCAGATTGGAGGTCATTTTAATGAAGATCTCTGAATCTATTTCGAAGAAGCCCGTAAAGAATGCTTCTTCAAATGTTTGCATGTATGTTGATGGTAGAAACATGAGCCGAGAAAAATATGCCATGATTGTTAACCGGCTCGGAATAGTAGATAAATCAAAAATTAAAGCCTCCGAGCCCTGCGTAATGCCGATGAAATTCAAAAAAGTATATTGTGCGTGTTGGAACACTTTAATCACTGTAAGGAGCATGCTAAATATTTTATTCGTCATTTTTACTGCTAGATCTGGAACGGTAGCATAGCGTGCAAGCCAAAATTCCATGGTTTTGACCATGTATTCCTCTGTCGGTAGATAGTTGTGTGGTGGACTAGGTAATAGCGGATAATTTAGCCATTGGTTATTAATACTACCTTGCCACTGGCCTTCCCAAAATTGCGTCCATGCTCTTCGACGGGGTAGTGGGCAAAATGATGGGTTTACTTGAAGCTCATGCGGTGATGCTTCCCACTATACCCGTAGCGTAGGGTGCTTTTCCAATAGCTTTCTTCTCCAAATTGGATTTGCCTCCTCAAACTCTACCTGAGTATATTTAAAAGTATCATACCGAAATTGGAGATTGTGATCAGGTTCCTTCTTTGTAGCATGTTTTATGTATTGCCTGGTTTGTTCCTTCAAAAGCCCGTATGGTACATTGAATGGCCTTAGTATTTGCTCCAGTTGCTTGCTGTCAATTTTAGCCTCTTTCATTAGATTGATGACTTGATCTTCAAATTCAGCCGTAAGCTGGGACACCAGTAGTGCCCTTTCTGTCCTGCTCAGTTCTGCAAGTTTGTGTGTGTTAGGTTCTAATGGAACCTCCTTTTCCTCCCTTATTGGTGAATTATACAAGGGGGGAGAGAGAGGGCGTACCTCTTCCTCCACAGTAGCCGAGGTCTTTGGCGGAACTATTGGTGTCCCCTGTTGTGCTTGCTGCTCTAATTGCTCCTGCAGTCGTTTGATTAAATCATCTTTTTGTGTGCTTTCCTCTTCGGCCTTAGCAATAGTTGCCTGATGTTTCATTAATTCCTGAGCCACAATGTTCATGTGCTCCGTGTCTTCCTTGCACTGTCGCAGGTAGTTATTTTCTGCTTTTTTCCATTTCATCCTGAGGGCTGCTGTGTCCTCCATATATCTCTTTTCCCAATCCGTTATGACTTCTTGCTCCTGTCTTAGCTGATCTTGTAATTTTGTGATCTGATCTTCCAGGTCTTTGACATCTCTTTGTGGGTCATCAATTATTGCCAATGTCTGATCACTAATGAGAGCTGTCATTAGCTCTTTATTTCTTTGTCGCATATTGTCAGTTTCTTCCATACTAGCCTTGAGCTGAGATTCTAAGATTTTGCTGCGTGTTTGAAGTCGTGTCTTATCAGTCTCACTCATCTCTAATTTCTTTGTCAATTCTTGTACTTGATCTTGCAATTTTGTCTGCTCTGTTTCTAGCATACTGTTTTGTGTTTTGACTGCTTGGAGTTCCGTTTCTTTGTTCAGAGCTTGTTCTCGCACCTTGGCTAGTTCTTCAGAAAGCTCTTTGCCTGTTTCCTCAAGCTCTTTCTTTTCTTGCATGGCTTGGTCGTAATCTTCATCAGCATCAAGCATTAGTTGTTGTGTATCCAGAGCTGTTCTAATCATATCTTGCACAACAGGCTTGAGCTGAGTGATATCTACATTTAGCCATGTCTTTGCTATTGCTGGAGTCTCTCCCGTTTGTACATCTTTGCCTTCTGCCACCTGAAGTGTCTCGTTATGTGGCTGTCTAACTTGTAATTGTATCTTGCGTTCCTCATCATAGCCTCTTGCTTCCTTCTTTTTAGTCGCACTCCCCTGGAACGTGACATCCATTGGGGAAGGTTCTGCTACTACCCTGATAGGTGTGAATGGCTCTTCCGTTTCTATCTCCTGATCTTCATTTTCCTTTTTCGAGACTTGCTCATCTATCTTCGTGCTTGTGGTCTTCGGACTCATTTTTGTATCTTGATCTATCGGATTAGGGCCTTCTGGTTCTTCATCATAATTCACTTCATTGAGTTCGGTCCACTGCCCATCATCTTTGGATTCGCTTCGAATTTCCACATCCAACAATGATGTGTCCTTTTCTTCTTTCTCTTGAGTAGATGAGCTGGAATTGTCTAATCCAATTTCACGGTATCGGTGGACTTTAGTGAGTCTTCTTTTTGTTTTCGGCTCTTGTTGTGACTGTTGATAGTGATGACCTTGCACTGGTAAGTTGACTTGTCCTTCAGTATATTTGTGCATTTCTTCAAGTGCTTTGGTCAGCTCTTCCTCCGTGATTTGTTTCTGTCCTGTAAGTGTCACCTTTGGAAGTACATGTACTCTTTTTTTCATAGGTATTC
Source organism: Ceratopteris richardii (assembly GCA_020310875.1). Taxonomy (NCBI): domain Eukaryota; kingdom Viridiplantae; phylum Streptophyta; class Polypodiopsida; order Polypodiales; family Pteridaceae; genus Ceratopteris; species Ceratopteris richardii. The sequence continues at coordinate 120,433,666 of CM035430.1, read as the reverse complement.
CTTCTTCCTCTGTCTTGACTTCTCTTAGTCTTTTGGTGCCTCTCATTCTTGGCTGAGAGCTAGTTCCTGCCTCTTCCACACCTGTAGTACTTTTCTTCTTCTTGGGAACTGAGGCGGATTTCACATATGTAGCTAGTCCTTCTGAGGTTGGCATCTCCCTTAAACAATTCTTCATGTCCAAAGCTTCATATATGAGCAATGTCAGCGCTGAACTCCCATTCAAAAATTTCTTTTGCCCCCACTTCTTTTGGGCTTCAAACAAGCGCTCTTGTACATAGCCTGTTAGATTGACTTTGTTGCCTATCTGTCTCATGGCATGCGACAGTAGTTGGACGACTATCTTTTGAGGTGCGGTGTACCTGTGCATACTTGGAAAACAGAAGTGTTGATGCACTAGCCGTACAGCGTCCTCTATGTCAATCCTGTTGATTTCCAGGAATGACCTTTTCTTCGGGTCATGGCATTCTTCCTTCACACAAGTAATCCCTGCTTGATTCCATCCAAACGCTTTATTAATCAATTCATGTGTGAACTGTATGGTCTTCCATTTCCCGACTTTGTCCAATACTTGCGCTTCTGGGACTGAGATTTTTGTTCCTGCAGGTTGCATGGTGTTCATCACCTGTGTACACCTCTGAAAATCTGGTACATATATAGGGATCTTCAAGAATGACTCTATGCCCGCTTGTGTCCACACATCCTCAATATGTGGTAACCCTTGTATTATAGTCTTGAAATCTTGGGACATGATAGGGAAGTAGTGATTCCTGTCCATGATCTTGATGGTAGCCATGAAAATTAGGTCCGCCACTGGTTGATCGTCCCTGAACCAGTGACCTCTTGCTTTAGTTACTGATTCCATTGGAAGAAGTTGCACCTCTTCTTGCTGTGTTGCTTCGGAATCAGTAGAAGTCATCTGCACTCAATATGGAGTATTTCCTCCATATGTTGATTAATAATTCGACGTTGCTCCGAGTGCATGGTGCCGTCCCTCCCCCGTGGGTGTGAGAAAGGTAATACCTGAGTTTTTCATGTATTTTTATATTTTTTTTTGCTGAAAAGAAAACATAAAAGTTAGTCCATAGCCGAAGCGGTTAGTGAATTTTTTGAAGTAATATTCTTATGTATGTACAAGTGCTCTCCTATTTCCAAAGGGAAAATGTGCATGACTATCCGGAAGTAGAAGAAAGACGTGCCGAATGCTTGGCCTTGTAATATGGCCCTATCATGCATACTTTGGATCTCGACAACTTCTCATGTGTGCAATTGGAAGTAGTTTCTTGATGTATGCAGCTTGTCTTGTCTTTTGGCACCCAAATTTGCTTCACTTGGGCGGAATGTACTGTATGCTCCACCTCTTTGATGAATGTGGTTCTTCTTCGGTAGTACGTCTGCTTATTTTGTTTTGGGAATCTCAAGTTGGTTTGCATTGCATCTGTAGATTCCTTCTTCCTCCAATATGTCCTCTTTCTCGGCTGATGTGCCTGTTGACCATGTGGATGGTGATAGCCCTTCTGAGGATGTTTCTTGTTTGGTATGATCGTCCTTGGATTACATGACTTTGGGATCCATATTTTTGTTCGATCAGGTTGTGCCGTTATCAGTTTCCTTGGGATCCACCTGCTATTGAGTCGTGGTTGACTGAAGTGTTCGAAACTCTTTGTCTTCTTCTTTGATTGGACATGCTGATGTTGAAGACTTTTCTGTTGCTGAAGGTATGCCTTCTTTTGATCCTTCCTTATCCAAGCTAGTGTAGAATGTGGAATGGGGTACACTTTCACAGGTGTAGATTTCAATTCTTGCAGAGGAGTATTTTCTCTTTTGCCTTGTGGTTCACTGGGCTTGATTTCATGTTTCTGTGCACTCTTGTGACTCTCTATACTTAAAGATGGAGTGCACACAGGACTCACGGTACTTTCACATGAAGTACTTGACGATGGGGTTTCTATAGTGCTAGTGAACATACACTCATGACTTGGTTCATCGGGATGAACTTCTGGCTCTATATTAGCGGCTTTGGGTGGTCGTTCGTCTAGCAAACTAAATACCTCACGAGGTCCTATTCTGGCAGATATGTATCCTAAAGCCAATTGAATGGTTACCTCATATTCATAGATCCAATCTTGTCCTAACACCACATCTTCAAGCAGATCTTGGTCCTGACACACTAAGAGCCTCTGCTCCATAGTGTTGTTCCCCATATGTAAAGGTAAAGTTATCTCACCTATACATTGAGTAATTTTTCCTCCTATTCCAATTAGCTGTGCCTTTGATGGCCGTAACTCCTCGTTAAGTCTCTGAGACAAAGAAAATCTAATGCAGCTTATGGCTGCTCCTGTGTCTATGAGAGCATCCACTAAGTGGTACTCTTTTCGTCCTGCTCCCAGATTCAAGTAAGGCTGTCTTCGTTGTTGTCCTGAGTTTTCAGTGGCTCTAAAATTAGCCATTGGGATGAGTTCTTCTCCTACTCGATATCTTTCGTCTCTTTCTCTCATCCACTCTTTCCGTTTTCTGATACGTTCTAGGGCTTACTGTCTAGCTTCTTCTCGAATGCGTTCTTCTTCCTTTTTCCTACTTTGAGCTCCTAATAGTCGTGCTAGCATTTGATCCGTTAGAGGCTCCATGAATCTTTTCACTCTGCATCCACTGATGTAGTTGGGAAGAATATCTCCGTCTAGTGTGGCGAGATTGACTGCACCACTAGTAGAGATTCGATTTATAATCATGGGTCCATATCCGCGTTTTTGGAGCTTCTTGGCGTGTTGTTTGAGGGTGTAAACTAGGACTAAGTCGCCTTCTTTTAGTCCCTTGTCTTTTATATGTGCATCATAATAAGCCTTTTGTCTCCGTTTGGCGGCATAGATGCCTGCTACCGCTTGCAATCTTGTCTCGTGCAGCTTTTCAATTTGATCTAATTGCTGAGATAATTCATGACCGTTCCACTCATACTGCTGGGCCACTTTCAATGTAGGTACTAAGAAGTCAATTGGCAAAATTGCATTCTGCCCATACACTAGGTTGAAAGGTGTAGTTCCAATGGCCGTTTTATATGCCACTCGGAAGGCCCAAATTGCGTGATGCAATTGTTTGTCCCAATCTGACCTTCCCTTATTGACAATCTTTGTCAATACAGTACATAGTACCTTGTTGGAACTTTCAGCTTGCCCATTAGCTTGAGGGTGGTATGGGGCTGATTTTTTGTGAATCACAAGAAAGTCATTCATTAGTGATTCAATGACCTCGTTTAAGAAATGTGTTCCTCGATCACTCACTATCTCGATCGGTAGTCCAAAGCGTGTGAAAATGTGCTCAAAAAGAAATTTTGCAGTGGTTTGAGCATCATTCTTTCTAGTGGCTTTTGCTTCTACCCACTTGGTTAAGTAGTCGGTGGCTACTATGATGTATTCAGCATGTGATCCTTTGGCCGGTGGATTGATAGGTCCTATGAAGTCAATTCCCCACTTGGTAAAGGCTCTTGCACAAACCATTGGTCTTAAAGGCATGTCATCTCTTCTAATGGGGTATTTTGCTCTCTGGCATGTTTCGCAACTTCTCACATATGTTTCCGCATCCATATGTAGAGTTGGCCACCACAAGCCTGCAAAGAGAATCATCTTGACCGTTCTGTCTGCTGAGAAATGTCCTCCCGCAGCTCCTGCATGTGCCATTTCTAAGACAGAGAGATATTCATTTTCATGAATGCACATTCTTAGTTGGTTATCCCTCCCGCGTTTAAAGAGTTGTTTTCCTATGATGGCGTAATCTTTGCTCTGTTCCTCAAGAGCACGTTTCCTTGCTAAGGTGGCTCCATCAGGATACTCTCGAGTCTTTAAGAACTTTACCAGCGGCATACTCCATCTTGGTGCTATTGTCGAATAGCATAATGTAGAGTTCTCGTCTGGGATTTGTTCTCGACAGGTTGGGCAGGTTGATACATAGTTATGTGCATCTCGTTGCATGGTTGGCCAATATATGCCGAATCGCTTAAGTGTTTGCCATGTTCTCATTGCGTTCAAGTGAGTGTTCCATTGATTTATGTGTGCTTTCTGTAGCCACATTTTTTGTTCCCCTTCTTCCACGCATCTCATCAGCAGTCCGCTTGAATCTTGGTGGTACAAACTTCCAGCAATAATGTGAAGGTTCTTAGTCTTCCAAAGATCTTGCTTTCGGTTTGGCGTGATCCCATCTTTAGGTCCATGTGTGAGTATTGGGATCAATTTTTCGGCCCATTGAGGACATACTTCTAGGTTAAAGAGATAAGTATCTGGCAGATCATCAAGAACTCCTATGGGTGGTTCTCCGTGTGTCATACGAGATAAGTGGTCTGCCCTTATGTGTGTGTTTCCTTTCTTGACTATTACTTCAAAATCAAATTCCATTAGCAATAAAAACCATCGTACTAGTCGTCCTGTATTGCAAGGCTTGTTGACTAAGTACAATAGAGCTTGATGATCAATGAAGAATTTGAATTTGTTTGCCAATAAGTAATGTCTGAACTTCTTGACTGCATAAACCATCCCTAAGCCTTCTCTCTCCGTAGTAGTGTAATTTCGTTCCGCTTGATTTAACTGTCTACTGGCATAGGCTATCGGGTGGTCTAATTTACCTGTATCAGCTGGTTGAGCTAAGATGCAACCAATGGCAAACTTGGAAGCATCAACATGAATATGAAACGGTTTATTCCAGTCGGGGACTCGAAGAATAGGTGCTGAACTCAATCGATTCTTCAACTCATTAAAAGCTCTTTCGCATTCTTCGGTCCAATTGAATTGAGTTAACAATGCATAAAGAGGTCTAGCAATTATGGCGTACATATGTATGAATCTTCGATAGTAACCACAATGTCCTATAAATGCTTGAACTTCTTTAGCAGTTTTCGGTCTCGGTAAATCCAAAATGACTTTGATTTTGTCTTCATCCGTGGAAATTCCATTCTTCGAAACAATATGTCCTAAGATTTTCCCTTGTCTCACCATGAAGACACATTTCTCAGGATTGAGGCATACTCGATATTGTCGACATTTGGCAAAAATCTTTTCTAGTTCAGGGATGTGCTCTGATCGTATAGCTGAATATGTACACAGATCATCCACGTATACCTCCATGCTCTTTCTCAAAAATTCCTTGAACACATGACACATCAGTCTTTGGAATGTAGCTGGGGCATTCGTTAAACCGAACGGCATGACTCTAAAGGCGTATACTCCCCATTCAGTTGCAAATGCAGTCTTATGTTGGTCCTCAGGAGCAATGGCTACCTGATTATACCCCGAAAAGCCATCCAAAAAACTATAAACTTCTTTCCCTGCTACACGTTCCAAGAGATGGTCAGTGATCGGTAAGGGATAGCTATCCCTTATGGTTGCGGCGTTCACTTTTTTCAAATTGATGCACACTCTTAACTTGCCATTTTTCTTTGGTACAACCACCAAGGGTGATACCCATTCCGTGTGCTCAATTTCATAGATGAATCCAGCATCTAATAACTTATCTATCTCTTCTTTTATCTTGGCTGAATACACATCATTATAAGTATAAGGTCTCTGTTTGGAAGGTTTGGCCTCGGATGTCATGGGGATTCTATGCGCACATATAGATGGATCTACTCCTTTTAAGTCCTTATAGGTCCAAGCAAAGACATCCCGGTATTCTCTTATGAGTCGAATTAACTCTTGCTCTTCTTCCGCTGAGACATCCTGTCCTATGAAAGTACATCGTTCCTCTCCTCCTTCCATGGTTACGACTATTTTCTTGGTTTGCTCTTTATTATCATATGCTATTCCCGGTTGTGCCTCTCTCTTAGGCATTTGAATAGCAATCTTCCTCTCTTCCACTTCGTATTTTTTAAAGTGAGCTGGTACCTCAAATTGGTCTTGAAGCTCGTTATCTTCTTCTTCTAACCCCTTTTCAACTTCTAATTCTTCTTTTTGTGTGAGATCCTTATGTTGTTCATTGGCAGTGATATCTATGTTGTTGGTACAAATCCCTAGATCCAGGGGTTCTGGTTCCATTTCAATGCTCTCGTAGTCCTCCTTCCAGTCTTTCTCAATCACTTCTCCTTCTTCCGCCTCCTGAAGGACTACCATATACAAACTAACATCATAACCCTCCTCGTCAATACATTCGTTCATAGTTACCACTTCTTCGTTTACACAAACATCGAGGGTGGCTAAAATTTCCATCCAACCGTGAGGTTCGAATTCTTCGTCTGGAAATACTTGTGGCATATAAGCCGGATCTTGTACCGATCTCACTATACCTTGTTTCTGCTGCCAACTTTTCCTTCTCTCTTCTTCCTTTTTTGCGGCTTGACATATCCATAGATGAGTGTCCTCGTTCATCCAGGATTGGTCACTAGAACCTGCGCTATGAATCGATTGATCGTCTTCCTCTTTGTGGATTTGATTCCATTGCAGAGGTGGTACATCTTGATATGTGTACGTATGTAGGTTGATCCTAGTGGTGACTCCTGCGTGTTGTAGGTACACTGCATCTTTTCCCCAGTCTTGTACGACCTTTAGCTGTCTCATGAATGGCCTTCCCAATATCATTTCATAATTGCTTGGCCTTTCAAAGTGACATATTGCTAAAGTATGTTCGAATTCCACTCCGCATGTAGTGAAGACTACTCGTTCCAACAATCCTAAGGGTCTTTCCGTATGTCCATCTGCCATTTGAATTTTCATGCGTGTTGGTCTCAATGCTGGTTTTCCCCATTTCTCCCAAATTTCTTTGGTAGCAATGCCAACACCAGCTCCTGAATCTAGTATGGCTTTGGTTGTGTAACCCCTATAGGTGATTGGAAGACAAGTATTTCCTTCATCTCCTTCGCTAAAGTCTCCTACTTTATCCACTGGAATTCTCACCGTTTTCACTTCGTCAGCTACCTCCTTCTTTTCTTCCTTGACTTCCCACTGATTGATCAATTTCTCTTTTAAATGTGGTTTTACCTTTAACAGTTCCTCGAGTGTTAAGGTACATGGGATTTTCACCTCTCTAAGGCGTTGTATGATCTCCGATGTTTGAACTGATGGATTCGTTTCTCGTCTCGTTATTGATGGAATGCGATACAATTCTGAGTTGTGCTCGTATTCCCCGGTGTAGTTGGGTAGTTCCTTTACATCGTCTTCCACTTCTCTGTCACTTGCATCCATTGGAAAAATTTCTTCTGAATTGAGTTCAGGTATTGAACCCTCTATTTCGTTTTCTGCTTTCAATTCTTCAAAGGGCGGTTCCATTCCCTCTACCTTTTTCCACTTGTCCTCTTGAACTCGCGCCCATAAATCCTTAGTCCAATCTCCTTCTGTTTCAGGGACTATGGATCCTTCCTTTCTCTCAATACCAATTTCATCATCCAGAGGTCTATTTACGTTAGGCTTTTCCTGAGTGTTTAGGCACTCTTGAAATTTCTCTTCGCCCATTCGGTTGTTTGGTAAAGGTGATGCGGGTTTTTCTAATGTTTGTTGGGCAACTTCTATCAGTTTTTTGCAGATTTCCAGTCTTTCTTTCTCTAAGTCACCTCTCGGATACTCTCTCTCATGTTGTTCTATGGTAGGTCCTGCTTTTATTCTCGCCTTGTATGCCTGAATCCACATGGCTAATTCTTCAGGCATTGGGTCTGCTAATACTGATCCTACCTCCTCCCTTTTATTCTCCTTTTTATTTTCTTCTTTCACTTGTGATTCTTCTGTAGATTTCTGTTTACTCTTTTCATTTTCCTTCTTTTGTAACAATTTTTTTTCTTTTATCCTGTCTCTCCTTTGCTTCCACCTTTGGGATCTTTTACTGGCGATACTTTTTTCTGGTTCTTCGGAGTCTTCTACTCTGTGAGGGATGGGTGTATTTCCCTCTTTGTCACTTTGATTATTTTCTTCGGTTTTATCAGGGTTTTCTCTAGCCTTTGCTCTTGTTATGGCTTTTAAAGGTATAGTGTACTCTTTGTCGCTCCCTGATGATTCAATCACTTCTATCACATTAATCTGCACATTAGGTGTGACTTTGTTTGGGTTCTTAGGACAATCTCTGAAAAGATGCTCCTTACCACAATCGCTACAGTAGCCTTCCCAAATTCGTTGTGGTGGTGGTGGGTTTGGTAATGTACATTCTCTAATATAGTGGTCACCTCCACATCTGTAGCATGGTCCTCTGGGTACAGGCGGTCTATTCATTGGTCGAGGTGGCATGGTTGCTCTAGGAGCTGTGTACATTAAAGGTACATAATCCTGCTCGTAATTATATGAACTCTCTGGTGTCTCCATGCCATAAGCATATGGGTCATATTGTTGCCCACATTCCATTATTGAGCTCTCACAACCAGGGTATGTTCCTTGACTAGGATCGTAAAATGAGTCATATGGGTCACTGCTAGTCAAAGGTGTGGCTGGCACTATAGCCCTTTCTAAGTTTTCCTCTGGTTGCGCTATCTTAACTGGGACAACGTTCTGAGGGTGGGGCGGTTGTTGTCCTAGCACTGGTTGGGGTTGCGTATATCCCTGATATGCATATGGTCGTGGTATTGGTGCCTGCGGCTGATATGAGGGATATCTAAAGGCTTCTCCTCCCTGCTGGTTCTGCGGGTATCCATATGGTCTCACATAAGGCTGGGTAGGTCTGGTTTGCCTATTGTAAGGGCAGTTGTCGGTGCTATGGTTTGTGTATCTCTGCTCTATACTGCAATATTGTAGTGGTCCGGGGACAGAGGGTCTATGAGGAGTATAGGCAGGTGGTGGGACTACTCCCCTAGTACACAAATGAGAAGGATGATCTCCTCCACACTGCATACATCTTCTAAGCATAGGCATTCTCATAGGATTGGTGGGATAATTCCTCTGTCCTTGAACATTTAGTTTTTTAGCTAACAAGTCGGCAATTTCCTCTACGTTGTTTTTAGGGTTTGATGTGCTGCTTGTTGACTCTTCACTTTTCACACTGCCTTGGGGTATTTTCAAGTCTTCTGCAAGGTTATCTTCTAGGTCTATGCATTCCTTCATGCACTCTTGCAAGGTTTGAACTCTCTTTATGTACACCAATGACCTCAAGGTTCCGTTCAATAGTCCTTCTAAAAACAATGATACCATTTTGTTTTGTGTTGGTCTCTCTTCTACAGGACATCTATCCACATACTGCTTGAATCTCCTGGCAGCCAATCTCACTGACTCGGTAGGGACTTGTTTGAAGCTGTGGATTAATGACGAAGAATTGTTCTTAATTCCAGATTTGGTAAATTCTTCAATCATTTCTTGATACACCTGATCCATGTTCTGAAAGGTATTTGGATCCAATGGCTGAAACCAGGCCAAAGCCGTGTCTGACAAGGTAAGGCCAAAAGACTCATATTGAATCATGAAGTCATCTACCTGCTCGGCTCTAATTACTTGTTTGAATTCTGCTATGTGATTATAGGGTTCACTAGAGCCATCATAATGATTTCTCATGCACTTGGCCACTTGGATCGGCCTTAGTCTTCTTCCTGCTTCAGGTTGTCTAGGCATTACAGGGTAATTTGGTCTTCCTATTGGTATGCCTGGTCCTCGTACCACCTGTGGTCTGGCTGGGGTATGAACTCCTTGTCTTGGGTCAATGGCTGGTTGTGGCCGGTAATTAGGATTAGTGGCAGGCATAACGAATTGTACATGTAGTCTGATGGGGACCTGTGTTTGTTGAGTTTGTTGTGTTTGTCCTGATTGTTGAATTGAATCATTTTGAGAAGTTCCATGTGGATTCCGTGACGTAGTGGCTTGGTCCCTTGGGGGAAACACTGGGATGTTCTGATATTTCAGCTCAGCTCTCTCTAATTCTGTGATTGGCCAATATCTTCTGTGATTTTTGTCCAAATAGGTGATGATGGTGGGGAATTCAGGGTCTTGTAACTCATAGATGGTAACTGGATTAGGAGCAGCTTCCCATATAGAGGAATGGGTTCTGAGCAAGTGCTCCATTCCGTTGATCAAATACACATCTATCAGAGTATCATCCTGTGGAACTAAGTCTCCTCTCCAAAGTTTGGTAATTGTTGATCTCCCTCTAGGAGTAGCTACTTGTTCTTCGGCTCCATATCCGTTTAAGCTCGAAGCATTATTTTCCTCACCACGCTCATTAATGATTTCAGGGTGTTCTGTGACCACGTATTGAATGTCTTGTTTGTCCATGTATAGTCCTCCTATGTACTTGACTGCTGGTCTTGGCACTATGTAGGCCTCTGAAGCCTTCCTCAGTCTAGCCACTGATCTGTTTAGACCATCCAAATAGATAGGTATCTCATTGTGGTTGGTGCTCACATACTCTAAGGAAGTTCTGTATTCGCCCTCAATGATGGACATCTGGCCAATCATGGGCACAGTGTTTTGCATATCCTCGGAAGCCATGGGGATTTCTCCTTCTGACTCACTGGAGGTCTCAGAATAGTGTGAACGGCTACTTGGTTCAGCTGCACTCCCTACGGAAGAGATTACACTTCTTCGGCTTCCTAGGGTTCTTCCGGATCTCAGGTTCATTCACTTAAGAGCTCTGATCAAACCTTATCCTCCTCTAGCCTCTAGAATTCTAAGATATGGCTTAGCAGTCTAGGAAAAAATTAGGCTGGAAAATGACTGAAGGAAAATTTCAAGTCACGATACTTGACCTCTAAAATCCACGATACACGATATCTGTCGAAACGATCGCTGACTGACACGATACTTGGACGAAACGATCGCTGGAAAACGATCTCCGCCCAGACGATACTTGATGGAAACGAGACTCGATACCTGAGTTCAGACGATACACGATACACGATACTTCCCCCAAACGATCTTTGACAAAACGATCTCTGGACTCCACGATCTTTGGTCAACACGATACACGATCGACGATACTTGGCTCAAAACGATACGCGATCGCTGGTAAGTATCGCGATCTCTGAGATGCGATACACGATACTTGACCAAAACAATACACAATCTCTGTCTCTACGATACTTGGTCAAACGATATACGATACTTCACAAGTATCGCGATCTTCAGGCCACGATACACGATATTTGGCGCAGACGATACTTGATACACGATACTCGACCAAACGATCGACGATCTTTGGCCAACGATCGCTGACCACAACGATACACGACACTTGTTAAGTATCGCGATCGCTGAAGACTAGGCGATACCGATACTTGAAACGAAACGATACCAATCTTTGATCAATATCGCGATCTTTGAACCAAACGATACACGATCGCTGATTCAAACGATACTTGGTCAAACGATATCTGATCGAAACGATACCGATCTTTGACCTCAACGATCGACGATCTTTGGCAAGTATCGCGATCTCTCGAACACGATACTTGAGCCAACGATACACGATCTTTGGGCTCAAACGATCTCTGATCGAGATGATACCGATATTTGGGAAATATCGCGATACTCGACCACAGGAGTCCACTATACTTGACAAGTATCGCGATCTTCAACCGTGGGAGCAAAGACGATACTTGACCTAACTTCAAAGTTTTGTAGAGGTTTTTAAGATTTTGTTTCAATGCACTTGTTTAATGCACTCTCCTCCCCCTTCTCCACTCTCTGGATCACTCAAAACTCACCTTTTCACCTCAATCAAACCCAAACGATCTCTGTCGCAGGTCGTTTCTGACTGAACTTGATTTTTTTGAATGATGTAAAAGGATTAGGACTTGCTAGGCTCACCTCTGATGCACTTTCAACTTCTTTAGCACTTCCCCTTGCTTTGTAATGCTCCAGGTCGCCTATATACTCGCCCACGATCTCTGCAACTCTCACGATACCCGACTGCTCTCTCCACGATACTTGTTCAACAAGTGAATTGAAAAATGGAACTTTTTTGGCTTTTATACTTGGAAATTCCTAGCTTACCAAAAAGGAAAATTTTTGAACAACACTAAAGCCTACTCTACTCTCCACTCACTCCTACTCTATTTCTTCTACTCTCTTCCCTAATCTATCAACTCACTACACACACTCCAAGAATGAGAAGTAGCAAGTGCGGCTGAGAATGACTTACCAAAGAAGAGAAGATTTCCGCTCCTCCAAGTGCTTCAAAGCAAAAAGCTACTTACCATCACACGAATGCCTCGGTTTGATTCGTCACTCCCCGGCAACGGCGCCAAAAAGTGTGTTGACCTAAGCTTCGACTTAGGGACTTGCGGAGAAAGAGACTATACCTCAATCCCCTCACAAGTGCATATAGTGGGGATACACGCTTTTAATTTATCAATCCAAAGAGTATACAAACCTAGCCGAGTGTATGAAGACATGCAATCACATAATGGTCAATGCACATAAGGTACTCAAGAATGAAAATGAGGTAATTACTTATCCTAACAAGCTTCAACTGTAGGTCAAGATGAAACGATACTTGGTGCAGCAGCCGTCAGTATTTTGGACTTTTCTCCTAGCTCCGAGCTCCAAACATAGCGAATAGCATATGCGTTTCGAAGCTCTCGAGAAGACGCATCCAATGGCAGTGGTTTCACTCAATTCCGACGCTCCTACTTCAAGTTATGACAGAAATACTGAATCGCGAAAATACTTTCCTACTCTTCAGCACTTCCTACACCTCGCACACACCTTTCCTACAGCAAAGAAACACTCTCAAGGATAGACAACACTCACAAGCACTCTTTCCAAGCACTACACATGCATACAAGCTCACGAAGAAGAAGATGAAGAGGGAAGAAGACACAAATTCGAATTTCCGTGCTCTCTCTTCTCACAATGGCAAAAAGTCTTTTACAAAGAGTCACATTTGACTTATATACTAGTGCCCTAAAAATGGTCCTTTCACACAAGTGACCGGCACTTTATTCACTAAAAGCTAATTTCCTACTATTTTACATGGGTAAGCTTCTATTCTTCTGTGGGAATGCATCTAGAAGACTCCTCTAGTGCCTTTACAAAGGGAAATATATTACAAAAATGAATATGTTACAAAAATATGTGGTCCAAATCGGAAAAATTTTGGGGCCCGTCTTTTTCTCTGCTTTGTGCGCTCTTTAGCTCTGCAACAATTACTCTCATAGAGACGTACCGCCTATTCAATGGAATCCCATCCATAGAGCCAAAGATGAGACTGAGTTTGTGCATTCCATAGGATCCGGATCCTCATGGATGCATGAAGACACTCACTTATGGATGTGTAAGGTAGGAGTAGAAGAAGAGAAGAGAGAGAAAGCCAGAGAGGTAGGTGCAAAAGAAACCCATAGATCAATTCAAGACCCAGCCTATGCACCGGTAGTTTTTCCTGACGAAGAATTTGAGCCTCACGGCTGGGCTGAAATTTTAGCAACAATGGATGTAGCAATCAATGAAGAGCAATGGACACCCCACTGTGATGAGGATGGCTATGACATTTCAGTCTTTTCAATAGAACCGATCATGGGAGATGCAGTGTTAGAAGAATGCGAACCTAGCCCTGATGCATTTAAGGATGCAAGTGACTCCGACCTAGAGTCAATTATCATGGACCCACCGTTTGCATCAGAGGGAGAATACTTCTATGAGGTAGAAGTTCACCCTCAGAGACATGAAGAGCTCATGAATGAGGTGAGATTAACCACACAAGTGACCACCAAGAGTGAAGGAAAGAAAAGAAAGAAGAAAGAAGCCACACCGGAGGAAGAGGAGTCCTTGTTTGAGGTGCCGGAAAATTTCAAGAAGTATGAGATAGAAGATAGAAGAGTCATGGTAAGAATGCCTAAACATGAGGCACAATCAGGAGAGGCCTATGATAGCAAGGAAGCTACTAAGAAAATAGTTGTAGCCGTAGAAGAAGGAGAAGAAAGATGCACCTACATAGGACATGACCTGATGGAAGGAGAAGAGCAAGAGTTGATAGCTTTGCTAAGGGAGTATCGAGATGTATTCGCTTGGAGCTACAAGGACCTGAAAGGTGTAGACCCTGACATATGCTCACATACGATCCCCATGACTTCAGAGGCTAGGCTCTCTAAGCAAAAGCCATACACATACAATGACAACTATGCAGCCAAGATCAAGGAAGAGATAGATCGCTTGGTTGAAGCTGGATTTATCTATGAAATTGAGAATACAGAATGGGTATCCCCCATTGTAGTGGTGCCCAAAAAGAATGGCAAATTACATGTGTTAGCAGCAGACAAGGGAGTCAACGAAGATCTGGCAAATAGGCCAGTAATTTTCCTCATGAAGAAGCAAGTACGAGCACTCACGCAGATCTAGCACTAAGGCAACCTTTAAATTTTCAAATCCTTTACACCCATTCAAAGTGATTTTCATCACTAAACACCATTGTAAATACCAATTCATCTTTTTGTAGCTCCATTTTGTGCAAGCCAAGGAGTCCTTGAGCTTGAGGAGCTTTAGAAGTATCTACCTGCCAATTTTCGTATTTTCTAGATATCGTTTGAGCCCTCAAATAAGCCCTGGAACCTAATTTTTAACTAGGCCGGACACTAGGTCTGGACAGGGCCAAAACTTAGCCAAAAACTATAAAAAGAGCTAGAGAGCTCATTTTTGAGGGTGGATTGTAATTGAAACAAACTTGTAAGAGCTTTTTGAAAGTAATCTAAGAACTCCATTGATTCTCTCTCTTTGTCTTGCTGTGTGTGCGCGTGTGCGTGTATGTGTGTGCATGATTGTGTGCTTCTCACTCACGCACTTGTGCCGCCACTTGCTCGAGGTCTTCATACCATCCTCACGTCTTCCCGGATTGACATTAAAGGAGGTGCTACTCATCACTGAGCTACAACATGTATGCATTAACTTGAAGAAGGTTAACGCAACCACTATCAGGGATAGTTATCCGCTTCCTATCACCGAGCATCTATTAGAAAGGGTAGCAGGCAAGGAAGTGTACAGCTTCCTAGATGGGTTCTCTGGCTACAATCAAGTAGCCATTGCACCAGAAGATCAGCATAAGACGGCTTTTGCCACAGAGTGGGGCATATTTGACTTTCGGGTAATGCCATTCGGGCTTACCAATGCACCTGCTACCTTTCAAAGATTGATGTGTCATGTGTTTAAAGAGTTCTTGAGGAAGAATTTGGAAGTCTATGTTGATGATCTATGCGCTCATTCCAACATTAGACAGACTCATATACCCGAACTTAGGCAAATCTTTGACAAATGTAGAGAATATCAAGTCTGCTTGAACCCAGAAAAGAGTGTTTTCATGGTCAGGCAAGGCAAGATCCTAGGACACATAGTGTCAAAGAACGGCATATCCACTGACGAAGAGAAAGTCAGAGCCATTGCAGAACTACCTAGGCCAAGGAATGTCAAGGAGATACAGGCCTTCATGGGGCATTGTGGTTACTACCGCCGGTTCATTCACATGTATGCCGTCATTGCAAAGCCTCTGTATGCCCTTCTAGCTAACTTTGAGTGGACTGATGAGTGTGAGAACTCTTTCACGGAGCTCAAATGAAGATTGTGTTCAGCACCAATCTTGACCACACCAGATTGGAATAAGCCATTCCATGTCCATGTAGATGCATCCAATTATGCAATTGGATGCGTGCTAGCACAACCTACGGGTGAAGGCAATATGGATCTTCCAATCGCCTATGCCAGTAGACAACTAAATGCAGTTGAACAAAATTATACCACCATTGAATGGGAGGGGTTAGGCATGGTATACGCAGTTAAAAAGTTTAGACACTATTTGCTTGCAAATAAGTTTAAATTTTTTATTGATCATCAAGCTCTGTTGTACTTGGTAAACAAGCCATGCAATACAGGTAGATTGGTAAGATGGTTCCTCTTGCTAATGGAGTACGACTTTGAAGTTGTGGTGAGGAAAGGAAAGAACCATCTGAGAGCAGATCATCTCTCTAGGCTCACATCAAGAGAGGCCCCACAAGGAGTGTCAGATGACTTACCTGATGCTTACTTGTTTAATTTGGAAGTTGTACCTCAGTGGGCTAAGCCATTAGTGCCAGTATTAACATACGAGCCTAATCACTCAGTAATAAACACACAAGATAGGGAGATAGTAAAAGCTCAAAAGTATCATATCTTGGCACGAAGTATGTACAAGCATACCGATCAGGGAGTATACGCCTGTTGCATAGAGGAGGACGAGTACGCTAAATGGTTGCAATTAGCACATGTAGGTGCATTAGAGCAACACTACTCAAAACAACGAACCCTACAGACCCTAAGGAGACTAGGAGTGCATTGGCCAACTATGGAAGTTGATGTCCATAGAATGTGTAAAGAATGCCCAATCTGTCGCACTAAACCACCAGTGGAACACGCCACTCTTTATCGAGTGTCTCTAGTGCCAGATTGGAGTGAACCACTGGTAGCCTTCTTGAGGACGAAAACATTCCTTCAAGATATGACATTGGCCAGACAAAGAAGTTTGGAACAAGAAGCCTTGGAGTACGCACTCGTTGGTGATAATTTATACAAACGTGGCAAAGATGGTTACCTAAGACTGTGTGTCCATGAGAGCGAATATCTGAAGATATTAGAGACTACTCACCAAGGTGTAGCAGGAGGACACTTTGGTCCAGACCGGGTGATCAAGGCAATACTATTTGCAGGATTTTGGTGGCCCACCCTTCACATGGATGCACATACCTACGTGAAGAGGTGTGAGGTTTGTCAGCGGACTCAGTATCCTATATGCAAGGATGAGATGCCATTGAAACCTATGATGGGTGGACGTGCATTCTCTAAGTGGGGAATAGACTTTGTTGGACCTATTAATCCCCCAGCTAAGGGTTCACATGCTGAGTATATCATCGTGGCCACAGACTATCTAACCAAGTGGGTAGAAGTGAAAGCCACTACAAAAAACGATGCTCAAACAACAGCAAAGTTCTTATTTGAAAATGTGTTCACGAGGTACGGATTGCCAATAGAGTTGGTGAGTGATAGAGGCACACACTTCTTGAATGAAGTCATAGAAAACCTTCTCCAAGAATTCTTGGTGATACATAAGAAGTCTGCTCCCTATCATCCACAAGCTAATGGTCAGGCTGAGAGCACAAATAAGATCTTATGCAATGTGCTGACTAAATTGGTGAATAACAAACACTCTGATTGGGACAAACAGTTACACCACGCTGTTTGGGCATACCGAGTTGCCTATAAAACGGTACTCCAAGCCACACCCTTTCAGATGGTGTTTGGCCAGAATGCAGTGCTACCATTGGATTTTTTGATACCTACGTTAAAGATAGCACAAGAGCATGACTGGTCAGGCCATGAACTCTCCTCTAGAATCTTTGATCTTGAATGTTTAGGTGAGACACGATTGAGAGTTGCAGCAGGGATCTATGAAGCCAAGAAGAGGCAAAAGGCGTATTTTGATACACATGTGAAGGATAAAGGATTGAAAGCAAGAGACCTAGTCCTAGTCTACACATTGAAGCAACATGCACGAAAATTAGAGAAAAGAGGCTATGGACCAATGATTATCAATAGGATCTCCACAAGTGGAGCAGTACAACTAGCCACTCTAGAAGGTGACATACTACCAAGTTACATAAGCGGATGTAGAGTCAAGTTATATCAAGAACCCCTAACTGAAGAAATGCTCAATCGACTCATTACTGCAAAGAAACGTAAGGATGAGGAAAAGAGAATTCGAGAAGAAGCACAGACTGAAGCTTTAGAACGCATTTGACGAATGAAATGGAGAAGGCAAGGTAGAGATCAACCCATGACTGACACTCATGAAGCTCTAGGTTATCACATGGCCATGTGCGAGGCTTCAAGTGAACTGGCCCGTAAGATAGTTGATCGACGACCTTTTGTGACCCTAGAAGTAGGACAAGGAGAGAGTGCAAGGACCGTGAGAGCTTTAATTGATTCAGGAGCGGCCACTAGTGTAGTTAGGCTTTCTTATTGCCAACAATTGCAATTGGAGGTAAAACCCCTAGAAGCATATCTGATAGGATTAGGAGGTGTTGAAACTCCTTGCATGGGAGACGTGGAACTTCCCCTCTACATTCAAGAGGTCCTCATGCCAGCAAAAGTACTAGTATGTGAAGACGAGGATCTTACCGAACCTCTCGTCTTGGGCCAAGACTGGATCTATGATCACGTAGTCAACCTCAACCTAAGAAGTGGACTTTTTTAGGCTTGGGTAGGCCAAAGCCGCCTTACGATTGAATTAAAAAATCAAGCACTCAAACCATTAGAACAGGCACCAACTCCTGGTCCCTCCACGAACCCACATGAAGATAATGTTATTCTTGTCCAAAGTTCTATGGTGCAGAGGATTGTCACTCTTGCCAAAGGTAAAGAAGTCAAGGAGGAACTCCCATCTGTTGCAGAGAAGAATCTAAAGGGGAAGGCTCAGCAACACCCGACACTGAGGAGACCGATGAACAAGAAGCATGAGCACCAACTTCGGCAGTATGAAGTGCCTCGTGGCATGAAACAGATATGGATACGCAAGGGGGAAAAAGTCACGGCCCCAAAGACAGGGTCTCAAAAGAGCATCAAGCAAGCCACACTGGCAAGGACTAAAACGAAGGAGATCCCTAGTCAACACTCTAGGCATACCATGTCTATTTGGGTCCCTAAGCGGTCAATGAAGGCTAGCCCCAATGCTAGACAGATATGGGTGCCCAAGGCCTGCTTACGAGCCCAAATAGCTCCAACTCTAGTCACTAGCATAATTCAACACTCACAAGTCCTCTTGGCCAACAACTCAGGAACTCTACTTACATCCCACACTAACACGCACTCGGTCAAACCTAGGAATGTCTGGAAATGGGTACCCAAAAGGTCCCAAATCCAGCACAATCTAGTCCATGAACCTTTAACCGTCATCAACTCAAGGAACCACGAATCCTCAAACAAAGTCTGGAGAATTAAACCCTGTATCAAACCCCCAGACCCAATTTTGTAAATCCATCCACTCTGAAGTAGATGCATTCTGAGTACCTTGCATCTCTAAAGTATGCATCTAGAATGACACTAACCACTAACCACCACTCACATCTATCACAAACACTTCACCTCTAACCATTAACCATCTCGATTGTCATGTTAGTATTGTGGAGGGAACACTATTACATCCTGTTTCCTATGCAACACTAATGTGCCTCTCTTCTGCTAGCAGATAAGCATCAACTGCTGCAAGGAGTCTCATGGCAACAGCAGCAGGAACAAGCTCCCAGGCAGGCACTAGCACTCAAAGTAATTGGGATACCATGCCTGTGGAAGCTCCACTGACAGCAAGGCCTGAAGAGCTGTTGAATGTGAGAAGAATCCCTATCTCGGATCCTCCAAGTGGCCTAACAGAAAGAGTGAAGGGGCATTCTCATTGGTTCAACGAGATGCCAGGAGATTTGGGAGATGCGGACCACATATGGGAGTCAAAGTTGGAATTCGGAGGAGTATGGTGGACATTTCAATTCTTCTCGAGAGAATTTGAAACATTACAGAATGCAGCTCCTCTTCAAGATATTTGGTTGAAAGCGGGATTGCAAGATTATTTTAGTGCAGCTTTACCTAAACCTGATTTTCTTCTGTGCTACTACTTGATTGCCACACTGAAGGCAACAGGAGATAAAGATCATTCAGGCACATTCTTGGTGCCCTCTCTATCAAACCAGGAGGAAATGAAGAAGTTTGAGTTGAATATTACTTTGATCAGGGAAGCCCTTCAGATGTATGGCACCCACATACCTTCCGATCAAGATCCTTTGATACCGGAGTCTATGAAGAACAATAAAATCAAGAAGTTGAAAGAAATGTGTGCCCTCACCCCCAACATCGCCATACCATTACGGATGTGCCTTCAACACTTCGCTTTTCCAGCGCAAGACCGGTTCACCCAACCTCATAAGAAAATGTGGTATGGAATATACCTAGCAGAGACTGGGAGCTTACCAATTAAAATGCCCATGTGGATCCTGGACCAGTTATATGAAGCAGGCAAACGAGGCGTGAGGAAGCCTACCGGTTGCTGTGCGATTACAAGAATTATCTACAGATGCCTTGCCTATGATGTGCCGATCGCAAGGGCCCTTAAGTACTCACAACTGGAATTCTTCAAGGGGCGGAAGTCAGGGGTTCAACCCGCAAAAAGAATGTGTGGTTCGCTTTCACAGGTTCTAATCCCTCGTGAGGCCACCACAGAAGCTTCCCTCAGAGAAGAGGAACAAATAGCCCCTTTCACTATCCATCTCCAAGGACCACAATCAGGGGGTATGGTACAGCCCACTCCATCAGCCCCTCCACTACCCACAGATGTTGAGTTTGCATCCATGGCTACTTTGGCAGAAGATACATCTTTTGACTTTGAAAGCTTCTTGCAGACAGCCCACTTATCTCAGAGTGAATTCTTCTCAGACACGGACGGGCCCGAATCATCATCCCAGAGAGGACGGACACATAGTGAAACCCGAAGAGTGCATTGGGAAGATGAGGCACAACATACTCACGCGGAAGGCACACATGAACAAGTGGAGATGCAGAGGAATGAATCGGAGGAGAGTGAGGAGGAAGCCCCAGCTTACACCGCACAACTCAAACGGCTCTACAAAACGATCAAGCAGGTACAAAAGAGACATAAGCTATCAGAGGAGGCAAATAGAGCGATGGTGAATCAAATGCTTCAAGCAGAGAACGCGGATCCCCATTTTATGGAATCATTGAACCTTTTGGCGGAGACATATGGGATTAGAGAAGCTATGCGGATCATGTTACATCGCAACCCTCCTCAATACGATCAACGAAGGATCGATACACGACCACGAAGGGGGAAGATGATTCAAATGGGAGTCTCTACCGCCTTCCCTACCACCACTCAAGAAGATGTTCACATGGCCAGCCCAACTAACCTTGATGAACTAGATGTAAATATACAGATTACATCTCCACCGTCACCTCCCATTCAGCCCACCGAACCCCTCACTGCTAGCATTCTTGAGCAACCAATATCCACCCTCAGTGAACCTATATCACACACCATGATTTTTTCATCCTTACCTATCCCTACCTCTATCATTGCGGGTCCATCTTCCCAACCTCATATAGGTCATCCTGCCACCCCTCAAACCATCATAGGTCACCCTTCTTTCCAACCAGCTCTTGGGCAGCCACATCCCCCTATCCAGACCTTAACACCCACATTTCCCTTCACCACTAAAGACCATTGAGCCCCTCTTCCCTCCTCAGAACCAACACAAGCCACCCTACCTCCATTGTTGGCAAACCTTGTAAATATGATGCGACAAATTGATGATTATAAGAGAAATTCCCTTCCCCAGCACACCTCACCCACATTCACACCCACCACTAACACACCGCCCACCATTCCTGTATTCACGATTCACACAACACACACAATCACGTCCGATCCCATGGACATTTCACCATCCACAGGACCACCCACCCCAAATTTTGTTCCAACATCATCACATATCAATTCACTCACATCACCATTTCCAACCACACTAGGCACAACACCCACTTTTTCCCTCCCCATTTCCCGAACCCTTGCATTTTCCACCTCTACCCCTGCATCCACATCATTTAGTCATGCACTAGACACCATGTTCGAAGCAGCCACTCAACTTAAGCAAGAGTATAGATTACTAGAAGAAAATAACATAGAGCTGTGCAATCTCTCGGCTCAACTCCAGGCACGTGTCAATGCCTTGGAGCTAAGTAATACAGCACTACAACATGAAGTGACCACCCTCCAACAATCCCAGGTGGAGCTCGAAGCCAAACATATAGAGACGACTAGGGCAACGGAAGAACAACTCAGAGATCAGCTAGCCCGTAATGCTAGACTACAACGAAACATGGCTCTACTCCGACGCCACCTAGCGGTTGCACAAGAAGAAAACAGGAGATTACAGCAACAAAATCAAGACAACCTCGAAGCCGCCATAGAAAGTACTCCAGGGGCACCCATCGATCCTGCTAGCTTCCGGGCCGTCCCTTCAGAAAGCATACAACAAATTTTGGAAACCTATGCCAACCTCTTAGAGGCACATGATCAGCTGCCTGACCAAGTAAAAGAGCTACAAAGATCCCAACTGCCTACACCACAACCACCAGAAGCTAAAAAGATGGTCAATGCTGCCACTTCACCAGAGCCTGAATCAACAACGACCAATGAGGTACTTGAGCTACGACAACAAGTGGCAGAATTAAAGATCAAGTTGTTACAGTATGAAAGACCCCCCTCTCCACTTGATCAACCAATAGAAGAAGAAGCAGTAATCATTCCAGTGGAGGACACATTTGAAGATAACTACGAGCCTCAACCCATTCCAGGAGGCAGCATCACGGAGGAAGGACAAGACACATATGAGGAGCCCCCGTCGGCATGGATGAAACAGGTAGAAGAAATGGGGACAACTCATGAGGAACGTATCTCCACTCAGATGCTGGCAATGAGGACCATTGAAGAAACCATACTCCAGTCAGAGTATTTCAGACACCTTGCCTCTAGAAGACTGATAACTAGTTCAGAATTACAATATAAACCATACTTTGTACTGTTGGCAGACTACAATGCCGAGATCAAACGCAAAACCAACAAGTACCCTACTTTTGCTACCCAGTTTGAACCTGAGGACATTCCAGAGGACGCCCACAAAGAGAACATATTCCAACCAACCTAGAGGCAAAAGTTACTGGAGACCTATCCGGAGATGCTACGAACATGGGATCACGCGCCCATGCACTTGAAGTATAACAATTGCTACGGGCCAATGCAACGGAGAAGATCATGGAAGGCATTTGCCATAAAAGTTAAGAACAATGCCAATTTCAAAGAATGGCTCAATTACCCTGCCATTGCACCCCCAACCGGCACACCTACTGTAGCTTACATGATGGCTACCATCAAACATTGGATGCCACGCCTCCACCCCATGCCTGACGTCGCTGCACAGATGATGCTCAAGATACTGGACATGATGCAAGTGGTGTTAAAGACTTTTCGAAATGTACGTAATATTCAGCCGCCAATTTCGGGCTTCATCAACGGTAACTATGATTTACTTTATGATATGAGCACGACCCCGAGTATCAGAGTGGCTTATGCATGGCATGCACGAATAAGATACCTCCCTGCTTGCTACAAGCAAACGTTTGATGACATGTTCACCACGGGGTTCTGGGAAGCACACTCAGAAGTGTTCGTGCCACGCCCAACTCATCTCCTACAATTATTCGCCTACAAACAAACAATGCATTCAGAGCTCTACACCACGCCACAACCTCACCTACTGGGCGCAGTTAATTGGGAGGCCCTACAGAGAGACCTGGTCAAAGGACTGCGGATTAAAGAACAAGAATTGGCAACCGACATACTACAGCAGTACATTGATCAAACTGTGGAGCAGAGGTCTGTCAGAGGCGACAGACGCTAGGGGGAGGAGAGTGTTGGCATCATATGGGAAGAAGCCAAGTATGGGCATGCATGCGGATCTAGCACTAAGGCAACCTATTAAAATTTTTCCAAACCTTACATCATTTTAAAAAGTGATTCTCATCACTAGAAACCCTTGTAAATACCATTTCATCTTTTTGTAGCTCCATTTTGTACAAGCTGAGGAGTCCTTGAGCTTGGGGAGCCTTAGAAGTAGTTGCTTGCCAATTTTCATATTTTTCAGATCTCGTTTGAGCCCTCAAATAAGCCTTGGAACCTAATTTTTAAATAGGCCGGACACTAGGTCTGGACAGGGCCAAAGCTAGTCAAAAACTATAAATAGAGCTAGAGAGCTCATTTTTAGGGGTAGCTTCTTGTAGTTTTGAGCTTGTATGAGAACTTGTTTGTAAAAGAAGTAATTACATTGTCTTACTCTCTTTGTTCTTGTCGTGTGTGCGCGTGTGTGTGTATGTGTGTGCATGTTTGTGTGCTTCTCACTCACACATTTGTGCCTTCACTTGCTCGAGGTCTTCATACCATCCTCATGTCTTCCCGGATTGACATTAAAGGAGGTGCTACTCATCACTGAGCTACATGTACTTCTTATCATTGTTCTATATATTGATGTTATGATGTTCATTGGTCCTATCAAGAAGCATATTTCTAAATATAAGGCTGATTTGCATGAATCTTTTGAGATGCCGAATTTGGATCATTTGTGTCATTATTTAGGCATTGAATTTATGCAAGTTGATGGGGGAATAGATTTTTGCCAAAAAAAATACATTGACACATTATTGCAATGTTTTGGCTTTGAAGATTACAAACCTATTGCCACTTCCATGGGGACAAGTTTATGGTTGAGTCTTCATGATGTTGGGGATGCATTTAATGTTTTTCTCTACCAATAGGCCATTACATGCTTGATTTACTTATGCATAACTCTCTTTGATATTCAAGTTGTTGTCTCTCATATAAGCAGGTTTATGCATTGCCCAAGTGTCAATCACTTGCAAACGGTTAAGCATATCTTTTGCTATGTGACTGGTAGTCGACTGCTTTGATTGTTTTATCCCAAGGGGGGGATCATTACTGCCAAATTTATGTGCTTTTATTGACTCAGATTGGGATGATTGTTATGAAACCCATGTGTCCACCAATGGTTCTTGCTTCATGCTTGGTAGCTCATGCATATCTTGGTTGAGCAGGAAGCAACCTACTTTGATCACTTCTAATGATGAGGCTGAGTATAGGGCATCTTTCATAGCTATCTTTGAGTGTGTGTGTGGCTCAAGCACTTTTTGAAGAATTTGGGTGTTGCTCAGTCTTTTGCCACCACCATCTCTACTAATAGTTTGAGCACATTGGTAGTTGTGAGGAACCCTGTGTTCAATGCCTGCACTAAGAATATTGAGATTCACTATCATTATGTCTGGGAGGGACTCCTCGCTAAAGAGATTAGTTTGGCTTATGTGCCCACACAAGATAATGTTGTAGATCTTTTCACAAAAGCTTTTCACAAAGCTTTGGGCTTACTTGCTTTTGTAGATTGATTCATTCCACATAGTTTGGCACTTCCTTATACTTGAGTGCCAGCTCCATGTTCACTACACCACTCCCAAGGGAGTTTTTTGATATATTTCGGTAGTGATGTGCGTGAGTATACTTAGGACTATCGAGGCACTTTTTTCCATTTTTAGGAGGTTTCTTCCCCAAGCTTGTATATATGCCTATTACCCTAATGGGTCAATCATCTTTGTACATTTAGTTGGTAATATGGTATGTGTTGTGTTGTTGTCCAAGCTTCTTCTTCTTCATTGTGTTGTTTGTGTGCTTCCACAAGCTTCTTCTTCTTCATTGTGTTGTTTGTGTGCTTCCACAATCTTCGAACTCCAATAAATGATATCCCATGATTTTGTGATGCATTAGGTTAAGGTTTCTCTCTTTAGGTTTTTTAAAAATGTGTTATGAAATATTTGATTTATTTGGAATAAGGAATTCAAAACTTGCAATTTCGATTGCAAGTAGATATTTTGAGTTGATGCTTCCTTGAACTTGTGTGCTTATATATTAGAGGAGTCAATGGAGTGATAAACTTCAAGAAAAATGCAACCTTGGACTTTTCAACGTCCCATAGAAACCCTATGCCTAGGAAATTTGAAAGTTGCAAGTGGTATTTTTTAATTTGGCTTTTCAAATCCAACTTACTTGTATTCTTTTCTTAAGGTCCTTAAGTTACAGAAATCCTAGAAGACTTAGAAAAATGACCAATTGCAATTTTTGACTTCTTTTCTAGGGAAGTCAATGATTCTAACACTTGATATCTCTTCTATTTTGTAACACTTGGGCCCTTGGTATACTTTCTTGGGTCCCTTCCTTCCGAATTTGAGCCTTGAGTTCACTCAAACACCTATTTGCAAAGAATGATTTCTCTTCAGCTTAGCTTGTCCATAAACATCGATTTTGGTTCTTATAAATCCAATCTTCTACATTAAAATTTATACCTTGAATCTTTATACACAACAATTTACACTTGACAATCCAAGAATAGCCCTTGTTTCACTATTTGATTTATCTAGGAGAAGCTTAAGCTATAGCAGTTGTTAATTGCAACAGTGCTAAATCCAAGAATAGCCCTTGTTTCACTATTTGATTTATCTAGGAGAAGCTTAAGCTATAGCAGTTGTTAATTGCAACAGTTGTTAATCATTGGATACCTCTAACAAGCCTAAATTTCCAAAATCTTGTTCTCTTGCAAAGAATTACTTTTTTTCTAGGGAAATTGGAAAACGCAAGTATATTTTAACTTTAGATTTTTATTGTCTGTGTGCTATACTTGCTTTCATCATCCCTCTTGTCCAGTTAGAAGAACCAAAAACATCAATCATCGCTCACTTCATCAATGAATAATTTCCCTACAATATTCAAATTCCCAAGCAATCAATAATTACAACCCACTTTGAATCTTCTTTTTTTGCCATTTAAATGTACTTGGCATCAATGCTTAGGTCATTTATGCATCATTCAATTTTGAAATCACTCCCAATGGCATGTATGTGAATTCCACTTTAGTAGTCGATAACTTCCTCATTTCCCTATCTCATGCCCAATGCACCAAATTTATCTTTTCTTACACCCTAATCAACTCCTTTAATTGAACAATGTCATATGCATCAATCAAGCCAATCCTTACCTCATTTAAGCAAAACCTGATAGCGTTGAGACAAATGTATTGTCTATCTCATAGAGACCTTGTGTTCTACCACTCCTTGTTGTTCTCATCTATGCTCACTATCCTCCTTGATCCCTTGTCCACTCAACATGCTACTTGGATGCTATCTGTGGACCCTGTCTTGCTCATGTAGCAACATACGATTTCTCTAGCTCAATAAAACCCATTCCAAAACAGTCGATTATGCATTTGAATTACAATTTCTTTTCTTTTGGTTTCTTTTAAATGGAAAAAGACTAACTGAATATTTACAAGCTTCCTGAACTATGCTACCCAAAACATGAAAATGTAGATGAATGTGGACTATTAAATATTCAGCCTATACGCAACTACTAATATGGTTGAGGAAGATTATGAATAATAAGAAAAAAAATGCACAAAGAGACTTTAAGAATGCAAGAAACTACTCACAGCACCTTCAATAAAGAATCTTACTACTTCTCCCAAGCTTCAAGCTTCAATGGAGACCTTGAATAACACCATGGTCCCCGACAACATTACCAAAAGTTGCTCTAGACCTGCTAGCACAATCTAACTAATTTATGGTGGTTTAGATCAACATAATTGTCAATGTGAGTATTGTTACCTTATTCAAATGTATGAAGGCATGCCACAACAAGGCAATGGAGCTCATGCAATAGCACTTGGAAGAAGATCAGTTGATAAGCATGGACAGATAGCGAGAAAAACCTTTAATGCATGAAAAAATACTAACCATAGGTGGAGGTATGGTTGGGAAACTCCAAGAACACCATGAAAGCTTCAAGGGAAGAAGGAGATGGATGGAAACTGCCTAAGAGACATGGTCCTTTTCACATGAAAATTGGAAACATTAAAAATTTACCCTATACTTGATTCATATCAAAAAGAGTCTCACCATGCTTTACCCATTTGAAGTCATGGGAAATCCATAGATGGGTATCCATGAAAAGGGATGGCTTACCTTCACTTGATCACCTAGTTATAGAGTCACTCCGAGATCCATCAAGGACATCCTTACAAAACCTTCTACCTTTCTTAGAAGTAATATAATAAGACTAGAAGCCTCAATGTGCGAAAACCTTGCGCTTATTGCACAACCCTATTCTTTTGTACCACAAAGGTCATTTGCATTTCCAAATTATGCATTCTATAGAATCGCATCTTAATGTTTGTTCAACCTCTCTATTGAACCAAGCTTACAATGTCTATATGCTTATTTTTTACCATCTCAACACGTATACATTTGAAGAGACATTTGCAACATGATTCTTCAAGAAGTATGCAAGTATTTTTCTCACCTAAACCACTTGCACTTAGATGCATGATTGGCAACCTTGCATAGAGACAAATGAAATGCTTCATGGGAACATACTACAAGAAGTAGCAAAAACATTATGGCTCTTAAAAAATCAAAAAGATCTAAATTCTCACCAATATTCACAATCAAGGATTGGAACATGAGAGGGAGCACTATGGTACCAAATCTATTACTTATTTTGTAATCTTTAAGAGCTTAAGGAGAAGCAATCTTGTATCTTGGATAATTTTCCAATCCCTAAAAATAGCTACAATAAATAGTTAAAAATAGGTTATTAACTATCCTATTACTTTTTAACACACTAGTCATTTAGATGTGAGCACTATCCTGAATTCTAGTTCATAACTCAATATGAGATCATTTGTGAAAGTGTTCTACTCATTCGCAACTAGGGCTCTCTTGAAATTCATGGTAATGTCTTCTCTCCTCTTCAACTTTCTCTGTTTTGTTTCTTTCTTGTTATCGCTTGAATGAAATGATTGCCTAGAGGGCCTATCTAGTTATAGAAGACATCTTCTCACTCCCACATGTCATATGGGTTCTACATTCAAAATGGTCAAGTGTCCAAAATTCAGTTTTCTATGTACCAAAGTCTCCAAAAATATTGTGATTCCTTAAGAATGTGTAATTCTCAACATTCAAGTCATAAGTGATATTTGGGAAGCGCCACAATATTCTCAATAGGATAAGAAGAAATCCATGATAAAGTTCTTATAGCTTTCTTATCTAAGATTTACTTCTCTGCTCGTTTGAGATGTATCGTGACCATGGTTGGTTCAATACTTAATTTGACCATCAATGTTGTCAAGTCCACCTGCTTGAAGCTTTGTGGCTCTATAATAAAATTGTTTGGTGTTGTCATCAAGGAATAAATCCTTTTTCAATATGAATACACACGAGGGAGTTGAATGTACATTCTTGAATTTATTTGGGAGATTCATTGGCAAATAGAAGTGCATTTCTTCACTACTTTTGCTTTAATTTTAATTTTTAGATCTTATGGCATAATTGAGGTAGTAGATAGAGATTCCATGGATCTTTTGTTTAATTTCAAGTTAATAAATCACATGTGTCGATTCATGTCCCTTAAGAAATAATAAAATTACCCAAATCTTCCATGACACTTGATAGGAGACAAAGAACTTTTCACTTGTGTGTTGGAGATTGACAAAAACTATTAGAGGAGAATCCAAAACTTCTAAGTCTTGCTACATTATGTGCAAGGCACCATTTACCAAGAAAGTTAAGAAACCACTAGTACTCAAAAAGAGAAACATCTCCTTTTAAAATTATCTCTTTCCATAGTGTCATCTTCACATTCACTCCAGCTCACTTTGCTAATAAAAGCACAATGGTAGCCTTAGTAGCTTTTAACAAGAACCTAATTCTAAATAGAATGTGTGCTCAACCAAGACATATTTTACATTAACTCTTTTTTTTTGCATAACAACCTTGAAATTATAAGCAAGGTGAGAACTACAAGAAAGATCTAAACGAATTACAAAGGTTGATAATTCATGGGAGACCCACTTGTTACTTATTCTTTTCTTAAGTGAACACTTGTGTTGTCTAAAGGGGGAGACTTCTTACAATCATAAATCATTCTACCTAAGCAACTAAGGGATTACTCAAAAGACCACTCTTTCGATTGATTGCAAAAGTTGATCACACATCTTTCCTTCAAGATCTTCCAAAGAGCTTAGCCCCTAATGGCATTCCACAAAGCAAAAGGACACACAATCGCTCCCCCAAAAAGAGCTTGCTTCCAATTAACTTGGATACAAATAAAGGAGCTTGTCAAGACATTGACCAATTGAAACACTCCTAGGGCAAGAGAAGGTGCCCCAAGTCTTCCCTACCACTCTTGCAACACTTGCACCAGACAGGAGAACCACAAACTAAACTAACTTTGACATTAGTCCATATCCCCCCTATGAAGATTCTAACCCATTAACACCATAAGTTCTTGAACTTGAATTCCCATTAGACATCCAATTCACATACATCTTGTTAAGAGAGTGAAGAAAGTCTAGGTTTCTTTTGATTCTCAAGATAACCTTCCATCTAGTTGTCTCACATACATCTGTTTTCAATATGCAAGTAATGTAAGTTCTTGAACTTGAATTCCCATTAGACATCCAATTCACATACATCCTCTTAAGAGGGTGAAGGAAGTCTGGGTTTCTTTTGATTCTCGAGATAACCTCCCATTTTGTTGCCATACGTTCCTAGTCCAACATGAGGCAAGACAAAGAAACATCCCATGCATTGTTTTTGAGAATTAATAAACACTAGTCTTCAAATTCCATTAAATGACTTAGATCAATGTCCTCAAAATAATCCAATTCCATTTATCTAGGTGCCATAGATGCTCCCACTTAAAGAGACCTTTACCCCGAAGCCTCTTAGTTTTTTAAAGGTTCTCTTGTTCTACCCTTGGAATACTTGCCAAAGGGAACCAAATAGAGGCAAAGAGGTTTCATCTAGTTCCAACCTTCTTATGGAACACACAATATCAAAGCACTTGCATTTGACTTCCATTGAGTTGAATTATTGATGTAATAATGGTTATCCTTAAAATTGAACAACTTTCTTTATACTAACAAAACTTAGTGTTACATTGCCTACTCAATGTACTTGTAATCAAGGGGTTTGCTTTGCTTAGACACGTATAAACGCATTTGTATCTATATTGTTTGAAGACTCCTATGTATGATAAGAAGCAAGGCTCTTGTTGCACATCTCCATTAACGCAACACTAATGACCAATCATAGAAGGATAAGATCAATCTCTTAGAAAGATACCTTCCAAGAACCCCCTAAAGACAACAATGCTCCACTTTCCCTTGAATCCTAACACTTGGCTCTCAAGAAAAGGAGAAATAATCATTATGCATAAATGCAAAGTGACCTAAAATATGACTTCAAAATCTGCAAATGCCCAGTTGGTCTACTCTGTACACACCCTTATCTTTCAATCGCTAGATATAGGCTATTGTCGCCATCCATCAAACTTAAGCCAAGCTATACAACATGAAACATGGGCCATGCCCAGCCCAAAAAAAAAAAAGAAAATGTGCACCTTCAAAAATGAGCATGGTCTTTACCACACAACGTGGTTAAGTAGTCAAGCAGATTTATATGAACATATGTTTCCCCATAACATGTGCGATTGGGCCAAAGTTGAGCATGCTTACACAAACTCGAGTCTCGAATTGCCTTACACATAATATCAGATGAAGTGAGGATTTTCCAAAGTTTCCCACCACAGGTTCATTTTCATTTTGTGCATTTACAAAGGAATTCAAACAATTCTAGAGCAATGTGATTCAAGTAACCTCATACATGTTCTAATGCGAGCCCAAGAGAGTGCACAACCTGACTCCTGTCAAGATCTCAAAAAAAGGCACACCATACCCCAAGGAATGTCAACTCACTTTTTACCTTCACCGAAGAGTCTCCCCTATACCCTAGCCAAAAGGTGAGGCTGTCATAACTAATCCATCAATAAACCAAAGTACCTTTGCATTCGTAGCCTCATGAGGAGGATGCCATCATTTCCCAAAGAATCCAATAAAGGCATGAATCAACCTAACAAGTCTTCATGTACCTAGGCACAACAATCCATCTGAAGGTTGTTTTGCTGTGACAAGTAGGAACATTAAACATGCTCAACAATTATCAACAGGAATAGCCATCTTGTGTTAATCAGGGACACAAAAAAAATACTCTTTACTAGTGTAATTACTGTAAATTAGGCCACTTCAATGCTATGAAAAGATCTCAAGATTCAAGCCACAGATTACTAACAAATCCATGTGAATTTTACTCAAAGAGTAAACAAGCAAAAAGGTAGACAGGTCCAACCATAATGCTATAAACAGTTAAGCATTGCACAGAGCAGAACTAACCATCCAGCCCTACCACAGCAATTTCTCATAATGATAAGAGTACCCAAAAAAGATATCGTAAAATCAATGCACTCTAAGATTATATTTATCCAACACCTTCCCTACATTCTTACAAAAAGGGCTGGCCAACAGGGAAGTTCAGCTAACTTCACATCAAGAGTTCCTTGGACGAACTCTATCAAGGTACAAGGTACTCACCATCACTCCATTCAGTTCTCATACCCAATTTGCAACATTATTTCGTTAAATCAAATAACTCATAGCACATGTTAGACACTTCCTAACAGTGTAACTGCAAATCATCTCAGTTCAATATCTCATCGTAATAGAGATACTGGAATAATAATTGCCAATTCACTTCAGTCCAACACAAAACCAATGACAGCAGACCATGTGGCAATACAGCAAAACTGTCCATTTAAGCTAGAGAGATGGATACATCAATCAGGGACATCATTTACACATTCTCTCACTTCATAAATAGACTCGAAAATTGGTTGCATCTCAAACATTCATAGAATGTCTGTACAGTCCTAAAAACAAGGATCGCAATACGACAGAATTACCTTGATTGCATGATAGATTCAATAAGCTATACAAAACTCATTCTACCCTCTTGTGCAGAGCATATTTAACTCTGCATATTGCTGATCTTGGACTTTTCCATAAATAATTAAGCATAATCCTTCGAAAGGAAATGCTTTTGATGATGAAGAAGAGAAATCGAGCATAAGATTCCTGAACATAGAAGCTAAATTTCTAATTCTCCAATATGCCCTTGATGATCGTATAGAAAAAAGGGGCCTTTTATGCAAAGGGAAGTCATAGGCCTCTACCTTGTTGCTTCAGCCTCCTCAAAAATAGAAAGTTAAAATCTATCTTACTGATCACTGTATCTAGACCCCTTAGCCTCTGATAATTTCAAAATTGCAGTTCAGGAGGCTATGGCATTGCAAAGAAGTGTGCATATGCCCGTTGTCTCAAGAACTGCGGTACTTGTTCCTGTAAGTAGTCTCCGGAACTTGCTGAGGTGCACTTCTACCCCTGGTTGATCTGCGAACGGATGAATCTTCTAACGCAATACGTTGGGCAATCTCTCTAGTTCGCCTTTGCAATGCATCACTGGTCCAGAAAAAAATGTGGGAAAAGACTAGAGTTC
Organism: Ceratopteris richardii; assembly: GCA_020310875.1. Classification (NCBI taxonomy): domain Eukaryota; kingdom Viridiplantae; phylum Streptophyta; class Polypodiopsida; order Polypodiales; family Pteridaceae; genus Ceratopteris; species Ceratopteris richardii. The sequence goes on along the minus strand of CM035430.1, from coordinate 120,400,715 downwards.
CAAACAACTTGCCTAAAATAATATAATTTTCAACAATACACAAAAGCTACATTGAAGGCAAAGTCAAACCTTATCCGGTGGTAATGTTTCTCAAGCTGTCTCTGAAGAGCACATTCCCTTATACCCTTGGTGTTCAAAGACCCATACAGTGCTTCAAGCTGTAATAAATGCATAAAGAATCTGTCATGGAAGTCCATGTCACTCGTGTGAACAACATACAGATGATAAACTTTGGTGTACCTCCTCCTTTGCACTGTAATATCCCCACTTAACCATATCTTTGTCTTCAATAAAGATGCGACCCTCTCGTGGGAAAAACCAATATCTGTTATGATATTTATCTTTTCCTAGAGGATTTGTTCTGATCACTCTCTTCTCCATCTCCCGTTCAAGATGTTCTTGCTGTCAAATAACCAAACTATTTTGACACTCGGAAGTACAAGGAATTCATCATTGAGCAATGGTTATAGTTTTGCATGACTCAATATTATACTTACTCTTTTCTGTGATTCGATCATTCTCTTTTCCTGCAGTTTGCGCTCTTTGATTGCTTCTAGCTTAATCTTTCTTAATTCTTGCTGCTGCTTCTGCTCTTCCAACCTTCTTTTTTCCTTCTCTTGCTCCTCAGCTTGTTTCAGTTCTGCCCTCAGCTTCAGGGCGAATTGCCTTGAGCGTGCTGCTGCTGATGCAGCTGCATCTTGGCATACACTGAGACAGTATGAATGTCAAATAAGAGATGACAAATGAAAAGAGAAGAGAATGGAATGAGAGAACTGAAAATTACCCGTTCTGATGAGTTCCATTGGGCAGACCATTTGAATGTAGGTTCTCCAGGCTGGGCTTTTTGGTGCTCATCTCATCATCTGAATGGCTCTCTTCGTCACCCTCCTCTTCCTTGTTTCCTTCATCAGCAAGAGTGGGCACACTGATAGTTCCAGTATTCTCTTGCTGTTCTGATGATGCTCCAACATGATTGCAATTTCTAGACCTTTCAGGTTCCTCAATTTTATGCTCTACATCCTCTTCACCCTCGGTAGCACTAGCTGGCTCAGAAGTAGTCCCTGCTATTTGTTGTTGCTTCAACATTTCCTGGGCCTCTCTTTCCTTCTTAGACTCCTCCAGTACTTCTCTTCTTTTTAGAGAAGCAATGGCCTGCTTTTCTTCAATATATGCATCTAATTGTTCTCTTACAGAAGTGGAATTCAAAGCACATTCAACCAAATGAGCCAAAATAGCCAGTTTCACAGATGGCTCCAAATTTCTGTAGTTCCCTTTTCTGACAGCAGAAGAATACATTGCAACTGTCTCGAAACCTTTCAGTTCCAAAAGGTCCGCAAGATCTTCCTTCCATGACTGGATCACAACCTAATTAGAAAGAGGTGAAGCATTCCATCAGCTTTGGAGAGAGCAATTCGCTAATTACATGAAATATAAGGCTCACCTTGACTTTCTGTTTCCTCTTCTCCTGAATGGACTCCAAAATAGTATCATCATCATCCATAATCACTTTTATTAAAGCATGAAGCATCTCTCGCAATAGAATTGTATCCATCTCTGTGCACTCCAAAGCCTTTTCAAACTCCTCAAGAGAGAAAGGTGATAAGCGAATCACCTTACCAAACAATGAGCAAAAATTCCATGTCATCAGCATAGGTCCAATGCAATCCATTGGCAGAACAAAATCTGATGACCACGGTGGCCTCTCTTTCAGAGGTGGAACTGAAGGAGAAGGCTGTACAAGAGTGTCCTCAATAGGATATTTGATAGGTAAAATCTTCACAACAGGTTCTGCAACAGGGAGAAAGTTAAAATGACACCAATGTGTCTTGGCTTGGGGCAAAAAAGACAGGATTTACCTGCTTTTATTTCATCCTTATCATCCTTGCATGAGATTACATTTTCTTCCCCTGACTGCAGAGTGTCCATCTTCTTCTGCTTCTTGTTTTCCTGATCATTAGATTCTGTGCCAGAACGCTTCTGCTTCTTGCTAACTCTATTTTCATCTTCTTTCTCCACCTTTCTTTGATTCTTCTCCTTCAAAACTTCTGACTCTCCTTCAATTTTCTTTGGCCTTTTCTTCAAATGAAGATCAGATTTCATAGAATGAATCTAAAATGAAAGCAACTAGTTAAAACCCTCCCATAAATACAGCTGAGGGTCCCACAGGAGTGCAAGCTTACCAAACTTTGTAATGTCTCCTTGTTTTCATCTTCCTCACCATGCTCCTGCCTGAGGAAATACTTGCTGAGTTCTTCTGGAGGCTTCATTGTTATATCGAATTGCTCACACAGCTTATCATGAACCACCAATGGTGTTTGAGTGATTCTAGATGCGTTATCCTTGACAGACTCTCTTATAAAGGATTTGACAAGTGCCCTGGTAAATGGGGCCTTCTTTCGAACTAAGCTGTTTGTTTGTTCTATAGAAATTCCGGTTATGTTTCCATCATTGTCCATCATTTCTATTTCATAGCTGAGATCATCTTCAGGATGTTGTCCCTGAATCACTTGTAAAACCTTGCATGGTCTGGTGACATTTTCTTGCACGCACAACAACTCTTCACCAGGCACAAAACGGTTTCTGAAGGCCTTCAAAATTACACTGACAAGATCATCCAATCGAAGCATACCTAGCAAAACAAAAGACCAAAAGAAAGAATATATATTAATTCATCAAGACCCAATGCTTAATCAAGAGTATTGGAGCTTCTTCAGCTTAATATTTGACCATTGTTTGGCCTTGATTATCATTGATAACATGTCAATGGCACCAAAGATGAATGAATTAGAGAGCTTTTATTTTGGAGGGAGTAAAAAAAGAGGCAGGTGTGTGGGTGTGCTTTTCTCTTTTTTTAGGGGTGGAGGAGAGAGAAAGATGAAAATCAATGACATGATAAATTAACCTCTGTTAAGGGGTAAAATGATGAGACCAAAAAGCCATATCACGGAGAATATACAGTAACCTCATCAGTGCACAATGTTTGATTTTGTTCACTTTACATCATAAAGAACACAAGTGATAACACGACACAAAAGACAATATGCTTGAGAAATTGATTAATATATGAATCTGATAAATACAATGAGCTGATTACAAAAATTCTACGAGCAATTATCTGAACATAAGCCAGCTGATATAAACATTATGCTGAAATAGATGTGACCTCCAACAAGGCAGCAGTCACCTCAATATGAGAAGACTCCAAAGTTAGACGAAGACATCCAAAGCTGAAATATGTTGAGCAAGCTTCTGGCTTTCTCTCTTGAGCCTCTCGAAGTCCTGGACTGAAGTATATAAAAAATGAACTCTATGGATATTCATATATAACGTTTAAGACAAGAAAAGTACAAACACAAATAAATAAGATGATACAGCAGCGACAAGATTAAGATAACTCGTAGAAAATAAAAACATAAAAAGCAAAATCAAAATGAGAACATAAACTACAAGATGATTATAAATAAGTAATCAAACAAAAAATAAATCAACATTTTAGATAGGAATTTTAATATAAAATTTACTGAAAAGATAATGCTTTTCAGATTATTTAAAAATAATTATAATTTCAGGCTAAGAATCAAAATAATTTCTTCAAATAAAAATAACCCAAAAAAAAAACAAAAAAAAAAATTCAACTTCTGTCCGTCCAAAACAACAAGCATCAGATTTTACAATGTATGGATTCAACGCTTCATATGCAAAGTTCGACTTTAACAACTTGAAACAAAGAAGTTTTCTTGGTTTAGAAATACGAGTTTTAAATTTGAGAAAGATAGGTGTAAGGAGTTTTTACAAGAAATATTTCCATTGCACTTTAATTTTTCAGGGCTGAAAACTAAGATTGAAGAAATACAAAATTTACTAATAAGCTTCTTCTTATTAATGTTATAAATTTCTTGATTCAACTACAAAACTATGTTTGATGTGGTTTTAACAGAGTTTCCAAACTGTATATGGGACTGATAAGCTCCAAACACAATTCAAAACCTTTGAATTCCTGAAAAAGTTTATGATTCAAAAAGAAATTGGATTTCCATTCACAAAATGAAATATATGAACAAAAGGAACATAAGAATTATATGAAATAAGAAAAGAAATATGACAATAATAATAGAGCTTGATTACAAATTGAATAGCTTATCATGTGTTAAATCTAATGTAGATCATAATTGAGGAATTGCATTAACAAATCTGGCACAAATATGGCATTGTAATAATTAAGGAGAGAGCAGACCTCATGAATGGACCTAAAAGTAGGAATTCTACAATAGCATCACATAGGAGATATGGAGAGCGTAACTACTACTTCCTGTTGCTGTAGAAAAATGCCGAAGAAGAGTTGCAATATGTCCATTGATAAGCAGATAAGAGAGTTGAAAATGGGAGCACCAGCAAATCACAAGAAAGTTGAAAACGGGTGCACAAGCAAATCATTACGTCTAGCTCTTTCTATTTGTGCAATTGTTAATATAAATATAGGAGATGAAACCAGCTAAAAGTAGGTGCTTATTATTTTCAAAAGTCCTAGCCTCCTCGCCTGCCATGTGTGGATATTTTTCCCTAGAAAATTCTTCTCCTAAATTTGTACAAGGGCTCTAAGCTGGGCTATGTTCATATGGAGCTAGATGAAACATTTCTAACTGTCCTAGTGAGGGTTACCCCCACACTTCTTGAGACAGAAAAGAACTCTAAAAATGAATAGAAATAAGTCTGTTGAAAATGATAGCACTGATTTAAACATGCTCATCAAGTTAAAGCTAGAAAGGTTAATTCACAAAGAATAAAATGTAGAATATTCTCTTCTTTGAGTTGACAAATATCTGAAAAAAGGAAAAAACAAGGGCTAAAACTTGATATAGTGAGCGAAAATATCAGCATATAAATACATATGACAAATATCTGAAAAAAGGAAAGAACAAGGGATAAAACTTAATATAGTGAGCGAAAATATCAGCATATAATTCC